>OX383915.1:2540000-3790000 GCA_947532125.1 Saturnia pavonia | reverse complement strand
GCCCAAGATGATAATACGCTAAACCTAATGGAAGACTGGCTCTCAAGTGCAGCTGTCGGAACACACCTATTGGTGCTTGGCGACAGGTTTTCAACTTGAGGGTGGTAGCTGACATCAGAAAATGCCCTACCACCATGCTATGGTTTCCTCACGATGTTTTCCTTCACCGAAAGCTCAGGCTCATTGTAGGGATCCGAACTCACGTCAATCGACGCCAAGTCGTACACGCTACCACTGAGCCATCATTGTTTCAATAATTGATTCTCGCTCCCACAATTTTTTCAGCAATGTAATCAATGAAATACCTATAAAATGGCGAAAGTGCATAGATAATAATGCCATCAGATACTTCGATTGATTAAATGAATAATTTCATAATATTTTTTTCGTTTTATTATTTCCATATAAAACGCTAATTTCATATGTAAGGACCTATTATTTATACTGGGTATTCGGCGATACCCGCACCTTGAAGACCGGGTATTGACATTTGCATGTGCCTAGAAAGTAGTGACGGCAGGGAAGATCATTTAAAGAAAGATGAAAAGAGAGAGAAATGCGAAAAACCTTTCTAATGAGGGTGATGAGCAGCGGGCCAATAGACTTTTTGTCATATGAGCGCATTTACACGAACTTATCACGGGTTTATCCCGATACCGAGAATACATTGAACGACACCCGTATATATATATATATATCCCCGTATTCGGGATGCCAGCGCCACCAGGCGGCGCTCGATGGAGTTAGTGACGCATGCACTATCGAGTCGGGAATGTCAGGACGGCTCACTTTTTGTTGGCGCGCGTTCTATGAGATACCCTCCTACCCTACCTAGTACCCTCCTAGATATACGTGCATATCTATATACCTACTGTATTTTAACTGTTTAAATAATTAAAATCTGATCCGATGTACGAGTCTGCTTCATCCAACACTACCCACCGACGCCCATGGTTAAAAGCATCGACAATGAATAATAATGTTGATGGAGAAGTTCTTCCTACAAAATTCTTAAACCCCCTCCTCCTACTTATTTTTCCAAAATATGCTTAATCAATTTCGTTAAAATTTATACGCGACCAGCTTCATAGAATTATGACCTAACAAACATAAAAATTTCATCAAAATCAATTGATAATTTTGGCGGAGTAAAAAAGAAACAATCATACAAAAACAGCATTCAGTAGAATTGATAACCTCTACATTTTTTTAAGTCGTATAAAAAGCTATAAAAAGTCATATATTCTTTCTTAATTTAAATGTATAAATTTACATCTTCTCAAAAGGCTGATTTTTCTTTCTTCAACAAAAACATTACAGTTTTATAGATACTTCGAAGATCAATTTAATTTACATAAAAATGCGCCTAAATATATTGTTTTCACAATACATTTTGTTAATGTTGGAAAAAAAATCTAAGGCTAATGATATGCACATACATTTAGTAGCTCCAAGAAAACAATTCTTTTTTTTTAATATTTATATTGTTTAGTAAATTTTATGTATAATACATATTTATAACCCTGCCTTTATATGTAAATAGAAAAATTTCAACATAATATACCTATATATTAATCAAAATGCATAACATACGAAGTCGTTAATTATTCTATGGTTTTGTGTTTTCTGTCTAACATAAAAAATATGTAAAGGCCGTTCGTATGTATTTAAGATATTTTTTACATAAAACCGTTGACTGTTTTACATTTCGTATACCACAGTTAAATTACAAGTTTCTCATCTGAAATGTATTCAATATCAAAAATTTTTTTTTTAATGAGAGTATATATTTCTGCCTACTGCAGGCATACTGCCTACGTACTGGCCAATATTTTCAATGCACTTCTGCTATTTTCATGGAAAATCACTGACGCCCCTATTTTAGAATTCCTGAAGACGGGACTCGATGAACCCTTTAAAGCTGTTTGTAACGCCTCATCAATTTGAATTTTTTCTCTTGCAACAAACTATCCAAAATGGAAAGAAAACTGGAAATCAGTGAGAGCAAGGTCTGGTGAGTATGGTGGGTGACAGACAGCTTCCAGTCATAACTCCTGTAATTTTGAGACAGTTCTTTATGCGATTGCTGTCAAGAAGAAGGAATTGACGAGAACAATTGACAAGTCTTTGTTTTTTTTTGACAACGAGCTGCTCCATCATCATTTGCAATTCTTCACAATACACCACTGAGTAATTATTGTGCCATGTCTCAAGGTGCTGTAAGGAACAAAGCTGGCACAGGTACACCATACACTCACAAGCAGCTTATTTTTACTCAATTTGCGTATAGGAGATGATTTGGCTACCTCCCTATGTCCAACCAGTAAAACCGACGTTTTCGATTATCGTACAGGATCCACTTTTCATTAACGTAACAATCTGATTCTGAATCCCCTCATTTGTGTGTTAAAGCCGGCTTCGATGCGATTTAGTTGTTGTTGTTCTGTGAATTCATACGGCACCCACTTTCCAAGCTTTTTTATCTTTTCAATTTGACATAAATGGAGCAGTATCGTTTTAACACTTCCATTAAAGGCTGCCGCTAATTCCGACCGGTTTGCGATTTATCCACTGCCACTACGGCTTTCAATTCATCGTGATCGACTTTCGTTTCCAGTTGGCCACGAGACTCATTGTTGAGACCAAAATTTCCAAAACAGAAGCGATTTAACTAAAAACATATAGTGTGTTCACTTGCGGTACCTAGTCCATACACTTCGGTGATATTGTGTGCCATCTGTGCTGTGTTGGTGCCACGACGGAACTCTTGTTCGAAAATAAAATAATTTTCGATTTTTCCATGGTCACAGAAACAGCGATATCAAAGAAAAATCGAACGGCAGGAAGGGAAATAAAAACGCTCATTTTTAAAAAGAAATGTCATAGCTTTACAATAAAATTAATATAACATTGGAATTTTAAAGAGAATGAAAGTAATATTGATATTCACATTAGTTAGTATTAAAATTCGGTAATTTTATTGGTAAAGACCTAAATAAGCGTGTTAAAAATAATTTGAATTCACTATCTTCATATATTCCTATGTTGTTCCGAGTGGTTTGACGTCTTGACTATATTATTCAACTAGCTATGTGCCCGCTACGCAGTAGTTATTAACATCCCGTAATTTTATTAATACTAATATTTTTGACAATTTATATAGTCTATCAATTGAGAAATGACATATATTTCCTGTGTACAATATTCATCAAAATCGGTTGAAAATTATTATTATTTCCTACGACTTCTATATGTGTTATTGACAATTCATTGGCTTATCACTAACATTATGGAATGAAATACCTATATATCCCGTGTGCAAAACATCATCGAAAACTTTTAAAGTTTCATCAAAATCAATTGAGAAATGATAATTTTTTTTTCACTGTTTCCCAATGTATTATTCACAATTATCATAGTCCATCAATTATGGAATGACTTATACTTTCCGTGTACAAAATTTCTTCAGATTCGGCAAGAACAAAAAAAATATTTTTTTACTATTCATAATTATATTACCCAAAATTCTTATAGCCTATCAATTTTCATAAGAATCGGTCAAGCCGTTTGATTTAAAACCAGGCATAAAAAACAGGCAGATATTTTTTCAAGGGCATATTCATTATTAGTTTCTTTTATATAGTATGTATGTCGGGGAATTTGGAACAAAAATAGATGAACACCCAGAACTACAGATTTATTTAAATAGATGTATATTTAACGTATTATTGAAGGTCTTAGCCTAGGTAACATCCCTGCAATAGTAATTAAATAAATAGTAATCATAAAAAATACTACTACTTTTTTTTCTACAATGGCAACTTTTGTTGGGACACAATTCCGCCAACATTTCTCTTAGGAAAGCAGATAATGTTTCATAATGTTTATAAAAATTGTGACCACCCGTTCTAGTTTTGAGATGTACATAATTATCTATAAACAGTCGCAAAACTTTCAAAGAATATTATACTTTTCAGAAATTCCAGCGATTGACTTGGAAGTTCTCCCGATCGACTGTTTGAGCCCACCTGATAAAGAGGGTCAAAATCAAATGAAAATAAAAAAAATGCTATATTCAATTTAGGTTCTAAGAAGGCATTTTTATGAACGTCAAACACTGCTAGTAAACATACTACCGGTTCAGAAAACATCCCAGTCATCGATAAGAACCGGCGGGAAACTCGATCGGGCTTATCTATTTTTTTTTATTTAGTTTGAATCGTACAATATATTTGACAGTTAATAATCATATTAATAATTTAGTGGATATACAAAGATGAAGTCACTTCCAGTCATCACTATCATTCAAATAATGATCCACCCTATAACAACCTTTTGATAGTAAAACCTGATTGACATGGTCCTCGAACTTCATATCCGGCAAACATTTATGTACTTTCCCGAATCTTATTATAGAACCTAACACTATTACCTAAATAATGTTTATTGATTTTACTAAGTCCAAAACGCGGTACGACTAATTCATGTCTTATTTCTAGTGTTATAACTGTGCCAGTCTGTGACAAAATCAAGCTTGTCAAAGTTTTTAAGAAGATACATTATATTATCAACAATGTATTGAGAGGAAAAGTTAAGATATTAAATTCCTGAAACTTGTTCTTACGAGTAAGTGATTCGCGAGGTTTAATGTTGTAAACTTCGAATTGCCTGCTTCTATAATATAAATATGCTATCTGAAACGGTAGAAAGTATAGTTGTAATTAATTATAATAATTAAATTAAATACATAGTATATAATTAAAATTGCATCGAGCCAATGTACGCTGAATAATTCAAGAGACTAGATGGGACAAATTTTTAGTGTTAGTTTAATTATAATCGGACTTTAAAGAAGAGGTTGGGCACAGAGAAATTTCTTTATACTTCACAGATTTCTTTCTACTTGGGGCAGCCCGACTGGAGGAATACCGCCACCCCACAGAAAATCGCAGCCAAATGACCTAGTGTTGTGTTCTTACGGTGAGTAGGATTTCCAGAGCTCCTTGGGGTAGAGAGATTGAAGGTCGGCAACGCGCTAGTGATACTTATGGTATTACAAGCGTCCATAGGCTACGGTAGCCGCTTACCATCAGGCGAGTATATGCTCGTTTGCCACCTTAGTAGTATATATAAAAAAAAAACAAAGTGTAGAGAGTGTATATCTCTCGTTTTGTAAATAAAATTCAATTCTCACAACTAACGTTCTTACTGAATACAGACTTTCTTTAATACAAATCATATTGCTTTAAAAACTTGAATTATAAGCAATTTACGTATGTGTAGAACACACAATGAACATACTTATTAAAAACCTAACATATTTGTTATTGATATTGTATTTGTTCCAATCACTTATATAAAAGCGAAATTTAATTTATTAGCACGTCATTTATTTTACTACCTAACTACTTAATACTATTAACTAAGCAAGTCTCGGATGGGTTCCTTGTTAAGTAGCTGAAACTTAATAACGAGCGTGAATTTAATTATGGTAACATTAATTTAATTACAGAATCATCAGTTGCTTTTTGTAGAATATTAAATAGGATTTTCAACGTGGAAAATTACAGCCGACTTGGCAACATTTAATTTTCTTGGGTCGTCGTATTTTTAATATTATAAGCGGCTTGTCGCATACTTTCAGGGAACGGTTGTTGGATTTATTAAGCAATCTTTCGCTCCGAGTATATGAGTATATCCCAATTTCAGACAATAAATCTGTGTAAAATATTTTTTAATTGTTCATAATTCGTTCTTATTCTTTGTTTTTTTTTAGACTTAGTGCCCTTAGCTGATACATTGCATCCTTAAGGAGAAGTTCTAGTACATATTAGATAAGAATTTTATAAAACTATAATTACCTAAACATCATAAACAGGTTTTAAATTTAAAAATCATTTTAAGATTAAATTACTAAACTACACTGTGCATGGAACACCACGCACATTGGGAGCAGCCACCGGATTTGTTTTGAAGGCCCTTATAAGAGAAATTATTAGCTTTAGCCACGTACGCTCTTTCGTCCAGTAGTTCACGTCCAGGGTGGTCAGGTTTGGTGAGCCGGAGTAGGTAACGCACGCTTGTTTTTCCGATGCACACCACACAATCGGCACTGACTAATTGTTCCCTACATTTTAATCGTTAATCTGTAATTTTGTTCTAACGAACCACTTTGAATCGCACGCAGTCGCATGCCCCGGCGAGAAAGCGAAAAAACGCTATTCTTGATGGCGCCATGAAGAGGCGATCTGATTGGACGGGAACGTATGACCGCTTCACAACGCTCTGCTATTGGTTCGAATCCCATCACAAAAAGCGACAGATTCATACGATGTTCACACCGGTATCCAACACAGATTAATGCCCAAATTTGAATTATAAATACTAGTTACGGTTACGAAACATATACTAATATGTAAAGTCGAAGCCTTTCTTTGTTTGAACGCGCTAATACCTGGAAATACCAGTCAGATTTGAAAAAGTCTGTTAATATTTCATAGCCTTTTTTATCATAGAAAATTATAGGCTATTTAACATCACGCTACAGACCTAAGGAGTGAGAATCGTCAAACAATCAGGCATATTGTACCCAAGCAAGTGAGAGCGGCAGGTAGGTATAAATTTAACACGAGTGAACCCCGGATAACCAGTAACTAAACCAGTATCGTCTTGGCGCATAAAGATGGTAGAAGTAGCTAGTAAAATGCTAATTTTATTTAGAGCCAAGTGCTCTACCCTGCCAGGTAAATGTTTGTGTTTGGATATGCGAAAAATTCGTGATAGTAGTATATATAATGAAGTTATAAAAGTATCAGTAGGTTTTACAAGTTAACGACGGTAGTCAATCGACTTATAAAATGTACTTGAAGAAGTAATTGCGAACAAATTCTATTGAAAATTACTTAGTCTGTACTAGTACTGTAGTACTCTGTCTGCATATTGTGATGGGTAACTAAGAAACGCTACACTGCACGTGGCCCGATACGCACTTGGCAATTTTTTTTACCCTTAGTGCTACATCGGTCTAGTTGTTTGTATAGAGTGTATTAAATATGTTATAAGTATATAAGTTATAAGTAAGCTCATCAAATTCAAATATCAAAATAATTATATCTTGTTCATCATACGAACGCTTGTATGATATGCACAGAACGTAAATTGTTACGTCGGGCAATTTATAACATAATCTGAAAACACGAATTTCGACTATCAAGTATCTTTTAAAAATAAATTATACTGATAAACGTTATAAAACATTTTGCACGACGACATCCTAAATAACTTCCTCTATACAATGCTTTTTGTGATTTTTCGTATTATTTTCATACCACGTGCACCAGTTTCTATGTTACGTAAAACTAGAGTAGACCAAAATACGTATAACCTATGAGTTTCTTTTTTAATTTCGAATAATAATAAATATTTACGTAATTTATACATTTTTACTGCAGCAACACACGACGAATAATATTGACTGGGTGAATTAATCTCGTTGATTTTTTTTTTATAAGGTCCTAAGGCACCTCTAACATGGTCAGAGACCTTGTGCATTCTAAATAAAGCTAACATGCTAGAACGCCCAACCTTCTGTGAGGAGTTACCCCAACAACCCCATTCTGTATTATTTACAATTTTTAATGATACGTAAATTACCAAAAGCTTCCCTTCTCTTTTTTGGTGACTCTATATCATTTAACAATCTTACGTGCTACAGACAAAAGCTGGTTCATAATTTATACATTTACATTTAAACTGTTACAACTCCGGGTGTGTCTACGGCGGGTCAGAATTTAAATTTTTATAAATAATAGAATTAATTAAAAACGAATAAAAATGTGTACAATTAAAATGTCGAAAGCTAATGTATTTTAAAACTATTAACAACTAAAATCAACTTGTTAAATTTGAGGTTAATTTAATGATAAAATATAAATGTGATTTAAATTTTACAAAATTGAGGTTTGGTAAAGTTGCAACTGTAGTTAGATTTATTATTTGCTTACTAGGTCATGTACCTCATTTGTTCCTTAACTCAGCTCTTTTTGCAACGTCTTCTATAAAATCAATGAAGGCGTTGCGATGCTCCACCTCTAGCATCAGAGTGGGAAAGGTGTCGAGTCCAATTTTGACTCCAGTACTGCACTCGCGGTCGTACCTGGATGGGTTGAAACTAGGACAGTCTATGATAAGATGGAAGATTGTCTAGGCGATATCCGTGTCGCTAGCACACGCAGGGCTATCTTTAATTTTGAATCTTGTTGTTTGGGGTCAGGCATTCGATCACTCAAGTGTTCCGGATTTCGTTGTTGTTATATATTTATTTTATTTTATTTACACAGCTTACTTGATTTACTTACGGAACTTTCACTGCCAGATAGCTGTTGTTATAAGGAGTAACTTGGGCTACTTTTATTAAAAAAAAAGAATTAGGGTTCCGCGCGAATAAACATAATTCGGAAAAACGACGAATTTGGGGCGCTTAAATAGCTTAATCTGATTAAATCATAAGAGATAAATCAAATTAGTGTAGTACATAATTGAAAGTCAGCGAGTGCATATGGCTATCTCTTAAAGATCAACCACAATAAGTATTTTTTTCTTTAAAATTACTGGGTATGGTTGTAGCACAATTTTCGCGTGTGGCCCGACCGACGGCATTCTGTAGCCCACGCGAACATGAATAATGATATACATAAACAGCGTGATTTAGATTTATTTAATTGAAAGATATATATTTTTAAGTTTTTATTTTACAATATACAAATTGATACTTATCGTTTATTTAAAATATACTCAGCATACTAACTGCTGTGACTGTATAATTAATACGTCAATTTGTAGGGGGAAGTAGGGCAGATTGATACAGAAAAATTCAATGTCGTTTTTTATGCATAAAAAATTAATAAAGTATTATATTTTTTTGTTTATTGAATGTTAAATTTATTCAATATTATAATACTAATCATAAGAATCATTAAAGTTAAATAATAATGAGGATATAATTAATTTAATAAAAAATGGGTTTTGTATCATTGTGCCCCACGTACGGAGCACAATGATACATAGAGTGGGGCACTTTAGTACGAAAATATATATGTTCGAATAAATAATAGGAAATAAGGTTTTAACTGGTGGAGATTATAATAAGACTTACGATTATTAATAAAGGAAAAATTACATTTTGTCAAAGACTTTTCTCTTTAAAACAAAACTATAGAAACTACTATGGATTTAATTATTTAATAACTACAAAAAAAATGTTTAGGTACAGTCATCCTTGCACCATTGGCAACAGTTTCAGGTATAAGCTGAGCTCTATTTAGTATTAACGAGTTCCTAAAGGTACCTCAATTTATGCTGGCACCATTACCACCGTTGTGTGGTTGAACATATTACGGCACATTGTATATGTTTAAATTATTTCAAAAAAAGTTCGAGACGTTCCCTTTAAAGAAATAGTAACTGTTAAAGCACAGGTATTGCAGTTGCGGTTGCAAAATAAATGATTGTCTTATCTTTCACAATGGAAACACAAACTTACTAGATGCAGGTTTTTTCGTAGATTTCAATTTCAATTGCAATTAAATTTCAATTCAGGTGCGTTTCAATTGCGGACATTTCATTTTCTTCACAATGCTGCCGAGCATTAATAATTGCACTAGTATCAGTATCCACAAAGACGACTTCTTGTGTATTTACCGAATTTATCACATTTGTATCGCTTACTTGGATGTGATTAATACGTATCAATGTGCCCCGCGTATTGGTGTATCAATGTGCCCCAGCAGATAATAAAAAAAAAAACAAAAACATTCAATAAAACCAACGAACACCTTAACAAAATACTTCTAATACCGAATATTGGATAGATTAACTAACGTTTCGTAAGTTTAAATCTTAATTATATCATATAAAACAGCAGAGAAATGCTTTTAGATACTTTAGTATTTTTTAGTTAGTCGCACTAAAAACACACTTACTCTGTTCCAACGCTAACGGTTAACAAGCGGTCATCGTGGTTAGAGCTGTGGAGCTAAGACATGTATATAGACGTTTTAGTTTCGTCGGGTCTCTAATAACGTTTGTTAATATTGAAATATTGTTGGTGTATCAATGTGCCCCTTGTATCAAAGTACCCCACTTCCCCCTATTCGTTTAGTTTAATTTTTCATTCAAATTCATTACGAAATTAATTATACCTTCAAGTATGTCCAGCGTGTAAAGTCGACTTAAAGCTAGTAAGTGTCATGCTAAAATTTACTAGTCACGTTTTAAAGCGAATGGAAATTTGGAATGGCACACTGAATCACGTAAAATCTCACGAAAGTTATAGAATTATAGAGAGCAATACATCAATTACTTATTTCAACCTTACATCCTTATGCTTCTTAAGTGAAAATGAAGAAAATATCGTTTGCCGTACTTCGAAGCTGAGGAACTGTCTCCCGGCCAGTGTGTTCTTTCCTTCCTACGAAATGCAGGCCTTTAAACGTAACGTAAAGAGACATTTGAACACGTCGAAATAACAGCGACCACTGACGGTCGAGTATAGATTCTACAGTGGCGGTGATGTTATTGACGTCATTTGCAGTGACGTCACTTTACTTTGATACGATAAAAAAAAGTTTGTCGCGTTCGTTATCAGCTGGTGTATAACAATTGCCTATCTCACAGTGGTCGCCGTTTGTCTCTGAATTGTACTGTGCTTACTTACTTTCGGGAAAAGTGCGATCACTCTGCCGTGCTACATTTTTTTAAAATATGAAACACTCCTTCACTCTTTCTGGATAAAACAAAAAGAATATTATATACAAAACAGCGAACAAACATTGAATGAAATACAGTAAGAACTAAATTATACGCATTATGAAAAACCAAGGCCATTATTATTATTTTTAGACCTACTTTGGTCAGCGTTTACTAATAAAATAGCATTTTAATACAAAAATAAAATATAAGGCAACGGACTCTACTAGGTACCTACTAAAAGGAATTCTAAAAATCCCAAAATAATGATTCCTGTTAAACATATTCATTATAAAACTTCATAATGACTTAACGAATATAAAAATATGTATAAACAATCTCTCAAAAAGATAATAGCTTCAAATATATAGCCAATTACAAGAATAAATATCGGAAATTATAATAATGAGTGTAGGCGGACATTTTTATGAAATCCAGAACCCGTATTGTTAAAGAAAAAATTCCAATAAAATTCTTAATAGGTAAATCAACTGCCAAACACAAAATAATACTGTTGTCCAGTTTCGGTAAATAGTTTGCGAACTAAAAACATCAAAACTATAATTAAATCAGTAACTATAAAGAAATATATATGAGTTAGCATCTTCATTTTTTTATATACAACAAAGATGGCAAACAAGCATACGGCCCGTCTGATGGTAAGCGTCTACCGAAGCCTATGTAAGCTTGTAATACGATAGATATCACTAGCGCGTTGACGACCTTAAACCCCCTTCCGCAAGGAAACGTTTAACGCTTGGAAGTCGCATAAGAAGTTTCACTTTAAAAATATGTTACTTGACTTCAATATTTGTATTTTTTGCTTAGGAATAATAAGTACATTATAAATTAAAATTAAATTTTATAATGGAATATTTTGTATACTATTGATTTCCCATTATCATTCCCATTTTTCAATAATTAAGTTAAGATTAAAAACGCATTTTTATACACTAAATCAAATCATTTTCCATAAATTTTTAGTTAAACGCCTACAAAACTTAAAAAAAGTTTCACTTGCATCGTGTTTTCATTAAAACACACAAAAAAAATTATTTTTAGATGGCGTAACTGTTTTTCATTTTGACACGGAGTTTGAGTTGCATATGTAATTTAGATTAAATATAGTGCTGCTTATTAGATCATATCTAGTGTTTATTGCGAATTTCATTGTAAACAAAAACATCGAACAAAGAGAATGTATTAAATTTTGCATCGCCAATGGAATTTCATATTCGGAGATACTGAAAATGTTACAGAAGGCTTACAGTGAATCGACTTTACCAAAAACACGTGCTTATAAGTTGTACAAAGCATTCAAAAGCAGTCGAGATATGCTGGAAGATTTGCCTCGCCCTGGTACAATGTCTTCAACTGAAGTTAACATAGCAAAAGTGAAGGAAATAGTGACTGATCCTCATTCAAGTTTGAGAGAGATAGCCGCTGAACTTTCTGAGTCTAACGAGTCGAGCCGTATCATTTTAAATAATCACTTGAGTATAAAACATGTTGCCGCTCGGCTAATCCCAAAAACCTGAATTTTCTTCAAAATTTCAATCGGATAAGAGTCGCCGAGGACATGCTAGTACGAGTCAATTCCGACCAAACATCATGAAACACATTATTACTGGTGACGAGACATGGCTTTACAAGTTTCACATGCAAACTGGTCAACATGCTTCGGAGTGGCGCCTTCCAGCTGAACCGAAACCGAAAAAACCACAACAAAGTCGATCAAAAGTCAAAGTCATGTTGACTGTTTTCTTCGAATATCGCAATGTTATGCACTCGGAATTCTTACCGGAAGGTCAAACGTTAAATAAAGTATATTATTTGAGTGTTATGCGATGTTTAAAAGAGCAAATTCGACGAAAAAGGCCAGATTTGTGGAAAGAATATTCTTGGATTTTTCACCACGATAATGCACCTTCGCACAAGGCCACCATTGTGAACGAATTTTTGACCAAAAAATCAATAAATAGCATCGAGTAACCACTTTATTCACCAGATATGGCTCAAACCGATTTTTTTCCTTTTTTCTAAACTCAAATGACCACACTTCGTGGCATTCGTTTTCATTCGGTAGAAAACATAAAGGAGAATTCAAGAGGAGAACTAAACTCAATTCCGAAAAAAGCGTTTAAAATTTTTTTTTTGATGATTGGATTATTTGTTGGCGTAAGTGTATCATTTCTGAAGGAGAATACTTGAAAGAGATTAAATAAATTTGGATGAATATCTAACATTTTGTGTATTATTGATCTTTTCCGGATACTTTTTTGACAGAGTAGTATTATTTATCATAACATATCTGTCCCAGTTGCAATAACATGCATAAACTATTTATCTTGAGATATCATCCAATACCGTGTATATCCATGCAAACCCACTGCCCCGCGTCCCACAAACCATCAGGAGGATCGCACTTACTACACACAAACGTAAGATCCGATACGCTTTTGTAAATCAACATCTTATTTCTGGTGGGTCATTGAGGTACTGTGCGAGAATGTCAGACACACTGTCACCCTTGCCGGGTAATGTTTTTTCACTCGTCTGGCAACCCACGCGGTAATGGACGAGCGCTTAAAAAACCAGTTAACTTCGAGAGTTGGTACCGCGCAAGCGCACCTCGAACGCTTACTATAACGCTTCGCTTTGATTGTTCAACCGCCGTGCCTCACGCAAATTCTTGAAGCTTATCCCCGCTAATACGCACGCTAAATACTCGGTAAGTGGAATTCTGATCGTTCTTACTTAGAGATTCAGTGTCTGTATCATAGCCCCCGGGAAATCTGGAGGACAACCAGCCCGCAGATTGTTTTTTCCACCAGTATCATATATTAATATAATTAAATCTGTCAATTATGTAGACAAATATTATTTTTTTTGTTTTTATTTCCTATAGATGTGTTTGGCGTTTTTGCCACAATCTCACCTGATCTTAAGTGACGATGTGGCCTAAGATGGTAGCACGCTAAGCCTAATGGAAGACTGACTCTCAAGTGCAACTGCCGAAACGCCTATAAGTGCTTGGCGACAGATATTCAACTTGAGGGCGGTCATACCAACATGCTATGGTTTCATCACGATATTTTCCTGCACCAAACGCTCATGCTCATTACAGAGATACGTACTTACGTCGATCGACGCGATGTCCGTACACGTTACCATTGAGCAATAATTGCTTCGATTTTAAATGTACTAGTATAGTATAGTACTTAGCAAGCAACGCCAATGAATTCTATGTCACATGTCAATCACAGTTCCGCACTGAAATAGTAGATATAAGTAACAAGCATTTATTGTCTAAACCTTATAAAATCACCTGTGCGTACTCTCTAATACCAAAGATGTCTTCTTTATTATGAGACGGAAAAATATTTTATATAAAAATAACTGATTTTATGTCTATGGACGTTTCTATTTTGTATTATTACGTAATTAGATAGACCTGGAATGTATACGGGAAGAAAAATCTCCGGTAATTAAAAAAAAAGTTATATCCGTAGAAATAAATATATCATAATGTTAGTTTCAATATTCTTTATTAACTGCAATTAAGTACTTACTCCTTGTATTTAAAGATAATTTTTGCAACAGCTCCTTCAGCTTTGTACTTGTCGTGTTCGTCTCGTCAAACTGTAAAGTGGTTATATCGGAACCAGCAGTTTTCTTGTTCAGGACTGTAAACACCGCACTGAGTGTCAAAAAACACGGACTGTTCCCTTTGCCGGTCGCTGGATCGTTATTATGATAAAGCATCCCAAGCTTCTGCCAGCTGAATTCCTGTAACAATTCACATATGTATAAAATACCTTAATAATAGAAATTAAATAATTAATTACTCATGCGAAATAATGATTTTAAAAGAAAAACAATAAAATAAAAATAAAAAACTTTATTTAAATAAAATCTTCCGATGAAACATACAGAATTCTCCTTCGTATAAACTAAATGATATTTGAATCTTTTTAGAACCATGAGAAACATTTAACAAAGAAATAACATATAAATATAATAAAATAAAGGGGTATAAAACATAATATGAAATAAAAACTAACAGGAGGTCACATAAAAGTACACACCCTTCTATGGAAAATTTGATTTAATGAGTTACTTTATTATTATATAAGCAATATAAAGCCCGGATTTAACTGAACAATTTGCTAATGTTTTTAAAACAAAAGTAGGTATTTTTAAATACATAAAAACATTAATCACATATAATGACAATGTCGTCTAAATTTGTGGAATCGCTACAAATAAAATACAATTGTATTTTAAATTTAGTGTAAACTCGAAAGTATGCATTTAATTATAAAACAAAAGTCTAAAAGCTCCCTCCAAATAAAAAATCATATATACATATGATAAATAAATTACATTAACTATTTTATTTCTCTTTCGCATTTCCCGTATCCTTATTATACAGTGTTTGTTTAATATTATAATATTCGTTTCTAATTTTTTTATACCATAATGCTATATCGACAACTTAGTAAGGTCCGTGTTAAATAATAAAATGGCAATGGATTACAATAATAAAATATAACGCTATAGTTTTTTTTTTTTTTACTGACGATACTGTTAGCCTTAGGGGCCCTGGAGCCTTTGCGGCTTTTACAGCTTTACCGGGCTTGGGGGGCGAGCGCTTAAGGCACTCAGCTACGAAAGCTAAGCAACAACATGCGAAAGTGGCCGAACCTCGGCTCGGACTGTTGCGCGTATGCAATTAAGTCGCGATCTGACTAATTCCCTATCCGTAATTCGATCTAAACTAACTATACATATATACATGTTTCTTCCCCCTATAACGCTATAGACTCCAACAAGTTACTAAAAGGAATTCGAAATATCGCATAACAAAAAAAATACTGTTAATCAAATTCATTACAAAACTTCATAATGACTTAAAGAATGTAGAAATATTTTAATTATAATAAATAATCTCTCAAACAGATAAAAGCTTTAAATATATAGCCGTTTACAAGAATAAATATCGGAAATTATAATAATGAATGTGGGCGGACATTTTTATGAAATCCAAAACACGTATTGTTAAAGAAAAAAATGCCAATAAATATTTTTATAACATAATACAAATTAATACTGATTGTTTTTTAAAATATAATTAGCATAATAACTGCTGTGACTGTATAATTGATGCGTCAATTTGTGTTCGTTTAGTTTTATTTTTCATTCAAGTTTATCACGAAATTAATTTTACCTTCATGTATGTTCAGCGTGTAAAGTCGCCTTAAAGCTAGTTAATGTCGTGCTAAAATTTACTAGTCACGTTTTAAAGCGAATGGAAATTTGGAATGGAATACTAAATCACGTCAAATCTCACGAAAGTTATAGAATTATAGAGTACCTACAATACACCAATTACTTATTTCAAACTTACGTCCTTATGCTTCTTAAGTGAAAATGAAGAAAATATCGTTTGCCGTACTTTGAAACTCTGAAACTGTCTCCCGGCCAGTATGTTCTTTCCTTCCTACATGATGTAGGCCTCCAAGCATAATGTAAAGACACATTTTAGGAGGTCGAAATAACAGCGACCACTGACCATTGCGTATAGATGATACGGTGGTCGCTGATGTTATTGGATTGCAGTGACGTCACTTTACTTTGATACGATAAAAAAAAGCTTGTCGCGTTCGTGAACAGCCGGTGTATATCAATTGCCGATCTCACACTGGTCGCCGTTTGTTTCTGGATTGTACTGTGCTTATTATCGGGCATAGTGCCGTCACTCTGCCGTGGTACAATTTTTTTTTTTTTATATCAAACACCAATTTCACACTTTCTGGGTAAAACAAAATGAATATTATATACAAAACAGCTAACAAACATTGAATGAAATGCAGTAAGAACTAAATTAACCGCAGTATGTAAATACCCTCATTATTATTATTTTAAACGTAGTTGGGTCAGCGTTTAATAATAAAATGACATTACAATACAAAAATTAAATATAAGGCAGTGGACTCCACTAGGTAACCACTAAATGGAATTCGAAAAATCGTAAAGAAAAGAGTCCTTTTAAACACATTCATTTTAAAACTTCATAATGACAAATAATATAAAAATATTTTATTTATAATAAATAATCTATAAAAAAAATAAAAGCTTTAAATATATAGCCGTTTACAAGAATAAATGTAAATTATAATAATGAATGTAGACGGACATTTTAATGAAATCCAAAACCCGTATTGTTAAAGAAAAAATGCAAATAAAATTCTTAATAGGTAAATTAAGTGCTAATAACAAAAGAATACTGCTGTCCAGTTTCGGTAAATAGTCTGCTAAATGTACTACAAATCTAAAAAATATAAATGTTTAGGATATTATATGTAGGTATCACCGATACTCAGCTTAATAGAACTAAGATCAAAATATGCGATCAGGTCATGGTTTACTTATTTATTCATAATATCTTGAGATTACTACTTAAATAATAGTTAAATATATTTCGGTTGGGTACGTCTATAGAAATGGATATATATAATAAGTGTTGTTCTAAACAGACTTCCATTTTTTTAGAATCATTATTTAAAGAAAAAACATTCTACACAAAAAATGAGTTCTAAAAGTTTTTAAAACGTTGAAAATTATATGACATATTGTTTTTTTTTTTTAAATTATGTTATGTAGTGCAAATTCAAAATCAAATAAAAAAATACTTTATTCCATTTAGGCCCCAAGAAGGCACTTATGAACGTCAAAAACACAAAACCAGTACAGAAAATATCCCAGTAATTGAAAAGAAGAAAGGGGCAAGAAATTCGATCGGGCTTATCTTTTTTTTCTAACTGTACAAATAATATTTACTTAATAATAAATAATAAATATTTACTTAATAATCATATTAAAATGCAAAGAGAGGGAGTCACTTCCAGACACCACTATCATTCACATAATGATCCACTCTACAATAACCCTTTGACAGTAAAACTTGCTTAACATTATTTTTGAACTCATTGTCTGGCAAATCAGTAATATGCTTCGGGGTCTTCTTATTATTAAACCTAACACTATATTACCTAAATTTAAGTGCCAGCATTTTTCCTGATTGTAAGCACAGTACAATTCAAAAACAACGGTGACCATCCGTCTGTTCGGTGATCCACCATCCAGCATAACAATGATGTATGCAACACTTGATAATATAGATATCAGTGACGAAGGGAAAATATTTTCAAAAGGGAAGGCAATCCTATAAATATTCTAGTGAAATCTCTCGGGTACTGCAAAGTTTATTACACAATCCATTAAATTATGAAGTCTGAAAAATTTTTCAACTTTGTTAGAAAATCTTTAGTGATTTTGTATGATTATTGTCTCCAGTTATATTCTTTAAGTCATATTCATTTTTAAAAGAATAAAATATAAAAGGCGTTAATCATAAAATATATAAAAAAGATATGTTACCTGCCTGAGCTCACGGCTCCGCCCGCGCTATTCTGTAAATTATTGCTCAGTTTTTTTATCCTAGGATTTTTTTATTTATGCAATAATAAGATTATGTTGCTATATTTATTACCTGCCTGTGCTGACAGCTCCGATAGCACTAAGCTATAAATTATTGCTCAGGCCTTTTTTAACAGGATTTCTTTATTTATGTAATAAAGATGAATACTAAATTTTTTATATTTAAATATTTACTGCAGTGCCTCTTCGCATAGTAGGAAATAGGATTCGACAAAATAAATGTAAACAAAGAAATGTCAATGTCAAAGTCATTTCAGGGGTAGTGAACATTTTCCTGGACAGTCCAATTATTGTTTAAATGCAATAGGGTATTTGAAGGTTTTCGAAACCCCATCTAAAATGATAAACAATGTAATAATAATGATAACGTTTTTCCTTCATAATTTTGTGTATTTTTATAAAAATGTAGACTTTGAAATATTTCAATATTTATAGTGTGCCCACAAGTAGATAAAATTCCTTGTAATTAATTACAAAATGAACAGATTATTAAAAGTTCAGAAACGCGTATTTTTTTTTTTATCGTTATAGGCTTTGGCGTAGTGGTCACAGTCTCACCTGATGTTAAGTGACGATGTGGCCCAAGATGATAGATAACACGCTAAACCTAGTGGAAGACTGGCTCTCAAGTGCAGCTGCCGGAACACACCTATTGGTATTTGGCGACAGATTTTCAACTTGAGGGTGGTAGCTAGCCAGGCGGGCATTAGAAAATGCCCTACCACCATGCTATGGTTTCCTCACGATGTTTTTTCCTTCACCGAAAGCTCAGGCTCGTTGCAGGGATTCGAACTCACGTCACTCGACGCAAAGTCGTACACGCTACCTCTGAGCCATCATCGCTTCAATATGCTATGCTATGCTATGCTTCCGGTATTTCAAGCGTCCATAACCTGCGGTGATCGCTTACCATCAGGCGGGCTCCACACTCGTTTGCCATCGTAGCCGTATAAAACAAAATATACGAAGTCAATAAATTATTTATAAATTAAATTAAATTAAATTGAGTTAATAATTTTTAAATTATTTATTCAGAAGTTTGAGCCACATTTATAAACAAACACTGATACTTCCTTATTAGAGATCGCGGAAGAAGACCGTGAGAAAATGAAAACTAAGTTACCTATGTTTTTTGATAAATTTGTTTCTAGTTATTAAGCTATATAACTTAATATAAATAAAATATACTTTAACATTGAAGTTTAATGTTGTGCGTGCATCACGCAAAAAATGTTTTTTACTCCTTAGACACTTGGTCATTATAAAAAAAAAACTACGATATCTTCTTCATTAAACAGAAAAAATTAAGTAACTGTGATTGTTATAAGCACTGCGCCTTAAGCGATGTGCATAAAATATATTGTTATTATAATAAACACCGCAGAAGAAGTCGCGGGTATTAGCTAGTCATGAATAAAATGAAGGCTCTATTGTTTACTAAAATGTATGATCCTTAGAATAAATAAATATAAAAGACGTTCTCTATACTTTCAACTTACATTGGTGGAATGGTATAACTAACATCGAAGATCTATGTTAACAACTAACTCACTCGTAAATATATATTAAATATTAATAAAGTCGTTTATTATTATGATTATAGTTACTAAGAAAATACTTGCAATATAGTATTCAAATTTTAAGCTCCGCAGCGTAAAAACCATACGTGTTTTTCATAGAATAGTGCCTCAATCATAGTGCCTAATCATAAGTTTTTTTTTTTTTTTTATCCGCCGCCTTATCGAGGCGACTCGGGACCGCTGGAAGCATACTACCGTGTCGCTCCGGCGGCAAGCCAAGCAAATTGCCCGGCCCCCGGCATTAACGGGAGACAGTTCGGTCCTAACTGTCTCCCCCGTCCGCCGAACCAGTGCAATGGAAGGACGGGCCCCCCAACCCGTCCTCCCTGGTTCGGCTAGGGCGGCGGAAGAAGGCGAGCAAATCGCCTCCTCCTACCACCCGCTCGTCTGTTTCGGAGAGGGCCGCTAAGAGGATCCTCCTCGCGAGCCCTCCCCGCGGTCTCCTTCTGCGAGATTACATTCTCACAGAAGGCGACCATGGCAGTCTATGACCCCCCCACTGTCGAGCATGGCTTTCACCACACTCGGCAGCGAGAGGTCCTCTCCCACCACCGCAGCCAGAGCGCGGCGCTGATCATCCCACGCAGCACACTCAGAGAGAGTGTGCTGCGCCCTATCCTCCACAGCACCGCACTCATGGCATGCGGTTGTGGGCTCCCTACGAGCTATTCGGTGCAGGTACCATCCGAAGCAACCATGTCTGGACAGCACCTGCACAAGCCTAAACGTCAAGGAGCCCTGCTCCCTGGCACACCAACTTTCGAGCAGCTTCCCTGTGTCATCCAACAACACCAGAGGCCGATATGACGATGGGCGTCCCCACGGATCCCTATCCAGGGTCCTGAGGAGCTCCTCCCATCCCTCATCTTTCGCCCGGCTGATGGCTACCTGCAGGGACTTTTTACAGTCCCTATAAGCACCATACAGCCAGGCCTCTTCCCCGGAATGCCGTTTCTTCGACGGCGGCTATGCTGCAGCAGCCGCCGCGCCGCGGAGCAGGCCGCCCGGAGATCCGCTATCTCCGGGGACCACCAGTACACCGCCCGCCTGTTTTGCGAGCGGTTATAACTCCGCGGCATCAATGCATCGCATACCTCCGTAAGGGCCGCACGGAACCGGGCTGCAGACACGTCGATGTCTTCTGTCACAGGAGCTGGCGACCGCCAGCTCTGGACTATGGCCGCCTCTCCTGCCATCTCTCTGTCGAAGCGGCCAAGAGCCCAGCGGGGGAACACAACCCTGCCACGGGGGCGGTTCACCAGCTCTCCTGGAGAGGCGGAGACTTCAAACCGAATGTACCTATGGTCCGATAAGGTCTCCACCTCCTCCAGCAACCTCCAACCTCGCACACGACGTGCGACAGATGGCGTGGCGAACGAAACGTCCACCACGGACCCTCCGTTATGTCGCACGCACGTGAACGAGGTCCCTCTGTTAAGCAGAGACAGCCCTACCTCGACTGACCACTCCTCAACTGCCACACCCCGCGGGTTCGTGGCCACCGCTCCCCATGTCCGCGACTTGGCGTTAAGATCGCCAAGCAGAACGATGGGGAGCGGCGACAGCCGCCGAATCGCCAACCCCAGGGAGTCGAGGAATACTTCGAACTCCACCAGGGCCCGGTTTGGGGAGAAGTATACACCAATGATGGTGTGCCCTCCCCAGCCGGCCGCCACGTAGCCTGCTCCTCTCTCCTTAATAGAGAGGGGCGGACCCGAACTAATCATAAGTGCCTTAACTTTAGGCTACTACCGTCGGCACATACAAAATTTGTCTCCATTATTATTTAAAATGTAAAATAATGTTTGTTAACGATTAATTAACAAGAAAAGCCCAGGGGTCAATCTAATTCGCTTATTACGCAACCAAAATCTACTGGCACATGACGTAATTAGAGATTCAAACAATCATAGAGGGTTTGTGATCACATGACGGAAGTTTAAAAAGTATGTATTTTATGTCTTGTGTTAAGAGAGATAAAGTACAGAAATTTTCTTTTGTATTTCTCTCTAATTGGGGCAGCCTGACTGGTGGAATACCTCCACCCTACAGAAGATCGCAGCCAAATAACCATGTGTTGTGTTCCTGTAGTGAGTAGGGTTTCCAGAGCTCCTTGGGAAGGGGGGTTCAAGGTCGGCAACGCGCTAGTGATATCTGTGGTATTACAAGCGTCCCAAGCCCGGTAAAGCTGTAAAAGCCGTAAAGGCTCCAGGGCCCCTAAGGCTAACAGTATAGTGAGTTCGAAAAAAAAAAAGAAAAAAAAAGAAGCAAGCGTCCCTAAGCTATGGTAACCGCTTACCGTCTGGCGGGCCGTATGCTTGTTTGCCAACTTCGTAGTATAAAACAACTAAATAATAATGCAATATTTTTGAGTGTTTTATAAATACATAATTAAAAAAATATATAATTACTAGCGGACTTGACAGACGTCCTGCCCGAACGAAATAAAAAACCTAGAACTCGACCACAGTGCCATCTATCGGCTCCAATTGTAAATCTAAACCATCCAGAGACCCACGGAAACACACAAAAATATTCATCAAAATCGGTCCAACCGTTTAGGAGGAGTTCGGTCACATACAACACACTTACAGAAGAATTATATATACGAGTATATAAAGATTAGGAATTACACTGACAAGGTTCATATTTTTAGTACAGTCAAATAGCCAATTCTGAACAACTTTAAAATATTCTTATAAACAAGTTGCTCATGTCTCTTTATTCTATAATTTTATAAATATCAATTTTATCGGATATAAAATATATTACAAATTTAGAAATTTTTACCGAATCTGAAACGATTTTACCTTTTTTAACAATTCACTCAAGAGATTCTTATTTAATATCATTAATGTGAAATTAATTTGGCATGAACAATTTATTTTATCGATTCTCTGGTAAAAAAGAGCCAGATGTTTGGAGTTTTAGCCTAAATACCACTATCATAAAAAATGTTACGATTTTATTTCAAACATTTATACCTTATTTCTATTTTAAAGCTGAAGAAAAAAATGTTCAAAGTTTTGTTTTACGTGTTCGTAGTAAGTAATCCGTATAATTTTAAAACGATAGTTAAGTACTTTTGGACCACTCACGCAAATGAGGTTATTATTTGAAATGGCAATACCTTTTTTTAAATTTTTTATTTGGTATTCCATTTTCTGCTATGACGATATTTATTTCTTAAATAATGAGATCAAAACATTGGTGGCTGTAGGGAACATACAGAAGATCGCAGCCAAATAACCTTGTGTTGTGTTCGTGCAGTGAGTATGGTTTATTCAGATCTCCTTGGGGAAGGGGGGGGGGGACAAAGAGAAGTAGGGCACAGACAAATTTCTCTCTACTTAAGGCAGCCCAACTGGTGAAATACCACCACCCTACAGGAAGATCTTGGGCCATATTGTCAGTTAACGACCGGTGAGATTGTGATCGGAACGTTAAATATATAAAAGTATGTAAAAAGTAAGCAGCAAGTAAATTATTTAGATTATTAGGAGTTTAATTAAAATTATAGCCCCCACCGAGAGTAATTAACCCTGAATCCGAGATTACGGCACTTTATCCGTCCGTAGTTTATCCCGAAGATTTTATCTTGATTTTCGTTCCGTCCGTAACGGAGTTACGTAGATGAAAACATCTTCTATACATATTATAAAACTCAACATCTTTCTGTCTTTCTGTCCGTTTATATTATTTTCACGCGAGAACCACTTATCCGACTTACATTGTTTTTATTTTAATTCAAAGCTATGTTATCTGGCCAGATTATAGAATATATTTTGGTACATAAAGTAACGTAAGAAACAAGCAGTAACGATAATAGTGAATCAATTCGGAAAAAAGACGCTTTTGGAGCGTTTAAATGGTTTACGCAGAATAAACCATAAGAGATATATCAAATGAATGTACTACATCATTGTAAATCTTAAAAAGACCTAAAAAAAGTCAGCGATAGCAAACGTCTATCTTCTAAGGATCACCCACAATAAGCATTTTTGTCTTTAGTCATTTGAGTGGGAGCAGTGGGAGCAGCACGATTCGCACGTGCGCTCGACGGCATTCTGTATTACACGCGAGCGTAACCGCAGGCACAGCTAGTCCGATAATAAACTAGACAAGGCAGAATAAAATAACGCTCAATAATACTCGTACTAACAAATGTGACAACTAAGTTTTTACCCGATTTTGTTCGGTTTTGTGGTGACGTTTACCCAGCAGTTGGTAACTGCAGATTGGAATTATTATTATACTATACTTATCGTAAGTTCCTCGAGTTAAATGTACAGACAACAAAAAAAATCATTTTCAATTAAAATAAAAACTTCAAAAAACATAAAGACTCTCTTAACTTCTGACAGCATCTTATAAGGTAAAATAAATGTATTCTGGACTACTCACGAAGTTTCTAGAAACTTCATACACAGAAACATGAATCAAATACTTACATAGCATTATGTAATACATTTTTAAAATGAGCTATTTTAGTTATTCCTGTCATACAACTGTCAAATGTGAAATATTAAAAAAAAATACATATGATAGAAACATCGAAAAAAATTAACTTATTCGTTTACAATATGCGTTTTAGATGAAATTATCATCTTAATTTATTTCCAATTAAATGCTTTTTTTTCTATTTATTACATATAAATATAAGTTGTCAACCTTGAAAGTACGTGTGTCCACCAATCCTCTTAAACGGTTGGAGAAATTGTAATGAGATATTGCTTTGAATTTGATTATGGCAAGGGCATATATTATATATATATAATATATGTGTGATACGTGAAAGAGAGGTAGGGCACAGGGAAATTTCTTTGGGGATTTTTCTCTACTTGGGGCAGACAGCCCGACTGGTGAAATACCTCCACCCTACAGAAGGTCGCAGCCATCGGCAACGCGCTTGTGATACCTATGGTATAACAAGCGTTCATAGGCTACGGTTGCTTCTTACCATTAAGCGGGCCGTATACCTATTTGCCACATTTATTGTAGAAAGAAATATGTATTATTATGTATCGTTCAACGAAGAAGATGGGCAACAGCTAGTAATTAATAAAACTTATTAACATTTATAAAACCATTCATTACAAAATATAAACTACGCAGCAAAATCAAATTTAATTGAAGACTAAAAAACATTGTCCGACCGGTTATTTAAATTTCATATGCGGTTAAATCGCGATACCGGGGTTCGCGGCTATACGACATTTTTGTTAATCGAATTCGAAATTCGAAATTCGAAACCGTTAACGGATCGAGAGTGAATGACACAGTGTTTTTTTCTTTTATTTATCATCACTGCTCTGCTGTCCACTGCTGGACATAGGCCTCCCCCAAAGATCGCCATAACGACCGGTCCTGTGCTGCCCGCATCCAGCGGCTTTTTTTTTTTTTTATCGTGGAGGAACCCTTCATGGGTACACACTCGTCCCGGGGGGAACGAGTGGTTATGTGAGACTCCTACTCACTAAACCTCCACAGTGTACCATCCGTCGCCTTGACGAGGCGACGCGGGACCGCTATGTAGCATTGAACGCGTCGCCCTAGCGGTAGGCCCAGCAGCTTGCTAGGCCCCCGGCATTAATGGGAGACAGTTCGGTACACCGTAACTGTCTCTCCCCATCCGCCGGACCTGTGCAATGGGAAGACGGGCCCCCCGACCCGTCCCCCCTGGTCCGGCTATGGTGGCGGCAGGAGGCGCGCAAAGAGCCTCCTTCGGCCGCCTGTTTTCTTTGGTGGAGAGGGTCGCTCAGAGGGTCCTCCTCGAGAGCCCTCTCCGCTATCCCCTTCTGCGAGATGACTTCCTCGTAGAAGGAGACCAATGCTGACCATGACCCCTCGCCGTCGAGCATGTGATTTACCACACTCGACAGCGAAAGGTCACCTCCAACCACCGCGGCCAGAGTGCGGTGCTGCTCCACCCACGCAGCACACTCAGAGAGAGTGTGCTGCGCTGTATCTTCCACAGCGCCGCACTCGTGGCACGCAGTGGTGGGCTCCCTCCTGGCTATCCTGTGCAGGTACCATCCGAAACAACCATGTCCGGACAGCACCTGCACAAGCCTAAACGTCAGGGAGCCCCGCTCCCTGGTGCACCAACCTCTGAGAACCGGGCGGATGGCGTCTATGGTATAACGTCCATAGCGCGCATCCGCCAGGTCCTCACCCTATCGCTGCATCACCCTTTCCCTACTCTCCCTCCTCAATCTTTCAACCTCTGCGGGAGCCGGAGGCTCCCCTAACTCCTTCCTCGCCGCCGTGAACCTATACACCGCGGCGAGCACTTTCGCCTCCAGCTCCCACGGCGGGGAGCCGGCGAGAACAAAAGCCCCGACACCGACCGGTATCCACGAATCACCCTCAGCGCCACGACACGCTGTGCCGCACGCAGCATGCGCACGTTGCGGGCGCTGAGGGCGTCCACCCAGATCGGTGCCCCGTAGACGGCCATGCTCCGTACGACTCCCGCGTATAAGCGTCGGCAGCTCGCGCCCGGCCCCCTCGAGTTCGGAAGGAGCCGACCGAGAGCCACCGCCGCACCAACTATACGCGGTCCGAGTCCCTGGAAGTGAGACTCGAACCGCCACCTTCCGTCCAGGATGAGGCCCAGAAGGCATCCAGCGGCTTCCTGCGACCTTTACCAAGTCGTCGGACCACCTTGTGGCGGGCCTGCCCACGCTTGCCTGCTGTGAGGAGGCATGTGATGAGGACGTGGGGGTACTCGAGGGCATTGAGTTCTTTGACCCTGCAAGGCTCAGGGAGCTTGCCAAAGAGAAGGTGGACGGGATTCTTGAGGTTGCCAAGCAATGTGGCAACCTCAAGGGTACGTTCGTCAAGTCTCTGAAGAAGGCGGCCTGGACGTTGCAAGAGGTGGTATCTACTGCCCTTACGCGCACTGTGGCGAGTGAGACCCTCATCCTCCGACGCAAGACCAGGAGGCTGCGTCAGGAGGTCGTGGTCCTCAGGGCGGAGCTCAACTCGTTGCGCAGTCGAGGGGAAGTTCTACCTACGCCACCGTTGCCGCAAGCGCTGGAATGTAATGAGCAGGAATCCCTGCCGCAAGCGTTAGTGGATGCGTTGGGGGTCCACATGGAAAGGATGGAGTGAATTCTCCGGGTTTCTCTGGGGGAGGTCGTGACCGCCCGCATAGAGGCCCTGGATGACCGTCTCCTCCCCGCCAAGTTGGTTCGTCCCCCTTTGGCTTCCGACAAAAAAAAGACTCCGGGTCCTGCTTTTACAGCTTTACCTGGCTTGGGGGCGAGCGCTTAAGGCACTAAGCCACGAAAGCTAAGCAACAACATCCGAGGGTGCCAAAGTGGCCGAACCTCGGCTCAGACTGTTGCGCGTATGCAATTAAGTCGCGATCGGACTAAATCCCTATCATTCGATCTAAACTAACTATACATATATACATGTTTCTTCCCCCTGGGAGGAAGGAAGGAACATGTGTATGTGTATTTAGTGGTCTGAAAGTCATGGTGTCTAAGCCTGTAAGGCAAAAGACCGCGGGACGCAAGCCTCCAGAGCCTCTGGGGATGGAGTGGGTACCGCTTCCATCTGCGAACACCGATCCCGTTCCGGCGGCAAACACCGTTCCCGTTTCGTATGGTGACGGATGGACCACTGTGGCCCGTCACCGTAGGCGTAAAGCTAAGAAGGCCTCAGTTGGGGCACCGTTGGCTGGTGCGGCAAAGGCTCCCGTTCCTCGGGGGAGAATGCCTGGAGGAAAATCAAAGAAGAAGCTCTCCTCAACGCCCCGATCGGCTGCGGTGATTGTTACACTGCGGCCTGAGGCGGTGAAGAGGGGAGTGACCTACAAGGCGGCGGCGGCGGTCAAACGGGACGCGTTAGCAGACCTGGGCATCGGCAACCTGTCACTTCGCCCCGCGGCCACGGGATCCAAAATCATTGAAATTCTTGGCGCCCGTGGTCCGGAGCAAGCTGATGGGTTAACTCAAAGGATTCAAGAGGCGTTGGCGGATGTGGCCACTGTGGTCAGACCTGTGAAGAGAGCACACGTCTGAGTCATAGGGCTCGACGAGACAGTGTCGGTGGCAGATGTCGTCGCGGTGGCAACGGCTGAGGGTGGCTGCGAGCCAGCCTTTATTAGAGGCAGTGGAGCGATCCACCTGTCGCTCCAAGGCGTTGATGGAAGCAGGGCGACTCCTCGTGGGATGGAGTGTGGCTCGCGTCCGCTTATTGGAGAATGGACCATTGAGGTGTTACAGGTGCCTAGACGTGGGCCACACTCGGCCCGTTTGCCAGTCGGCAGTTGACCGGGGAGCACTCTATTTCCGGTGCGGGCAGCCTGGCCACAAGACACTACAGTACGCAGCTGTAAAGCTGTACTGTGCCTTGTGCGCTGATGCCGGAAGGCCGGCGGAACACCACATGGGGTTTGCCAAATGTAGGCCACCTCTCATGAAAGTGATGTCATAGACGTTGGGTGATAGGAGGAGGTGTTTTCTGCCTCTTCCCTCCGCCCTAGCTGATGCGATGGGCGATGGGCGATGGGTCGGGGGCCCGTCTTCCCATTGCACTGGTTCAGCCGTCTGGGAGACAGTCGGGGTTGTACCACACTGTCTCTCTTCAGCGCCGGAGGCCTGATTGGGGCCGGCCGCCGGGGCTACGCGGTTAATACTATCGCGATCCCGTTTCGCTCCATTTTGGCGGCTGATGGTTCACCGTGGACGTTTAGTGAGTAGGAGTCTCACATAACCACTCAACCCCCGGGCGGGTGTGAACCCATGACGGGTTCCTCCACGTTATAAAAAAAAGGGCCTGGCCACGCTGCATCTTCCGGTACGTGGCTGCCACTCGAGAACTCTTAGGCCCATCCGTTTTCGACCTACGTGGCCCATCCGTATCCGTATCTTATCCGTACCTTAGACGGGAAGATGTTATGTAGCTCCCCAAACGCTGCCCAGCCGAGTTGTATTCGACGATTGACCTCTTTCTCGAAATTAGGTACATTATTACTTCTATAATAATGTACTTCTTTTATTACTTATGTAATATTGCAATCATTGTGCATATATAGGATAAACATTATTCAACTTTAATACCTGTGTTTACAAGTTTGTAGCAGTTCAGCGATGCACTGTAATTTAGAAGCCGCAGAGATCAAGGTACAAAACCACTAGGTTTGCTTCATATGATTTTATGAAATCACCTGGATTGGAGTTAGCCAGGCCATGCCGGTTTAATTTTGTTTTTCAGATTCACGGTAACAGACACTAAACTAACTAAACTCTTGTAATTTAGGAATTCTGATTTAAATAACGTATCCCAAAATATATTATGGTATTACCTGCCTATATAAATGAAATTCTAACAAATGAAAGCAAATCAAAACATAAAACCAAAGTACAGAAGCGTCACGATATCGGTGAATTGGCGAAACAAAAAATAAAACATCACAATATCAATGACAAAGTTTTATACAAAGACAACATTCATAAAACAATATCCCGGAGTAATTACCTCGAATACTTTGCGGATGGCGACTCCTGCTTGCGTGTAGCTACCCATCATTCTCGTCAAAGTCGAGTAACTTGGCTGCTTGTATCCAAAAGCTTCGGCCTGAGCGCCTGCTGTTAATACAGGAATTCTCCATGGTCCTGCATATCTTGCAACTGGAGCTATGACATATTCGCATCCGGGACCAATGAACGCATCTGGAAAACATATACCCATGAAATCGGCATACTTATATCTACAAATTAATTATCAGAATACAGTTCATATTTGAATAGGCAAGTTCCATACAGCAAATTCAATGAATTATGTCAATGTAACAAACTTTAACGTTGTAATTTTCATAGCACTGATATATAGAATACATTATGATTAAAAACTTACCAGCAGAACCGTTGACATAGAATTCGAAAGCGGCTAAAGGCCCTTCCACAGACGAACACCTTGTATCTCTGTAATCCACCATTATATTCCACCCAGGCAGTGGACCATCTGGTTTCGTTACTGCTGGTATAGCAATCTCTAAAATCGGTAACACTTTAGCCAAAGAAAAAACTTGTTGTGGATCAGCCGGAAGAAGGACACCTAATTTTACAATCTTCTCGTTGAATTGATGCCTTTCAGCTCTCAAATTAAAATTTATGCTCTTTACATAATAGGGATTGGTCACCAAATCATGAGGGTAACCAATGGCTTTCGAATCGTCATAAACAAACCTTGATATATCAAAAAATGGTGGAAATTCTGTAGCGTTAACAACACTATCTTCTTTATCTCTATTGTAATCGTATTTCTTAAACTCTTGGACTTCAGTTCTATATTTTGAAATATTATTTCCCGTATGCCTTTTGATATATGCTCGGCCTTTATGTATATCCTTTCCATAGCTTTTGTCTTCATATTTATGCCTGTGTAAATATTTATCTTTAACTGGCACACGTACTTCATAATATCCCTTTATTTCCTTAGTGTCACTAGCACTGACACCACACATAGCTATAACATTAGTAACACATACAATAAAAAATGTAAATATCAAGGGTGTTTTGAAGATTCTTATTGATTTTTTAATCTCGTGTGTTTCAGCATTGTCCATAAACGTATAGTTTTTGGCAGCATGTTGTAACTTTCGCCTCCTTCTAAAGTATTCTCGTTTGGAGTGATCTTTTTCGTTCCACTTCTGTATCTTGTTTGTTACATTACGGGAGAGAGTTGTTTCCACGATCTCTTTTAACATTTTATCTTAAATTTATGTCATTTTGTAATATTATTTTCACCACATATTAGCTGATATAATTAATTGTAAAGTAAATTAAATAATCGAACGCAATATACTAAGCGATGATCGCTGTTTAAGGGAAAATACATATTGAAATCCTATCGACAAATATTCAAAATTTATACTATTCGTCTGTTTCTTTAATAAATTAGTAATAAAATTTGTACTGTCACCGAAAAAAACTATTTCTGTTAACCGTTAAATATAATCTGTTACTGGAACTGAACAACAAAGCGTGACTAATATTAAATACATTATTTATTGTCGCCATTATTACTTAACCTATTTATCATTATGGCATTAACTATTAAAACCGAGACGCAAAAACCAAAAACTTATAAAGTCCGTTAATTTTTTTAATATAAATAAAAACCGTTATAATAATCAAAATTTATTACGTTTATATTTATGTATTGCGTATATATATAGGCTTCAACATAATAAAAACCTAACCAATTTAAATGTTAATTTTTAGTATTAAAAAGTTATTAATTGTATTTGAGAATACTATTTCAAGAGTTCAACGAGTTCAAGAGGATTAATTTTTTTTAAACGAGTTATTTTAATGCAGCGGATTAAGAAAACTAAGTGCCGATTTTTCGATCAATAGATAACATTATTTGAGGAAAGAATATTTAAATTTTGACAGGTTTTCCATACATTAAAATGTCATGTCAAAACGTCAAAGTTATTTCTCGTATAAAATTATCTGACGATTGAAAAATCGGCCCTAAGTAAAATATATCTTTCTAAACTCGGTGATGCAATAAAAGTTATTCTAAAAATTAGTAAAGATTGTCGAAAAATATACAGAAACATTTTTACACCTCCATTAACCTTTGTTGTCATTTAGAATTATTCTTTAATAAGATTATTTTGGATAATAAAACTGGATAAATAGACTGAGAAATTTCTTAATAAACCAACTGTATAATTTCTTAATCAATTAAGAAATAAATTTCTCTAACATAATATTTATAAACGAATATATTATGCTAAAATTGTGCAGCAAAGCGAAACAAATGATACCTCTCAAGAGATATAACAAATGGATATTTAGAATTTCAACTAAGTTTTTTTAAGATATTTGCAATCGGCGTTGTGTGTGTGAGTGTGTTTAAATGGATGAATTTGTATATTTAGTCATGATTAAAATTAAATGTATTTATATTATTTATTTTTTTGTTTAGATTTATAGTGCACTGTCAACTATGAGCGCTCATATGTAACTCTTGTTGACTCATTTTTTTTCAACTTAAATTTATTAATGTATCTTTAATCAAGAATGAATAATGATAGAATTTCTGAAATTGGAATAGGAAAAAAGTTTTGAATATAAAATTAGCTTAAATTCTTTTTCAACAAACAAAAATACTTTTTGATAGTCGATTACTTGTAGTTTAAGAAGAACGGATAAGAAACTGCATTGTAAGATAATTTCTAGCAGGAAAACTATACAGGCTGTATTTTTAACTGGGACATTGTGGGGGATCCGAAACCGTAGTTGATACAGGGGAACTGTTTTATGAGATTTGTTTTCGGCATAATCTATTTTTTGGTCAAGCGTAAGTTAAACATAATAATGAATGAAGATGACAATGCTTTTTTAAATGCTGTACGACCTGATTTCGTTTATGAATCATTTCAGTGTATCGGAAGAAAAGACCGCGTCAGCAGAAGTTAGTATGGTAGTATCTGATAATATGGTTTCAGAGTTTCTCATACTGTCCCAGGTTAAAAACACTATATATACTCGTACGTAAGAGAATCTAAAATGTATATCAAGTACACACGCATATTTGAATACCTAAAACATTTACCCTCAAAACCTTAAAACAGGGAATGGAAGCAAGTAGACAAACAATTTCCTTTTTTAAAAATTGAACAGTTTCAAATAACAATTTCAACGACGCGACGCGGTGACGTACTTTTGTTTCGTAAACACAACAGCGTGCCTTCGTCGACGTGATGCAACGTTGAAAAATCTAAAAATAGTATTCGCTGATAACACAAACATTACTCGCGCTTAATGCGGTCTCACAGTTATCGAATATTGTAAATAGCCGGTGACAAATTTGGGGAATATATTTTTGGTAATTAGAAATTATAAAAAACAACATTATCGATGTTGACGAGTCTAGAATCAAAAACTATAGGTATACTGTCTCTCTCATGCATATGTCTACGAGTAAGATTTTTTTATAGCATTCATTCAAAATATTTATTCGTGACAGGTAATTATTAAAAATCGCCGTAGACATTTGAATTTTTTTTTGTAAACATTTAATATTATCATAAATAAATATGCCATGGAATTTCCCGAGTGGCTAAATTTTTTTTTTTGCATATAAGTGTGCGAGAAAATATATTTCTTTAATAGTATTATAAGTTTTGTAGGTTTAATATGTTTTATCTATGATTAGGAAGAACGTTATGACATACATATAAACGTGATTGATGTCAAATTGTTAAATAAATTATAAAACTAAAGAAAAGACATTGGATTGTTAAATATAAAATTTTAAAATCGTTTGTTTGTTTACACGTATTTTAAATAACATTGTCTGTATTTAGTCTATTTTAGTAATAGATATTGTAATTAATAAAATAAAACTTTGTTTACAGAGCAACGCGTTACAGTTTATTTCATATCTCCAAACAAATGACTATGGCCTTATATATGTATAAGGAAAACAACTTTGGAGTAGGCTAATTATACTTCTAAACCATCAAAATAGACTGGGAAAATATAGCTAGTTTCTTTAAATACTAAAATAAAAGATTAAAATTTACTTCAAGTTGCCTAGAGAATATTTTTTGAATTCGTTTTTGGTAATGTCATATGCTATGGAGTAGCGTAATAACTACAAACCCTCTTCCTGACTCTCGATTCCAGATTCGTCATCATTGCCTAAACCTTCACCAAATTCGTCATCAGCTCCCAAACGATTTATTACCTTATTACAACAATTTCAATTTCACTACCCACAAGCGATATTTTTATACCTCGGTGCTGATATGACCGTCAAGATTGTCGACACGGCTATGACTTGGTTTATAAATAGATTCGAAACTGAATATTTTATTATATATAAGGAAAATTGGTATTGTTTGCTCACGTTAATATTATATGTTAGTCATAGATTGTAACATTAGTGGTATTGCAAAAGCGAATTCTTTTTTGTTTTTTTTTTTTTTTTAATATAAAATTATAGGTAACACTGGTTTGCGTTCAACCAACTCTCTACATTAGGGCTGATTTTAAGTACTTTTTTATAGTATCACCATGTGTATTGTAGTTGCGACCCAGTTGAGTACAGATTCCTACCACCTCGCAAATTACAATTAAAAAACAAAGAACAGCTCTATCACCATCTGTCTGGTGGTTGCGACCCAGTTGAGTACAGATGCCTAACACCACGCAAATTCCAATTAAAAAACAATGTACACCCTCAGTATAAAATTGTTTATAGAGAAGTTCCTCTATGATACCGGTTAAACTCAAGGTAACATTTATTTATATTATATTTGTATGTTCAATTCAAGTAGTTATATATACACACTGGTAACGACCGTTAAATTATTGGAAACGGACATGACATCACTCACCTGCGCGTGCGTCTAAGAATCACATTATAATTATACCAACCTATTACAAGTTATATCACTCGTTGAAATATTTGACAAAATCCTTTAAACTACCTTACGTCAACGACTTTACTTAATTGTGAAAACTTTATATTTTTAACACGCTTATATTAGCTTCACTTGTAACTATGACTTGGTATCTTGGAGCTGATCTGATGACAGAGCCAGGAGGTGGAAATTGGAACACATCAGTGGTTACCACCTCAAGTTTGGGCTCATAAAATTTGTTTTGACAGGTCCAATAGATTGGACTTGGTAACGAGGGTCTGGTGATAGAGCCAGGAGATGGCTGGGGAACTCTTCAGGTGTTACTAGCAAACCTCTCGAATTTAGACCGATGTGGTTCGTTTTGACAAGTCAAATAGATTAAGCTTGGAACGAAATGTTATTATCAACTAAAAAGTTTTATCATTTTTAGTGATTTTAGTTTTTTTTTAATATTTAAACTTAATGCAGTACATTTTCTAAAATTGCTTTATAGAAAACTAGAGCGGTGCACCAGCGGCTCCTGATTCGTATTTACGCCGTAATTACTTTCATCGCGTAATTACTTATATTATCATTAATTTATATAGTCTATCAATTGAGAAATGACATATACTTCCGTGTACAAAATTTCATAGAAATCGGTTGAAAACTTTTCTTTTTTACGAAATTTAAATGTATTATTGACGATTCTTATAGCATATCAATTATAGAATGACGTATGCTTCCAGTCTACAAAATTTTGATCAGCATTGGTGGAGAATTGATGATTGTTTGATTTTTGAAATTCTTTTCAACGATTTCTAAAAGTAATATTGAAAATTGTTATATCCCATCAATTATGGAATAATTTATACTTCCTTTGTACAAAATTTTTGTATATTAATAGGTCTTTACCTATGAAATTTCCCTTCTGCAGTACTGGCCATTTCAAATCAAAATAATTTTTGTTTGGCTAAGAATTCTAATTTCAAATTAAAAACATGGAATTCTTTTTCCAAAAGTAGTCATTTGTTTATTGATTAGTGTTACATTTTCATCGCAATTTAAATCTTTTTTGTCATCATGGATACGTTAAAAATTCGAGTAATTATGGAATATGAGTACCGTCGTGGCAGTAACGCGGCACAAGCGGCACGCAACATCAACGACGTTTACGGAGCTAACACTACAAACCAACGCACCACCTGTTATTGGTTTACTCGCTTCCTTACTGGGAATTACGACCTGAAAAATGAACCTCGCGGTCGTCCGAAGACTTTGGTCGACAATGTCGAATTAAAGGCGACTGTGGAAGCTGATGATACACAATCTACGGCTTAATTAGCAGCAGCTTTCGACGTTAGCGTCAAAACAATATTGGTCCGTTTGTGTCGAAATTGGCAAGGTAAAAAAGCTTGACAAATGGGTGCCCCACGAACTCAATGATCGCCAGCGCAAAGTACGCGTCGAGACGTGCCTTGCACTGCTCAACAGACACACAAATGAAGGAATTTTGAACCGCATTGTTACCTGCGATGAAAAATGGATTCTGTTTGATAACCGCAAGCGCTCAGCAAGTTGGTTGGATCCTGGTTCAGCACCTAAACAATGCCCTAAACGAAAACTTACCCCTAGAAAAGTGATGTTCACTGTTTGGTGGTCTAGCGCCGGTGTGATTCATCACAGCTTCTTAACAAACGGGGTGAGCATTACTGCAGATGTGTACTGTGAAGAACTGAACACAATGATGGAGAAGCTGGCACATCTCCAACCAGCATTGGTCAATCGCTCGTCTCCGCTGCTCCTGCACGACAACGCGCGACCTCATACTGCACAACAGACGGTCTCCAAGTTGCAAGAACTGGGGTTGAAAGTTCTCCGTCATCCGCCCTACTCACCAGACCTTGCGCCTACAGACTACTACTTTTTCCAGAATTTGGATAACTCCTTGGCGGGAAAAAAATTCAATACCCGAGAGGCAGTACAAGATGCCTTTGAAGAATTTGTTGCCTCCCGTCCAACTTATTTCTTTAAGAAGGGCATCAATAAACTGCCACTGCGCTGGCAAAGATGCATTGATTGCATGGGTGATTACTTCGATTAATACAAATAAAAAAATACATGAAAAAACATCGTTTCAATTTTTTCATACAAAACGGCAATTTCATAGGTAAAGACCTAATATATTTTTAGGTATATTGTTTTCACAATTTTTTAAAGTAATATTGTAAACTTCTATAGTCTTTCAACTGACCAATTGCATAAGCTTCCCGTGTACAAAATTTTTTAAGAATCAGTCAAGCAGTTTTTTTAGTTAAAACAGGAGATACAAACAGACAGACAAACATTTTTAAGTGCATATCAGTGACCTTAGTTAGTTTGTGAAATTTGTAAAAAATATTACATGTATAGACAATGACTACACATTTATTAATATAGATTAGGGTTATATTTTTATAGTACCTAGGTAGTATGACGAGACGCTATATGATAGTATAAAACATTTAATACGATGTGGTGACGCGTCGCCATGCGCAAGTTACTGTTTATGCCATATTTATTTCCTTTGATAAACTATCCTTTAATGCATATTATCTGTACAAAATAATTTCGATGTTTCAGGCGATGCCAGGCTACCCGCGGCAGTTTTTTTATATATAACTTCACTTATTCAATAAGATATGTCTATATTTAATCGTTGTCTACCCTGTTATAAAATGATTGGCGTAATATCGCAGTGAGGTGTTTTAATAAACCGATGAGTGCGTCAGTCGTCTGTTAGGCCGTGAGTGCATCATGTCGTAAACTCCAAGGTTTATAGCTATTTCCCATAACTTAGTTTAGGATATATATATTTACAGTATTTTTTATGAATAGATATATAGGTTACAAACATTTAGGTATATTTAATCAGAGAGTATATTAATTATCCAAAGTATTCTCTATTTGTATTTGCAAACACATTATTACTGTGTTAGCGTTTTACCCAGTGATGTACCGGATCCTAAATCGAATCCGAAATCTGTACAATAAAGATATTTGAGATAAAATACTACGGAGGGTTTAGAACAATGGGTTGATTTTTTTTTGTCAGTTTTTGATATTTTTGTCTCCGTTTGTCTGTTAATTTGTATGCCAAGACGCAGTGGTAGCGTGTACGTACGTATGTACGTACGTCACTGTATCGCGCGAGAGGCTGCTTGGCTCAAGGGCTCCATGCCGGAGGAACGGACCTAGGTGTAAGTTGCCGCAGGAGAGGTTGGACGTGGGGGGTCGTGCGGGAGCGAAGTTAACCGCCCGTCTCTTATTGAAGGAACGGTGGTTTCTCGGGCTTGGGGGCGAGCACGCTTGGTTAATAGGGACGGACGTGTAAGTACGCTTTGGCTTTCTCGATCTCGTCATCGGGGTCGGTAAAGATATTACGCGGTTGGCATCTAGGACTAAGGTGTAATTCACGGCGGCTACCACCAATGGGTTTGGGTGATTCGACTCTGTGTCGAAATAGGATCTCGATTATATTATACTAAAACAGACATACTATAATGTGCCATTATTCACTTGATATTAAGGTTTAATAAAATTTTATAATTAAACTTAGTTTTTTGTAAAGACTTATAAAACCTTTTTTAATTGGTTACTATCTAAAATTATTTTACTTAGGTATTCTCAAAGTACTTTTGATTTATTGTGTTGCGTTTTGAATTTAAATTTAATTTTACGACTGTACTGCTGACCTTAATGTTAACCGTGAGTATATTCGAAAAGCACAAAACACCGCCTATGTTGAATTTCAGTACACCTACATAATATATTTTTTATCGCATGATTTTCATACTCGAAATTCAAAGCGAACGAAGTCGTAGGCATAGCTCTAGTATTATTACACAAATAATAAAATGACATTCTTAACATCTTAACTTTAACTGACTGTACTGAAAAAAATTAGGTATTGCGAAAAGGTAAGTGACTAAATGCGTATTTAATCCGTATTCGAGCATGGTAAAACTGACAAAATGAAATAAATTCTAAAGAAACCCTATTTTAATCTAATTATTTTTACGTTATAGAAATACATCTAATGTTCTCTAGACTTTCTATTTCTAATATTATATTCTAATTTAATGTAATATTCTATTATAATAGTGCTAGTGTGAGTGGGACGCAAACTGACGTTATTATGCAAATTGTGGGCGAGACAGATAGTAACACCGCTTTTCCAAGTTGAGTCAAAATCAGAAATATTTTATTTAATTTAGAACCTAATAATGCACTTATAAATGTCAACACACTACTACCAGGTCGGAAAACGTCTTGTCATCGACAAGAACCGGCAAGCAACTCGATCGTGATTCAAAATTTTCTTTAATAGTTTTTTTATAATATTTATTTCGTTTACAATAATTATAATTTTCAGTAAACGTAGAGAGAAACATCACTTCACACTATCACACCATATACGAGTAAATACCCTTTCGATATTAAATGTGATTAAAACTTGCTTAACATTATTATTGAACTTGTTATCCGGCAAATTGGTTATGCGTTTAGGAAGTTTAGAACCTAACACTATTACCTACAAAAAATATTTATTTGCCTCAGTAAGTCTAAAAGATAGTATCACTATTTCATATTTATTTCTGGTACCGAAAGTGACCAGTTTCACTAATTTTCGACTGACTTTGAAAGTATTGCTGTCGGAATACATCGAAAGGTGCTTGGCGATAAATTTTTAACTTCAATGTCTTAGTTAGCTAGGTGAGTAATAGAAAAACTTTACTATCTCACCAGTGAGGAAAACATCCCATTCATCGGCAGAAACTCGATAGGGTTTATAAAGTTTTTTTTTCAGTCTATATGTATTGTTCACTGTTATTATCATTTTGGTGGATGTACAGAGTTGGAGGCACTTCCGGCCATCATCCATGATGATCCATCTTATAAATTCCATATCACTGACTCATCATAAATTCAAAGCGAAACCACGCTGGTGTCGCCTATCATTAAAATACATACATAAATCTTTTAAAGAACAATTCTATTTTAAAATAATGATATTCACATTTAACTATTCAACAACATAAAAAAATTATTCATGTGAAAAACGGTTAAATTGGTTACAAGGTTGTTACTTGTTTTATTTACTATACAATATTTTAATATACTCTTTGTGTGCGTCCAAAATCCTTTATAATTTATGCAAATCTTACTTTTCATATGAAACACATTTTTACCGATAATTAATTTAAAAGTGTAATTTATATTGCTTAGTACACAGTATCAGTATAGCCGTAATCTATAATTATAATTAAACAAACAGTAAAAAGTCTAAATCTGTACATTAAAGATATTTGGGAAATAATACTACGGAAAGGTTTAAAAAAATCATGGACTGGAAACATTTCGACAGTTTTTGAAATTTCTACGCCAATCACGCAGAAACTATTGGACCGAATGTGATTTTAAAATCTAGTGACATTTTTTCTAATAAAATTACAAAATTAAAAAAAAATAAAGTTATTAAATAATCTTTAATTTTCCTAAAGAATTGCAAAACTTTTTTTTTTATATTGAACTACTCAGCTCTTATGTCTTCTGTATAAAATCAATCAGTTAATACATGAAATGATTTTAATGAGAAATCTCAAAGGGCTTTTAAAAAATTAAAATGCCTAATAGAAATTGAACGGGATTTTCTCAGTATTCCAATGCGCTCAAAAAGAAATTCATTCTTTCACAGGAAACTAGGGAATACGTTCGTCAAGTGCTACTGCACTTAGTAAGCAGTAGTAAGTCAAGTTAACCAAATGCCAAGAAAATGTTTACGCGCCCTAAAAACCTGTAGGGAACGACGTATTATGTTAAATTCTAAGCGTAGACGTACGGCAGAATATCGATCAATCGAAAAGCTAACCGTGAGTACTACGCTGCGTCCCTGGAGTTCGAAATATTCATGAAACATGGTTAAATCGCCGTTGTTGAATTTTAGTATTCTTTTTTTTCACTGTTTTTCTTACACGATTTTCCATGCGGATGAAGTCGCAGGCAGGCAGCTTGTATTCAATATTATGATGATCTTGTATAAGAGTAGGAGTTACAATGAATACTAATTGACTAATTATACATAATACATATGTAATTATCGCTAATAAACTTCAAAATTTCCAACAATCATTATAATATCTTTAAACTTTATTGCTATTTTAAACCATGCAGATTATTATTGCCTATTTTTATATTTATTGTAAATTTGAATTCAAACCAATAAAATTAACATTTCTAATCAGGCGATTTCGAATCTTAATCTAACGCAACGGTTTTCTAACGTCCGTGATTAAAGAACCTTACTATATAAAAAAATGTAGTGGTTGTAATTATAAAATCGACTCCTATGTAACTTAATTCTGAAATGTATTAAATTTTGTTGTAATTATTATTCATAGCCGCAAACCTAGATTATTTTCGCATTGTAACAGACTAATTAAATTAGTTAATCTTTGGTTAAATCGCGTATCGATGAGCGAAAGGGCTTGGGTATATAATTAATGTACGATCGAGGGATTCAATCGAGTATTTAATGTTTATATTCCATGCGGATTAAGTTTACCTTTATTCAAGGCTGGAGTCTTCTATTGATCTGTAATTGCTTTTTGGTTTATAGAAATTACAATCAATTACGCACCGATGCTTTTTCAAAAAGTATTTTAATACATCAAATCGCTAGCATTTTTTCATACGGATGTGCTTTGTTATTACGCGGTTTCTCTTTTTTTTTTCTTGCATAATATACGATTTAAAAATGATCTTCCGTAGAAAACCAACTAGATGACAAGACTACGTTTAACCGAATTTTTTTAGCATTTTTTTTTCAAAACCACGCTAGGCCTGGAAAAGGTTCTTAAGGTTGACTGCAGGAACACATCCATAAAACACTTTGTGTAAGGTTTTCAACTAAAATTTTGATAGAACACTGCAATAAAATATGTACTACTGCGAGCTCACTCAATCAAGCAATATCTCTGCTTGTACCAATAGAGAGAAAGCATTATGATGCATTATATTTTTATTATAATTAAAACTACTTTTCAATTTACCACGTGTAATATAGTTTACACAAAACCCACAATAAATATAGCTAGCAGCTTTGCAAATATTGTGCGTTTTATTTTTACTTCATATGGACACCTGCGTAAACATTCTTGTTAGATAAAATGCAACTACTTTTGAATAAAATATAAAGTTTAGTTACATTTTGAATATCTATTTAATATGTAATTACATTTTAAGTTAGTAAGTTATTACGCTTATATTTTAACTAACCCCACGGTTTCACCCGTTTTAACTTTATTCAGCCTACCCTTCATCGCGCCGCCAACACACCTGTGTAACCTATAACTTTTCTGACTTACCGTACTTGACTTCAGTTTGCCAGATTGCTTCACGATAATTGTTACTGCTCCACTCCTTAGCGTCCTAGCGTAAAGTTATATAGCCTATAATTTTTTTCAATAAATAGGCCGAAATATTTCTATAAGATTTTTTCATATCTGATTAGTAGTTCCAGAGATTAACGCTTTCAAACAAACAAAAAAACAATCTCTTGATCTTTACAACATTAGTATAGATAATACAATTTACGTGGTGGCATGATATTTTCCAAACAATCGTCTACCCGTATTCATTCAGCCGCGCTTCAAAATTAGCTTCCGTTCTAGTTAGCATGTTACCGTGTTAGGATACATCTTCATGTTTCTCAATATCAGTAACGTTTCACTTTTCCAGATGTACAGATCATTTGAGCACAAATAGTAATAAAATGTTCGTCTCCAATACAACTAACTGACCATTGTCTGAATACCCAAATCCTCATAATTTCCAAACCGAAGTATTGGTAAATTACACACAAATTATACTAAGAAGTTGAAAGCAAGTATCATGAAAAAAAATGTGGCTCTGAGATATGCTTTCGTAGTGCCATCTTCCAGAAGAAAAGCAAAATTTTGTAATTGGTTATGAGGTAGTAGATATACTAGCCAAAGAAGCTTTATCTGATGGAGTAGTCGTAGGAGGAGTCCTAAATACTATAGATTCAAAATTAAAGTGAGGTCCGCACATTAAAAGTTTGGCGGGACGATTAAGTTCTGCTGCATTCGCAGTACGTAAGATTCGCCAGTTATTTTGCCATTATATCTTTTTTTTATCGTTATAGGTTTTTGGCGTAGTGGCCACAATCTCACCTGATGTTAAGTGACGCTAAACCTAGTAGTGGACTGGCTCTCAAGTGCAGCTGCCGGAACACACCTATTGGTGCTTGGCGGCAGATTTTCAACTTGAGGGTGGTAGCTAGCCAGGCGGGCATTAGAAGGGCTCATTGTAGGGATTCAAACTCACGTCAATCGACGCGAAGTCGTACACGCTACCACTGCGCCATCATCGCTTCCAAAATATTCATATATACAAAATATTCATATCGCCAGATATTGCCACTGCTAGATTAGTCTACTTCGCTGACTTCCATAGCATACGGTATTTTGCTTTGCAGTTCAGCAACTGACATAGACAACATATTTATATTAGAAAAGCGGGCATTTCGAACAATATACAACATAAGATCTCGCGAATCACAAGTTCGAGGAATTTGATTTCTTAGGAATTTAATAACTTTGCCCTCCCAATATGCTCTTGATAGTTTGATGTATATTCGTAGAAGCTTTGACAATATTGAATTTGTCAAAGACCAGCAAAGTTTTACTACTAGAAGTAGACATAAATTAGTCGTACCGTGTTTTAGACTTGGTAAGAGTAACAAAAGTTATTTAGGTAATAGTGTTCGGTTCTATAATAAGATCCTAAGATCCTATAATAATAAAAACAATCATTAAAGATTTACAAACTAATATTATCACCATTCAGAATTATTGAACCAAAAAAAAAAAACAATATTACCTGATTAAGCTATACTTCTCATAAATTTTGCGTCAGAGTTTACATACCTAATATGTTTTTTCCTATCAGTAGTACCATTATCATATGTATTTATTCCGTCTCTCATTCCGCCACCTTGATCTGAATCATTCATGAGGTAGGTTCAAACAAAACCTTTTAAGAAAAAGTGCTCTTTTAAAATTTACTTTAAATCCATTCAACCAATTTACGAGTCCATGCCATTTTTGATTACTTTTTTCTTACTAATAGCAGCTACAAATTTGATGATAGTTTATGAGATTTTACATGTAAGTATCTTTAAAATAAGATGTAAATAATACGTCAAGCCAGCGATTTTATGATTCAAAAGTTTCCACTTGAAATCGAATATTGGATTTTAGCAGTACGGCAGTTTTTATGGACCTTTGCATTTATAGAGAGCTGAAAACTTTTTTTTCTGAATTTATCACCTATTGTCATAGTTTTTGTTAAAGCAAAATATTTATAGATTTACAGAAAAATGTATATTTACGTCCTAGGGAGTCTAAGCAAGATACTTTTGCATAAGTTTCCAATAAAGCAAAATATCGTGATTAAATTATAACATGTTTTTTTTCTAGTGCATGTCAGAGTAACTCCTATCATCAAATGGTTAATATGTACAAAAACACCTATTGCTGTAGTCACATTTTAGAACAAATTACCATACTAGACTCCGCATACCATCTACAACAATATCGTCATTATATTCAGTAAGAATGTGATCAAACGCTGAACTAAAAAACGATAAAATGTAATTTGCCAATTTAGAACCCCCGACGGCAAGAGTTCAATTTTGTCAAGTAACTACTAAATTAGTTTTAGAACTAGCATATGTTTGGTATAGCAAAATATTGTCCTGCGTGCAAACAACAGTGATATTCAAACACCAATAATTGCAAACAAATCAATCAATGTAATTGTGAATTAATTTACAATTCAAAACACGCAGACTGGTAAACCCCTTCAAGTTGATACGATTGTGATGGGTATTCTCGACCATGATTGGCATAGCAATGAACCTGCAAGGAAATAGATTTAACACCTGACCGTTAAAGGTATTGTAACACGTGCGAGATTTAATAATATATGTAACTAGCAACCCGCCCCGGCTCCGTACGGGGTAGCAACGTAATACATATAACTCTATTGGTTTACGCGGCGCACGCCTGTAAATCTCCCAGTCGGCATGATTTTTTCCGACATATTCAACAATTATAGTAATTCTTATGTTAATCAATAAAAAAATTCTTTGATAAAATTTATAAATTATTTACATTAATAATTTTTTATATTATTCAGCTGGCAAACTACGACACTGAAGTTGAAAACTTATACCGAATCACCTTTCTACGTGTTCCGAAAACAACCCTTTCAAAGCCTCTTTATAAACTTAGTGACAATACTTAACTTCATTTGAGTTTGAGGTCAAACGATATTCCAAAACAAAAATATTGCCAAGTGTCACGTCAGCGTCGGGCAACGCGCAGTGTAGGGTTCCGTAGTTGTCTGTCACAATATGCAGATATAGATAGGCTTTAAGTAATTTTCAACGGAAATAGTACGAAATAACTTTTCTAAGTACATTTCATAAATTCATTGAATATTACTCGTTAACTTGAAAAGCCTACTTACCTCTGATAGTTTTATCTTTTAACTTCATTACATATACTACTACTACTAATTTTTCACATATCCAAAAACAATAATTTTGCTGGCAGGGGAGGGAGGATCGAAAAATTGTTTAACACACCCGCAATATTTTTGAAAGACTACCCAACAATACCTCACATGATGGGATAGGCGATAAAAAAAAATTCCCACTTTACGCGTGAGGGATGTACCCAAGGAATTTTTTTTTCAAGTTTTTATATCGTTATAAGTTTTGTCGTAGTGGCCATAATCTCACGTGATGTTAAGTGACGATGTGGTCCAAGATGATAATACGCTAAACCTAGTGGAAAACTGGCACTACACACAAGTACTACTGCCGGAACACACCTATTGGTGCTTGGCGACAGATTTTCAACTTGAGGGTGGTAGCTAGCCAAGTGGGCATTAGAAAAACCCCTCCCACCATGCTATGGTTTCCTCACAATGTTTTCCTTCACCGAAAGCTCAGACTCACTGCAGGGATTCGATCTCACGTTAATCGACGCGAAGTCATACACGCTACCACTGAGCCATCATTGCTTCAAACTATTATTTGATCATTTTGTTGGCGTGATTAATATGTCTACCCATACCAAGCAATTTTCTTGTACTTGGGATCTCTGAGCTAAGCCGCGAACGGACAGACGAACATAGCGAAACTAAAAGTTTCCTCTTTGACTACGGAACTCTAAAAAATTTTTACTTTAACATAAAATATGTGGATAATATTTTTGAATGAAATGACTGTAGTCATAAATCCAGTTAATATATGAGACAATATCATCATTCAGACGCTTGTCACGGCTTAAGAATACGTCAAGTACAACTTGTCTAAACTAATATTATAAAACTTAAGAGATTGTTTGTATGTTTTAACGCACTTATCTCGGTAACTACCAGTTAGATTTCAACATTTATTTATTAGCTAATTTATTGAGGAAGGATAGAGTCTATGTAACTTTACGCTACGACATCGTAAGGAGCGGCGCAGTAATATAAACGTCATGTCATCTAGCAAACTAAAGGCGAGTATGAGAAGTGTGATCGATAAGCTTACAGGGGCACGTTGACAGCGGTACGGTGAAGAGTTGGTCGAATCAATTTAACACGATTGAAACCGTGAGGCATAATTAGTTTTTATATACTTTTAAAGCGTTACCTCATTTCTTATTAACTATCTTACATTATTTATCATCTTTAGTTATCCCCTTAGGTGAAAGATGAATCTAATCACACATGTCTAATATTGACACCGTAGAAAATAAATTGCAGAACATATCGTAAACTAAAATAATTAAACAATATATTGAAGCATTACTAATATTTAAAATTAATTCCGCGGTCCATTATAATATAAACGGTATTTTATTAACTCATTTATGTTTCTACAATCGGATGCCACAAAAAATGTAACTGCTTAGTATTCCAAATTTGGATTTCACATTCGATTTTAATGTGTGTTTCTGATAGCCAAATTACAAAAAAAAGGTGTGTGTGCGATTCACACACGAAAGAAGTGACACTTAATTTTAAAAGATATTTTATATTTTATTTAAACAATGTGCAATATACATACACACCGACATTTGCTCTCTCGCTCTGGCTCACACAAAGAGGAGAGACCGATAATGTGTGTTAAACGTTTAACATTTAACGATTAACGCTTGGAAGTCGCATAAGAAGTTTCACTTCAAAAAACAATCCTAATTGGGTATCATTAATTGATATGAAATCAGATAGGTAATGAGTAAAAAAAATATCATGAATTTGAAACACACACACATTCACACGTAGATCAAATTACTTGTGTAATCTATAGAAAAAATACAAATGAGATGCTGTTCGTTGGTAAGCGCATCGCTTGTGAACGTCTGGGCCAATTTTGGTAATTTGTTTTTTATGTTAGTAAAAGTTCGAAAAAAAAACTATAAAAAACTAAAATTACTTTTGTTTATTTGATTTTTTATAAACTCAAGACCTTTATAACTCAGGATTCAAACAATTGATATATGTATGTAATTATTTTTTGTTTTATTCGTTAAAGTACTGGTAATAGGAAAGTTAGTTTTAAGTATTTTCTTATACTGTTTTAAGTTTAAAGCTTTTATTTACGTGTTATATCTTATTTTATAGTATAGCTTTTTGTTGAATAAGGACTAAGTATCTAAGTAGTAAAACAAAATAAAAATAATAATAAAATCTATGCAGTAGTTCTTCGTTACAGGTTTAGCGTTGTGGCCACAATCTCACTTGATCTTAAGTGACGATGAAGCCCAAGATGGTAGCACGCTGAGTCTAGTGGAAGGACTGGCTCTCGATGTACAGCTGCCGGAACACACCTATTGGTGTTTGGCGAAAGATATTCAATTTGAGGGTGGTAACCGAGCCAGATAGGCATTAGAAAAAAACCTAACACCATGCTATGGTTTCATCATGGTGTTTCCTTCACCGAAAGCTAGAGCTCATTGCAGGGAATCGAGCTCACGTCGATCGACGCGATGTCCGTACACGCTACCACTGCGCCATTACTGTTTCAAGGCATCATTGCTCGAGTACTTATTATAGGTAATAATTATACAATTAATTCAAATAGAAAAATTAACGAGGATCATTTCTTGACAAATAGATACAAGTCGGAGAGATCAATGACCAAGAGTAATAATTAAAAAAGAGATAACCAATAAATATTTATTTAATTTTCAATTAGTACCAGAAAAAGATGTATCAGAAAAAGTTAATAATGATTAAACGGTTATATTGTTATTATATTTTTGAACATACAATATTTTAAATTATAGTAGTGATTAAGTTCATTATGTTATAAATTATAATAAATCAGCGGAATTGCACCGCCAAAATATAACATAATCATAACTTTTTGTTCCTTTTCATTAGGTACATACTTGCCCCGCTAATTATTTTAATGAACCGAAAGTCAAAATATCTCATCAGCTTTTATGTTAGTTCAGTTTAGCCAATCCATTAAAAATATGAACATTATTTTTAATACGAATATTATAAATCACACATAAAAAACCATTTCCTCCCGCAGTTTTTTATTAACAATCGTTCAATTAACACACTACAATCGAATTCAAATTAAAAAAAATGTAGCTACTTATAAATATATCAAACATATATGTATAATATGTAAACTAACTGTTTTTAAAATGCAGTAATATGCATTGGTGTAATTATTAAATACATAGTCGTATATCGTACTCGTTGTTGAAGCAAGAATGATCAGGCAACACCAAATGGTCCGATTCGATCTTTTATATATAGCAACACTATCTCATGTAATGTCATAAAATTACTACTGTTAAATCATAATAACATAAAGGATTGTAAAAGGACAAAGGTGTTCTATCATCGCATGATGCTTCGTCTAATTAACGACATCACCGCAAGCCTCAACTCCATCTTAACTCAACTCCAAGCTTAACATGTATAATACAATATCATGAAAAAGGGGAGACCAAAGCAGAGATCTAACTGAAATTTATTCAGTGATTACTTATATCTCATCTAAAGGTAATTTATAGTAAAATATATTTAGGATAATCTGGAAAACAGTTCTATCAAGAATAAGTATAATAAGAATGAGAATAATAATATTCTAATTCTATAAATTTACATTTATATATTCAACAGATCTAACCCCGTCGAATAATGAACGTTTAACGTATATTTCGTTAGTTTCGGTATTTTAATAAGAACTATGAAGATAATTTTGTTATCAATTCAGTATATGCAGTAATATTTATATTTTTTTATCATTTAATTGTTAAATGGAGAAGAAAAACTTCTTACCAAATTACTTTTCATTATAATTTACTCTTTCATACATAACAACATGGCGGTTTGTTTACGCGTATAATATTTTATGTGCTTGCATTATAATGATTACAACTTATGATTACTACATTATTATGCTAACAAATATTTTATTGATAGAAATTAATGATTTCTCATTATTTTATTACAGTAATTAGAAAATTTAAGTCACATGGGTAATACCACTTTCATACAAACCAGCGCCCCCTAGAGGTCATTACAATTACATAAAGTTGTACGGCGGGAAAAACAAAACCAATATTTTAATGACTAAAATAAAGTAATTAATAACACTTCAAATTAAATAATTGCGGAAATTAGTAATAAAACAAATTTAATTTTTATAATGTATGATTTAAAGGAGATAAAAATAAAATATATGCGATCAACGATATCAATCCACATTTTCGAAAGGTCATATTTACGAGTAAAATGGTATAAAAAAACAAAACTAATAAAATACAAATAAATAAATGTTCATAATAATCTTATAATATATACATACCAGAACTACATATTATATTAACTATACACTTTTTAATTTTGAGTATATAAATAAAAAAGTTTTTTATTCCAGGTTTTTATCCCATCTATCAATTACTCGATAGCGCTAAAGAATATTGATTAATTGATGTTTTACTAACATTAGCTACATCCTTCATCTCCGTTACGAGGACCACATATTTTAGAATGTGCTTATGCAATTTGCATATCGAATTGAAAATCAGAATCATCGCCTGACAAATGAAAAAAAAATTGGTGTGATACCTAAGCAAACTTTTAAGAGACTGGAATGTTTTCATATATTAACTTTCCTCACCCGTCTGTGTCATTTCAATATGCTATAATATTTTATGTTACATTATCGTGACATAAAATATTATAGTATATTAATCGTGTATGACGCGCTTAATGAATTATGTATATCACAGCTGCAGTTCTTACTTACAGTATGTCTTCAGTCCGTTCGATCACAAGCAACACTTATTTATGTTGCCTCATTTCGGTGTCTCTTTGTATTGTTGTTTTTATATGTGTTGTGTGTATGTCGAATAATTGTTTTCTTAGCATTGAATTAAGAACAGAGACAGATTAGGTTGTAACGGGTGTCAAATAACTTCCTACAATTTGAGACATCCAAACAATTTTCACCTGGACGTGATGCACCCTGCTAAGTAAAGAACAAGTAAGTAATGATAGCGGAGTTTTCGCGGATTATTGCAAATTCGATAATAAAAAATATAGTAATGGTAAAATAATCTGCATACTAGCAACAGGTATGTATGTCTTGTTACCGTACATAACTATATAAGCAGGCAACGACCAGATTGAATACTCAGATCGCGACTTAATTGCATACGCGCAACAGTCCGAGCCGAGGTTCGGCCACTTTGGCACCCTCGGATGTTGTTGCTTAGCTTTCGTGGCTGAGTGCCTTAAGCGCTCGCCCCCAAGCCCGGTAAAGCTGTAAAAGCCGTAAAGGCTCCAGGGCCCCTAAGGCTAACAGTATAGTCAGAACGAAAAAAAAAAAAGATTGAAAAATTATTCTCGCTCGAGCTGTCGGACCATGAAGACGTCCGGTGAGTGTTAATTGATATCAGTTTTTTTTCGTTTCCTACCAGATTACTATCAGGTATTGTTGTTGTTAATTGTTCGATATGCTAGGCTATCTGCAGGCAGAGACCAGTTCAGATATCGGTTACAATCCTGCTTGCGAGCAGTAGGCTGATATAAGTTACCGATGTACTTGCCTGTCTGTGGGTAGAGATCAGTTCAGAGATCAGTTTAGCCAGTATCAGATATCAGTTACGTTACTGCTTGAAGTTAGTTGATTAAATGTCTGTAAATCGATATGTCAGGCTGCCTGCGGTCAGTGGGCTGATATGTGTCAGTTTACGAGTTTACTAAGCTGTCTGCGGGTAGAGATCGGTTTAGAGATCAGTTTAAACAATTTCCAATATGTATTTATACAAAGAAATCTACAGTTCTTAAATTCAGATACCATTAATAATAAATTAACATATTACTTTTTTCCTCAAAAGATGATTTCGGGTGTATTATAAATAAAAACTGATACCGTACTGAAGCCTGAAGTACATTATTTGCATCAAAAATAACTTAAAAATCGGTATCTTGTGCAAGTGTGTGTCAGTGTTTGTGTGTGTCTTTATGTGTGTACTGATTAGATATTTTCAACGAATTCTGAATAATATCAATAGTTTTTTTAACGCTACATTACTATAATAAAATATGTTAAATTTTCTGCTTTATATAAATGTGTGTACCGTACCACCTTACAACACTGAATGGCGAGCATAACTGGTCTTAGTTGTGCATTCGTGGAACATCCGGTGCATACGAGTATATTTTATTTTAGACCTCGGACCAATTCTTTCTAACAAACATGAACCGTCGATTTTGTATTTATCAAATTATATAAAAACATCAGATCAGCTACCAAACAGCTCCGTTCCAGGATTAACATACCCAACTATAGTAGGCTCTCATTTATGTCCGCCGACAAAAGAATCACTCGACGCCTCAGTATGTTTAAATGTTTATTTTGAATGTTCTCAATTCTACGGCTATGTATAAGGTGCCCATATTTGAGATCTAAATTCAGTGCAAGCATAAAATAAAACTTTATATATTAATTAATTAATAATTATTTGTATAAATTTGACCAGATTCAAATATTAATTTTAGTTACAGATACCAGTCACCAGGTCTGCCTAGCGAGGCTCGGATTGGCTATAGGGGAGGTTGAAGGCCACTTGCGAAAAACGCCAAAATCACTCAGTTGGCAAGTAAGCAGATATAGTAGAAAATTTAGGTACTCCTCCAGTTCTTGCGAGGGGGCTACCCGATTGGGTATCGACCACCATACTTTTAGTGAAACAGTGATAGTAATTCGCTTATGAGCCTCGTGTTTCGGAATCAGCCCGTGCATATCCACTATCGATATACCGAAGCCGGCATGAATTGTTGATCTCTCTGATGTATATCCACTATGTAAATTAAATATGTACTTCATTACTTACAGACTGCGAAAAAAAGTCTACGAACAAAGTAACTATTGCAATAGCAAAAAAAAAAACAGATACCCCATTTTTTTTAAATGTAACATCCGTCTTATTGAATTTGTTGGTGTAAATTATTACCATAATAATGAATCGAATGACACTGCATACATCAAAATTAGATTAGTTGTATGAGACTGTTTAAAACATAACAATCTGTTTTGGCTTTGCCGTATTCGGGTAACTAGGTCTGGATATATAATCGAATTCACGGTTTCAGAATTATAATTCACGTCACACACTTAAAAATGCGGCACTCGGCACGGTGTTGGATCAAAATTTAGTTTTTAAAATATTCCATCAACAACTTCGCTCGAATACATTGCATAGATTTCAAACAACTTCAATTCTATCTTTAACAGAAACTAATGGAATTTGGTGTTAACTTGGCATCGAATATCAAACATTGTGTAAACAGAATAAGAAGTATTTATAAACGAAATATCCTGCATTGAAACAATTACTGTAGTTTATTTTTACGTTCAAATAAATACAGTAAGTTATTGTATTATTTAAAAAAATGATTTATTGATTTTGACTTATCGCATATATCAAACAACTCACAAGTTCTCTCATGCCAGTTTTTAACAACGTCACTTAACTTTAAGGAACACTTATAATACATTTAGGTGATAACTTAGAGAGATATTGCTTTTACCGTCTTCTAGGGGACACCTAAGACCTTAAGGACCTCAATTTTAATGCACAGAAATTCGATTCCTTTGCCCGAAGTGACGTTTATTATATAAACGGTGTCGAAATAAGGTCGCTCATAAAACGGAATATGCATAAATTTAAGTTGCACAAAGAGCTAAAGAACGATTTGGCAGTCAAATCAGATGGCGAGACGAGAAACACGGATAAACCAAAGCGGTTTAGGTGCTGAAGCTTAGGGTTTGGAAACGATAGCTGGACGAAGAACCAGTCCGAGGGTCTAATGTTACAGCGAGGGTGTCGAATAATCTCTGGGTAAGGATAACGCAAGTTTGTGTGGGTATCGCACAATAAAAATGTTTTTTTTTTAATATAGAACGGCAAGATAACTGCCCTTCCTCCAATGGTCAGCACAGTACGATCAAAAACAGAGATAACCAAGGAGAGATCAGCAATACATCGGCCAGTATAAATATATTTTCGCGTTACGCTTGAAGGACCCGATGTCGTAAGCAGGGAGCACACTGGCCAGGAGACGGTTCCAGTCTACTGTAGATTAAATGTCAATTGTTTAAAAAAACGGATGTTATAATTTTTTTTATATAGAAAGATTGTTTCTTAGTACCGTATTTAAGATCGGGTGCTCGAGTTAAGCTTGGTGTCTTCAAAAAAAAACGCAAGTTCCACGAGTAGGACCTTATTATAAACAATATAGGGACGAACAGCGGCCATTGCTCATTAAAAAAAGTGGCCGTTTGGGCGAAAAACGTAACAAGGCTCCTGGTGTTTGCAAATATTTTTAATCGTAGAACTAAAAAAAGTTCATTCAAAATGCAACCCCGTATTTTATAATTCCCTTTTAAAAAAAATTAGCAAGTTTGGGCATAGCCGGATAAGCAAGCAAAATCTGCCCCACGGTTTTTTTTTTTTTTTTTTTTTCGAATTTGACTACACTGTTAGCCTGAGGGGCCCTGGAGCCTTTACGGCTTTTACAGCTTTACCGGGCTTGGGTGCCCCACGGCCTTTTCTATCGATACACAGGCGATCATTAAGATACCAAATAAAAAAAAACTGGCAATATTTCAGCATTCAAAATCAGTTTGAATTAACAGGGCAGATTCGGCTTCCTTTGTTATGTCGATTGATTAATAACGCAAATGAGTGTTGATTAATCGATTTTTAATGAACGCTAGGTTCCACAGCTTCATGTTACGGTAAAGATCAAACATTGAGAATTTTTTAGTTTGTGACTTGATCGAAGTTACAACCGAACTAAATTGATATACTTAAATGGTTCGTCGTTAGATTCGAACTTATCACAATCCACACTCATATAACACATCACAATCACTATCTATCTGTCTACGTTAAATCGATACGCAATAAATCCCGCATAGATAGAACAGACTCCTAGAGCAAAGTTCAAGGAACGTCTAGACTTTCAAGTACATACTTTATGGGAACTGCCACCGTAGTTTCAGGATTTTTACCGACGGATAAACGTGACGACGCGACATGACACTAGTGCCGAGCTTCTATTTATCTATTGACGATATAATATTTGTAGGAGAAATCTCACAAGGGCAGTGTTGCCAGCTTAACAGATTCCCCGACATATCAGCAGATTAGAGTGAGGAGAAACAGGACAAAATGTATATATAAAATGCATAACTGGTTTTTAACGTATTTCTAGGGTTCCGAAGTCAACATGGAACCGTCTGTCCCTCCGTCTGTCTGTCCGTCTGTCTGTCTCCTGCTGCTAGCTAAACGGTTATTTTTGGATATGTGAAAAAATTCATGATAATAGTATATATAATGAAGTTAAAAGGAAAACTATGAAAGGTAAGCAGGCTTTACAAGTTAAGGAGTAATAGTCAATCAACTTATAAAATTTACTTAGAGAAGTAATTTCGTACATATTCCATTGAAAACTATTTAAACCTCTTTAAGTCTGCATATTATGACGGCCAACTTTGGAATCTCCAACATGCAATTGACAAATATTTTTTTAACACATTATCATAGTTTTTGTATTGTTTTATGACTGTATGGTAGAGTTTAGTAAAGGGTAAAGTGTAGAGGATAAAGGGTAAAGTGAAGACGATTTAGATTTAGCTAATTATATTTATGATGTTTGAAGGTTAATTTAAGTTTATATTTATTTAATAACTAGCTCGCCCGGTAGATGTTGTTAGCCCTGTGAAGCTTTAAGAGCCGTCTGAAGCTTTAAGGCTCTTATGGCTAAACAGTGTAGTCAAATCTAAAATAAAAAAAATTTGTTCAATCCTTTTCAGTAGTCTATACTTTGAAAATATAAATTTTGTTAAATAATATTATATAGTATATAGGTACTATTTTTTGTATATATTTTTGTACAATTTTTACAATTACATTCGCCACCTTTTTTTCTGAAAATTAATGAATAAAATAAAATTATTACGCAAGTTTAGATAACCATCATTCTATTCATCAGTTAGTTTAGGGATCATAAAAAAAGCTTTCAGTTTTTCTACAATTTTATAATTTTTCAGATTTTTAAAATCATATTGAACTATTATAAATATTAAAAAAAATAGCCTAAGCGTTCGAGTCGTTCTTAAGTGATGCCGCTCACCAACGAACAAACAACATTTCATTTTTATTCATATAGATAAGGTTACCTGCCTAGTTTAAGTATATATATTATTTTTGGTTATGTGTTTAAATATATAATAAAAAATATCAGTTTTTATTCACAGTAAAAAGAATTTAACCATTTTTTTGACGGTAAAACATAACGAATTCGGCGGAATTTAAAAAAATTGTTGGCAACACCGCACTATGTCTGTTTAATTTTAAACTTACCTGTATATTTCTTGTACTATAGTCCATATATTTCATTCGCGCTAATTAAATCAGTAGTTCTGGAGATTACCTATCTCAGTATAAAAAAATACGTCTTTATAATAGTAGTACATTTAAATACAAATATTATTCATTTAATAGTATTAAATAATTTGGTATGCTAAAAATAATAAATATAAGTTATGATGCTTACTTTAAAGTTCTAAATGGAATAGAATCAATCTTAAGTGTTTGAAAATTTTCGTTTTATATTTTGATCATAAATATGTCTAGATCTGGTAATTAAAATAAATATGTCTAGATCTGATAATTAAAACCGAGCACGCTAATGCATTTAAGATAATTAAATTAAAAATGCAAACTGCGTTAACTGTTTTATATATAGAAATCCGTGCTATGAGTATTATTTTTCGAAATAATTAAGATGTTCTGATATAAAAATACAAGCGAAATCGTTATATGACTTTTTGTCGGGGCATTGATCTTTCCATTTTGTGGTTTTAAAATAATATTTAATTCAGATAAGCAACATCCATATTTGGATATTAAAACAAAAGAGAAACCTTATAACCATGTTAGTAGACGCTTCAAGTTCGCTTCTTGTGATACATCTGCTAACAAGATGATCAATAAGAGTCGTACCTCCCTGCTATGGTTTTCGTGATGGAGTTGGAGATGGCCCGCACTCTGCAGAGCAAAGAGGCAGATTTTTTTCTGAAGGTGGCATGAAAGCCATCGACGTGTGCCTGTGTAAGCATACCAGATGCACTGCAGAAATAGGGTAGCCCCATCAACATCCTGAATCCGTTATTATATTGGACCCGCATATTTTTAATCCATAAACTTACATTATTTAGCCCTATATTATGTAATATTGCTAGCATTTTGCGTGTTATAGTTTGGTTATTGTACACGATTGAAAGGAATAGTAAATAACAATTAGAAGCATAAACTTTAGGCTGCCACATAAACTCCCTTGACAGTTTTAACAAGAGAGCCATCAACTTGTTTTAACTAATTGTTTTAACTATGAAGATTAGAAAAGTATTCTATCTACGTGACACGGGCATTTTTTTACGTTATAGGTTAGGCGTAGTGGACATAATCTCACCTGATGTTAAGTCACGATGTGGCCTAAGAGAATAACATGCTAAACCTAGTGGAAGACTGGTTTTCAAGTGCAACTGCCGGAACACACCTATCGGTGCTTGGCGACAGATTTTCAACTTGAGGGTCGTAGCTAGCCAGGCGGGCATTAGAAAAAGTTTTACCACCATGCTATGGTTTCCTCACGATGTTTTTGTTTCAACGAAAGCTCAGGCTCATTGAAGGGATTCGAACTCACGTTAATCGACGCGAAGTCATACACACTACCACAGAGCCATCATTACTGAACTCTCGATGTTCGCCGTTGTTTTCAAACCTCACTGTGCTTACAATCAGTCACAGTAGTACTCGCAGTATACCTACTCTACCTACACTATAGTTGATATTAGTAACCGCGAGCGGGTAACCGCAGTTCGCGTCGTACAATAATAATGTAATAAAAGTAATTTCTATTCATTTATGATATTACAACATAATCGCCGTGAAATGTGCCTTTATGTGTTAGCTATTATTAGCTTAATGTATTTCTTTAAAAAAAAATAGTTAGTTGCACCTTTTTTCCCTGATTCTGAATAAGTATTTAACTGAATTTTAAAAAACTGTTAGTCGTGACTGTTAGTCATGTCGTTATGTCGGCAGAAATAGTCACAAAGGATTGCAAGCATTGTGATAATTCCTATGAATCCAAACACAATAGCCTTACTGTAAGGTGGTGAGGAGTTAGATATCCAGCCGACTCCAGATGTTACTAAAGCATCAGATCAAGGTTGCCATGTCCTTTAACATAATTAAATTAACAGAACAGTAAATTTCGACTAGATCAGACCTGTGGAAGATGCTCACATCCATTCACCAACTAAAAAGCTCATAATCTTTAAACAGCTGAACAGATTTTCTTAAATCAGAGCTAAGAACAATCTCAATCAAGTCACCTATAAAAAAAGCAATGAAAGTCGGTTCGGACGTCTGGTAGCTACGATATCACATACAGATACAATCACTCCTCTGTTTGTGTCGAGGTTTAAAAAATGTCTTGCGTTATTTTATTAGCTGTAAAAGTTTAGGAATCGCTGTTGTATCACACAGTAAGTACGATTTAATTTAATCATCTTTGGTAACAAGTAACTAAAAATTTTCCAAGTGCGTGTCGGGCCACGTGCAATATAGGGTTCCGTAGTTGCAGACTTAAGAGGGGGCTTAAAGTAATTTTAAATGGATTTTGTACGAAATTACTTCTCCAAGTACATTTTGATTGACTGTTACTTGTTAACTTGTAAAGCCTATTTACCTTAGATAGTTTTCCTCTTAACTTTCAATGGGTTCCTTGTTGATTTAGTATGACTCGGTATGCGCATAAAATTTTCAAAATTTAACCTATGGGCGTGATGGAAAATCTTCCATACATATTATAAAACTCACAGTCTCTCTGTCTGCCTGTCCGTTTATATTATTTTCACGCGAACCTACTTATCTGATTTACATATTTTTATTTTTATTCATAGCTATGTTATCTGGCCAGGTTATAGGATATATTTTCTAAGATAAAGCAACATACGAAATAAGCAATGACAATAATGGTGAATCAATTCGGGGAAAAAAGACGTATTAGGGGCGCTGAAATGGCTTACGCTGAGTAAACCATATAAGATATATCTAATTAATTTTCTTTATTATTGTAGATCTTAAAAAGAGCTAGAAAATGTCAGCGATAATATATGCGTGACGTCACTCAGGAACAGTGTCTATTTGTAGTTGACTTAATAACTGCAGGGCTTCACTATCCAAAAACTCGTACTAGAATGTTACTCTTCCACAACTGAAGTAAGAATGCCCTCAAGTCGGTCATTGATTGTTTATAAAGCACGTGCGGTCACAGTGCTATCGCACTCAGCCAATAGTACTAAAGTCAATAGTACGGATACTTAGTTATTATTACTGTTTCCATAATTTCATCGACGATTCCCCGACATATTATATTAAATAGTATGTTATTTGATATGACGTGTAGGTACAGAAAGCCAGTCCTTGTAACACTATTTTAATTATGACCGATATTATATAACCCGTTCGAATTCTTATCTCGGAATACGAGAGGTACTTGACGGTTAAATTAATAGACGTCAGTGACAAGAAACTGCCAACAGTTTCCACTTTTAGAATTTATTTGTGTGATTAATTATTTGCAATTCAATTATGACGGCTGAGAGATGATTCACCAAAATCTATAGTCATTGATAAGTAGCGCTCACAGGTATTGTGTAAGTGTTGTAAAATATTCCCGAATGACTTTCACAAAGATTGTGAACCCTTTGAACGACCGAAAAAGTAGAATATAATCTTAAATGGAAAACAAATCTATATTTCTAAGAGATATACCGAGGTTAATCAAAAATCCATTATCTCCCGAAAATTTCGGCTTCGAAGCTATACTATGTAACGTCATAAAATGACGGATGATTCTAATTTCAACATGCAATATAATATGAGAATAAGAAAATTTTAAATTAAAAAATATTTCTTCTCGTATGATGGACAATCCATACACCCTATTAATTGAGAAATGACATATTCTTCCCGTGTACAAAGTTTCATCAAAACCGGTTGCGAACTTTGTTATATTTCCTAAATTAATTAAGAAATACACCATTTCTCGTAACCTGTCTATTATGTAATGACGTATGCTTCGCGTCCATGAAATTTCATCAGAATTGGTTGAGAATTGACGAAAATTAAAATTTTCGTATTTTTTTACGTTTCCTAAAAGTATTATTGGCATCTGTTCCCTTCAATCATGGAGTGCTCTATTAATTGAGAGTTTACTTCCCGTGTACTAAATTTAATTAAAATCGGTTAAAAATTAATATTATTATTTTTACGATTCTCATAGCCTATCAATTGACCAATGACATAAGCTTCCCGTGTACCAAACTTCATAAGAATCGGTCAAGCCGTTATTGAGTTAAATCCGGCCATACAAACAGACAGACTGACAGTTTTTTTTTTATGAATGTATGTTCTTTTTATATTTTCTCTGTTCATTTTCCGTTCAATCGTTATTTTTAATAGGTTTAAGAATTTCCCCTTCCCATATTTAATGTTTTTAACCGACTTAAAAAAAGGAGGAGGTTCTCAATTCGAACGTTTTTTTTAATGAATGTTCAGCCATAACTTCTTTGTTTATGAACCGATTTAAATAATTCTTTTATGTTGTGTGGTTCCTTTTTAATTTCATTGGCATTGGACTTTCGACTTCGAAGATACACCGGGGTACTCGTCAAAATATTTTTTCTAATTTATTAATATATATATTTACTATAAATATATTTATTTTAAGTATGTTTTCTATTTGAATAAAAATTGTCTTGTTTTATAATATCCTCCTCTCTTTTACCATATTTAATACCTCTACATTCGTATTCCTTTCTGTTTATCTAAATTTCTTTATCCTCCTTAATATTCCACTCCCATTTCGAATGCTCCTAATCTTATGTTTAGAAATTGAATCTTGTGGTTTAATGAAGATTTATATGTTTTGTTATTGCTTTCTGTATTTTGAAATTTAGTGATTCATAGTGATTATAGTGTGTAGTGATGTATAGTGATTATATATATATATAGCTCTCAGAGCTCTCAGAGCGACTCTATTTTGGTTTGTTGCCCTTCGGGATCTGCCAGTATATATCCAACAATCGAGAACTTTGCAAGTCTGCATGGCAGCGATAGATTATATCACGTCGGTCTCCGTTGTATTAAGTATGTATCGCGCTTGCTATCAAGGTCACTTCGTCACTTAACATGAAGTGAGATTGTGGCCACAACGCCAAACCTATAACGACAAAAAAATGCCAGTGTCACGTAGATATAATACTTGTCTAATCTTCATAGTTCAAACAATGAGTTAAAACAAGTTGGTGGCTCCCTTGTTAAAACTGTCCAGGGAGTTTATGTGGCAGCCTAAAGTTTATGCTTCTAATTTTTATTTACTATTCCTTTCACTCGTATACAATAACCAAACTATAACACACAAAATGCTAGCAATATTACATAACATAAGGCTAAATAATGTAAGTTTATGGATTAAAATAAAAACCACAACATGGCAAGATCAATGCCCCGCCAAAAACCCCTATAACGATTTCGCTTGTATTTTTATATCAGAACATCTTAATTATTTCGAAAAATAATACTCATAGCACGGATTTCTATATATAAAACAGTTAACGCAGTTTGCATTTTTAATTTAATTATCTTAAATGCATTAGCGTGCTCGGTTTTAATTATCAGATCTAGACATATTTATTTTAATTATCAGATCTAGACATATTTATTATCAAAATATAAAACGAAAATTTTCAAACACTTAAGATTGATTCTATTCCATTTAGAACTTTAAAGTAAGCATCATAACTTATATTTATTATTTTTAGCATACTAAATTATTTAATACTATTAAATTAATAATATTTGTATTTAAATATACTACTATTATAAAGACGTAATTTTTTATGTTAAAAACTTTTACTAACTACAAGACTACTAGAAACATTATCCCTAAATATTTTTATTAATTTTTATAATATAATTAGTGCGAATGAAATATATAGGTTAGTTTAAAATCAAATAGCCATTGGGCGATGTTGACAACTCGATTTTTTTTAAATTCCACCGAATTCGTTATGTTTACCGTCAAAAAACTGTTAAATTCTTTTTACTGTGAATAAAAACCGGTATTTTTTATTATATAATTAAACACATAATCAAAAATTATATATATATACTTAAAGTAGGCAGGTAACCTTATCTATATGAATAAAAATTAAATGTTGTTCGTTGGTGAGCGCTTCACTTCAGAACGACTGGAACGTTTAGGATATTTTTTTTAATCTTAATAATAGTTCGAATATGGTTTTGCGGGGGAAAAAATCTGAAAGTTGCCTAAGAAATTATAAAATTCTAGAAAAACAAAAAACCTTTTTTTTATGATCCCAATACTCGTAACTGACGAATAGAATGATGGTTGTCTAAACTTGCGTAATAATTTTATTTTGTTCATTAATTTTCAGAAAATTAGAGAATGTTGTACCACTATATTTATTTTATCGCGATGTTTTCCTTTACCGAATGCTCAGAATCAATGTAATATTTCCACTCAGGTCGATCAACGGAGTTTCCGAACACGCTATAACTGAGTCATTATAACTTTCATTCAGTTAAAAAATATAAATAATATCCTCGATACATAGAAACTCGATTAAGTTTGCGGGCGGATAAACCCGTCACTGTGACTCTATTTTGGTACTTATGTCACGTTTACAAGAGAGGTAGGGCACAAAGAAATTTCTTTGGAGATTTCTCTCTACTTGGGGCAGCCTTAGCAAATACCTTCACCCTACAGAAGATCGCAACCAAATGACCTAGTATTATGTTTCTGCGGTGAGTAGGGTTTCCAGAGCTCCTTGGGGTAGTGGGGTTCAAGGTCGACAACGCGCTTGTGATACCTATGGTATTACCTAGTTAGTATGGTAGTTCATAGTTACCATCAGGCAAGCCGTATGCCTGTTTGCCACCTTTGTAGTATAAGAAAAAAGTTTCAAAATCGTCAAACTTGCATGCCGCTGATGGATTGGCGATCTCTCGGTGTTCGCCATTATTTTTGGTTTGTACCGTGCAAATCAGGCAAAGTTTCGTCACTTTGCCTTGCTCCTAAAAAATTCATGATGTATGTGCACCACATTATGTTCCACAAATTTAACAATAACGCATTGTAAATTTTTAACTACTTAGGTACATTGAAATTCTAAAACGTAAAATTTTTACGTGTGGGGAGGTACCTAAACAATTTCTTTTTATATTTTATTTTACCTTTTTACGCATATATGTATACCCATACCAAATTACAGCTTTCTAGTACTAAGAATTTCTGAGCTAAGCCGCGGACAGACAGACGGACAAAGCGAAACTATAAATGTTGTTGACTTCAGAAACCTAAAAATCAAAATGATAAATAGCCTGTAAAATAAAATAAAAATTTCCGTTTTTTTATTATTTTATTTATCGTAAAAGCTGTTATATGGAATATACGAGAGAATAATAGTCAATAATATATAGAATAATATAGATATTATGAATATTATATTATATTATAATGAATAACATTGATTTATAATATTTGGATTTACACTTGGGGCACTTACAGGCTGGTATTATTATTTTATTTTAATTTTACTCTTTTTAAATGATCTCACATTGCAAAAAATGCAATAATATTTATACGTTATTATTAAAGAAGTTATGGGACAGACTGAAAACTAGCGCTTTGTTGTGTAAAATGTATTTATTGAATTACTTTTTTGGCAATCAAGCATTAAATCAACTTAAGAATGCATATGAGCTACACTTGTCTTAGTACGTTGAACTAAATATTAAACTTATTTAGAATACAACGACTTTCACATGATGATATTGCGAACTGCAGTCAACTAACGAGTGCATACGAATTAAGATTTATTTTTATACGGTTCTTAATTTTTATATAACATGCTACAATAAAATATAAAAGTGATTAGAACATTTTAATTTAGAATGATATATTTTATTAATAACGGCTCATGCTGTAATGTTTTTGTTAATCATAACACACCGCAAAACTTTATGTCACATCTATATTAACCCTGTAGCAACCAATATGTATATTTTATATAAAAATCATTGTTTATGTTATGTTAACTGTAAATATTTAACTGTACATGTTTGTAACGACACTGAGCGGTTCAAGCGCATGTAGTCATTTTCCCGTAAAAGATCCGTTCTCCCTCAGAGCGTTGACGATATAGCGTATGCCTTTTTTTTTTCGTTTTGTCATCTACCGCCCGTACTCGAGTTAGATGTCGCCCTCGCTCCGCTCAGTAGTGAACATTTTGTTATCGTGGTGTTTTATGAAATAAAACTCAGTGTCTAAAAGTAGTGTTATTTAACCCATACACCTACCTCACAACATGCCACAACTCTCTGCTACGCTGGCTCTCAAAGTCACACCAAATGAGCGTAAAACAGGCATTAATGCAATCCATGGAAGTCAAGTTATTAATACGTCTGTAGTACCTTCTGTACATGTTTTTTTTTTTAATTTCCTGATCGTCATAAAGGACAGTGATCACGGATATAATGTTAAAAATATTTTCATATCACTATCTGTTTGTACGTCCGCATTGAACTCAAAAACGGCTTGCCTTATTTTTATGATAGACTACAATAATTGTCACAAATCTAAAAAAAAACAATCCATTTTTATGTTTTTATTGTACACGGGACAGTATTGTTGCACTAAAACATAACACGAAAATAATAACTCCGTAATAAAGACAATTGCTACGTCGTATCTTAGTCTCGAACTGTCTCCCGGCCAGTGTTTCCCTCCTTTCTATTATAACTTGGAGTCCTTCAAACATAACGTGAAAAGAAATTTGAGCAGGCCAATATGACAGCGACGACTATCGATTGATTGTAAATCCCACGGTAGTCGCCGATGTTATTGGATTGCACTGTGCTCACCATCAGGTACAATGCAGGCACTATACCGTGCTTCGATTTAAAAAAAATAGTGTACGGAGCTGCGAGACACCGCTAGTAGATTTATATAAACGTACGAACTTGTGCCTTTACTCATTTTATTTCATATGAGCACAAAGTTTTGCGGTCAATTGCAATGCCTGCTAACATTAACAAATTTTCAAAAACCAAAATAAAAATACTTTATTGAATGTGTCTAATTTATTTTACCATGCTTATTATTAAAGTAAATAATATACGCTCTCCTGGTAATAAAAATAAATAATATTCCGTTTTTAGTTTTGATACATTACATCCATGCCTGACAAACAACTTCATTTATAACACAAATACAAGATATAAATCATACTGAGAACATAAAAATAGTAGCCGAGTAGTAATTACTCATTTCTAGGTAATAAGGAAAATTCTGCGATGACCTACTTGATACAAGCATTATCTTGTCCAAAGGACACAAGCATCAGAAGGCCGTTAACATGCAAGTTTTTGTCAATAAAACCTTTTCTGTGGTCATGTTAATGCCGCTGGGGATGCGGGTCTTCATAATATATGCCCTTATTTACATTTGACCGAAACCGTAAGGGACAACCCTTAGTAATTTAGAAACGGGTTCGACGCCATATATTACTTTTTTCTTATACTCATATTAATGAAATGTTCCGTTAAATGCAATCACGTTAAAATAATGAAGCGATGATTGCTCAGTGGTAGTGTGTACGACTTCGCGTCGAGTGACGTGAGTTCGAATCCCTGCAATGAGCCTGAGCTTTCGGTGAAGGAAAACATCGTGAGGAAACCATAGCATGGTGGTAGGGCTTTTTCTAATGCCCGCCTGACTAGCTACCACCCTCAAGTTGAAAATCTGTCGCCAAATACCAATAGGTGTGTTCCGGCAGCTGCACTTGAGAGCCAGTCTTCCACTAGGTTTAGCGTGTTATCATCTTGCGCCACATCATCACTTAACATCAGGTGAGATTGTGGCCACTACGCCAAAGCCTATAACGATAATATGTATATATATATATATATATACTCCCTATGTCGCCTACTTAAGCTTTTCCGTGCGAGAATTGTGACGTCACAAGATCCTATTGTATCCAACATATTATGTCTTATCTTTCGTGCAGAGAATCAATTTTTCCGCCTGAAAGAACAAGGACAAATAAAAGATTTAACGCACACAATCTTCTCTCATGCAGGATTTAAACGATTTACTTTTTATCCTCATTTTGTCTCTTTATTTGTTTGTACCTTACCCTATGCGTTTCTAAATAACTCATCCGATCACAATAAATTAAACTTTGGAGATTTATTGTACAAAAGATGGAGTTTAAGTCATTTCATTTTCAAGACATCAGGAATTATGTGGGGGAAAAGTAATTTCAATAATAAAAAATATATGAGATGGCAAGAAAGTATGTTTATGAATATTTCCCATATTTTCTACACAAGGCGGTAACCTTAGCCATAAATGTATTTAGACCATTGCACATAAAAATCAATTATTATTTCAATGAAGACGCATCTGAGTATCACGTGAGATAGTATAGTATGTCTTGGAACGTGTGTGAATGAGTGTTCTTAATATATGTTAGAAACAGAATCTACTTGGGCATAGTGTAGTCGTATAATAGTGAATAGTATAATATATTACATAGACTAATCTATCCGTCTATCTGTTGCTTTTTTGTAATAGTTGCTCGGTAAATTGTTATCGGTTATATCTTAACGTCTCGCTTGAAGGACCCGATGTCGTAAGAAGGGAACACATTCGCCGCGAGATGGTTCCACAGTTTCACGGTACGACAAAGATAACTCAGAGAACACTCTAACGTACCGTCACCGGATTATTGGAAACATTTAGTTTATAATCAATCCAGTGAGATTGTGAAATTTCAATAGATTGCGAAGGGACACTAATAATTTTGAGGTTATGTTTAATAAATACGCAAAATCGTGATACTAGGACTTAAAAATGTGAATTTTCTAAGTTATTAGGAATTAACTAATAAAAATAATTTACAAATAATGATGACGAGTCAAGGATTTCATGTGAAGTTATGTTTACTATTACTATATAGGTAATGTAGATATAAAAAGATACGAAGTGTTGACTTTAGGTTAATCTAATCAACTTCAAATCCAAAAATAGAGGCAAATATTTGGACAAACATCACGTCACACAATATGTTTTATACTGAAATGAATACATCATTGTAATGAAACGGTTACACATACTATAAAGACCCTAGCACAATAATGTATTTTTTAACCGCGATTATTAGTAGTGAATTTGCCAAAATCGATAAAAAAAAACATGATTGTTCTCTTGATTTAAAGGATAAAATCATTTCATTGTAAAGGCCTTCGGAATATTTTTCATAAATAAATAACACTGTTGCAAAGCAGCTATAAGTTCCGGCAGCTGCAATTGACAGCTAAACCCCTTTTTAGGCTTAACGTATAGGACAAGTTTTACGTATAGGACAACGCTAATCAAATCGCAAAAAAACTTACGTATTATAACATTTTCTGGAATGAGTTTCTTAATCCTGTTATAGAAATTAGTACACTGAGTTTGATCATTCGATGATTCGAGACTTTAACATTTCCGAATATAATGGCCAAGGGCATTTAGCAAATGATAAAAAGGTTTTTATAAAAAAAAACATCATTTACACTGAAGTTCTTAGTCATTAAAATTTTAACTTCAATGTGAAACATAAATTTTCAACTGAAAACTTCTTTAGCACTGTTGTGATTTGAAATTCGACAGTAAAAAGAGGCAACCATATACATCTACAGGATTTAGCCTACGAGACATTGAGATAGAATACATTTATATTATGCACGGTTAATTCAAGTCCTGTCATAATTGTGTTCGCCGTCTGATTAGCCTAGTGGTATGAGACGATCAGATTTCATTAGCAGTATGCACTAGTGGTCAATAGTTCGATTCGAATCCTGCTGATTTAGGATATTTAAAAGTTGTTTTTTCTTAAGAAAGTTTTTGTAAGTCTTAGTTTTTTCTGAAGGTTTAACTTCTGACACGTGTTTTTAACCTCCCTGTTCTTTTTTATTTAATGTCAAATATATGAAAAAAAAACAAGCAAGTACTATACATATACTTCTATGAATGTCTTCTCATTTTTATTAGGTAACGTTTATTAGATTTAATAACACAAAAGAAAAAAAAGACAAAGAATTGACTAAAAAAATAAAAACGATTACAATTACATTTTATTAGAGGGAATTAAGGTAAGAAACAATAGCTAATGATGTACTTAGAACGCTCGTAGATGATGATGATGAAGAAAAAAATGCAATGATCATAGAGGTATACTATTTCACAAAATAAATTCAATATCGTTAAAATTTAACAATTCATGAAATATGGTTAAATTTCGAGCACTAGTATATAATGAAACGTTAATTTATGTTGATAAAATTAAGTTCGCAAAATATACTTTCGTAGAATTTATGAAGACGATAATAAATCTACAGTCTGAGCAACAAATCTGCTAAATAATTATTTATTGATTACTAGAATATACTGATATGCCTAGACTGGTATATATAATAGGTTTACATTGAAACATTACATTCATTAAGAGGTAATTTAATTTCACTTTAATGTTCAGAACATAACTTATAGTACATTATTATAATAAAGTTGAAGAGTTTTTTTTTGTTTGTCTGTTTAAACACACTAACCTCTGGGACTACCCGTCGTATTTGAGAAATTATTTTTATATATGATAGCCAGATTCATGAGGAATAGTATAGACCATATAACTTCACGCTACAACCTTAAGAAGTGGAACAGTAACAATGAACGTCAAGCAATTTGACAAGCCGTAAGCAAGTACTGGAAGTGGAGAGTTTTCCGAATAAATTTATCACGGTTGTAACCGTAGGGCACTCCTAGTATAGCATAAAGTAACGTTGCATCGGCGGAAATCAATAAAATAAAAACGCGCGTATATACGTCCAATCTATACTCAGCTTAATGCTTTTAGGTTATACACGTCGGTAGTTCAAATACAAGGTTCTATTGCAAAACTGAAAATTACGCTCAACTTAAGAATATTAATAATTTGAAAAAATAATAGTGTTCATATTTTCGTAGGTAATAATAATAAGTATCTGTTTTTATATAATTCAAAGCTATATAATAATACGATTTGTCTGTATCATGGCGAGCGTTCTGAAGAGCTTTTTAACCTTATTACCTCTTCTCCCTTTCATAACAGAACCACACGCGCTGGTCTCCGAAACCACAGCTTTACGGTAACCTCCATCTCGATTCGAACAAAGAAATTTGCTACGTCGTATCTTTGCCGTATTGTGAGACTGTGGAACTGTCTCCCGGCTAGTGTTTTCCCTCCTTCCTACAATATAGAGCCCTTCAAACATAACGTGAAGAGATATTTAAGCAGGCCGGCATGACAGCGACGACTATCGATGGATTGTAAATCCCGCGGTTGTCGCCGATGGTATTGGATTGCAATGTGCTCATCATTACGTACAGTGTAGTCACTATGCCGTACTACGATAAAAAAAAAGTTGTATTATCTTTCATAATATGCCGATTAGGTACGTGTTGATAATCTACGTACGTGATTTTATTATAGATGTAGATAGAATTACTAATTGATAAAATCTACTGCATATGCATGTGCATTCGTGCGTGTCCCCGCGCGTATGTGTGTATGTATGTGAGTGCGTGTGTGACAAAATTTAAATCCAAAATATTCATTTCATTCCACTCGCATATTGCATCATGTAAATGAAAATAAAAAATGTATGATAAAAGTTAAATCCGCTTTTAGTTTTTAGAGCACGCATAGCTTTGACTAACGAGGGGCATTCATAATTCATTAGTCGCTTGTAGAATACAATGCACCCTGCAGATATTTCAACGAGTTATCGATAACTGAGTCGCACAGTTTCCATAAATTACGTTTTATTTAAGAACAAGTGGTGTACCGTCCTACAAAAATGGTCTTTCTAATGTGTAATTGGTCTTTTTAGTACACGATATGCAAATATACCATCGAAACCTATACATAGAGGTTTATTTCTCTTGGTGATGTGCGAAAAACCTGTTCTTGCGAAACATAAAGGAATAAAGCTAACACAAGTATTTTTTAGTCTTTTCCTACCTATCTATAGTAATATAATAATCTGAAGTTTTTTTAATATATTTTTTTTTTGTTTAAACGCGCTTATCTCTGTAAATACCGTTCGGATTTGAGAAATTATTTTGTATATGATAGCCAGATTCATGAGGCATGTAACTTCATGCTACGCCCCTAAGGAGTGGAGCAGTAATTATGAATGTCAAGCAATCTGGCAAACTATAGGCTACTACGGGAAGTCGATCAAAGATAGGCGCGTAGGTGGCAGCGTCGTTGAGAGTTTAACGAAAAAAATTTAACAAGGATGAAACCGTGGGGCACAGCTAGTATATTATATTTGTATTTTTTTAAATATAGTAATAAAAACTGACACTTAACCGGTAAATAAATTCTTGTCGACGGACGATCTAGTTATTTGCAATATTTAATTTCTCGTAATTAACTCATTGCTTGAATTGCTAAAATATTTAATTTATGTTTATTACATAACAGTTGTGATATATTCTTCTATTGAGTATGCGATAATTAAATAAGTTTAACAAACGGGCATTACGTTGCATTTGCGTAATTAGTTTTAGAATCGTTAGATCTAAATAATTAATCGTGAAATTTTATAATGCAATTTAGTTGCAAATAATTAATGCAACGGTGGCAATTTGTTTCATCATTTCACAATTCTCATTGAATCCCTGTGCGCTGTTCGAGAAAGCTCTCGACAGCTCGTTAAGTGGCCACGTGATCTGTAAACACCACAGGATAGTAACAGAATGACAGGTCCAAACAACAAGCGATAAAGGCGTACGCACACATTAACGCGTATTTACGAGGATCTCAGATCATGTCAGGTGAACGCCAGCCGCGAGTGTTCGCCCTTTAGCGATATACGTAATTATAGTTTTGTTTGTGAAACTAGGTTTTGAGGTGACAATGAATAATCAGTCTTATACAAAATGGTGTTAATTTGGTTGTTTAAATACTACATTAAACCGAAAGGAATTTGGAATCAACGATGACTCAGTGGTAGCGTGTACGGTTATCGCGTTGATAGACGTGAGTTCGAATCCCTACAATGAGCCTGAGCTTTCGGTGAAGGAAAACATCATGAGGAAACCATAGCATGTGGTAGAGTTTTTTCTAATGCCCGCCTGGCTAGTCATCCTCAAGTTGAAAATCTGTCGCCAAGCCCCGATAGGTGTGTTTTGGCAGCTGCAATTGAGAGCCAGTGTTCCACTAGGCTTAGCGTGTTATCATCTTGGGACACATCGTCACTTAACATCAGGTGAGATTCTGGCCGCAAAGCTAAACCTATAACGATAAATATATATATATGAATTGTCATTTTTTAAATTACCAATCAATGTATAAAGGTAAGAATTAATATATTTCTAAAGTGTTACATGTACTTAATAAGTTATGATTGTTATTTTATCGGTTACGATTAGTAGATACCCGACATTTACAAGGATAAGTACCAACCTGATAAAATAATTCAATGATATTTACAAGTTACCCGATTAATAATTTATAATATGGCAACTCCTAACAGCGAAGATGTACCTACTAGCCTACAATAAAAACTAAGGCTTTTTACGGTTTATTTACAAATAACCTTTTATATAAATAAAATGATTGAGGTTCGCCGTTGTGCACGCATCACGTAAAAACTACGGGATAGATTTTGATCCATTTTTTTTTTGTTTTATTCCACAGATACTAGGTCTTATAAAAAAAAATGTTCACGATATCTTCATAAACAATAATTCTGTAGACCACACGAGCGAAGCCGTGGACACACTTGGTATATTATATTATAAAAATTCCAAATTCGATATTATCATCAAATATTGTTGATGCCAGCCCTAGCGATACAATCAGGCATAAGTAATTAGGTAGGCGTAGGCGCAGTTAAATTAAAGGTTGCTCGGGGCCGCCTTTCTCTTACCTATACTGTGGTAACACCCTATCATTGTATCATCGATGTGAAGTAATTTGTACGTGGATTCACGGACGAAATATATTAATTCTGTCATCATAGTATGCAGGAATTGATAAGTTGGCAAGAGACATTTCTATTTCGTTTTCGCTAAATTTATGTTGTAGTTTCGCTAATTTCAAAATACTAACTCGACTTGATGGAGTGCAATCACATTTCTTAATGTGGGAACAAAGACACTGATTGATACTGGACAATGTCTTTTAATGTGCAATTAATTCCTACAATGAGCCTGAGCTGTGTTCTTTTTTTTTTCGAACTGACTATACTGTTAGCCATAATGGCCCTGAAACCTCAAACGGCTTTTACAGCTTCACCCGGGCTTGGGGCGAGCGCTTAACGCACTCAGCCACGATCTTTTCTTTCTAACCTGATTCTGTTATATAATGTCGGGTCTCCTCACTTTTCTATGAAATATTATCATTGGTTGACCTTTCTTGAGGTCTTTTAATATGTTTGATCACCAGGTTACCACCACCTCTTCTGTTTCGGTAGATTCAGCGCCGTTTTTTTACTACATAATCGTCGCTACATCTTTTGGCATGTCCATACCACCTAAGACGATGCTTAATGTCATGTTCAAGTACCTCGTATGTATTTATTATGGATTTTATCAAGCGTAGTTAATGACCCTGAGCTATCAATGAAGGAAAACATAGTGATGAAACCATAGCATGGTGGTAGGGCATTTTATAATGCAGATCTGAATATCTATCGCCCTCGAGTTGAAAATCTGTCCTCACGCGTGTATCGGCAATTGCATTTGAGAGCCAGTATTCCCAGGCTTAGCGTTTTGCTAAGTTCGGCCACTTCGTCACATAACATCAGGTGAGATTGTGATCAAATTCTAAACTTAAAAAACTATAAAAAATAGTGAAAAATTAATATGACGTTTGTAAGACTTCCAATTATTTGAAAAAATAAAGATCAAATATTTTTCGATTATCATATTTCTTTTTCATCAAGATAAATTTAAACTAACCTTTCTGTATGATATTCAGAAATAATAAATATATAAAATTGTATCGGTACTATAAAACAAAAAATAACGCATTTAAATAAATATCTGTTTATTTTATTTTCAAGTTCGATTATATCTCCTTCAAATGTATATGTTATTAAGTTAACGATAGAAATATATATACCAATATCATATTTCATTGCAGAAAAGCAAAAATAAATATACTGTTGCTAAGTTTTTATTTTAGAGGTTTTTATTTAATTCGCATATGTCAGACCAATCGTAGCATAAACTTAGCTAGCATCGTCTCTTCGTAGCATTAATAATATTTGTTATATATGTAATACTATGATGCAATTGATTTGAACAGACTACCCACCTCATAAGTGAACATATTACTTAAAAAAATGTATAAATTAAAACGTCGTCTGTTCAAACCAATTTTGAAATTTCTAAACTCGTATTGTAATAAAAATATCCTAATAAGTCGAAGACAAGACACATTCAAGTTTTATTTTTAACACAAGTAATGACGTTACATTGACCTCGGAAAAATTCTACACTTAATAAGGTTACCGAAAAGGTTACCAACAAAAAAGTATAAAAATAGTCAATATTTCAAAATACTTTAAGCAACTGATCAGTCAAGGTTTTAAAGCACATAATAAGAAACAAGTTGAATGTCATGGCGGCAGATAAGCCGGAACGAATCTATTTTACGCGAAAACATCGAGTTTGTGTTTAAAAATAGACAAGACATTTACAAATATGTTGATGCAGAGTAGATATTATAAATAGTGTGATGATTTCACTCAATTCGTTATGTGCTCACTTATAATAGATTTACCGTTTGTGTTCGATTTTATTTAACTCTTTTCAGGGTTCTGAAGTCAAAAGGAACCCTTATAGTTTCGCTATGTCCGTACATATGTCCGCGAGCTATGTATGTGAATCTATGTAGCTCAGAGATTTTTAGTACTAGAAAGCTGTAATTTAGTATGGGTATACATATTAATCACGAAGACAAAGTGGTAACATAAAAATTGGAAAAAAAATATGTTTAGGGTACCTCCCCTACACGTAAATTGGGAATGATTATTTTTTTCTCGTCTATACCATGGTGTGGGTTATCGTTGGATAGGTCGTTCAAAAATATTGCGGGTCTGTGAAAACCATTTTTCGATTCGTCGACGAAGGCACGTCTAGACTTTCAACTACCAACATACTTTATGGGAACTGTCACCGCAGTTTCGGGATAATATACTTGAAGTTTGCTGACGGATAAACGTGACGACGCGACGCGATCACGTAACGCTAGTGCTGAGCTTCTATTTATCTATCGACAACATGATATTTGTAGAAGAAATCTCACAAGGGCAGTGTTGCTAACTTAACGGATTCCCCGTCCTATCAGCAGATTAGGGAGAGGAGAAACAATACAAAATGTATATGTAAAATGTATACTGGGTTTTCGACGGATTTCTAGGGTTCCGAAGTCAACCCTTGTAACTTCGCTATATCCGTCTGTCTGACCGCAGCTTAGCTCAGAGATTTTTAGTACTAGAAAGCTGTAATTTGGTATGAGTATAGATATAAATCACACCGATGAAATGTTAAGAAACCTAAAAAAATCTGTTTGCTGTACTGTAAGAAATTCCTTCAAAAGCAAGCGTTATAAGCATCAAAACTTACTACCAGTTAGGATAAAGTCTCCATGTACGAGAAGAAAAAATCGATAAATTACCGCTATATTTATAGTTTAAGTTTAAAATATTTCATTCATATTCTATTATACTGCCTTATAATTTACATATATCCTGAATAGAGAATGAGTTCACATAATGCAATGACGTAAACCCGACCTCCTTAACACGACCTACCTGAGATTACGATCGAAACTGACGTACAGGATTCGGAAATTACTATTCAGCCCCGCAGGTGACTGTCTGGATAACAATGAGCTGGATCGCTGGCCGGAGTTTAGTTAAAATGAATATTTTATAGATGTGTAAAGCTCCTACATTTCTTACAAACGAAAATAATTTATCAACTCTACAATAATCATCCTACGATCTGGATCCTATTTCTAAACAATTCCTTATAGAAAATTGTGCTATGGAAAATTATAATCCATCTAATCAGGCGAAAGACGTCCACTACTAGATATAGGTCTCCTACAATGATCGGTTCTACGTTGGGTTCCATCGGACCTGCAATCTTTACCAGATCGTCGTTTCACCTTGTGGCCCACGTTACTCGAAAACTCATCCACCTCATCAGAATCCGTTGTACGAGCTATGTGCCCCCTTCCTCAAGCACTCAAATTAAGCTGTTTTAAGGCAATGTCAGCGACTTTGGTTCTTCTGCAAATCTCTTCATTTATTTTATGATTCGATCATGCAGAGAAATTCCAAGTATGGAGAGGTCCATTGCCCTTTGAACAGTGACAAAAATATAAAGGAGAGATTATTATTGCACAGAAATAAGAGATCACTAATCGCTACCGTCATGAAATACACCACATAATAAAAAAAGTTATCTAAAAAACTGTAAAAGTAAAAATAATATTCTTTGAACATTTTCAATCGATAAGGCTTTGCTCCAACTAATCAAATCATCTGCTCGAGAAAATATAAGGAGACGGGTAATTTTAGCTATTAGCTAGGAAAATGTAAATGAAGGCATTGATGCAAGGATAAGTAATAATAAAATATACTAAGTTAAGCTTTTGTTCTTCAGAGTGTATGTTGGGGAAACTTTCTCGACATTTGTAAAAGTAATATATATCTTATATTCTTTATTGGTTAAGCATTTGGCTACAATCTCAAATGATGTTAAGTGACGATCTGATTCAAGATGGTAAACACGCTAAGTTCTAGTGAGGGGCTGGCTCAGAAGTGCAGCTGCTGCAGAACATCTATAGGTGCTTGGCCACAGATTTTCAACTTGAGGATGTTAGCTAGCCAGGAGGGCATTATAAAATGCTATGCTATTATTCCATCACGATGTTGTTTTCTAACGAAACTAATATTATGCACATATACTTCCAAAATAAGGTATTTTCTAAGCTATGTGTATCAGAGACTTGCCGATCAGTGTTATATAACCACAGGGAACTGATATTAATACTCAGATCCCTAAACAAAAAAATCATTCTTCAATATTTACTCAGACAGATCGAAACTTATGTAAATGTAATAACGGTGCTTCTTTCTTTATATGAGTTTGACTATATTAGAAGTCCAGCTCTACGAGTGTGGCAATATATAAATACAAAACAATTCATATTAAAAACCGTCTCAAGCTTTATTTGATGGAACTATAACGCATGAATAAAGGAACAAGTTTTAAAGAACATTATACGGATTTCTGACAAAAGTAAAATAGGTAAGAATGCCAATTATTTTATTGACTCTATAAACTGAACAATCGCTTTGTCTTATAGTTTGTATATTACTAATTCATTAATTAATTATTATTAATTCATTCTTACATTTATTCATTAAATACATTAGAACGGTCATACTATGACGCATTAAACCACAATGCATATCTGATCAATAACTCACAAAGAACCATTTATGCGAGATCCTTGATAATACTCATTCCATTAGGTTTATTATAAAAGACGGTGTATGAAATATTTGTGTTTCGCATATGTATAAAATTACTATCTGTGGCCGCGGTTTCGCCCGCGTTTAATCTAAAAGAAATCGCTGATTGAAGATTTATAATACTTCAGCATAGACAATATTTTTATCAGGCGGCCAGGGTTATGCGTCACAACTCACACGGCTCGTTCGCTGCAAAATACATATATTCATAGATCGAATTATTTTAATTTTACATTATAGGAGATATTAGAGATAGAGGAGGGAACTATTCGTCCAAATAACATGCTATAAAGGGCAAAGTTTATCTACATACAATTTTCTTGATGACGAAGTAACTTTCGTTCGTAAGGATTAATATGCCATGCCTAATAATAATGCTCATAAATTACTTTTCAATTGTCAGTAAAACTTAGTCACAAAATACCTTATTGTGGCTTATGTAGAAGCGAGATAGGCATATGGTTTCGCGGACTTTTTTATATGTACTAAGGAGCAATATTTTTGTAGGACATTGTATTTACGTATCAGTAACCACTACGCTAGCGCACGCGGATAAAGCAGTTAGGGTGCGTTATGTCTTCCGACTTACTTAACAAAATATAGCTGAGAGGTGTATAGCCTAATGCTAGATAGCCTATACTAGTCCTCTTGAATCAGGCTATCATATACAAAAATAATTTTTCAAATCCTACTGATGGTTTCAGAGACTAGCGTGTTTAAACGAACAAACAAAAATACTCTTCCGCTTGTTTATATTATAGTATAGATTAGTCATGATATTTTATACTCGCAGACAAAGAGGATATAGAAAAAAGAACAGAAATCACGCTATGGATTCTTTTTAATTTATAAAAGGTCCAATATGTAAGTAGGTAAGAGTTATCCACCAAATTAATAAAAAACATAGTGTGATAAAGATACTGGTATAATTAGGAGCAATTTCGAGAATAATTAATTCGTTTATTTGAATTTTTGAGATTGGGTAGTGATGTTAATGATTTCATAATTTCAACAATCAATTGATAAGAACGAAAAGAATGATTGAAAGTATAAATAACTAACGGGTGATTTACTATATTTTGTACCAGTATCAATTTCGAACCTACAATTTCGTTGCATTACTTCGAATACAGATCCGTTAGGTCTACAATGATTAAATAGCAATTTTACAATCTTCAAATTCTCACATATTTTGAACATTGTGCTCGTAATAAAGAAGTTTTAATATCAACAGACTTAAGTGTAAACGCCTTTATCTTTTACGGTTAAGACTTGAAGAATACTTCGAATTTATTTTTATTAAATAAATAAAATATTGAGAAAATTCTCAGTACTGTACTGCGTAACTTCTTTGTGCAATATCGTATTACCGTGTGAATATTACAATACCGTATTAGTTCATCAAACTCGAAAGAAAATTATAGGTTAGCAAAATCCTTAACTATTAACAAAATCTCATATCTGTGTCATAATCTGTATCAATAAAATAAATTCCGTGCACCATAATAAGCATTTAGTTGCAAGTTTATGACCTTTTTAATTGTTTTTTTTTTTCATTTAGAATAAATAATCTCATTAAATATCAGTAGCCATCTTCGTCATTGGCCTTTTCGTGTATGATGGACGGTTCAATCAGTGTCTCTGAGAGCACCTCCTTTCGTGGCTGTATAAGCCAATTTGAGAGCGACATCTTAACCATCTTAATGCTATAATAATGGACCTTAAGGTCGATAGTTTAGGCCTAAAAAATAAAGGCTTATAAAAAAAAAACATTGTCGAATTTCCCGTTTACGTTTTTCTAATAGCACCATCGTAAACAAGTGTATCTCATAGAGAATATTCTAAATCATAAATGTATTCTTATATGTATTGGGTATGAATCAAGTTTATGTTCAACGTGTCTAGCAGAAAGTGCAACTTATTAATGTCATGAATTGCAAATTTCTAAGTTTTCCTTCAGCGCTCAAAATAGTGTTTGAACAATTATAGGACGGCATAACTGGCAAAATGCCAGACACTCCAATTAGCACGCTCCGTGTTAATATAAATATTAACACTTTACTAAACTAACAAACGAGATGTAAAATTAACTACTCGAAATGACTAAAATATTACAACTATATACCTACTATCATTAACCAACGCTGTAATTCTTTGATATTTTTAGTCATTACCATTTACCAAAGGCTTTATATGTTACGCTACTGACTAAAAATGTGAGAAATCTGAAATTAAGTTCAAAGAAGCCCGTGATGTGAAAGTACACCTATATCTTCTATACATATTATAAAACTCAACGTTTCTCTGTCCGTTTATGTTTTTACGCGAAACCACTTAATGGATACACTTTTATTTAATTCATAGCAATGTCATCTAACCAGGTTATAAGGTATATGTATTGTAAGATAAAGTAATATAAGAAATAAGCAGTGACGATAATGTTGAATCAATTCGGAAGAGACGCATTTAGGGCACTTAAGTGGCTCACGCTGAGTAAACCATACCAGATAAATCAAATTAATGTTCTACATAATCGTAGATGATAAAAAACTATACAAGAAAATCTACAAAAGCATACATATATCTTTTAAGGATCACCCACAATAAGTATTTACGTCTTCGTCTTTTGAGCGGGGGCAGAACGATTCGCGCGTACAAACAAAATTTTGTTTGTAGTCCACGTGAGCAGAGCCGCAGGCACAGCTTATATAAACTATATTTAAGACGTCAAAGATACTGTATTCTTTTAATTGATAAACATTTAAATAGTTTGTTTCAAGCATAGGTTCTCAAACTTATTTCGCCAACCGCCCACATTTTGAATAAATAATTTTCTAGCGTCCCCTAAAATACTTTACTACTTTTTGTGACGCATCTTAAAAGTGCCTAAATTAAGCAAAATCTATATTTTTTTATCATTGCCGTACCATGAAACTTTGGAACCATCTCTCGGCCAATGTGTTCAAGCGTAACGTGAAGAGAAATTTATGCAGGCCGCCATAACAGCGGCGACCACCAATGGATTTCAATCTCTCGGTGGTCGAGGTTGTATTTGGATTGTACTATGCTTACCATCAGTGCCAGTACCGTCAATGTGACGAGCTACAATAAAAAAATGGATGCAATTAGTTATGTAGTCATAATTGATATAATAATAATTTTAGTTTGAAATACGGGGTTTCTAATTTCATCTAGCTGCGGAATTATGTGTCAGAAAAACCTGATTTCCCGACAATTTTTTCATCTCTCACTGACTCTCTAGACCGTATTAAAAGTCCCCACCGCAAGAGGGCATTATCGCACACATTGAGAATAATGGATTTAAATCATTGGTAATTGAATGCCAAAAGCAGTAAGACGAAATAACGGCACCTATACAGCCTTTTGGCATCAAATGTTGAACGGAAATTGCCTGGGCTCACTTCAGAGACTGAGCTCATAATACGTTCGGAAATTTAGATGAATCGTTTACTTTAATAACCACTTGCCTATCAACTTACTATATCATATTTTCAATCTCTCATATCTCTCAAGACTTTATCCTTCTATCCTTTATAATATTATATAAATTAACTCAAAAACGGCTTCACCGTTTATTAGGAATTATTTTACACGAGAAACTCATGTCGTTCCTCAATTAAGATATCTTTTGTCAATAAAATTCCGAGACGAAAATAATGTTTAATATACTTCTATAGACTAAAATAATGAATAGAATACTATACTATAATAGAATAATAACTACGTTAGAAAATTTAATTCTTCATTTAAGAATTCAAATGCATTCAACTTATCGCAGTCCGTATTATTCTTATCGCTAGAATGTTGTTGAGTGACCAGTCTCACTGCGATTATTTAAAATATTAATACTACGTCGCGTCGTCGGACTTTAGACACTAAATTATATATTCTAAGTCGACATAGCTACTTATTTTATAATATTGCATTTAAAGACACAAATGTATTTGATAAATAAACACCTAATACCAACATAAATACATAGAAATATTTTTGAATATACCTATTATTTGGTTATTATAAAATACGTTTAATGTTTTTGTAAAGAAAATACAAAGGAATTAATATATTATTCTGATTTTATTAGATATATTGTTGACTTTTAATGTGACTAAATCATGTGTGATATTTAAAGAATCAAAGAATTCGTTACATTGAGTAAGGACTGTGATGCATAGCGCTCGTGGGAGGGGGACGCGCCGCCATTTTGAGTTCGTTTCATCAGAGAAACTACGATGCTCGTTTTACTTTCAATCAACAGTTATCGTCAAGGTTTATAGATTGCGAATACAAAATGTTAGTCTGGAATATTTATTGCGAATATATATGATGTTACATTTATAAATTAAGAAAACTTAATGCATTATCGGCCTATACTCGTCAAAAAGCCAGGACAAAATACACAAATTATATAAAGTTGGAACGGGCTTCTCAACAGTTTTTATTTTTATTTTATCGAAGCTCGGTATAATTACTACAATATACGTGATGGTGAGCACAGTGCAATTCAACGACATCGACGACCACAGAGGGAGTTGCAATGTATATCGTCAGTCATCGCTGTCATATCGGCCCACTCAAATGTTTCTTCACGTTATGTTTGAAGTACTCTACGTTGCAGGAAGGAGGGAACACATGCGAGGGGTTCTGTTATAAAAGGGAGATGAGGGAATTCAGTGGAACAGCTTTTCAGAACACTCGCCATGATACAGACGGTAAAATACGCTAAGTGAGGCAATGTCCCTGTGCAGCTGAAGCGGCTCGATGAACTTAGTAACGTCTGCATCATTTACAATACGGACAGCCCGTCTCTGCAACCTGTCCAGGGCTTCGAGGAGGTATTTAGCTAATCCGTCCCAAAGGTGCGAACAGTAATCCCCATAAAACATCATATAATATAGTAGAATAAAGCGGTGCCGGGAACGTAAAAACGCGTTTGAGCGAACATGAAATTTCTTTGGAGATTTTTCTCTACTTGGGTCAGCCCGACTGGTAGAATACCTCCACCCTAAAGAATATCGCAGCCAAATGACCTAGTGTTGTGTTCTTGCGGTAAGTAGGTTTTCCAAAGTTTCTTGGAGTAGGAGGGTTCAAGGTAGGCAACGCGCTAATAATACCCATGGTATGGTAAGAATTGCATGCACGTAAAATAGAGGGCCGTGCCCCAACACAACAGCCACACGCTGTTTTTACCAAGCCCGGTAAAGCTGTAAAAGCCGTAAAGGCTCCAGGGCCCCTAAGGCTAACAGTATAGATAGTTCGAAAATAAAAGGAAAAAAAAGCTGTTTTTTTTTTGGCATTTTCATCTTTTACTTTTTTATGCATAACATAAAGATTTACTAAATTTAAAACAGGAATTATAAATTACATTGTAAACAGACTGATAATAGCACACGTCGCGGCGTGGTGTTATTAACTCAGTTAAAATTCAAGGATACACAGCTAGTGTTCATTACTCGCATGTTTAACTAGAAATTATAGTTTAAAATTACCTATTATGAAAACAAGGAAGGTGGGTTTGATTCAAATATGTTTTTGTAGATTTACCATTGCAGGTTACGAATAAAACTGTTTATTTCGATCAAATTTTCGACTCCCATATACACGCGCAAAAGGCCGAGGGCACCAAATACTTACCACACTCCTGTTGTGGATTCATTAAGCTTTAGAAGTAACAGCTGAATCCAGAAATCGGCTACAAGACGATTTAGTGAAGTATCACAGATCCTAAAAGATCTAAGATGAAAAATCAATGACCACAAGAAACGTATTAAAATTTATTCCACCGGTGGTCAACCCAAGCTACATGGAACAGTTAATTGCATTAGGTTTAAAACTTTTTACATACTGAACGAGGGTTGGTCATAGGACTCGATAATTCTGTCGGACTGGATTACGACCACCATACACCATGTCAAACATCTGCCATCGTGAAGCAATGATAGCTCAGTGGTAGCGTGAACGGACATCGCGTTGATGGACAGAAGTTTGAATCCCTGCAATGAATTACCACTTTCGGTGAAGGAAAACATCGTGATGAAACCATAGTATGGTGGTAGAGCTTTTTATTAACCCGCCTGGCTAGCTATCAACCTCAAGTGGAAACCAAGCAACCAATAGGTGTGTTCCGGCAGCTGCACTTGAGAGCCAGTTTTTCCATTAGGCTTAGCGTATTACCATTTTGGGCCAAAATCGTAACTTAAGAGCAGGAGAGATTGTTGCCACAACACTTAACCTATAACGATTAAAAAATAGTGGCACAATTATGCGTGTCACGTTCCAAGACACGTCACGTGTCACATCAGTTTATATCCGCAATCAATCAGGGTGTCACGGTATCTGTACTCGACTGGGTCGCGACGAGTATGAACGTGGTGAGAAAGCCCTCGCATAAGTTGCTTTTTTGGTTTGTCACATTCTGGGATTAGCCTATGTATATCCAGCTATAAAGATGCATGTAGGCTTGTTTGTGTGATGTTATGGTATAAAATATCAACTGTCTGCTTTAGAAGACACACTTTCAACCTTATATGTAATACTGTTCCCAAGCCCGGTGAAGCTGTAAAAGCCGCAAAGGCTCCAGGGCGCCTAAGGCTAACAATATAGTCCGTTCGAAAAAAAAAAATGTAATACTGTTCACACCTTTCGGACGGATCGGCAAAGTACCTCTCCGAAGCCCTGGCTGTGCAGGTTGTAGAGACGAGCTCTCCGCATTGTAAATGATGCAGACGTTTCTAAATTCATCGAGCCGATTCAGTTTCGTAGGAACATTGCCTCGCTTAGCGTATTTTGCTGTCTGTGTCATGGCGAGTGTTCTGAAAAGCTGTTCAACTAAATTCCCTCATCTCCCTTTCATAACAGAACCCCACGCGTGTGTTCCCTCGTTCCTACAACATGGAGTACTTCGAACGTAACGTGAAGAAACATTTGAGCAGGCCGGCATGACAACAACGACTGACGATGCTTTGTAACTCCCTCTGTGGTCGCCGATGTCATTGGACTGCACTGTGCACCTCATCAGATAGAAAACCATCACGATGCCGTACTATCATTTTTTTTTATGTGTGCAGCAGTTCACACGTGTCAGAAGTAAAACCTTCAAAAAAAATATGTTCTTTAAAAAATATTTTTATATATCCTAAATCAACGGGATTCGAACTATCGACCACTCGTGCGTATTGCGTATGAAGTCTGGTCATCTCACTCAACTAGGCCAATCCGACGACGATGACGATCATGAAATCTTAGGACTTCCATTAACCGTGCATAATGTAAATGTATTCTATCTCATTCTCTTGTAGGCTAAATCCTATAAATGTATATGGTTGTCGCTTTTTACTTTCGCTTTTTCGTTTCATCTAGTTTCAAATCACAACGGTGCTAAAGAAGCTTTCACTTCAAAACATCTTCCAATATAATAACGTTAATATTAAATTTAGCCGATTCATTAAAGTGGTACACGCGGGTAAAATGTTCGTTTCGGGGAAAAAAGCGTAAAAGCACGTAATAAAAATATAAAATATCGAAATAAAAATAAATGGTCAATAAATAATATGAAATGTATTTCAAAATGCATTATCGCTCTAATATTCAAATTATATACAGAAATATAAAAAGTGTCTTTTCCGTTTCTAAGATTATAAAAGTAAATGTCGAGCAAGAGCGAATCGGACTCGCGCATCTAGGGTTCCGATTAACTATACAATATATTTCTTTCGTTATGTATATACGAAAAAGATGTGTTTTCTTTGGTGCAGCTCGGGGTCCTTAGTAGGGCTTCTGTTGTAGGAAACATCGCAAAAATGAAGGAAATAGTAACTGAAAATCCTCATTCAAGTTTGAGAGAGATAGCCGCTGAACTTTCTGTGTCTCGCGAGTTGATCCGTATCATTTTAAATAATCACATGGGTATGAAACATGTTGCCATACGGCTAGTGCCAAAAGACCTGAATTTTCTCCAAAAACTGAATCGTATAAGAGTCGCTGAGGACATGCTAGAACGAGTCAATTCCAACCCAACATTAATGAAACGCATTGTTACTGGTGACGAGACGTGGGTGAGTTTGGCATGCAAATTAGTCACAAGCTTCGAAGTGGCGCTTTCCAATTGAACCGAAACCTGAAAAACCAAGCCAAACTTGGTCAAAAGTCAAAGTCATGTTGACTATTTTCTTTGACAATCGCGGTTTTGTGCACAAAATTCTTACAGGAAGGTCAAACGGTAAATAAAGTATATTATTTGAGCGTTATGCGGCGTTTAAGACTGCAAATTCGACGAAAAAGGCCAGATTTGAGGAAAGAAAATTCTTGGATTTTTCTAAGGGTCTTTTTCTAGGAACAGAACCCTGAAAATTAATTGATTTGAAGGAGAAAAAATATATTAGCATACTGTGTTAATGAGTTGTCGGTGTCTTTTTTAAAATTTACTAATAATATAATTTTAATTTATTTAATAGGTTTAATAGTACCGGTAATGGATTAGAGAAACTATGTTCTTATGTATGGATTATTTTTATATCTCTTTTGCCTCGATAATGTGGTAATTATATACAAATAAAAGCCTTATTTTTCTTTAATATAATAATGTTATTTTAGCTATGATAATAATCTATACTAATATTATAAAAAAATAACATATTGTTTGTATCTTTGTTTGGACGCGCTAATCTTTGGAATTACCCGTTAGATCTGAACAATTCTTTCGGTATTTTATATCCAATTTATTGTTAAAAATAATAAGATATATATCTTTAAGTTACGACACTAAAGAGCAGAGCAGTAACCGTGAACGTCAAGCAATCTGGCAAGCTGTAGGTAAGTACGGGAAGTAAGAATAACGACAGGCTACACTGATGCTTTGACGGTAAGGTAAAGAGTTGGTCGAAGGAATTTAACACGGGTAAAACTGTCGGTCACAACTTATAGTAAAAATATTCTATTAATGTACCTACCACAAATTAATCACTGGAAATTTTGATTAAACTCCATTGATCTGGGACCTTGACTGCTTGCAAGTGTGGAATAAGACACTATAATATGCAACATCCTACTTCATAAAAATTCGATGAAGTCTTAAAACTTTTAGATATAGTTATGTTTATGTTATTTATTTCTTTTTATTATTTACTAGCTGATGCCCAATCGCTTTATGGGCGATAAAAAATAATACAAAAACACGCTTAGTTTAAACAGATGTTGGATTTATTTGATAAAATATTAGGGGAAAAAGGTACGTCTACTGATGAAGCAGCTAATCTGTTCAAATCAATTGCATTTCATTATTAAGTATATAGTAAATATTATTTTTGCTACGATGCGTGTTGACTATGAGTTTTTATGCGAAATGTATAACAACGTGAAAAAATTAAGATTTAAAAATAAAAACAAGCACGTATTCGAAATGCAACGTTGTGTGAAAATTACAAAACAATCGTTGATTTTTGAGTTGACTTTTCATCGATAAAAGAGCTGAGATCTAAAGGGTGCCAAGTTCCAACAGAACTTAATTATAGCTATAGGAATGAATGTACGTGACTTAATTCATTTACAAAACATTATGTTACTTTCTTTGCTGTGAGATTACTAACTTGGCATGTCTAAATTGTCATCGTTTGCAGTGCAATTAAAATTTTAGCAACTAACGTTCAGAACTATTCATATAACAATTATCTATTGCATGCGTCTCACGTTATCCATTATTTTATATATATGCCAATGTCACGTGAATAGAATATTTCTAAAATCTTCATAGTTCAAGTAAATACTTTAAATAGATTATAAATAGATATATAGAAATATTAAATATATTATATTCTTGTTAAAACTGTCCAGAGAGTTTTGTGGCAACTCAAAATTCATGCGTCTAATTATTATTTATCACTTTTGCATAATAACCAAACTATATCACGTAAAATGCCACCAATATTATCACATAATACAGTGTCAAATAATATAAGTTTATTAATTAAACCAATAACCAAAACATGACAAACAGGTATCCCATCGCAAACTCAATTTGTTAAGTAACTTGATTCGCCTTACAAAAGATAAAAAATAACTTTTATTGACTCAGTTCTACTTTTTTAAGCTCCGTTAAGCTATCGATGGGTGCGTTTAAACGCTCTACGCGAAACAATGGATGAGTGACATATCTATATATATGTTATTAAAAAAAGTCGAAAAATGTAACCACCGTAGAGTGAACAACTAAAATAGATCGGAATATTTGTTACTCTTTCACTACGAGCTGAACGAGCGACATACAAAAAACATAAAGAGCAAAAGAGACGGGTCTATGAATTTTCTGTCTCTATCGTTTTAACCACCTTTTTGTAATTTTTCGTGCTAAAAGTACTACTGATGCCAAAATATTCGAGAGTGAGAGTGTTATGTCAAATAAGAATAAACTAAAATAATATTTTATTGTATATATATGTTTTGTACGTGCGTACAATGGTAAATTTGAATGAAACTGAGGAAAATGATAACACTATCGCTATCTTACACCCGCTTACACGATCTGTCTGTCTAGTTCCTTCTCAGTCTTCGGTAACCACCTTGTTAACTTCGGGAGTCTATTATGAGGCTTTAGACTTTTTATATAAAATCGAAACTTTCTTTTCATTTTCCTTCCACTACGGAGGAGCTGAAATCAATAGTAGAACCAGTACACCTACCGTTTTATTGCATTTTATTTTTTAAGATCTCATGCTAAACCACCTATAATTCGCAGCTTTTCTTTTTAAGCAAATCTTTGTGAATTTTTGTCATGAATCGAATGTTTTTAGCTTTATATCCATATTGTTATCTCAACTAATATTATGAATTATAAAGATTTCTTTTTTGTTGTTTATTTGACCGAGATTGCGAGATTGAGATTCCAAGTTAATTTTTTTTTTGTTGTTTGAGAGCTCTGGAACTACCACTCAAATTTGATAAAGTCTTTTACATTTTATAGTATACTAGATGTGCCCGCGGCGCCGTTCGCGTGGACTACAGAATGCCGTCGGTTGAGTACACGCACGAATTGTACCTGTACCTGTACCCCACTATCACACACGGCGTTCGCCCGCAGGTTATTTTAAAGGTATCAATGCTTATTGTGGATGATCCTTAGAAGATAAAAATGTGCTAACTCAGGCTTTTTTGTAGGTCTTTTAAGAACTACAATTACATAGTACATTAATTTGATATATCTGTTATGGTTTGAAAGTCATTTAAGCGCCCCAAGATTGTCTTATTTCCGCATTGATGCAACATTATCTTCTCTTCTTATTTTGTATGTTACTTTATAGATAACATAGCTATGAACTAAAAAAAACATGGATATCGGATAATTTGTTTTCGCGTGAAAAGAACATAAACGGGCGTTGAGTTTTGTAATATATGTAGATTTATTGAGGAATATCTCCACAATAAATAAGTAGGCTAAATAACTTCATACTAAGACCCTAAGGAGTGCATCAGTAACCATGAATGCCAGACAATCTTCTAGCAAGCTGCAGCCAAGTACGGGAAGACAGAACAATAATGATGGACTACACTTTGCATTGGGGGTCGCGCGATTGAGATTTGATCGAATAAATTTGATACAGGTAAAACCGTGGGGTACAGCTTGTTGTATATATATAAAAATGAATGTTTCTTTGTTGGTTTGTCCCCTGTGCATTCCTAAACCATTAATCCGATTGCGGAGAAACTTTAGTGCATCATTATGCGCACGCCGGCGAAGGTTTCTATTTTTGTACAACCAGTGTACAACAGATGGCGTGCAAACCGTTTCATTTTAAAGACAACAGAAACAAATTCGCGGGCAAAAATTACACACTATAATGATAACATATTATATTTAATTATAAAATCAAAACACTGTAATAGGCATGTACTACGGGTATTTATCAACTTGTTCTTTTAAAAATACTATAAAATACTTATAAGTATTCGAAAAATAACATTTGTTCCATAAACTCAATATAATATTAATGTATATAACGTAATTATTCCGTACAACAAAATTAAAGTGTTTTAATTTTTAAACAAGGAATTTAAATATGAAACTTTTTTTTAATATAATGTAATGATTTATTTTTCTATAGAACGTGTGTTTCTAGATTCAAGGGCTCTTTAGTACATAGATAAGGCGCGTACAAAGTTCGAGGCTATTTGACATACATGTAAGTTGTAGTATATCGTTTCAATATATATATTATATATTATAAACTTTGCCATCCAAATACATACTTGACAATTGTATGTACATTCGCAAAAACTTAGATAAGCTAGATTTTATAAATGACCGGTAAAGCTTAATACTAGAAATAAACACAATTGAGTCGTTCCGTATTTTAGACTTATTAAGACCAAAAAATGTTTTTTAGGTAGTTGTGTCAGCTTCTCTAATAAGATCCCTAACAACATTACCGATCTTCCGGACAATAAGTTCAAGAACCATGTCAAGCGGGGTTTACGGGTTTTACAAGGTAAAAGGAAAATTAAAAAAGAACACGACACAAGAAACTATCCTATTGAGGCCATTCCAATGAGCCTAAACACAATGTCTCTGCTGTAAGTTGGAGAAGAGTTTGGTATCCTGAAGATTCCAGATGATGCTGCAACATCAGATCAAGATTTCCACGATCCCTAATATCATAAATGTAACAGAATATCTTATTTCGACTCGATCAGATCCGTGGAAGATGCTCACATCCATCTATCAACTAGAAAAGAGCTGATAATCTTCACACGGTTGAACAGATTTCTTGAATCATAGCTAAGAACTATCTCGATCAAGTTACCTTTCAAACAAAAAAAACTACATCAGTATCGGTTCAGACGTTTGGGAGCTACGATGCCACAGACAGACGCACAGATACATACATTAAACTTATAACCTTATTGTGGCTTGTGTATTTATAGGAATATGGTATCACTGACTGTTTTTATATGTACTAAGGAGCAATATTTTTGTAGAACATTGTATTTACGTATCACTAACCATTACGCCAACGCACGCGGTTAAAGCAATTAGGCTGCGCTAATTCTTCAGACTTTCTTAACAAAAAATAATATTTAAGGCTAGGTGATAAGTGTAGCCTAGTGTTATACAGCCTATACGATTCCTCAGGAATCTGGCTATCATATAAAAATCATATTAAATTCCACTGGTACTTTCAGAGATTACCGTGTTTAAACAAACAAACAAACAAACAAAAAACTCTTCCGCTTTATTATTAGTATAGATTAAACATGTAAATGTAATCTAATGTTAATTGAATACATATATAAATAAAAAAATACTTCTCAAATATTATATTAATACATGGTTAACAAAATGAATTTAAAGGTCGTTGCGAGAACGATCCCTTTATATTGATGTAATTAATTTATACGTTAATTAAAGAGTCGTTCTGCTCCTTCGTCGTGTACTTTCACTGTATTATTGCTTTTGTCGGAAATTTCATCGGGAGATCACACACGGGAAGAGTATACGGACGAGAGAGCGTTTTAATTAGAGTTTATTACGATGTAGACCGAATAAAATATTTTGATACGTTGAGCCAGAAGGCTTGACAGCATCAAATCACAAATACCTATCCATGAATCAACTCATTCTAAGTAAAAATCTAGAATTTTACTTAAGTAGATCACTCTATTTCTTCCTCTTATTTCTCTTCTTCTTGTTGTTGATTGAGATTCGCTTTGGTGTTTTACCTGACGTCCACCGTCCCTGATATCTCCTTGTTTGTGCCTAGCCGACTAAACAGCCACTATTACCGTCTTCAAGGTCTTCCACTACTGCCTTAGAAATATATAGATACATCTTATAAAACTCAACGTCTCTCTGCCCTTTTATGTTCTTTTAACGCGAAAACCACTTATCCGATTTACAGGTTTCTCCTCTTATTCCTAGATATTTTATCTGGCCAGGTTATAGGACATATTTTGTTACACAATATAACATACGAAACAAGCAGTGACGATAATGGAGAAACAATTCGGAAAAATACGCTATTGGGGTGATTAAATGGCTTACGTTGAGTAAACTAAAGTAAAGTAAATATATACTAAAGTATATATTATATACTAAATATATACTAAAGTAAAGTAAATATCAAATTAATGTACTACATAACTGTAGATCTTAAAAAGACCTAAAAAAGTCAGCAATAGCAGATGTCTATCTTCTAAGGATCGCCCACAATAAGTATTTTTAGGGCAGCACAATTCACGCGTGCACTCGACCAACAGCATTCTATAGTCCACGCGAGCGCTCCGCGGAGTCGGAGGCAGAGGTGGAACAACACTTCGCTGGTTAGAAAAATAATTTAGAATATAAACTGACTAATAATTAAATTTTAGAATAAGCAACTTGTATTTTATAAGTTAAAATTTAGCTGATTTGTCATCATCCAACTTGTTCCTTAGAAGTTTATAAATCAAACCAGCTCCGCTAAAAACTTATTCGCTGGGAATAGACCCTGTAGAAGCTGACAGATTTTGTTAAACTCCACGTAGAGAGCGCGCAACAGTGCTACAGAGGTTGCAAGTCGTAATTTGCAACTCCGATATATGTCTCCTTTTTGATCTAGCGGAACGGGCGTCGAAATCGAATGTGTAATTGAAATAGAAGTTTTCAACATATCGGATTCGGAGTCCAAGCTCCTTAACATCCGCAGCTTTCACTTCAAAACGCCGTACCCGCCACGACCGCCCTCCTCTGCGGCTACTCAAGCCTAGGTCCGATCCATCGGCATGGAGCCCTTGAGCCAAGCAGCCGCTCGCGCGATACAAGTGACTCTACAATCACTAGCTTTCACAGCTATACATGACACTGCATTATACACACATGCACAACAAAATAGGTACATAGGTTCTGTAAGGGACCTTTTTTTCTTTTTTTGCCTAGTTTGAGTAGACAAAAATTTCAGACCACTAAATACACATACACATGTTCCTTCCCTCCTCCCAGGGGGCAGAAACATGTATATATGTATAGTTAGTTTAGATCGAATTACGGATAGGGAATTAGTCAGATCGCGACTTAATTGCATACGCGCAACAGTTCGAGCCGAGGTTCGGCCACTTTGGCACCCTCGGATGTTGTTGCTTAGCTTTCGTGGCTAAGTGCCTTAAGCGCTCGCCCCCAAGCCCGGTAAAGCTGTAAAAGCCGCAAAGGCTCCAGGGCCCCAAAGGCTAACAGTATAGTCAGTTCGAAAAAAAAAAAAAACTTCAAAACGCTTCCGCCTGTTCACTGTATTCTCAGATTTATATGCTTCATTTTGTACCCATTACACGTATTATATTTACCAGCAAATATACTCTAGCTTGTAGTAGCTATACGAGTACAATATAACATGATACCTTTTAACAATATAATTAAACAGTATTTTTTTATAAAATAACACTCTCCATGGCTTAGCGAATCATAAAAAAATATTCGTCAAATGTATTCTTCGAAAGCTCGTCCACTGTATTTCAAACTATATTTAACAGTGTAATCAAACGTACTTATTGTTTTTTTATGTAAGACGAGGGTAAAATCACACGAAAAACTTATAAATGTACGAGTAGTAGTTATGTGATATTGACTTTAAATACCTATGTATTATACTAATCTATCGATGATTCCTGTCTTATTAATAAAAAAGCGTAATGTATTACGCCTTCTGAAATTTGAAATGTAAAACGTTTTAATTATATTAAATAATTGTTTTACTATGATTATTTGTTACTAATCAAACTTAACATCGCGGTAGATATTTTTATGCCATGAAACCTGTCCGGAGGAGAAAACGAGTTCGTAAAGCAGTTAAATTCATTTTTTTTCTTAAATCTATCAGCAATATTGAGTCAGTCGACAGTTTTTATTATTAGCTTTAAATAATAATATAACTCAACGCCTCCCTGTATGTCTGTTCGTTCATGTTCTTTTCACGCGAAAAATAATTCATCCGATATACATGTTTTCTTTTTTAATTCATAGTTTTCTGTCTGGCCATATTATAGGATATATTATGTTACATAAAATAACATACGAAATAAGCAGTGACGATAATGATGAATCAATTCGAAAAAAATACGCTTTGGGGGCGCTTAAATTGCTTACGCTGAGTAAACCATAAGATATATATAAAATTAATGTACTACATAATTGTAGATCTTAAAAAGACCAACAAAAAAGTCTGCTATAGTATGGATCTATCTTCTAAAATTGACCCACATGAAGCATTTTTCTTTTTAAAATAACAGGCGTGCAACCATCGTTACTTGGAGCGGGAGCGTCATAATTCGCGCGTGCGCTCGACCGACAGCATTCTGTAGTCCACGGAACCGGAGCCGCGGGCACGGTTAGTATAAATTAAAAAGGAAAGCCGTTTTTCTATAGTAACACGACAAAGTGACTGCACTGTGTCTGATGGTAAGCATAGTACAAAACAACAGCGACCACTGAGAACTCGGCTATTCATCGGCGGTCGTCGCTGTTATGTCAGCCTGAAAGCCTAAGGCAGCTGGTTTTTTAAATTTAAAATCTAAGTTATAAATAGTTATAGGCCTCAGTGATTAGATGGACTACGTGCCTGTGTTCTACTCGCAAAATGCTTTCGGGGATCTGCTTGCGTATAACATTTCTCAAACTGTCATAACGCAAACAAATACTTAAATGTAGACTTAAAATATATCCCAGGCGTTACCATCGTCAGCGCATGTATCAAATCTAGCCATATTTTGAAAATTATTCGCCACAGAATGTTAAATGAGTATCTAAGTAATTTAGCTACCATTTCACTTATTTTTGAATCACACTGTGTTTTGATCACACTGTTATGTTATCTATATCTATATCTATATCTATATATAGTAGAGAATTAAACTAAGCAATAATTTAAAAGTAATAGATCACAACTTGCCTTGTAGGCAGAATAGATAGTGTCGAACAAAAATAAGCGTGGATTAATTGCCGAGCAATAATAAATATATGCCTTTTCGTCAATACATGGAAGGGGCGGATTTTAAGTAAGAATCGATGGCAAAACTCAGAACGAAAAAAAAAACAATGACACATAATACACGACAATAGGCATAATTAGTTCTGTTAGAGCCTGGACATAAAACTTCACAGATTGATTCACAAACTTCTTCCAAGTGAAAATTCTTTTGATATTTCAAGAAGACGTATGTGCATTATAGTCGTTTTCAATTGTAATTTTGTCATTACTGCTTTACCTCTATACATAAACGTAATAATATATTATATGGTGCAAATCTTTTCTCCGGATCAATTCTATATTAATATGAAAAGTACATTCAGTTCATAATACATTCATTGGTGCAGTAGTTTACAAGAGATATGCGTTCTAATATGGAAAAATTACTATTTTTTGAATTTACTAAATTAATTATAAAAATAATTCCAAGTTATACCTACAATATAATATGTAGGGGATTGGAATTTTTAAATAATAATATCAAAAATATATTTTTTAATTTTGATTTTCAATTAGTTTAGTAATTAATTTGATAGTCAATTAGTATCCGAAATTTTATTTACCGCCAATAAATGGCTACTGTGTCTTTTAAAATATATCAAAGTCAGGACTAATGTAGTTTGTATCTTTTAAAGATGTGTTTTTCCATGATTGATTATCTCGAGTGTTTATATATAATCAACTACAATATAATTATATTATATAATTAATATATTATATACTACAAGATTATACTTGTGACCTATTTGTGACCTTCATTCGATCAATTCAATCAATTTAGATAATAGGACAATATATTTTATTCTGTGGTAAAATCTAATTCTAAGCTATTCTGTGGTAAATCACGGCCAAGTTTTATTTTCTTAGTATACAATATTAATAAGTTATTAAAGTAAAAATAGAAAGTATTAATAATTTATGACAACATTAAATCTAAATGAATTTTATCATTAATTTATATGTTTTCATTGCGATTTTTATAAATTTATCGCGTTTTTATGATTGGCGTAATCAGCATAAAGAAATATTTATTACTTAAAAGATTATATTGAAAACTAGATAAATTTATTTCAATTAAATAATATAGAATAATTATGTATTTATCGTTTTAAAGATTATAAGTACCTAGTTATTAATATACCGAAAGGAAACTAGAAAAATCTCTTAATGAAACGATCAGCAATGTTTTGGAGAAAATTAATATAATATATCCAAAAAAAGGATAGTCCAAATTTATTATCAAAATATAATTCAAAATTACATATTAAATTTATATAGAAAATAGGAATACATTAACACCGAAGAAGGTATGACGGTTTCTGTGAAGAATGATTTTGTATAAAAGGTGTGAATACTAAAATGACAGTTAATAGAGAAGATTGGAAGTTGAAAACATTACTAACTTTATGAACTTTAGGTTAATAATTATGTAAAATTATTTAAAAACGTATTGTATTATGCATATATTATTGTGGTTATTAATAATATCATGTTATAATTATTTTCAAGTTACGCAAACATAACCTTGAGCTGAGGCAAAAACAATTTGTTTTTATTTTTAAGTCGAAAAACAAGTTCCATATAGCAATTATGTAAACGTAAGTCGCCCTACCAGTATTATCATTTTCAGACATTGGAATTTAAATTCTTTTGTATTAAAAATTTCCATAATCGGCGTGTAAGCAACGTCTGCACAAGTTAATTTATTAAAGAAAAATCTTTTCAACCAATGAAACAACGATCATCGCAATCACCGGTACAAAATAATTAATTTAAAAATAATAATAATTCTATCGTTTAAAAACACATTTCCAACCAGTTGCAAACTGCAAATCCGTTTTTTTACGACCACAGAAAACTATCACTGCACAGTTTGAATTTCGAAGGAAAACACGTTCGTATACACACACACACACGACGGAATACGTAAGCGATTTTCCCGCGTAAATGGAAACGCAACGCGTGTATCCCCTTCGGAGGTTATATACAAACTGACTCGACTGACTGCAGCCGGCAATATTTTGCTTGCAAGTCGCAGAGTAATAATACTACTGGACGGACGATCATTTATGTTAACAACCTAACCTTAACGCGACCGGTTTCGAAATCCGATACGAAATTATAACATATTCATAGTCAAAAAAAAAACGTTGGGAATACAAACGTACCACGAACTTTTTTTATAATTATATACCTACTATTTAACGAATACCTCATTTTCTTGTCGAACGATGATTTAACAGTACCGAATTTGAATTTAAATATTTTCGGCAAGAGGTCGATTCTAAACCGTTCACTTTTGACTTAATTTTTTATCGTTCACGAGGATTGTATTTCGCAAAAAAACAGAATAATATTTTTTTTTTAAAGTGAGAGTGGCTCGATTCAATTTCAAACTTTTAGCAAGGTCTTTAGATAAATTCTGAGCCATTCAAGGATTATTAAAGTAACCAACAAACCATTACCGTTTTTTTTAAAATTAAAAGATATTTCTTCTATTATTCGCATTCGTTTAAGCCATGTATGCTGTCCTGTTTTTCTCGCGAAAATTCATATCCCGAACCATTCTCTGTGTTTTTTCTTCAAACTGACTATACTGATAGCCTTAAAGGCCTTCGAGCCTTTACGGCTTTTACAGCTTTACCGGGTTTGGTATTCTCTGTGTGAATGCGGTCTTGATGAGGGATCCGTGTATCAAATGTTTTTCAACGTAACTGTTTTGTGTTGTGTCATTGTGTGTTAAAAACGTGTCACGTATCACTTACGTCACACTTGACATAAGTGAAATAACTTGCAAAATCAGAAGCCATAAAGATAAAATAACTTAAAAATTTGCGATATATGAAATGTACTACTATTTATTAAATGAGGAAATGTTGTTTACTATGAGTATTATACGTAAAGAGGTAAAATTTGTGTGTTTGTATGCTTGTACGAGATAATTCTCTCACTAATAGTAAGCTACAATAACCCTGAATGGCATGGTTATTTATTATTGTTATTAAAATGTATGTTGTTATATATTTTTATATATACATATATGTATTAAGTGTGTGCGAATAATTCGGACTGCTTCGAAAATATTGGAAAGTTACAATTATTTATACTTAGCTAAGTTTTAAGAATAATTTGTAATTTTTGAACCATTTGATTTAAACTATAAACAATATATATAACAATTTTAATTGATTATTTGAAATTGAATTGAATATTCGAAACTTAAAACGAAATATTGGAAACTTTACAAATTATTCCAATTTTAATTATAATATTACTATTCGATTCGATTCTGATGCTAATATATATAAACGCTTCAAATAATTGGATAGAATTTTGTATCTAGAGAATGTTTTACTTTCCAAGTTTACCTAGATAGGTGTTGTTTTTTTTTGTACAAGATACTGGCCGAGGCTCAGTCGCGTACATATTCATTGTAACACTAAATACCGCAATCGGTATCATAACAACTTCCAGATCAGATGATCGGTACTACTACATTACATCATACAAGTATTACCACCTTCCAAAATAAGAACACGATTTAGTAGCGAGATTTCTAGTACATGACGTAAGAATCTTTTGTTACAGAATACGCTTTACCAGTTATTCTTTTTTAATTCTTTTTTCGCTTCTTAAATTTTTCTGAGTCCAGGCAAAGATTGTATGCGGCGTAATGCGAACACCCACTGACCAAATTATGAGGAAGTGCCTTTCGAATTGATTCACTATTATCATCACTACTTTTTTCGTATCTTATTTTATACAACAAAATATACCCTATAACCTGGACATATAGATAGTTTTTAAGTGCCTGCATTGAATTAAATATTTGCTATAGTAAGAAGAGTATTCCCAGGCAGTAAATCGACACTACGGTAAATTACGGCCAATAAATTAAGTTATGTATTTAGAAAATATGCTACGAATTATAAATTCCAGTAGTCCGTACCGCATACTTTATCTATCGTTTTTGTCAAGAAAGAGGTTTGCTTTTGAATAATTTTAATTAAAATATTATAATTTATAATTGTAAACTTTTGTGTTTTATGAATTTATGGTCGACTTACAACATGATTTCCAAGTGTTATATATTTCCGATAGTACATTTTCACTGAGTTACATGGGAAAAGCAAAGCAAAATGGCGGTTTGACAGTTATCTTCCTAATTGAAACGCATACCTATTATATTATTTATCTCCGGTTATGTTAAAACTATTAATACAGAGATAGATAGAAATTAAACATTTTTTTCTGCTTTTATGGACAGCATAACAATATACTAATAATGAAAGCACTATGTCGTCTCTATTTAGTACAAATAAATATCCGGTAAACAAGCGGGTCGGCAGTGATCTGTTACTAACTGGGTCGAGATCACCACGCACATGGCGATAAGCCCATCGGTGAGTCACTTTTGATTTATCGCGTTTTGGAATCAGCCAGCGTATGTTCAGCTGCTGGGAGGCGTGCAGGACGGCATTACAGTGGCGACCTGCGATGGATTGGCGATTTCTCGGTGTTCGCTGTTGTTTTTAAATTATACTGTGTGTTTATTACTATCAGTCACAAACCAGTCACTGTGTCGTGTTTCTTTAAAAAAATATGTGTGTAATACTTCACACGTGTCAGAAGTGAAACCACCAGAAACAGAAATATGTTCTTTAAAAGTTTCTTTAAATATCCCAAATCAGCAGGATTCGAACTATCGACCACTCGTGCGTACTGCGTATGAAGTCGTCGTCTCACATGACTAGGCCAATCCGACGACGATCACATTCATGAAAATCAGGAGTTGTATTAATCGTGGTTAATGTAAATGTATTCTATCGCATTCTCTCGTAAGCTAAATCCTATAGATGTATATGATTGTCTCTTTTTATTGACGCTTTTTCGTTTCATCGAGTTTTAAATCACAACGATGCTGAAGAAGTTTGCACTTAAAAAAGTCATAGAATGCATAAAGACTAACACGCGACCAACCCGTCCTCAGTCCCTGATACACTGCGACTCGTCACACAGCTCGCTCGCTCTGTTAGTTCGTTATCGCTTATCATACTTTCTGAACTACGTTTTCTATGGTAATTGCTCCGCTTGTAAGGGTCGAAGCCTAATGTTAGAGAACCTATAACCTTCCTCAGCAAAGCAAGGTTTTGAAATTATGTATATATTAAATTTTAAAAGACTGACGTTATCTGTCTCAATCTGTTACGTAGCCAAACGATACATGTTAAAGAGAAATGACATAAGAATCTACTTGAATGTTATGTTTGTGTGGGTTTAGTTTTGATTTGCGATTACATTGATTACGATGGTTACAACATTCCATTAAATATAATGGGTTCTTTGGCCCGAATGTTTGTGGTTAACATTTGTCGGCTTTCATTAACTCGTTATTTTAACCGGGCTATAATTATTATATTATTTTAACTCTAAACGTGTTGAATGTGTCGTGCACGGACACCACGTTGATGGACGTGAGTTCGAATCCCTGCAATGAGCTTGAGCTTTTGGTAAAGGAAATCATCATTGTGGTAGGGCATGCTCTGGTTGGATTTTGAATCAAGTCGCGTGAATTTCATAATTCTGTAAGTGCAGGGAGATCAAGAGGACTGGTATCAAACATACCAATACAATTTTCGCTACCGGAGCTATGTCGGAATATTTTAAATTAATTATTAAATTATTTTATAAAATGAATTGAATACACTAGCAAATGCGTGGAATGGAATGGAATTTTCATTATTTCAAAAGTTTCTTAGCGTTACGTGAAACGAAATGTGAAACCCGCCATCTGACAACCCGCTATTTTACAGTCATTATTAACATTATTATTATCTATGGTCATTCCATTACTCGAGAATATATGTGAATATGCGTATGATGTATTATTGTGTGTGTTCTTTTTGTACCAAAATCTTTCTTTCTTGTAACTTCTGTCATGATTCAACAATCCTCCCGCCACGACCGCCCTCCTCTGCGGCAACTCAAGCCTAGGTCCGATCCATCGGCATGGAGCCCTTGAGCCAAGCAGCCGCTCGCGCGATACAAGTGACTGCACAATCACTAGCTTTCACAGCCATACATGACACTGCATTATACACACATGCACAACACACATAGGTACATAGGTTCTGTAAGGGACCTTTTTTTTTCTTTTTTTGCCTAGTTAGAATAGACAAAAAATTTTCAGACCACTAAATACACATATACATGTTCCTTCCCTCCTCCCAGGGGGCAGAAACATGTATATATGTATAGTTAGTTTAGATCGAATTACGGATAGGGAATTAGTCAGATCGCGACTTAATTGCATACGCGCAACAGTCCGAGCCGAGGTCCGGCCACTTTGGCACCCTCGGATGTTGTTGCTTAGCTTTCGTGGCTGAGTGCCCTAAGCGCTCGCCCCCAAGCCCGGTAAAGCTGTAAAAGCCGTAAAGGCTCCAGGGCCCCTCAGGCTAACAGTGTAGTCAGTTCGAAAAAAAAAAAAAAAAAAAATTCAACAATCGGGGCAGGACCGAAGTCTTTCATTTAGGTTAGATAGCTAAAGCGGGAACATTCTGTGCCGTTTTGAGTGACATATTTTCATTTTTCGCTTGCGGAGATAAAATTGGTTAGGTTAGTTTGGAACTGTGATCATAACGCACGAGGCGAGCCAGCGTAGCGAGCGTTCCGCGGGATTATTATACGTTCAAAATTCATATACAAATCCTAGATAAACATAACCTCAAAAATGAAAAAATAATAATCTCGCAAACTAATCGTTTCCTCACCTCGCCCCACCTTTCCTATCCCTTCACATCATCAAATTCAGAGGTTGCAATTCTAAAGTTCAACCATAGTAATGACTCAGTTATCTTTTTAAAGAAGAATATATATACACTTCTCCAGTGGCGGAAGAGGAGTGGGGAATATTACTCTTCTCCCCTCTGACTACCAACCCCCATCACACACCAACCAACAACAACCAACAGACTACCTAAGTTATAATCAGTCGCCGGGTACCTATAGGATGTTCCGGCAACTGTACATAAGAGCCTGTTCCCCTCTAGGTTTAGTGTCACTATTTTAGGTCACGTCGTCACTTAACATTAGATAAGATTGTGACCAAAAACGCTAAACTTATAAAGAATAAAAATAAACTAAAAAGATTTATGCACCACTCCTTTTCCTAAAAGATATATATTATTTATTTTAAATAATAAATCCCAATATTCCGTGGTTAAAATTATATTCCTAATTAGGGGTGTCCGCTAGAGAGTACCGCTCGTGTGTACTACTAAAAGGTTATATTTTCTCGCGGAACCCTAATTATTTTTCTAAAATAAAGGTAGCTTAAGTTATTCCTTATATCATCAGCTATATGCCACTGAAAATTCCGAAAAATCGGCCCAATAGTTTCTGAGATTACGCGGAACAAACAGCCAAACAAAAATAAAATAAAAAAATGTTTTCTCTTGTTGTCGGTATCGTTTATATACTTTCATATGCATTTAGCAAAAAAGTGTTATTTTGATATTACAAACAGACACACCTATATATAGATATAGATAAATATATGTTTTCTGTTTGCCATTAATAAATTATATGTATAAATTGCATTCAGATTCAAATTAATAATTCATATTAATAACTTTAATAGCTTTTTAATAGCACGGCAAAATGACAGCAATGTATTTGATAGTAAGCACAGTGATGCAATAAAAATAGCGAGCACCGAGAAATTAGCTTTCCATCGCTGGACACCTTTGTCATGACGAAAGATAGTCAGTCACACTCGATGTTATATGTTATACGTCACATAATATTGTAAGCATGTTAGCAATGTTTACCGTTACAATTATCAACTACATAGTCAACCAAAGAGCATTCATTATAATTGATTTAAACACACACAGCATTTTAAAAAGTAACATCGAGTGTGACTATCTTCACCAATATAAAACGAGAACTTCAGCAAGCAACTTCATAGTCTAGACTTTTTATACAAAGGGCGCACGCGCATCGTATTAATTCACTCCAATCGTTTTTATTTTCATAATGCACCTAAAGAAATATAATGACAATACAATGAAATCGACTTAATTAAAAAAAAAGAGAAAAAATAAAACCATGTGAAATTAAAAAAAAATATTTGATGGGCAGGTTTATAAAGTATTTAATATTTTTTATAAAAATATATTTATTCAAGAAGGCCGACAGTTGAGTTATTCACATTAGCTGTTAGCCTTCTCTGACTTTGCAGTGTCACACAAAGTGAATCTGCATGAACCATGTGGTTATTATTAGAATGACGTTTGACTCTGTGGCTTTAATACCGGAATTAGTGTGACTTCAAATAATGACGACAGGCGAATATAAAACAATACCTAAACCTATACGTGATTCACACATGGGTCATACTGGCAACACCCATGAAATCATCTTACTACAGATATAATTTTCCTACATAAATGCAGGATTAGCTCTGAGAATGTGAAAATTGTTTAATTTTTAAGCTCTTCAGAATTGAATACCATTGTAAGATTAGTTCTGATGTATGTCAGACAAACGTGGGCCGTGGCCCAAAAGAACGTCGATACCGTTTTAATTGCGGAAATGAAAATTTTGAGGTAGATTTCTGGCCTAACCAGGCTTGATACAATCCGCTATGAGTACTTGTAAGGAAACTTATACGCGACTCTCGATAAGTGTAGTGCACACACGGATATCAGGGAGTGTAGTTTCCGAAGATCAAGGACAAATCAAGGACAGAGCGAAGTGAAGGAGAAAAATAGATTCCACCACCATGTGAGACACATAGCCATTAAAACAGACAGATAATTAGAAGACAAAAGGATTGACGTGAGCCTGAGCTTTCGGTGAAAGCAAACATCGTAATGAAACCATAGCATGGTTGTAGGGCATTTGCTAATGCTTGATTGGCTAGCTATCACCTTTAAATTGCAAATCAGTCTCCAAGCTTCTACATATATGTGAGTTCCAGCAGCTGTACTTAAGAGCCAATTAATTCCTCCGCTAGGTTTATCTAGCTACTATCTTGGGCCACATCGTCACTTAAAATTCGATCAGATTAAAACCGAATTAAAAAGAAGAATTGGTACAACCTTGTTCAGGTTCTACCGATCTTTATCTATATTAATAAATCAATGTTTTTGTCACATGTAATTATTTTCCAAATTTACAGTTAGACATATTTATTAAGGACACTAATTAGTAAAGGCATTATAATATTATTTTGTTTGTCTGTTTATATCTGCGGACTTAACTTACAAACAGTTAAATCAAAAAATATTTGATTATTTTTTTTAGTTTTGATGAGGAAATGACATTCCATATATGATAAGTTATAAGTATTATTGTTAAGAATACTTTTATAAATGTATTTTTTTAATCTTAACCGATTTTGATAAAATATTGCGCATTGAAGCACCTGTGATTCCTAAATTGATAGGCTTTATACATTGTCAATAAATAATATGAATAAAAATAAAATAACGAGACAAAAATAATGATTGCACAATAATCCCATGCGGAGCCGCGAGGTACTGCTAGTATAATGAAACTATAAGTACAAAATGAATAAACTGCATTTCTTTAAAACATTCTTGTATTACCGTCAGGGAACAAGTGTCATAGCCAATTAAAGCTGACGCCGTATCGCGCAACTCGGTAAGAATTTAATCAGAGTAAAATGACACGGTTTAAACCTGTTTCACGTATCACTGGATTTATTTTTTATACATAGATATAGAATTTAAACAATTTAAGAGCTGTCATGTTCGTTAAACAGATTGTTAATAGATTACGCCTCCTACATTGCATCATTGTTGAATATAATATACAGGTTGGAAAAAACTAATGGGACATGAAGGAAAAGTACATTAAATGTTGAAGATAACAAATTTTGCTCAAAGGAAACATTATTTTATTTTTTTAAATAAGAATAACCACATTCACAGTTTTTTTTTTATAAAGCTTCCCTGTGCCGGGAATCGAACCAACTAAAAATGCAAAATACCGACATTCACTATGTTATTGTGCCAATCGATAGGGTCTATGATAAGGATATAATCTCTCGAATAAAGATTGTATCTCACAATTGAAAAAGTCCATGAAATTGAACTTTAACTAATATTACCTCACCTAGACTATTTACTTAAAAAATTAAAAGATATTTCAATTTTGTTGAATGAGAGTATCTAAATAAAAGAAAAGATAATATATGAATTATAATGATCAACTTATTGTTTATACATTATTAAAGATAATTTACATTTTATTAGACGAGATATTATGACAAAATTTTATAAATATTTAGAACGTTTAAATTTCACACATCTCGAGAAGCTCTTGTTTTTTAACAATTTTAATGTCTTGGTATTTAAAAACTTAACAATTAAATGACCTGCAAGATCTCCAGATCATAACCCTCTGAACTTTCTATGGGGTCACGTAAAATATTAACCTAGAAAAAGTTCTATCAGCCTGTACAAGAGTTAAGGATTAAAGTTCAAGATGTTATTATAAACATTCATCACAACACATTAAAGAATATTACACATAATGAATATCTGAGAAGACTAAATCTGAAAAAGGTGTGTGTGCGATTCACACACGATAGAAGTGAAACTGAAGTGAAACAAAAGTGATTTTATATTTTATTTAAACAGTGTGCACCGACATTTGCTCTCTCGCTCTGGCTCACACAATGAGGAGAGACCGATATTATATTGCTTTCTCGCTCTGGCTCACACAAAGAGGAGAGACCGATAATGTGCGTTAAACGTTTAACGCGTTGGAATTCGCATACGAAGTTTCACTTCAATAAAGATAAAGGATAAAAAGATAAAGGCGTACGCACGCATTAACGCGTATTTACGAGGATCTCAGGTCATGTCAGGTGGACGCCAGTCGCGAGTGTTCGCCCTTTAACGATATATGAAATTATAGTTTTGTTTCTGAAACTAGATTTCGAGTTGACAATGAATAATCAATCTTATACAAAATCGTGTTAATTTGCTTTTTTAAATACTACATTAAACCGAAATGAATTTGGAAGCAATGATGGCTCAGTGGTAGCGTGTATAGACATCGCGTCGATCGACTTGAGCTTTCGGTGAAGAAAAACATCGTGATGAAACCATAGCATGGTGGTAGGGCATTTTCTAATGCTCGCCTGGCTAGCTACCACCCTCAAGTTGAAAATCTGTCGCCAAGCACCAATAGGTGTGTTTCGGCAGCTGCAATTGAGACGAAATTACCTCCTAGGCTTTGCGTTCTACCATCTTGGACCACATCCTCACTTAAAATCAAGTGAGATTGTGGTCACAACGCTAAATCTATAACTATGAAATAATGTATATAGTTCAATATCGTGTCGTAGATACATCGTGTCGTAACGTGCGAAGCAAATTTAAATTAGACATCCAAATTCATTTCCCTACAGTCACGAACAATGCCAACTGTTTATGAAACCTTGAAGTTTCAGCCTTATCTATCGAGTGACGTAGGAGAGGAAGTCTTTGCTTATGTATTATTATATCACAGGGTGACAAAATGATATCGATGAATAATCTATAACAAATGAAAATACAAAAATACATGAAAATTTCAAACTGGACAAATAGGCACAGCGTTAAAAAAACACGACATGCAGAAGTTGACAACTATTACAGAGTTTTAATATTTGCAATGCACTCAGACATTATTTCAACAAACGATAAAAATATTTCAACTATCTACTGTTTATTACGGTAAATGCAGAAAAATACTCGTATTATTGACAACGATTATATTCATTTTGAACTAAAAGCGTTCAGTAGCATGACCAATTGCTATTTCCAGGGCACCATAACTTGCCAGTTATAAATTTTATACGTAGAAATGACAAAAATGAACTACAAAAAAAAAAACAAACAACGCAACAATTCTATATTTATAAAGTGACTCGCGGTACGTGATCGGTGGTTGATATGTAGTTTCCAATATGGGTGATTTGTTACAAGCTTGTTTCTTTAGGGCTGTGACATTAAAAAATTGCGGCGTAGACCTAACTTCAGTTTGCCTATACAAGGGTCCTAGCCAAGTTGTTATTGTACAACAATCGTTAACGATGATAAAAAACTAAAAAATGTGTATGTGATATGTCAATTACATTTTTTCGTCTTCTGTTAGCAATAATGATTGTAGAAAGACAACTTGACTAAGGCCTCAATAGTGTTTTAGATTTCATTCTGCACTGTTTATTTCTCAGGTTCTAACCCAAGTTTCAATTTAGGTCTTAAACCAGACTTGTGTTAACACAAACAATTTCTCAAATTCTTATTTCAACTACGCAAGCGTTTGATAGTTCTAGTGGCGCAGTAGTAGTAATCTCTACTGTTACACCGAGAGCTAGCAGGATCAATCCCCGCATATGAGTGACTTTTGTGTAATGAGCATAATTGTCAGTTGTGTGTCTGGGTGTTAAATATCTATTTATGTATGTATATCAGTTTTTTAGCCAGCATAATACAAGCTTTGCTTTGAATGGAATTAATATGGCCATATGTGAAATCATTTCCACATGTTAATTTATTATTAATCATAACAAATCTTCGACGACAATGCGGATAATACTAACGAATTCACCTGATTTTAAGTGATGACATGACCTTAGATGATAACACGATAAGCCTAAAAAGAAACTGGTTCTTAAATGCAGCTGCTGAAACACACTTAGGTATATCTATATATGCTTGGAAACAGATTTTCAACTTAAAAATAATAGCTAGCCAAGCAGATATTACAAAATGCCCTAACTCCATGCTATGATTCATCGCGATATTGTCGTTCACCAAAATGTTAAGCTCATAGTTCTATTTGCTACATCTTGAGCGCTTTAACGCAGATATACCGTCGCTTCTCTAGACCAGCAGCACTGTTATACCATACACTCTCAAATGTAAAGCCTGAATGACAATGGGTTTTTGGGGGCTTGCAGTTTTGCGTATAGATGCCCGTTGAGTACCGTACAGGGCGTATATCATCAATATTATGTCATTATAATCGAAACTAAAGCTATTTCACGCACAGCAATGATGACTCCATGGAAACGTACGTAAAGTTTGAGATGTGATATTGGAGAGGGATTGAGAACACCAGTTGGATAGGTAGGATTACAAATGATGAAGTATTAAGAATTGTTGACGAGGAAAGACAGTTGTTGACAAACATAGAAAACAGAAGAGGAAAGATGATTGGAAACTTGATACGGCACGAGAAGCTGTTCTAAACAATTCTGGAAGGAAAGCGGAAGAGGAAGACCTTTATGAAGCTTTTCCCAGGATTCGCGTCGATTAACGTGAGTTTGAATCCATTCATAGAGCCGGAGCTTTCGGTGAAGGAAAACATTGTTATGAACGAATGAATGAATGATTTTTTAATGCCCGCCAGGCTAGCTACCACCCTAAAATTAGGAATCTGTCACCAAGAGCCTATAGATGTGCTCCGGCAGCTGCATTTAAGAGTTATTTGCCCTCGAAGCTTTGCGTGCTACTAACTTTGGCTACATCGTCACTTAAACTCAGGTTAGATTGCGCCCAAATGCTAAAACTTCTAAACAATTAAAATATACTGTAAAATATTGAATTTGGATGGACTACTCTACAGTTCATCCGACGTCAAAATGCATAATATTCACATCACACGCATGTAAAATAAATCACTATTTTAATAATAGCGTTGCAAGATAAACAAGTTTTTCCAGATGAAGACAAGTCCTATTTGCCAGCCCTACACATGAAAGCCTTTGGTCACGTCACGTGCGCACTAAATTGCCTATTGACTTGTATTTATGACATACAATACAACGAAATAGACGATTTCTGGATCTTCGAAAGATATATATCTATGTCTACTAAGGTATATTCATCAAAACTAGAATTCAAAGAAAGAAAACACATTTACTTGTCACACACACACACAAACGTTACAAGAAAAAACAAATGGGTGCAGCAGTTCACACGTGTCAAAAGTGAAACTATCAGAAAAAAATTAAAAAAATATGTTCTTAAAAAAATCCTTTTAAATACCCTAAATCAGCGGGATTCGAACTATCGACCACACGTGCGTACTGCGTATAAAGTCTGGTCGTCTCACACCACTAGACCAATCCGATGACGATCACTATCATGAAAATCAGGACTTGCATTAACCGTTCATAATATAAATTTACTCTATCTCATTCTCTCGTAGGCTAAATCCTATAGATGTATATGGTTGTATCTTCTTACTGTAGCTTTTTCGTTTCATCGAATTTCAAATCACCACGTTGCTAAATAACTTTTCACTTAATAAACCAAGAATATAGGTTCTAGATAATATGACATAATGTTTGCTTGAGATGTGGGTGTAGCAAATGGGCACCGAGTCAGCATATATCCTGAGGGGGGTGAGTTCTCTAGCGCTAATTTTCACTGGATACCCAGAGAGTGAAGCGTGCTGTTTTGCGACCACAGCGGTAGGCCTTTTAAAAAAAAACACGACACAAATTATTGCACAAATTTAATTATCTTGAATAAAATTTTTCACAAATTTAATTATTATTATTTGTTGTGAGACTTCTAGGTTTTTGTTGCAGAAATTCGTCTACGCTTCGCGGTGACTAAACTAACTACCTTAAAGAAATAAAAATAATAAAGACAATGGGAGAAGTGCAATTTAGCATTTATACAAGTGTGAGAATGTGGTATTGCTGAAACAGCGAATTCAGGGAATAGAGTAGGGTTGTAACAGTGCGAAGCGTTTATGAGTGTAGTGTGTGTATAATGGTCAAGAGATTGTTTGAACGCATTAATCTCTGGAACTACCACTCAGATTTTGAAACATTCTTTTTTATTTTATAGCTTATTTATTGAGGAAAGTTTTAAGCCTATATAACATCACACTATGACCCTAAGTGAAGGAGCAGTAACCATGAACGTAGAGCAGTCTGTCAAGCTGTAGGCAAGTACGGAAAGAGAGAACAAGGATAGTCTACACGGGTGCGCTGGCGGCGGCGTATTGGATAGTTGGCCGAATAAATTTAATACGAGTGAAAGTATGGGGCACAGCTAGTTCAAATAATAATGTTAAAATAAAAGCGAAAATAGTGTATTTTAACCAGATAATAAAACGAATTGATTGTATTTCATATCTATACTAATACAATAAAACGGTTTTTTTTTGTTTGTTTTTGTATTTGATAGCCAGATTCATGAAGAATAGTGTGGGCTATCTAACATTAGGCTACACCTCTCAGCTGGCCTTAAATATTGATTTTGTACCATATATGCCTATCTCTAATACATAAACCACAATAATTTATTTTATAACAAAGTTTTATTGAAAAGTGATTTATTAGCATTATTATTAGGCATGGCCTATTAATCCTTACGAATAAAAGTTACACTTCATCATCGAGACAGTTTTATGTAGATAAACTTTGTCCTTTATAGCAAGTTATTTGGACGAATAGTTTAGGAAATAATGTAAAACTAAAATAATTCAACAGTCGGCTCGGTTCTATGACTATAGGAGTAGTGGCGCGAACGAGCCGTATGAGTTGTTAGCCATAACCCTGGCCGTCCGATAAAATATTGTCAATACTGAAGTATTATAAATCATCAATCAGCGATTTCTTTACAATTATACGCTAGTGCAACTAGTATTTAAATAACCGGTATTTCATAAGGAAACCACAAATGGATTTTTAAATATATAAAAAAATCGGACAAGTACCGAATAGAACTCACGCTCTGAAATGATTACAATACATACCGTTATAATATTATCCTTATATTCTTCAACGTCTGTCAGTTTGTCTGTCTGTTAGTGCGCTATAACCCAAGAACGACTTAACCAATTTCGGTGAATATTGTTGTAAATAGTTTTTTGAATGTGAAAACGTTGCCAAAACCGTTAAATATAGGATAATTTAAACACAATACAAATAAGTGATAAAGAAATCTTCTTGTACAATAAACTAGACATTAGTATAGTTAGAAAGATACAAAGAAAAGTCCGTTACTCTTTAAATAACTAACTTTAACATTTTTAACCACAATAAGTAATTAAATTTGTAAAAGAAACCATACATTTTTATTTTATATTTACGTGAAATAAAAACATAATATGAATTGTATGCTCAAAAAGGTGATCCGGATCATTACGTATGAATAACATTATAATATGCAAAATGAGGGGCTTTCCAAATTATATTTACGAGTAGTTTGGAAATACCGTATAAGTTTTGATAATCGGTCAGTGAATGCGACTTCAAAACTTTGATTGTGAAGGACTCTATATGTCTGAATTGCGTTAACCTATAAACTTGTTTTTTTTACATCACTATAAGGTCATAGATTTTGGTATACGGTATTAATTTTAACTTAACATCTTAAACCGTTTTCGAGAGAAAAATAAAATTTAATATAATTTTGTTGAATTTAATTTCACACGGGATTACAAATTCATTATTTTAGGGTTTATTCCTTATCTTGTAATATTTTTTTTATCATTATAGGTTTGATTAGTGGCCACAATCTCACCTGATATTAAGTGACCATGTGGCCCAAGATGATAACACGCTAAACCTAGTGGAAGACTGGCTCTCAAGTGCAGCTGCCGGAACACACCTCTATTGGTGCTTGGCGACAGATTTTAACTTGAGGGTGGTAGCTAGCCAGACGGGCATTAGAAAAAGCCCTACCACCAGGCTATGGTTTCCTCACGATGATTTCCTTAACCGAAAGCTCAGGCTCATTGCAGGGATTCGAACTCACGTCAATCGACGCGAAGTCGTACACGCTACCACTGTGCCATCATTGCTTCTCCCTTAGTGTTAAATTTCAAGACCGTAGGTCCTCGGGAAATACCTTATAGGTATTGATAATCGATTCGTGAGCGGTAACTATGAATTGGCAAATTTGTTTAACGCGTTAATCTAAAAACTTTTTTACTGTAGCTTGGACCCATAGATTTTATTATAAGATATTAAATTCTTATTTCACAAGTCCTTTCCGATAAAAAGGGCCTTGCTTTGATATATGGACAGACATTCAATATAATTCTATAAGGAACCCGTTCTTTTATTTTTTATGGAACCCTATAAACAAGGCCAAATGTTTGCGAAACTTGATAAATAATATTAAACTATCAAGAACTTCAACGACTGATCGTCAAATAATAAATGTAAGAAATATATTCACATATAAAACAACTATTTAGATTCAGTTCGTCAACAAAAAATCAACATTAGACGTAATCACCTTGACGGGTCAATGTGGCTGTTTGCGAACAAACTAACATAACAATAAAACAACAATCTCGTGTAGAGTCAACATCAGTTGGAATTATGTTGGATATTTTCATTTGGTTCAAACGTCAGTGTTTCAGACTATCAAGGCGTTAAGTATTTTAATTAGGGAAGTAATAAAATGTGTGTTCTTTTTTAATAGTCGGTCAACAAGGAAAATTAGTTAATAATTAATTTATAGGGGGTCGGGATTAATAAGAGTTTAAATATGAAATAGCCAATTTAACGCATTGGCCACTTTCAATTAAAAAAAAAGCTTGAGAGGTGTGATGGAACGAAGTTCCTTTCGATTAATTAGTGAAGGAATTGTAATAAAGTTTTTTTTTTAGTTATAATTAGTATTAACAAATATAATGTAATATAAACTTAATCAGTAGGCTCAATTTTAGTAATAATTGGCTTGTGGTAATTGAAGTAGGAAACATATGTTTGGGATTCCATTTTATTTAAATGTCTTGAAAAAACTGCATCAATGGTAGTATTATATTTTGTTGCTGATTCTGCTGGATTAGGATTCATTATTGTTATTGTTTTTTATTATTTATTATGTACAAAAAACCTGTATACACTCAAGAAAAATAATCGTCGCGATACCACACTGTACAATGTGAAATAGAAAGACGAAACGAAAATAACTGACTTGCTTTCAATGAGAGAGAGAGAGAGAGAGAGAGAGAGAGAGAGAGAGAGACCGACAGAGAAACACGCGCACGCCGCACGGCTTACAACTATAGCAAAAAGTTGTAACGACTTTTGGTCTTAATTTTTTTTCGTCTAGCCACCTTTCTCAACGCGCCACGAGAAACTTCGTTCCAATAAACCTACATACATAGTGTCAGATTTTACAGTGAAACCTTTTACACAGGAAAACTATAACATTCTAAATTTAAAATACGAAACGTCAATTTCATATATTCAATCAATTCGTCAATTTAATCCCTTAATATATTTTTATCGGTCGTAAAAAACAGCAATACCAGAACAGCATCTAGATCAGGGATTATCAGAAAATAAGTAGATATTTTTCAGTCAGCTTGGTAATGTACTGGGAGGAATCAAAGTAGTGAGAACGACATAGTCCTTGCTAAGAAAAAAAATAAATACGGGCAGGCATAGCTCAGATACGTATTTGTAATATTAATAAAAAAAAATCTTCGATTCTCTTTTGTTTTTTTCTGAATGTAGTCATTTGTTTGCTTCGTGTCGGAACGTGGTCTCGAAAATGGAGAAAAACGAAGGGCGAGCCGTTATTAAATACCTCTGTTTAAAAAAGTTAACGACGCAAGAGATTCATTGCGATCTGGAGGCAATATTAGGAGAGTCTGCTCCGCCGTATTCCACTGTCGCAAGGTGGGCTTCTCAATTTCAAGTAGGGAGAATGAGCACGGAAGACGAACATCGTTGCGGCCGTCCATTGACGTCAGTCACCCAAGAAAATGTTGCGAAAGTCGAGAAAATTGTATTGAGGGATCGAAGAGTTACCATCCGATACTTAATTCAAGAAACTTGCATTTCAATCCATAATTGAAATATTCAATCCATATCAACAATCCAAATAGAAAACCTGGCGGACGCATTCATTCATGCTGGGATGGAGCTATAAAAATGGAACAGAATGGATATCTAGTTAAACACAAGCTTCTCACGACGGATTTTTATTAGCAGCTCTGTTACGGATATATTCAAAACGTGGACTATTTCTTACTAGTGAAGGTTTTGCTATTATTAATAGATTTTAAAAAGGTACTCTGTTTTTTATATCTCATTTAATGTTAATGCCTTCGGAATACACTTATTAATCTTTTATGCATTTCATTTAATGGGCCCATCATTTCGATCCCGAGACAAAACAGCAATCTTCGCAATGGAAACGGCCATCATCACCGACCCTGAAGAAGTTTCCTGTCGTGGCATCGGCTGACAAGGTTATGGCCTCAATATTTTGGGACTCAGAAGGGATATTGTTGATTGATTACCTGGAGCGTGGAACCACTACTAAAGGCCAATATTATGAAGCTTTAATTCCCAAGTTGAGGAATGCCATCAAAGAGAAAAGGAAAGGGAAACTTCGAAGGGGCGTGCTGTTTCATCACGACAACGCACCCGCGCACAGGTCGGCAGTTGCGATGGCTGCCATTCAGCAAGCTGGCTTAGAATTGCTTCCTAAAGAATTTTTATCTGTTCCCCAAATTGAAAAAAATACTTAAGGGGAAACCGGTACGAAGACGATAACGAGGTGATAGATGCCGTGGAAAGCTTTTTGCAGGACCAAGACAAAACTTTTTTTGTGAAAGGGATTGAAGCCTTGGAAAAGCGCTGGACTCGGTGTGTAGAGAGACTCGGAAACTATGTAGAAAAATAAATTATTATCAATAGTCATAATATTCTATCTCATTCTCACTACTTTTTGATCTCTCCTCGTATATGTTTGTAAAACAAGTTTGAAATCTGTCGCCTAACAACACAACACTTTGTCTCTTAACATCAGGTGACATTTTAGTCAAACGCCAAAACTATAATGTTTTTTTTTTTAAACTGCATCAAAATGGCAAGGTATATTGTTCGGTATATTATAGCTGGTACATAATACGAATTTGCCATTACGAAGCCGATATTTCGCCATGTCTGCTATCGCTTTCCTCTAGCGAAATACGTAATTATTCTTCTTGCAAAAAGTGGACGATCAGTACTTAATGACAGTTATTAAAATTGATATATTTTCTTTCACCGAAATCTCAGGTGTACTATAGGATTCAAAACCACGTCAACTGACCCGATCTCTGACCACACTACCACTAAGGACACAAGCGACGGAATCACCTATAGAATACAATTAAATACTTATCACATACACGAATATATCTCTGCAAAATGGATCGACGCGCTGTTTTGTGATATACCAATGGAAATCACATAGCCGGGTATAAAAATAAACTGTCCAAAGATGGCGAAAGCGCGATGATACTATCTAGGTCCATCTCAACAAGAATATGGACTTGATAAAATAAATGGAGACCCTAGTTTAACCACCTCATAACAGGCCGTGTTTATTTTTGGCCGCGTGCCAACTTTCACACAATACACGAACAAATTGTACGATATCGCATCAATGCTTCCCAATGGCTTTTGCCTTCTATACTATGTTTTTAAATATATGCAGTATAATTTCTGCGCCTGCAAAATCACGTATATACAATTTTTACTTTTCAAAAGAGTTATTTCTATATTTGACTAGCTATGCCCCACGGTCTCATCCGTGGTAAATTTATTTTACCAACTCTCTCGTATAGCCTATCGCTATTCTCACCTCCAGTGAGAATATGGCCTAATGCCATATTGCTTGACGTTCATGGCTACTGCTCAGCTCTTTCGAATAGTAGCGTAAAGATATAAAACCTATAACCTTCGTCAGTAAATAGGCTACAAAATGCAAAATGAATCTTACAAATCTAATTAGGAATTCCAGAGATTAGCGTTAATTAAATAAAAAAATAATATTTTTAAACATCCTAAATCAGTGGGATTCGAACTATCGACTCATCAACTTACTGCATATGATGTCTGGTCGTTTTTTTTTTTCGAACTGTCTATACTGCTAGCCTTAGGGGCCCTGGAGCCTTTACGGCTTTTACAGCTTTACCGGGCTTGGGGGCGAGCGCTTAGGGCACTCAGCCACGAAAGCTAAGCAACAACATCCGAGGGTGCCAAAGTGGCCGAACCTCAGCTCGGACTGTTGCGCGTATGCAATTAAGTCGCGATCTGACTAAATCCCTATCATTCGATCTAAACTAACTATACATATATACATGTTTCTGCCCCCTGGGAGGAGGGAAGGAACATGTGTATGTGTATTTAGTGGTCTGAATTTTTTTTGTCTAATCTAACTAGGCAAAAAAAGAAAAAAAAGGTCCCTTACAGAACCTATGTACCTGTGTGTTGTGCATGTGTGTATAATGCAGTGTCATGTATGGCTGTGAAAGTTAGTGATTGTACAGTCACTTGTATCGCGCGAGCGGCTGCTTGGCTCAAGGGCTCCATGCCGATGGATCGGACCTAGGCTTGAGTTGCCGCAGAGGAGGGTGGTCGTGGCGGGTGTGCGGGAGCGAAGTTAACCGTACGTCCCCTGCGGAGGGAACGGTGGTTTCGCGGACGTGGGCGCGAGCACGCATATGTTGCGGGAGCGGACGCGTAGAAATTGTTAGCTTTCTCGATGTCGTCATCGGGATCGACAAAGAGATTTCGCGGACGGCGTTTATAACGTTTGGCAACGGGGATCGAGTTGTCTGGGACGTAGTTCACGGTGGATTTTACGAGCGGGTTGGGATGATTCGAAGCGCTATCGAAGCATCTCCTGGTGAGATATTTCACATAGGCTTCTATCGAGGGAAGCCTCATGTCCCTGTGCAGGTCCATGTTCCTAACGAAGGCTGGAGGGTCAAGCCGGCGACGGAGAAACCGATTTTGGACTCTTTGCATGCGGGCAAAGTTATGTTTGGACATATGTGCGAACGCGGCGCAGCTATATGTCAAGATCGGACGTACGCACATCTTGTAGAGTGTGAGCTTATGTCTTAAGGACATTTTGCTTACCGAACTGAGCAAGGGTCGCAAGCGGGAAAGGATCCAGATGGCCCTATTCCTGACTATAGTAACGTGTGCGTTGAAGTTAAGCTTCGAGTCGAGGGTGACACCCAGATATTTAGTCTTGGTAGCCCAAGGGATATTCGTACCGAATAATATGTCTAGTCGTCTCACACCACTATGCCAGTCCGACAACGATCACAATCATGAAAATCAGGACTTGCTATCAACCGTGCATAATGTAATTGCATTCTACCTCATTCTCTCGTAGGCTAAATCCTATAGATGTATATGGTTGTCTCTTTTAATGTCACTTTTTCGTTTCATCGAGTTTCAAATCACAACGGTGCTAACGAAGTTTTAACTTCAAAAACCATTTCTTGGTCTTTACAATATTAGTATAGATTCTCAAACTCAAACAAAACAGTGTCTCAAATAGAACGTTACTATACCAATGTGACATATCTTCATCACTACATACAGACATATCTCCCATTATAAAGTAACATACAAAATACAAGCCCTCTAACGAGCAATTACCTCACATTCCAACTCAAACAGTTCTAACAATCGTTATGTGTGTTAAAGGTTGTAATACACATGCGCCTAAATAGCACAAAGACTTGACAGATAAGTTTCTATGTTTTATGGAAATGATAATAATTAAATATAAGAAACAATTATCTGGATAAGTAGGTATTACGCGGTAGGTATTACGGTACACTTACGAAAGTAAGTGTTATATATGTCACCCGATAATTGTACGAGCCGTTAGTTTATAAACAATCTAGTCAGATTGTAAACTGTCGGTAGACTGTGAACGAACACTAAAATTTGTAATGTAATGGTTACATTTTCATAGGTTTGTAAACAAACTGGATCGGGAACAAGTTAAGTTCAAACCATAATTATTAACGCACGAGCCGAGCGAGCGAAGCCAGTGAGTCGCGACAGCGTTCGGTGAGTGTCAAAAACAAATTAGGCGTTAAAAAATTCACATTGTTCAAATTCTAGAATTATTAAATTAAAGAAGGAGAGAGATTGAAGCAATGATGGTTCAGTGGTAGTGTGTACGACTTCGCGTCGATTGACGTGCGTTGGAATCCCTGCAATGAGCCCTGCGATGAAAACATCGTGAGGAAACCATAGCATGGTGTTAGGGTTTTTCCTAATGCCCGCCTGGCTAGCTACCACACTCAAGTTGAAAAGCTGCCGCCAAGCACCAATAGGTGTGTTCCGGCAGCTGCACTTGAGAGCCAGCCTTCCACTAGGTTTAGCGAGTTATCATCTTAGGCCACGTCGTTACTTAACACACGGTGAGATTGTGGGCACTACGTCAATACCTTCAACGACAAAAAAAAAGATCTCAAAACGCGACACGTCTAAGTGTACGGATTTTTCACACGTGTATGATGGTCGCAATCAAGACGGACACAATTATTGTGTCCTAGCACAAAGCATGGTGGGTGTTAAACTTATGTTGTATATTAGCAGATAGAATGATATGTACTTAGCGTTACAAATTGACTAAAACTGTCATGCCGGCTTGACCATTTCTTGTATATCACTTGCAGATGTATGTAACACCGCCCTTACTTCTAACAGCCTACATCGGCCTACAATATACCTATATATATAGACAGAAAATTCCTTTGTACTCCTTTGTACGAAGGATTTTTTTATGTGTTAAAACGTAACCTTGTTTATCTAAAAAACATAAATATATAAGTTATGATGACTTCCAATATCGACATTTGGGACCAACCAAGTCTTATCTTACGAACAAAATTTTGAAAATATTAAATATAACAAAGTAAGGAAGAGTTTGCAAGGGTATGAATATATAGGGACTATTATATACATCCTACTTCAAGACGAAATGAAGAGGCGACGTAAGTTACAGATATAAATAGACTTGGGAAATTATTAGATTTTACTCTATTTAACATAATGACTGGAGGCTGCACATTATTTGTAGTCTTAATAAAACATCAACGGTCTTATTACAAAAATAAACTCGTGTTGAACATGAGTCTTACTAAACAGTGTCTAAGATTTAAAACCGTGTTGAACGTGTGTTTAAAATGCTTTATTACAAAAGCTTGTCTAACCGATGTCTAGCTAAACATCTGGTTTAATTTTTTTATGCAAGCAACTCTGGATAACAGTCACTCAATACGATCTCGCCATTCAAAAGCGTTCCATTGTATTCAGATATTCTGCAAGTAGTTTGTTTTAACAATTATATTTTTGTATAGATCATCATCATAAAAAATAATGATATTGTAAAGAAGATATTAATTATTATTTTTTTGATATTTTCTGCTAAGCGAGTATAATTGTTAAAATACGAAATATATAAATTTAATATACGACAAAGTTCGTAAAGTGAAATCTGAGTTCGTGCGTACACCTACATCACATTATTGCATTATTATTTGTCGTCAAATCGCAATACATGAAATTATTACGAAATAGTTTTATTAATTATTGATATATTAAGGGAAATCAAAGTTAAAAAAATTGATGAAATAATACATAAGAACTCTTGTCAGTTTAAATAACCTCTTGACGAACCCAACACTGTAGCGCACATGCTACTTGTATTTTTCTGGCTCTATAGACAAAGTGTTATTATTCTGTGCTAAAGAACCCCACGAGAACTACATGTAAGCTAATGTTTTTTTTATTACAATCTCACCTGATGTTAAGTGACGATGTGAAGATAATAACACGCTAAACCTAGTGGAAAACTGGCTCTCCAGTGCAGATGCCGGAACACGCCTATTGGTGCTTAGCGACAGATTTTCAACTTGAGGTTGGTAGCTAGCCAGGTTTAACTAATTCTACTATTATTCAGGCAAAAGCTTGGCTAAACCTATATTTAATTTAAATACAAAGTCATTATACGCTTAGAATGGCATAACAGGAACACGATTTACTTGTGAATAACAGAAACTGTTCAATTAATTGACATATTCGAAATCAATAAAATCCAGAAAATCTATGATATCCATAATTTATAACCAAATATATTATACCGCCAACAAATACAACTACAATAAAATAAGAATTGTCAGTTTAGACAAGCGTTAGACAACGTTTCCTTTGTGTTTAAATTTTAGACGCGTTTAAAGCGTGGTTATCTTTAAACAACACCAAAACACTCTTTTGTAATACAAATTTTTTTAAACATGTGTTCAACGCGTGGTTATCTTTTTTGTAATAAGACCGCAATTGTTTGCAGAATTAATTGTTTTGTAAAAAAATATCGACTAATTGAATGACTCTCGATTATTTCTTACTGCTGATTCTAATATCCAGAGCGATGACAGTTAAAATTGATTATTCGTATTATTCAATGTAAAAACATACAAGGGCGAGCAGCTATTGCTCTTAACTCTGGTGTTTGATAATGATGCCCTTTGACGAGCTAAAAAAGGTAATTCGCACAAATATACTTTCTATCAATACTAACTATTCAATATTAACTATTCCTTGTTAATTAATTTACAAAATTCTGAGAAAACCACTACTTAAAATTATCAAACAAACTATAGTAGCATTAAAATTGGTTCTTTGCTTAGGTGCCCGTATTTTTTGCAAAAGAGTTTAATATTACTAAAACTTAATTCATTATCAGTGATATTTTTAATTGTAATCCGTTATTTTACGTCATTATGAACAAACAAATCACAATGCAATTTAGTTTCTCGTGCGTTATCAAAGTTTTCTTATTTCTTTTTTTTTTTTTTTCGAAGTTCCTTATGGTGCGGTGCTTTGCGGAGGAGTACCCTAGCCGGCAAAAAACGTCCGTAACGTTAAAAAAAAGGTGTGTGTGCGATTCACACACGATAGAAGTGAAACTTCATTTTAAAAGACATTTTATATTTTATTTAAACAGTGTGCAATATACATACTGTGTGGATATTCGCAGCGACCTCAACTCCAGGGATTATATCGGGAGTGTCATCTCCACTACATCGCGGAGATTAGGGATCCTGAACAGGGTGCCGACGGTTTTTCACGCCCGGTCAACTGTACCTAAGGCACAAGTTCGGCCGTGTATGGAATACTGTTCGCACCTCTGGGATGGATCCGCAAAGTACCTCCTCGATGCCCTGGATAGGTTACAGAGACGGGCTGTTCGCATTGTTAATGATGCAGACGTTACCCATTGCATTAAGCCACTTCAGCTTCGCAGGAATATCGCCTCGCTAAGTGTGTTTTACCGTCTGTATCATGGTGAGTGTTCTGAAGAGCTGTTTAATCTAATTCCCTCCTCTCCTTTCCACAACAGAACCACACGCGCTGGGCTTCGGAATCACAGTTTTACGGTAACTTCTATCTCGGCACGAACTAAAAAGTTCTCTTTGTCTTATCTTTGTCGTACCGTGAAACTGTGGAACGGTCTCCCAGCCAATGTGTTCCCTCCTTCTTATGACATCGGGTCCTTCAAGCGTAACGCGAAGAGATATTTAAGCAGGCCGGCATGACAGCGGCGACCACCGATGGATTTCGATCTCTTGGTGTTCGTCGTTGTGTTTGGATTGTAGTGTGCTTACCATCAAATACAGTACAGACAATGTGCCGAGCTATTATAAAAAAAAAAAAAAAAAAACAAAAACACATACACACCGACATTTACTCTCTCGCTATGGCTCACACAAACAGGAGAGACCGATAATGTGCGTTAAACGTTAAACATTTAACGTTTAACAGTAACGCTTGGAAGTCGCATAAGAAGTTTCACTTCAAAAAAGCGTAAGATTTTTATGTATAGTCTATGTATACAGTACATACGGTTATACAGTGTCTAATGTATAGTCTAGAACATAATTAAGCTTAATTATTATTTTTCATGTAAATAGCTGTTTCTTTGTATATTATTATTATATATTTTTTTAAATCATTGTAAATAAAATAAAGGTTTTAAGATTCTTTTGTAAAGTATTTTTTTTATTTATATCGATAATAGACCTTAATAAAAAATGTATACCCGAATAAATATTTTCTTTATATCTCGAATAGAACTTGAAATTAATATTTTATAATAAGGAACTTCGTTCCTATCTAGTGTCCCACGACACCACACGGTTTCATAGTAGTTATATAGGTGTGGTGGCTGTCGCCTAATTCTTTATTATATATTAGCAGCCCGCCCCGGCTTCTCACAGGTATTTAACAAAAACTTCAAAAATTATACTTTTTAACACACACACACCCTTCTTTTAGCGTCAGGGGTTACTAAGAAAGAGTACATTATAGAGATTTGTTTTTAATGTCATTTTTATTAATTTGTATTTTTTATATTTATTTATTTTATTTTTATTTCTTATGTATGTAAAAAGATCATGTCTACAAAACTACTACGGTATTACTATTGCATATTTTAACATAAAAAATAAATTATGACATAACTTTAATAGTTAGACATATGGTATCCCGGACTATTTTGTAGATATTGATGTCCTCTATAAAATTGTAGTACATCACTTTACACTATTGACAATTTTTTTGCACTATTGAAAACATTGGCATTTTTTTCAAATGTTGGGTTACATTATCGAAGTTTTCATACGGATCCCTAACTTTTTGAAAATATTCTATCCCCTATGTTCATTAGGGATAATGTTGGATTCTATTGGTGAAAGAATTTTTCAAATCGGTCCTGTAGTTTCAGAGCCTATTCAATGCAAACAAACAAATTTTTATCTCTTTATAACATTAGTTTAGATTAATGTCTTGAAATATGACGCTTTCCTTGTATTTATTGTTATAAATGCTACTAAATTTATTGTTAAAAAAGTCCATTATATCTGAAATATTTAATTGGAGTTTCGAAAAGAAGCAAACAAGACTGGAGCCGTTTTAAATTTCGACGAGATTATATTGTACAATTTCCAAAGTATTAATAATTTCCTTTCTTCAAAAACTGTGTAATAACAAAATATACAATGTATTTTCTATTTATTTGTAAAGAAACATCTTTATTTCTAAATTTTAAAGCTACCAGTATACATAGTTCTATCTAGTTCTCTCTCCGAATTTATATTTGAATGCTAAAAAAAATGTTGTTATTTGTCATAAACACGGTGGTAGGATTTTTCCTAATGCGCGCCTGGCCAGCTAGCACACTCAAGTTGAAAATCTGTCGCCAAGCACCTATAGGTGAGTTCCGGCAGTTGCACTTGAGAGACATTCTTCCACTAGGTTTAGCATCATCTTGGGCCACATCGTCATTTAACATCAGGTGAGAGTGAGGCCAATACGTCAAAAACTATAACGATAAAAAAAAAATAGTAAGTTATCTAATAAACTTCCTAAGCATATTAACGATTGACCGAATAAAAAGTTAATATGTACATATGTGTTATAAATTAATATATGCAACAGTTTTCTGATTTGAATAATTATTTTTTATAATTTATGGACTAATAGCATCCCAAAACAAAAAAACGTGTCGGAGTGTTCCGGCAACTGCATTTGAAAACCAGTTCTAATCTAAGACGCTACGTCGATTACTGCGTCGTATGATATTTGAGATATTATATCTAAATATTATAAATGTATGTAATAACTCAGTGATGATTTTTGTAGCGAATAACTGGTTAGTCTACTGTTCTTAGAAATAAGATAAGAGTAGGCTAGCCCGGGTAAATACACCAAAAGGTATAACAAACCATAAAAGATCATTAAACGAACCTCCAAGCCCGGTGAAACTGTAAAAGCCGTCTGAGGCTCAGGGATCTTATAGCTAACAGTGAAGTCAGTTCGAAATAAAAAAAAAGTTAATGAACAATAGGCCTAAGATCCACTCAGTTAAAAATGGGCACGCATGAGTACCTATTATTGTATTCACCGCACCCTCATCGCGACCCTACTTCAGAACATAATTTTTAAGAAATTTGTTATTGTAGTTCTCATCACTAACGCAAATCAGAGCTTTTGTTTTACAAATTTTTATTTATTCCAAGCAATCTGGCAAGCTGTAAGCAAGTACGGGAAGGTCCTCTACACGAGCACGTTGATAGCGGCGCGGCGCCTTGGAGAGTATGTTGAATAAACTTCACATGGGTGAAACCGTGGGGCACACTTAATATATGCATATTCTTAAGTATAGTTAGCTACATCGCGCAACTGCATGTATAACAGCCCAAGCAGAGGTACGGCCAAATGGCACCGTTTCGGCTAAGTGCCCTTTATACTCGCCACAAAAGCTCGTGAAACTCTCAAGGCTCTTCAGGCAACAAACGTTAACCTGTTCGAAAAAAAAGAGCTCGCTGCTGCTAAATCAGTCGTCGCGTTCATAGCTTGTGTTTATTTCCTTACCTTCGAAAAAAATCCGTTTTCATAAGGGAAGATATTCAGGTAGGCATTCTAATACCAGGAACGCAGAGATAAGATTTGTAGCATCTATCATTTTTGCTATGTGGTAGAAGACGGCATTTTCCTCCGAAGGTCACAATGACCACCATTCGGTGATAGATCCGATACAGTGACTCTCTTTTGATTAGACGCATCTTTACATCCAGTTGCCGAGAAGTCGGTAGACAACCGATGGAGTTCGATCTCTCGGTGGTCGCCGTTGTATATGGATTGTAATGTGCTTATCATCAGGGCCAGTGCTGTCAATTTGCGAACTACTATAAAAAAAGATGTGCTAGGCAAAACGTGAACTCACAATTTGTCGGCAAAATTTCAAAGAAATCGGTGAAACACTCGGTGTTTAAAAACGGTGCATTATAGAAGCTGAGCTGAGGTTTTTTGTGTAATAAGACGGGAGAAAAGTTAATTGACTAAATAAAGTGCATTTGACAAAATTTGCACTTAAGTCAATTAGCCTTTCCACTGTCGACATGATACTGCAATAATATACTTCATTAAGTATTAAAATCGTGGGTATAGGTACGTTTCTTGGTGCGAGTGAACTAGTAAGTGACATTACAGATCAATGTAGGTACCATACATACAGTAAATCAAATTACAAAATGAAACATAACATTTTGCAAAAGTTTTGCCCATCCAGTAATATTTATATTCATAATTTTCATAAATTAATTTAAAAAACAGCTACAAGAATTAATTTATTTTGTAATCCTAAAAAGTGCTTATAGCTTATATATATATAAAAAGTCGTGATAGCTTGTGTTACTTTTTTATAAATAGCTCACACATTTTAAATTCAAAATATATGTCAACCACCACCCGGTGTAAGCCTCAAACCCACTCAAAATCGCGAACTCACTGGCGTAATTATTCCCCACTATCTGAAGTAACATATCTTCGTAAGTCATCTGGGCTTGCATTTCCCAGCCGAACGGTTCTATCCCGTTAATAATCATATAATTGTGGATGGTGGCCGCGAGCAGGTAGCCACCATCGCCACCAAGTCGATCGTTATAAGCCGGTGTGTCGTACAAAATAACTGCACGGCCCCAGTTATATCTGTTGGTAATAAATTTGGATTGCGTCATCTATTATCGAAAAGCGTAATTAAGTGTGAAAGGATTTCAAATCGGATGCAATTTATACGTATGTAAAATTTACAAAATGTATTAATAATTTTAATAATATATTTACAAATGCAGAAAAAGCTTTTTTGTTTTAAAATAAAAATAAATATTCATCGACCACATAATTTGGAGATACCTTCTTTGTATCTGAAATCGGTGCGTGCCGCACGCTTATTTAGAGATTATATAAAATATACTTTTATCTTGAAATAATTTAAGTTCATATAAATCAAAATTTGTTATTTGCACCTTAAATATTAATATTTCACCTTAATAGCATAAGTCGTAATTTAAAAATAATTTGTTATGACTTACGTTATACGTCGAGAATGTATTTCTTAACCACAGCTACGATGAAAATGATTTTACTGCCATCTAGTGGTGAGTAGATGAATCACTCTTAAAATGATCTTTCCATTAAGAACATTTTTAGCCGATTATAATTATAATATAAAATAAAGCTTACTTGTATATTTATAGCCGAGGTAAAATTTCAAATTCTCCGTAAAGTTGAGCCCAGCGTCCGAAGTGGTGTCCCATGGCGTGTAAATAATGTCGGCATCTTTAAGGAAGTTGGCGAACGATTTCATCATGAGATGGCAGGTCGACTTGCCCGCGACGTGGACTTGTGCCTCGGGTTCATTGATGAGTAGTAGTTGCCGCCACCCGTAACTAGATGGCGTAAAAAAGAAGCGTGTTAAGAAAACCACACGGTGCAAAAACCACTCGGAACGGAGGTATTTGTATCTATAGTAATAACATATAATTTCCTACTGTTATACCTTACTATTAATTTATGCTTAATGAGACACTAATAAACCATTCAAATTTCTACTCTACTTGAATATACAAATAATATTCTAATAGCGTTGTGGTTAAAACTTTTAATACCTTTGACAGAGATCAGTCATGTGGTCATGTCAGAAAAGTTTCTGTATGAGTGAGCTTATGACGGATTTATCACCATGTGCAATAGTAGTCACGACTCAGTCGAGTACAAATCCCTACCAACCTGCTTGATTATTACATAATATTTAATCAAAGTTCTAAAATGTTTCTTTGATACATAAATTGTTGTACGAGTTAAATCTAATAGCTGTCACTAATCGATTTTACATATTTGCTTTGATAGAGAAATACGTGAGGGATTAGTATATTTCTAATTAGACAAAGATATGGAATTTTGTTTACTATCAAATACGTAAACGCAGTAATTTAATTGAATCAAAAGGTAGATAGATACAAGAGTAATAATTAATGTAGGTATTTTAGGTGCTCGAGCGGTATTGCTCTGTTTGAAGTATGTGGTTGATATCACATTTTAGAATATATTTAGAAAATCTCTTTGGAGTTTTCTCTCTTCTTGGGGGAGTCGGACTAGTATAATACCTTCACCCTACAGCAGATCACAGCTAAATAACCTTGTGTTGTGTTCCTTCGGTGAGTATGGTATCCAGTGCTACTTGAGGAAGGGGGTTTCAAAGTCGGCAAGGCCCTAGTGATACTCTGATTGTTACAAGCGTCTGTGTGTCACGGTAACCGCTTACCATAAGGCGGGCTGTACGCTCGTTGGCACATTAGTTGTATAAACAAATTCAATAGAACATTTTTTTTTTAAATTAAGTTGAATGAACAAAGTTCCATGAACTACAAATACCACTTAACATGACATGAATTTTGTGGCAATTTGCTAATCACCTGCCACGAATTATTTCCATCGCCCAGGATATCTGATAAGGATAAAAGCTCGGCTCTTACCGTTAATACGCTTTTATTATTTTGAGTGCAGGTACTCTACTGGTCCAAATCTGATACGAGGGGTTCCCATTGCTATATTTAGATCGTTGATGACTATGCCTTATCAAACAGAATTCGACACGGGATTAGTGGTAGAGGAAAATCCACATTATCTGTATACATTTTAGTTATTATCAATTTTTAGTTTATTGCGGATGAGTCGGTATAGATAACATATATTCCGAATGATGCAGACGTGTTATAAAAAATAAATTTGTTTGGCGACCTAAAGTAATGATGATATATTTAGAATGACTCTAATTTGAAATATAAATTCAAAATGTGAAATGTTTGTTTGTTAAAAACTTAAATCACCGAAAATCTTTCACCGATTGCTTTGAAATGTTGACACAATGTTACAAGGTGTTATTATTTATTTTATAAAAATAGCGCCATCTATATCATCTATATCTATATCATCCATAGTAACATGCACAACACACGCACACGCAATGCTAAATATTGCTCTTGCCATTGATTCTTGACAGTTTCTGTCACTTAACATTTTGAATGTTTGCAAATTGCAATTCAAATTGTTGTTCACTTTTAGGGTTCCGAAATCTACAAGGAACCCTTATAGTTTCGCTTTGTACGTCTGTCTGTCCGCGGCTAAGCTCAGAGATTTTTAGTAGTAGAAAGCTTTAATTTGGTATGGGTATACATATTAATCAAGCCGACAAAGTGGTAAAATAAAATGTTGTAATATTGTTAACCTTGCATAACCTCCCCTACAAGTGGGATTTATATTTTTCTCGCCTATTCCATTGTGTGGGGTGTCGTTGGATAGGTCGTTGAAAAATATTGCAGGTTTGTGAAAACCATTTTTTGATTCCAGGAACCGTTTGTGAAATATTAATGGTTCTTTTCGAATATGTGACAAAATTCACGGTTGTAGTTTATATAACGAAGTTAAAAGGAGAACGATCACAACAAAATAGGCTTTACAAGTTAAGAAGTATAATCAAATAACTTATAAAATGTGCTTGGAGAAGTAAATAAAAAGGAAAATTATGGACGAATTCCATAGAAAATTACTTAAAACCCCTTCTAAGTCTGCATATAGTGACGTGCGACTACGGAACGCTACACCGGCCGCTTTTTTTTAATGATTAAGTATTCGATAAACATAAATAACTAACTACACTGAACGATAATAAGCTACATAACTTTTTTTCAATGCCTTTTTCCTTCCTTAACTAGCTGTGCCCGCGGCTCCGATCGCGTGGACATGCCGACAGTTGAACGCACGCGCGATTTGTGCTGACTCAAAAATGCTTATTGTGGGTGATCCTTAGAAGAAAGACATACATTGCTATCGCTGACATTTTTGTAGGTCTTTTTAAGATCTACAATTATGTGGTATATTTATTTGATATATCTCTTATGGTTTACTCAGCGTAAGCCGTTTAAGCGCCTTTTTTCCGCATTGATTCACCATTATCGTCATTGCTTATTTCGTATGTTACTTTAACTAACAAAATATATCTTTAAACCTGGCCAGATAACATAGCTATGAAATAAAAAAAGAACCATGTAAATAGTATAAGTGGTTTTCAAGTGAAATTAACATAAACCGACAATCCGATTAATGCATACACTTGCTAATTAATATCTGTGAGCGCTGTGAATAGATTTATTCAAATTATGTAATAACAGTTTAATTATCAAATATTAGACGTTATTATGGATTCATAAATGGCTTATACAGTAGGTTTTTCGCTAGTAATTGGCGTCAGATGGCGTATTTAGCAGTGGCATTTGGTTTTTGTTTTGTTTTTCTGACTTGCCATATATTCTATTACCTACTACCTAAATTTATTTCCATGTATTAATTTAAAACTTTTATCATAGAATAACAAGAAATCTTATTAATACAATCAAAACTGATTTGACTAACAAATTATTCAATAAATCAAAATACAACACGATAGAACTTAACCTAATAAATTTCACAATCTCCCTTGGTTGAATAATTGTACAATATAAATAATTTAAAATATAAAAACCTTCATACATTGTTAGAATTACAAGTTAGCTATATTGTGAGTAAAGGGAATTCGAAATGAACTCTTATTATATGATGTAAAATAAATTATAATTTCTATGTAAAAATCTATGCTATGTGAATATTTAACAGTAAAATGTGCCGAAGTGTCTTAAGTAGTTGGTTTATTTCACAATTAAATGCGTGTGTACAACTGACAATATTTATTACTTCATAATTTAATTATTCTATTTTTTACCAGTGTCCAGGTATTAAACAAGATGGTGAATCAGAGCCTTTTGCTGAAGAAGCCCGCTTTTTCCTAGAATCAAGACTGCTTCAAAAGGATGTAGAAGTTATTCTAGAATCAGTAAACAACAATAATCTTGTGGGCACTATATTGCACCCTCAGGGAAACATTGCGGAGGCACTGCTAAGGCAAGGCTTTGCTAGATGTGTTGATTGGTCAATTGCTGTAATGAAATCTGGTAAGTGGAAAGCTATTACTGAAATTAATATGTAATGAATCTCATTTGTAACTAATTCTTCTGTGAATATATTTTGTAAATACTGCAGTGCAACTGTTTTGTGCACCTTAACCTTTAAATTGGTGGCAATAAATGGCACAAAGAACCATTACTTAGGATGAGAAGTTAGAAATATATAATAGTTTAAGTTGTAACTTAAACGTTTAAGGTGCATCCACATATATCGCACTAGACGAAGACGAAGCTTTAAGATTTGCCTTAAAAGTTTCTTCTGGAAGTCTGTTGATTATGTAACTACAGTATCTGTGGTAAAACCTCTCTAAGTAAAATCAAATGTACATTTATTTAGCTCTAACTGGAAACGAAATAGCGACCCTTGCAGTTTCCTTAACATTATGCGTAATGGTACCTAAGCAAAATTTGATATCTAGAATCCATCGACAGTTGGTCACGGGGTTAAGAGGTCTCACCACCAATGGTTACGCGCAAGCAATTTTTTATAATGCGCTGCAGCCAACATAGCCGAAAAATAAATTGGCAATTTGAAGCAATGATGGCTTAGTGGTTATAAAAGTTTACTGGTTGGTTATAAAAGAGCCGTGGTATTTAAAAAAGTTTTTATACCATGATAGTGGAAAACAAGCATGCGGCCCGCCTGATAGTAAGCGATCACCGCAGCCTACGGACGCTTGCAACACCAAAAGGATCAAATGCGCGTTACCGACCCTTTAAAACCTATTAACTTCCCTTTTGAAGAACCTCATACTGTAGTCCCCTGGGAAAACCTCAGCAGGGAGCTCATTCCACATCCGAAGCGTTCACGGATTAAAAATCCTCTGAAACAGGACTGTCCGCGATCGTTTAGGTTCAAAGGTATGAGGATGAACTCCCTGCTGATGGTGGAAGGTAACCGTTGGCATCATGTCGAACAATTCCTCGGAACACAACCCATTATACAAGCGGTAGAACACGCACAAGTAGGCAAGGTCTCTCCTTAGACTTAAAGGTTCGATACCGCTTGTGAGATTGGGATCGTCAACAATTCTCACAGCTCGTTATTGAGCCGAGTAAAATGGGTCTAGCAGGTCTCCAGGTGCTCCGACCCAGAGATGACAGCAGTACTCCATATGATGTCGGACTTGCGATTTGTATAACAACAGTCTTTGCCCCAGGGGTGAAGTACCGCTTTACTGTATTCAGCACACTGAGTTTTTGGAAGCCAGCTTGACCTCGTCTTCTAAATGACTACGGAACTGAACGGTCATTGGAGATGTCGACACCCAGGATTTTAATACTCTTTGAGATGGTTAGGGGTGTTTCCAGGAATTGTGATTACTGGATATACACCAGATGGTCCTGGAACAAGACACAACTAACCATGTCACCATGACGAGTGTTACGCGTGGATATGTTGATCGCTATCAATTATCGTCTCCTACCACCCTGCAAGTCTGAGAATTATCTATAGACCATACACGCGGTCAAGCAATGAATGTAAAAGTTATATGGTTATAAAATATATTTTTATTTTATTCGATTCTCGTAACTTTTCATAATAAAAAAGGTTATATCTATTATCTTGGATAAACACAAACCTAGATCTCTCAACGGTTGTTATTTTTTCTTTTACAACAAAATAATAATAACCTAAAAATGTGCTTTAGTTTATATGTTTTCGTCTACAAATAAGACTTCGTAAACATTAATCACAGAGAAGCGTTAATATATATTATTAAAGCGCGTGTTACGATACATAATATCAAAGTATTATAGCAACATAAAATCGTAACGAAAATTGTTATTAATATTAAAAAGTAGTCAGAATGTTTATTATTTGTATGAAATGTTATAATTTTAGGTCCTTACATAAAAAAAATTGCGTTGTATATGGAAAAAGTAAAAAAAATAATTATACATTTAATCAAGTATGTACCATTATTATCTATGCACTTTCGCCATTTTATAGGTAGTTCAGTGATTCCATTGCTGAAAAAATGTGGGAGCGAGATTCAATAAAATCTTTGATGGCGGTATGGACAGCCTCTTTGGAATTGAATTTTTTTCTTAGCCAGATATTGTTCAAATTCCGAAAAAATTGGTAATCAGTTGGAGCAAAGTCCGGGGAATATGGTCAATGTCGGAGACATTCCAACCGCAGTTCCTCTAATTTAGCGACGATCTGTCGTGAGCTATGGGGTCTAGCAGCTGTCTGCATGTCCTGAAGCAGCAGTGGGCTAGAGAGATTGACCAGTCTCGGTTGTTTAACGGCTAGCTTTTCAATTGTTCATATTGCAGATCTGCCGTTGTTGTCTGGCCAGGTTTTAGTAAGCTGTAGTATATTACACCAGCACTAGTCTACTAAACACTCACCAGTACCTTTTTCTAAGTCAACTTTCGATTGGGACAGGATTTGGTTCAACTCCTGGGTTCAACCACTTTGATTAGCGTTTCCAATTCTCGTAAAGGATCCATTTTTCGTCACAAGTAACAATACGAATGTAACGCAACACTCAATGCGTGTTTGTTGATGTAATTTCAATTCATGCGGTACACATTTCTTGAGCTTTTTACTTTTCCAATTTGCTTCAAGTGAATTAAAATTGTTTTATCACTCTCACCGAAGCATGTCGCTAATGACGTGGTTTGCGATGGATCTGTTTCCACGATCACCTTTAATTCTTCATTATCAACTAGGGTCTCCGGCCGTCCACGGGATTTGTTTCGTAAGTCAAAATTTCCAGAACAAAAACTTTAGAACCAAAAACGTACCATGCTTTATTTTACAGTAGCTTCCCCACACACATCATTAATCCTTTAAGCTGTTTCTGCACCGCTGATGCGACGGTGGAACTCATATCCGTAAATAACGCGATATTTTAAGTTTTTCATTTTGTGAAAAGAACAATGTCAAAGAAAAATCAAATGGTGTGAAAATAAATGAATCGAAATTTGAAATTTGAAACAAATTTGAATTTCCTTACCAAACGCTAGATATTTTTGAAACCAAGGTGACCAGTTCAACAAAACGTCAATTTCATATGTAAGGACCTAATATATATAAACTTGCAATATGAATAACAAAAATTTAACCAAATTAATAAACACTTTAAGGCTAAAAATAATGTAATGACAGGACTAAAGTTTTAAATAAAAAAGAGATATAATGGTGATACTGAATTTCAATTGTAATTTTAATTACCACTAGTTGAAGTAGAGTTAAGGGAAACCAGTTATAAGGAGCTGAGTAAAGAGTTTGTTACTATTTGCTTCTGCTGTTGCAGAAGGAAGTAACAGCTGTCAATCTGTTCCAAGCGGAAGCAGCAAAGTAACGCTAGACAAACTATTTGCGATGGATTTCTGCAAAGTACCACCTTCATCAATCATATATGTTAACATATAAGAACTGGTCAAGCAGTACTAGCAAAGTGGGATACTAAACCAGGAGACTTACTATAAGCTTTGACTGTTGTCAAAAACTATAGACCATTCCTTTACTTTTATAAATTTACTAATAGTGCCTCTAGCGGCAAAACAGAGGAAATAAAATTAGTAATTTATAGCTGTAACATGAAAACACTTAATAAAGACTTTCATCAAATAGAAAGAACAAGAAAAATGGTGGTAGGGCTTTTTATAGCTACCCTCAAGTTGCATTTTCTAAGTAGAGCTTTTTCTAATGCCCGCCTAGCTAGCTACCACCCTCAAGTCGCATGGTGGTAGGGCTTTTTGTCATGCCCGCCTGGCTAGCTACCACCCTCAAGTTGCATGGTAGTAGGGCTTTTTCTAATGCCCGCCTAGCTAGCTACCACCCTCAAGACGCATGGTGGTAGGACTTTTTGTCATGCCCGCCTGGCTAGCTACCACCCTCAAGTTGCATGGTAGTAGGGATTTTTCTTATGCCCGCCTAGCTAGCTATCACTCTCAAGTTGCATGGTTTTTTGCACTACAGTACTACACCAAACCTATACGATAAAAAAAGAGGAAATATAAATCGCTTCCGCTCCGCTTATGCTCATATAATCAGCCATATTCCAGTCGATTCTGCCGTCTCTACGTAACTAATTACAGGCTTAGATTACTCTTGGGAAATTCATGTAACACTGGTATATTTTAAATAATAAATTTCGAAACATGAAACATTATGGCTTCATAAAAGGTATAAAGTAAATTTTGATTATAATATAAGATGGTAAGGAGTACAGTGTTAGCTTAGGAACATAACATTGTATGTCCCATATCTATATACTAGCAGTACCCCATGCTTTCACCCGTTTTAAATTGATTCAAACATAACGAATATACGACTATAACCCTTGTCTTATTCACTTCTCGTACTCGTACTCTCGCCTACAGCTTTCCAGATTGATTGATGTTAATGATTACTGCTCCGTTCTATAGGATCGTAGCGTGAAAATATATAGATTATTAACCTTCTGTAATAAATAGGCTTTAAATTTCAGGTAGTTCCAGAGATTAGCGCGTTTAAACAAACAAAGTGTTGAGCTTTTTAATATTTGTATAGATGTGCAGTGGGAGTTTTTGGCGGGATCTCATACTATCATGTAGTGGTTTTTATTTTTTATTGATAAATTTATGTTATTTGACCTATATTGTGTAATACAGATGGCTATTTGGATAATAAAATTTGGTTATTTTGCAGAAGTGAAGTGAATTGGAAATACGAGTAATAACATGGATCATGAATTCTGAGATGTCACAAAAACTCCCTAGAAAGTTCTAACAAGGGAGCCACCATCTTGTTAGGATACACACATCGTCAAACACTGAAAACTATATACGCTCGATAATGACAGTAATAGTCTTTAATAAAGAAGACCGGTTGCCAAGTTAGGAAAAAGAAGAAGAAGATGTGCAGTGAAAATAGCAAATCGAAATAGTAACGAAAATAATACAGTGGCAGTTGAAATTAAACATATATTTTTTAATTATTAAAAAATTTCAAAATCTAATTTAATTCGATAAGCTTTTTTATTTCCGTCGACAATAAAATTTATTTGATTACGTGTTTATTTATAAAAATACAGCTATTTCAGCCCCTTTTCACAGAATCTCGCTCGACCTTTCTAAAATTATTATTCGGTTAGTATCCACTCACCATAATATAGGTATGCATTCAGATTGAAGACTCGGTCCCTATATAGAATTCTGTTTAATATATACATATAATAAAATTGAAGTGTATGTTTGTAATGTGAAAATAACAGCCTTTTACTAAATACATATAAAAGTATATACGGTACGAATAACAAAAAAAAACTTTTTCTGTTTTTTCCGGGTAATCTCCGAAACGTTTGGACAGATATTGACGGAACTTTCACTGGCAAATATCTGATCTGATGTTATAAGTCTACGCGAGCAGAGCTGCGGGCACAGGTAGTTTTATAATAAAATCATACAAAGTTTACATAAGATGTACATAAGCGAAAATTTTGTGTTACAAGATCGCGACCACGATACACCAGGTGTAAAAGCCGTAAAAGCACAGGCTGATAAACCAGACACAGTGACTCTTATTTATCGCATTTCGGGATCAGCCAGAGTATACCCAACTACTGTATATTGCAGGTCAGCATGACAGCTGCAACCACCGATGGATTGCCGGTCACTCGGCAGTGCCTTTGGATTGTACAGACTTTACCATACCGTAGTAACATAAAAAAAAACTTAACTAAAAGAGGCCAATTGTGTATAGCCAGCTGTGAAACTTGAAAACTAATGCTTGTGCTAAGACTACTTGACCGAATAACTTGAGAGAATGGTACACGGAGGGTCAGTCAGAAAAAACACAGAAACATAAGAGCTCATAACTCGGCGAATTATAAACGAGAATAACTGCGTCCGGCATAATGAAAGGATTGAAGAAGAACCATGTATGAAGGTAGGGTCGTGGTTACTTGGAACAACCTATTAGTCGATGGTCGGAAGGTCAATGTACTCATGGAGTTTGACAGCACGAGTCTAAATTCTTTGATTACGAGTTCGCTCAAGTCAAAATGCAATGACGAAATCCGAGTTTGGAAGCTAACACTAATTTCTGGTCGCTGAACCAGCTGAGTGTGAAAGTATTATTATTGTCGTTGGACGACAGTCATACCGGTTTTTGCGTGCTAATTCGGGGGAAGGTGAAACCATGCTAAACCAAATCAAAAGCAATGATGGCTCGGTGGTAGTGTGTACGACTTCACGTCGATTGACGTCAGTTCGTATCCCTGCAATGAGCCTGAACTTTCGGTGAAGGAAAACATCGTAAGGAGACCATAACATGGTGGTAGGGAATTCTCTAATGCCCGCCTGGCTAGCTACCACCCTCAAGTTGAAAATCTGTCGCCAAGCATCAATAGGTGTGTTCCGGCAGCTGCACTTGAGAGCCAGTCTTCCACTAGATTTAGCGTGTTATCATCTTGAGTCACATCGTCACTTAACATCAGGTGAGATTGTAGCCACTACGCCAAAACCTAGAACTATAAAAAAAACTCAGTATGTCTTTACATCTAGCGATATTAAGTGATTCCGTTGTGAGTAAAATCTATCGAAGATAATAATAAAATCACCGCTTAGTAAAACACAAAGTAAGGAAAATGTAATAAACCCCCGACACCAACCCATTTGTTGAGACCATTCCAATGAGCCCAAGAACGATATCTCTGCTGTAAGTTGGTGAAGGATTTGTATATCCTGCAGATCCCAGATGATGCTACAGCATCAGCTCAGTGTTAACGTATACTTTTAATATCACTGAAGTAACAGACTACTAAATTTCGACTTGATTAAACCTGTTGAAGATCGATTTATCAACATGAAAAGAGCTGATAATCTTCAGACAGCCGTACAGATTCTCTTGATTTCTAAGAACACTCTCGATCAAGTCACCTTTTAAATAAAATAAACTAGACTATAATAATAGGTTCAGCCTTTTAGGAGCTACGTTGACACAGACAGACACACACTAACATCTCTTATATCCATATAACATCCCTTTCTGTTGCGTCAGGGGTTAATAAAGAGCTTATAAAAAAACAAGGAGGTTGTGAACCCTAATAAACCTAATTACGTCCCTGCGAGGTTATCAGACACGATAACGTAAATCCTCCAAATCCAAATTCTCGTCACTATTTAGACTCTAAGTTAAAGTTTATTATGTAGATAACATAAGTTTCTTATTTCTACCACTACATTTAATAGAATTTTAAAGAGGTAAGCATAATATCGTATTATAATAATGCTAGCTGTGCCCGCGGCTCCGCTCGCGTGGACTACAGAATGCCGTCGGTCGAGCGCACGAGTGAATCGTGATGCCTCGGTCAAAAGACGGAAGACAAAAATGCTTATTGAGGGTGATCCTTCAAAGAGAGATACATGCTATCGCTGACTTTTTTCTTGCTCTTTTTGAAATCTACAATTATGTAGAACATTAATTTGCTATATCTCGTATGGTTTACTTAGCGTAAGACATTTAATCACCCCAAAAGCGTATTTTTTATGAATTGTTACGCCATTATCATCACTATTTATTTCGTGTGTTACTTTATCTTACAAAATATATCCTACAACCTTGCCGGATAGCATATAAATAAAAAAAGAACATGTAAATTATATAGGAAAAGAACATATAGATGGTGAGTTAAGGTAAAACCACCAGTAATTGACACTGCACCAATAGTTGACACTCTGACGAAGAAAATTAAATATTAAGAAAAAAAAAGGAAGCCATAGATCGAGATGGCCAAAATAACTGATTACTGATATATTTTTAATGTTATAAATACATATAGGTACAGTCAGTTATAAAAGTCGGTTAACAAACTCAAGACTTCAAATCATTTTAGTATCAAATATTTAATTATCTTCGTCAGAAGTCAGAATGTCAACTATTGGTGCAGTGTCAATTACTGGTGGTTTTATCTTAATCAGCGTAAGCCATTAAAGCTTCAAAATTCGCCTTTATGCCGATTAACTCACCATTATTGTCACTGTTTATTTCGTGTGTTACTTTATCTTACAAAATATATCCTACAACCTTGCCAGATAACATATAAATAAAAAAAAGAACATGTAAATTAGATAAGTGGTTTTCGCGTGAAAATAACAAAAGAACATAAACGGACAGACAGACAGAGACAATTAATTACTATTTGATATTTAATTATTTATTATAGTAATGAAAACCAATAATTACTAAGAAACCTAATTACAATTGTCCGCTGTTTACCCTCGAGAGAGACGGCTTGATTGGAGGATTTAAATCTTAAATTTTATTTCCATGCTGGTTTCCGGTTCGTCCCGAGTATTTGTGTATATAATTCCCCAATTAATTTGAAGGAAAGACCAATTTTCATGGATATATATTTTAATCTATCAATAATTGAACGACTTGTTTATTTTCGTCTATATTTCTGCCCTCTCATCGATGTATTTTATGAGGTACCGATGAAATTTTTAAAGTGAAACTTTTATTGTATCGCCCCAGAATTTTTTGTTCATCTATCGCATGTCGCATTACATTACATTGTCGCAAATAAAATTGAATTTTATGTCGTGCAGTCAAGGATTGTAATCGTAAATTCGGGACATAGCATGTCGCCTTAGATTACATTGTCGTAAATAAAAATTTATTTTATGCCATGCAGTCAAGGATTTTAATCGTAAATTCGGAACATTGTATATGTTAATGTGTGTTATTAAAAATGTATGTGTCATATGTATATGTCTGCAATAATTTGTATTTTTTTTTAAGTTTTACTTGCATCGTGGTTTCATAAAAACACACAATATTTTTTTAGGTTTTTCATGCCATAGGGCAGCAAACAGCCAGATGATCCAACTGCTGGTGAATATTATTGATGCCTACAGCCATCTGCAACACCGAGGACCTCGGAGACACTTTTTGAAGAATCTCCTGTCATAGCCCTGGAGGAAGACTGAGCTGGTTAACCTATCCACAATTCTAGTGTACGCGACAGGGAGGTTCTATTATATTATGTTAGTGATATTGCTTAGTATTTTAACACACTGATAATAACTTCACTTGTAACTAACTAACAAACTATGTAATAAAATCTTACCTATTTCTAATTTTCGTATGGAAATGTATGTATATTTAGTTCAGATGATAACACTCTAATTTGTCTGAATTGAATATGAATTTGTTTGTCTGATCTGATGATGGAGCCAGGAGATGAATAGTGGAACACATCAGTGGCTATGAGTTAACCTTTAGTGTAGTGGCCACAATCTCACCTGATGTTAAATGACAATGTGGCCCAAGACGATAACACGCTAAACCTAGGGGAAGAAGACCTTCATTTCTTTGACAAGTCCAATAGATTGGGCTTAGTAACGTGGGTCTAGTGATGGAGCCAGGAGGTGGACAGTGAAACTCTTCAGTGGTTACTAGCAAACCCATCGAGTTTAGACTCATATGATTCGTTTTGACAAGTCATAGATTGGGCTTGGTAACGAGATGATATTATAAGACTAAAAAATTTAATAAGTTTTAGTGCGTAGTTAAAGCGTGTTTTTAGTATTTTAAACAATTTAAACTTATTACATGGCATAGTCGCGGTACTGAAGCTGAAATAATCATCAGCGTTTGCTAATTTTGTAAATCAACGTGCTAAAAACAAGGTTCTCCAGGGGGCTGAGGACGGAACTAAGCCTCTGGTATTTGCTATTTGCTTGGGGTACCAGATTTTTTTAAATTCAATTATTAATACTTGCGACATTTGTACCATTAATTGGCCACTATCAACCATCCCTGGACTGGAAGGAATAATTAAAATGAAGCTTCCGAAAAATACCTATGGGTGCTTGGTATCCGTTTCTTAACTTTTGTTGTCAGGGATATAATTTTTTTTTTTTTTTGTTTTATTATTTATTATTTAAAGTTATTATTTATTAACTTTTATTTACTCGAAAATATATCAAACCCAATTGTACTCTATACTTTCTAGCATCAAATTAGAAGAGTCGCTGATGAGATAGCACGACTGTAGCACGATACATCTTTCAGAATGCTGTGACAAGCATCTATACTTTGACAGTTTAAATTTATACTATTCATCAGGAAATCCCTTTCAAACTTATTCTACATTACATACTCATTCTAAACTTATTCAACACTCCTCCAGTAAGTGGTGTAAATAATTAATCTTCCTACATACATTACAGTTAGATGACTCCGCTTTTCTCATGACATGTGCAAATCTTTTCGATGGATAGTGTTCTGAACGAATTATTAATGCTATTTTTACATATCGTAAATATTTTAAAGCAAGTTCATAAAATATTCCTATCATTTACCTGTAGTTGTTATCCACTATGTCGATGTTGCTCCAACTTGAGTAGTACTTCATTGTAATGTAATAATTCTAATATATTATAAGAAAGTATACGTACCTTTAACAGGATCAGCGAACAGCTTTTACGTTTAAAAATTTTAATATGTCTAACCAATTATTAAGGTTGTCAGATTCAAAAAACATTATTCCCCTTTTTAAACTTTTTAGTAAATCAAAAATATCTGATCACAAACAAATTTTCAAACATCATCAACATCTTAAAAAAGAAACTATTGATTATTACTTATGCCATTTGTTAATAGCATTTGTAATAAAAATATATCCAAGTAACTTGAAAACTGTTAGTTTGTTTACATTCCATTATGTGCTAAATATTCGCACGAATCCGCTTAGACTGACTGCCGTAAGCGTGACTCTTCTTATGGTCTGCGGGACGCAGGAGGGGAACAAGACTGACCAATAAGCTAGTCTAATACCGGCCGTCAGTAGCAACAGACATATCACGTGGGGACTTTCGCAAATTTATTTTTGTGACTGCTACATGTGAGATTACTTTACCAAGATGAAATACTTACGTTGCGTTTTAAAAAACTATACAGTTTATCAAAAGTAATACTTTAACCCGTTTTCAGTAAATTATATTATTAAATTCAAAGAAGTCTTACTTTAAACGCGTGTAAAGTATAAAGTGTATATAGTAGTTTTTTTACTATTTTTATAAAGACGACAATACAATGTATATTAATTATTTTATTTAACATTACATATATGTCACAGAAGCAATAAAATGCGTAATATATAAGATACAGGGTATTTATTATCTTAATACCATGTGTATCCTCGCATATCCACCGCCCGCGTCCCGCAAACTATCAAGAAAGTCACGCTTACAGCGGTCGGACTATCATAATTATTTTTCTAATTATATTAGTTTTAGTCAAACACAAAATTAAAAGTAAAACATGTGTTCAGATATTTTTAAATATAAAAAATATAACTTTACCTTGGATCGATGTATATAAGTAGTTTTTTTTTTTTAATACTCACTGTCGAAACAAATCGATGATGAAGTAAGCAAGGTCTTTAAAACCTAACGGCCCCGTTCGAACCATCATGTAGAACTCGTCTTGGCACGTCTGTTTTGGTTTCACGAAATCGAAAGTGAAGCCTCCCGTCGTCACCAGAGGTGTTCCGGTGCCGCCGAGGAATTTTGTTATCCGCGCCACCGATGCTGTGAAAGAAAATTATAATTTCAGTAAACAACAACTGGCACCTATGAAACAGTTTGTGACTAGTACAGATGCACACGATACATTTGTTTTTTTAGCTTCTAGCGTTTAATAACTAACATTGATCAATTATTTAGATAATTGATAAGATTTTCTTTACCAATAACATGTATTAGACTATAATAGAGTATTTAGAACATTTATTTAAACCTTGCAATTATCAATTGTCATTACCACCGTTTATACGCAGGGATCGTGCGGAGCACAGCCGTCTACGGGGCACCAATCTGGGTGCCGTATATCAGTTTACGACGACGAGGAAGGAAATAAGGAAGTCTCCAGCTCCCACAGAAGTTGAAAATTTGAGGCCGCGTGCGCAAGCGAAAGTCTTGCGGCGGTGGGCGGAGGACCTGGCGGAGGCGCGCTATGGCCGATATTGCCGATATGGCCGATGGAGTTTCGTATGGTGCAGGTGCTATCCAGGCATGGTTGTTTCAGATAGCCAACTACCATGTATCACTAGTGTTGCGGCCGAGACACTACGCAGTGTACTCTCCCGGAGCTTTTACTCCAATTTATCTCAAGAAGTCTTTATTTATTTGTTTTTAAAGTGAAGCTTTTTTTCTATCGCCCTAAAATTTTTCATTTATCTATCGCATGGCCCCAAGAACCCCTCGGGGTGATTTGACTGGCTCTGGGTTTCAGCAGTAGCTGGAACCTCACTGTACCCCTCCCCCCTCCCTTTTCAGTGGAGCCTTCAAAAGACCCCTCGGGGTAATTTGACTCCCCCCACATATAGTGTGGGCCTTCCCCCCCAAAACCTACATCTCGTGCGGGTATATTAAAAAATGTATTAATTAATTGTCTATAAAAATTGTTAATTTTTAAGAAATCATACACTTACTATGATTAAAAATAAAATACGAGACGAAGAAACTACCACGTAATAAATGCGTACGAAGCCGCGGGCAAGGGTAGTACCTGTATTATAAAATAATAGCCTAGTTTAATAAAATGTATATTATATTTAACTATCTGTGCCCGCGGCTGAACTACAAACAGCTGTCGGTCGAGCGCACACGCGAATTGTGCTACCTCAAAAATGCTTATTGTGGGTGATTCCTAGAAGATAGATATATGCTTTCGCAGATTTTTTCTATATCAATTTAAGATCTACCATTATGTCGGACAATATTTTCATATATATATTTTATGGTTTATTTAGCGTATGCCATTTAAGCGCCCCAAAATCGTCTTTTTTCCGTATTGGTTCACCATTATCGACACTGCTTATTTCGTATATAACTTCATGTAACAAAACATATCCTATAACCTGACCAGATAAAATGTCTATGAATTAAAGGAAAAGCCATGTAGATAGGATTAATGGTTTTCGCATGAAAAGAAGATAAACGGGCAGACAGACAGAGAGAGTTTTATAATATATATAGATGATGTTATCTTCCGTACTAAAAAATTAATACTAGATTACCTCTCAATTTATTTCATAAACGACTTAAATTAAAACTTTATACTATTATTTTCTTTTCTTACTTACTTTTCTTTTTAATTTAAATTGTTTCTTTACTTTAACTTCGAGGTAAATATGAGTTTAAATTTACGTTAAAGAACGTTTTCCGCTAACAACGATCGACTTTGCGAGTAATTTAAATGCAATTTCACTCCGGCGGATTTCCCTAAAGCGGTGCCGCGCCGCGTCGTATCACGCCAAAACTGATGGAGTCAGATCTAATTACGTCTTTATAACTAAGCCTACAAGTTTAACTTTCCTTTAATCAATCATTTTGATTAATGTTTGCGATGTCTTTCAACTGCTTCTGTAGCATTTACATATTTGTGGTATTTATACGTTTGTATAACAACATGACTCCATCATAGTCATGTCTGGATTATTAAAAAAAAATTCAACAAAAAAAAACATTACAACAAATACTGGTAGAAGTAATTATTCTCTTTTTTGTAGACTGCGGGCAACGTTGGCAACATGCTTCCCAGTACTTCTCTATTGAGTAGATATAGGGCAACGGTGGTTTCTCGCTTACAAAGCCACGGACGGCGGCGAAAGAAAACCTCCTTAAAAATTACCGAAGATGACATAATTTCTTCGTCTTAACAATCATCGAAGAATACGAGCTTTTTAAAAAAAAAGTCCATAACTAGTTTTTATATTTGCCAGTTGCATCATCTTTGAAAGTTAAGATTAAAGCATAGGCCGCACTATGGCAAAACCGCGGCGGTTTTTTACCGGGAATAATTAAGCGTGAATTGTTACTAAATGGCTCGCGGGTTTATCCCAAAAACTTATAGTGGGAGTACAGAAAAGACGCGTTATACGACAGTACTTTGCGTCAGTATAGTATTACAAAATTTCTTAGGTGTTCTCTTAAATCTTAATATTTCTTATGAATGAAACCTTTGTCAAATCTACAGCACTAGTGAGTGGGTGGACCCAATATTTTCGCTGACATCTTATTTTTCTATTTCTTAGTATTAAAGCAACAATACATACTGTTCTGTTGAAATTTATCTTGAAACTGAGAAAATCACAAGCTATTTCGCGGTTTTTAATCGTAGTGTGTTTGTCTCGAGCATTTTCGCGGTATAGCGGTTAACCGCTCGATGGAAAAAATCTGTAGTGCGGATTTTGCCTAAACGCTAACCTTACTCTCAGTAAAAACCCTCAAAATAATATGACTTCAAAATATACTCTTGTGAGACTTGTTTTACAAACAATGCTCCTCACTATAAATTAGTAAATATGAATAGAACTTAAAAATGAGGACAAAATAATACTAATTTCGTTAAAAAAACTTCATTTATATTAAAAATCTGCTCCTAAATGTATTACATCAGATACCCATTAACTTAATTATCGTGCTTCATTAAGCAGGTCCGTGACAATCATGTCTAATTTTTTTATGTCTGCCTTTGTATAGAAGCACTGCTCTACGTAAAAGAAATTAAAGACGAATCATGGTAGTCACTTTGGATGATTCTTTCACAGTGAACAACCTATCCAAGATATTACAATTGATCCAATCTTTGAACTGACAAAAGCAAAATGAATTAAATAAAATTGCCCAGTGCGTGTCGAGCCACGCGCAGTGTAGGATTCTGCAGTTGCCCGTCACAATATGCAGACTTAAGAATGCCTTTGTTACATCAGGCCGTAGCCGGGAGCCAGCCCATTTGACACGGTGAAACATTTATAGCATACTTTTGTATGAAGTAATTCAGGTTACACCGGACCTGATGCGTGCCCCGGCAGAGCACGGTAGCACGGATCCGGCCCTGCCCCGCCCGGTGTAGCATGAATTACTTCATACAAAATTACTATAGCTGTTTGACAATGTCCCAGGCGGCGCCCAGCTTGTTGTAACATGAATCATCATTTAGGCTTTAAGTTGTTTTCAATGGAATTTGTTCGAAATTACTCCTGCAAATATATTTTATAAGTTGACTAGCTGTGCCCCGCGTTTTCATCCGAGTATAATTTAAAAGAAATGTATAATACCTCAGTATAAACAATATTTTTATCGGACGGCCAGGGTTATGCGTCACAACTGGCACGAATCATTCGCGCCACTACACATAGAATCATAATGCTCATAAATCACTTTTCAATTTTCAATAAATTTTGTCACAAAATAAGTTATTATAAGTAAATAAGTTATGTATAAGAGATAGGCATATGGTATTGCGGACTTTTTTTAATGAACTAAGAAGCAATATTCTTGAAAACACTATATTTACATATCACTAACCATTATGCCAGAGTACGTGGATAAAGCATATCGGTCGCGCTGTTTTTTTTTTTCAGACTTACTTCACAAAAATCAATATTTAAGGCTAGTTAGGAGGCGTAGCCTAATGCTAGATAGCCTATACTATTCCTCAAGATTCTGGCTATCTCATACAAAAATATTTTTTCCAATCCGACTAGTAGTTCCAGAGATTAGCGTGTTTAAACAAACAAACAAACTTTCAAATAAAACTTCCTCTTTATTTTATTGGTTTAGATTGACTATTACTTGTTAACTTGTAAAGCCTACTTATCTTTTATAGTTTTTCTTTTAAAATTATTATATATACTACTACCATGAGTTTTATCACATATCAATATTCTGAAAATATTTCAAATCTGCTTTAAAAAAACTCATGAACTTTCGCCGTAAACTACCTTTATACCTATTGAAATTCACAAAAGGTATTGTAGCAAAATGTTATGAAGTTTAAATAACAATCCACACCTTCATTATTAACGCAAACAAGCCATCTACCAACGTGTATGAATAATATATGTTTCGCCTATTATCTTAAACGGTAAGCGAAGAATTTTCACACGAAAACCGTAGCTGTTAATAACAGAGAGATACGCCTAGGGAGAATATGAAAAAAAACAGCGTGGTCTCGAAACGTAACAACGTAATCTTTTATAATGTTTTTTGTCCTAGATGGAAGAACTGTAGAAGCTATCAATATTTCTGTTTCAAGCCAGTTATCACGGAGTCTAAGATGGATGTGTACATGTGTACTGTAGTCAATGCGTATAGAAAACGATGGATAGATTGTTTTAATAAATTATCCAGGATAGCGTTACGCTCGCATTTGTCAAGTTCATAGCGTCTGTTTATAATACATATTCATACTTTGGTTACTACATAGTCGAGCTTGGAGTTTCATCCGTAGCGTTTTAAAAAAATACAAAATTATGAATGCGATTGAAGTCTTAGGCGACTAATTACAAACGAAGTTTCTTACACTCTATCGATTAAACGTAAGCTATGTACTCTCATCTCACATCATACGATGTCCGGTGTTTGGGCGATCGGCGACATATCGTCAGCCTAATAATCATTGTTGTTACAATCATAAGAATACAGGGCGATCGGATGATGTGCCTGTCATAACTACAGAACGATAGTTGGATTTCAATTAAAAAAACTGATTACTTAGGGATTTTAATATGGTGAACAATTCTGCAATATACGGGTCCATAAAAGTGGTCGAATAAGAGACCACAATAAAAAGTCAAAGATGAATCTTCAAAAAAGTCAATTATTTACTGTCAAACCCAGAAAACATAACATAATATTGAAAAGGCCATTCGACAACATGGGCGGTGTTTAACAATCAGAAACAACCACTAAATGTTATTACTTCTAATAAACAAATGAATCCATAAAGTTTCGCCTAATTCAGACATAGCACGCTTTGGCCGCGACTAGTCACCATAAAATTTAGTCTACGTGTTAATGGACAGTAATTTATATTAATATCTTTAATACTCGTACATAATTGATATTTGATTGACGCAGTCGTTTCTTTGCTGGAATCCATCGTAAATAATTTATCCGAAATTTCTTTGCAAACACCTGAAACAGATTAAGTCCCTTTTTCGTTTGCTCTTATTTTTTTACATCGCGGTTTCAAATAGTAGCGAAAGAGAAAGTAATAAGACTGATTCTGTTAGATTCTCCCTCTACGTTATTAACAAACATGTGACGTCACTTTGCTAAAGGTAGTGTTTTGGCGGTTTATTCAAATAGTGAATTAAGTACAAATAGTTTTATTTGCTATTACTTGAAGAAATACATAAAGTAAATAAAAATAAGTACTTTTTTCGGGCTCGACGAATCTCATTAAATAATCTAAACAGTTTCCAGAAACCAGTCAAATAACTTATTGACGTTGTGCAATCAAGTTAAATAAATAAATAAAAAGTGCACTCCATACCGAAAACGGACCTGTAACTTCTTGGTGCAATAGTAAGGATTCACGGTATCGAAAACCTTCTCATGGGTGAAATTCATGAGTGAGGTTGGCATATAAGTTATTGACATGATGACAGGTCCCAGAATAGTCGCTTCTGCTGTAACTATAACGAGAAATGGATTAAGTAATTAAGGCCAATTATCAGCTTAATTAAGTTAAAGATCCACTTTGAAATTTACGAGTTAATTTAAATATATGAACTAGTTTATGTCGCAAACTATCGCTTTGTGCTTAGGCTTAAGTCTTTTGTAATCGGGTTGAAATCTATACATATAATAAAATTAAAGCGTGTTGCTTGTAAAGTCAAAATAACAGCTTTTTACTAAATGCATATGAAAGTACATATGCATATAAGTATGACACTTTAAATGTAAAAAAAAACTACTTTTTCCTGTCTGTGTGTTTGTTCCGCCTAATCTTCGATACGGTCGGAATGATTTTACAGGGACTTTCATTGGCAGATAGTTTATGTTATAAGGAGTAACTTAGGCTGCTTTTTATTTTAGATTTTGTAATCCACGCGAGCGGAACCACGGGCATAGCTAGTGTCAAACTAAAATCTTAAGTGTTAAATTATATTAAACCCAAATTGAGTTTAGATCAAGACCAAACTTAAAGTGTAATGGGTTACACACTCATCTTTGGATGCTACGTGAGCTTTGAAGCAATGATGACTATGTGGTAGCATACCCCGCACGCTCTACACGCAGTAATTATTTTTGTCTCGTAATTATATTTTTACTCATATTATAGACAATTCATATAGTTTATAAATTGAGAAATGACATTATATTTCCCGCCCACAAAATTATATCAAAATCGGTTGAAAATTAATAAATTTTGCTTTTTTGCCTGTTTCTAAAATATATTACTTATTGTCAGTTCTTATAGCGTATCATTTAAGCAAAGACATAAGCCATGTACAAAATTTCATAAATATCCGTCAAGCCGTTTTTGAGTAAAATTCAAACAAACAGACAGACTGATTCTTTTTTTTTCATTTCGTATTCATGATCAGTGTCGTTCATATATGATGTCTCTCAGGAAATTTAGAAAAAAGTATAGACTGGACTACAATTCAGTAAAATAGATTAATTCTATTATGTTTCTTTATGCTAATACGATCATTGAAATGCCATCTATTTCTCTGCTGTCTTACAGCTCGGTTAATTGACAGAATTATTTCACTGTAATAAATCAAGCAATAGACGTCTAGTAAATATGTTGTAGATAGTCGGACTAATAAAAAGGAAGAATAACGAAGAGCGGTAATTGAGAAAACAAGTCATTCACTCTTAATGAAGCTATCGAACCAGTATTGGTAATAAAGACAAGTCGTCACATGAAAATTAAACGTAAATGAGTCGATAAAGTGCGTACTCCGCCTTACAAATCTGCTTTATTTTCGCCGTGAAACAACCCATAAACATTTCACATTACTCAAAGGCCAAAATTGAAACACTTTGAATATTTCTATCTATATTTGGATAATTCTTACTCAGTTCCGTTATTCACTTAGTTTTATAATTTTCATCGTTGCCGAGATTACAACAGATGTATCCTCTTTGCCGGTCGCTTTACGAATGCCATTCAATCGATCGCAGTTGTTTAAATACGTTACGGCGGAATTAAAAAAAAACAAACCGGATGTAGATATTAGAAATACATACATCTTAAATATTTGTAAATTGTAAAAACTATGTATTATAAATTAACACACTATTTCTCTTTTAATGTATCGATAATAATAACATTGCTTACTTGTATAAAAACCAAAACAGCAACTATTAACATTCCAAATAATATACTAACAATGAAACTCGATACAAATCATTAATATGTGTGAATAAAACATCTACATTATATAATTAGATTAGATACACAGTAGAACCTCTGTAAATCGAACTTGAAGGGAGACGCCAAAACACTCGAGTTATAGTTGTGGAGGACTTCGACTTAAGCGATTTTTGTCAGGAAACGTTCGACTTGTAGAGGTTTAGATTTATTCCAACTAATTTTCAGTTAGAGAGACCTTACATATTAGAGAGACCTGACACCTGTAAAAACATGCACGTTTTAACGTCAGTCATCAATTTCATAGAATTGATTTATTGTATACCTACTTTTTTTACATTGATTTCTAAGAAACAATTATGTACATTGTCGGCATATTCTTAAAGTCGACATCTTATTTTTCTTCGAGCTATAGAGGTAATTCGTTTAAAAAAATCGAGTTGTAAAGATGGTAAAATCAAACATTGATAGTGTTCGAGATGCAGAGGTATTTTTTTTTTTTGTAGTTATAGACTGAAATTATGTTCTGAATTTACTTGTAAGGACTCACTAATTATTTCGACTTATAGAGGGGTCAGATTTCGAGCACTGGAGCTCGAAGGGTAGGGAACGCAACATTTTTTCGAGTTTGGGAGGTTTTTGACTTATCGAGGTTCAACTTAAAGAGGTTCTACTGTATAATATATTGAAATATCCCTAATAGGCATAAGTTAAATTTACGCAGGCCACACAAACTACTGCTTACCCGAGATCTTTACCTGTGCAGGTGTGTTGACCGTACGGTATCACAAAAAAACTTATTTTTATTTTTTATCGTTTTAGTTTTTTGCCGTAGTGGCCATATTCTTACCTAGTGGAAGACTGGCTCTCATGTGTAGCTGCCGGAACACACCTATTGGTGCTTGGCGACAGATTTTTAACTTGAGGGTGGTAGCTAGCCAGGCGGGCATTAGAAAAAGCCCTACCACCATGCTATGGTTTCCTCACGATGTTTTCCTTCACCGAAAGCTCGGGCACATTGCATGGATTCGAACTCACGTTAATCGTCGCCAAGTCGTACATACTACCACTGAGCTATCATTACAGCTTTAAAAAACTGCACAGATCTTTTTTAATATACGCTCCTGGCTACCTGCACAAGCATACCTACGCAGGTAGATCTCTCCGGTAGACCGCAGTATGTGTGACCGGCGTAACTTCATAGTTTGTATGTTATTAACATGAATAAAACACATATCCGATTCTATAAAACTTTTTTTTTAACTGACTATACTGTTAGCCTTCAATTCAGGCCAGGCCTGACATCTTAGCCCAGAACCTGGAGCCATTAGAGGCTTTGAGAGCTTCATCGGACTTTGATTTTAAAACATATTTACTTAAAACATACAGTCTTGGAAATTGCATTCAAAACACCGAAAACTATAGAAAAACACATACCTATTTTTTGAAAAGGCTGGTGTGTATACCATCATAGTGTATAGAAATCATAACTCAAATGCTACTGATCTATTTGATCATATTCAATATGATCGCTGCTACAAATCTGCCAAACGATCCAACGACTAACACAGACCAAGAACAAAACAAATGTTTAAGTAAACGCACTTAATATGGCATTCTTAAAACGAACTCGATTGGCAGAATCTTTTATTTAGAAGGAGTAAGCAAATGGAGATAAGTATACACGGATGTTCACGAGGGAGTGTGTACACATTAGACGCACATTTGGCAAACGTCACACGACGATAATGTGTATAATATTGACGTAAACTTGCGTCGAGGGACCCTTTACGAATTCCTTTCAATATTTATGATTCGGTCACTTGGGAATGTTCTTAAATGGTCTCATTGTAAATATAGCATTATTTTATACGCTATATTCATGAAGATAGTATATATCGTAGATTTAATATATTAGATAGATCGGCAACTTGAAAGAGAAAGAGCATAGTATTTGCTTCTGTTAGAACGAGATAGGGATACGAGACCATTTTCGAATGTGCTGTCGACCTGTTTTTGATACTATTCCTCGTGAATCTGGCTATCATATACAGAAGTAATTTTTCGAACCCGACTGGTAGTTCCAGTGATTAGCATGTTTAAACAAACAAACTCTTGCGCTTCATTATATTATTATAGTATAGATAAATAACACTGAATTTTAAAATTACATTTTTTAGTAAAATCGAATTATCTGCTACAAGGTCATACAAGTTCTACGTGCACTTCATTTTTTTTTAATAATTTATTTTCCTTTGTTGTTATTCTGTGTTATTAATAATATTTCATGACTCCCCTTACCTAGCTTTTATGTACTGCATGGATAAAAATGGCAACTTGACTAGCTCGAACCCGCACCCTACATTGAAAATCAAATTAAAATCTTTATTTCTATGTAGAGTTTCATCGTCATTTAACATCAGAAGAGACTGTGGTCAATGTCTAGTCCATATTTAATCTATAAAAAATGGATGCGTTTACTTATGTACGCTCGTTGCAAGTTATATTTGAATAGTCACATTCGATGTTATGTGACACACAACATCGAGTGTGATTACCTTCTATTACAAGGACTGATTTTCTATACCTACACGTCGTATCAAATAACATACTATTTTAATATAATGTCGGAAAATCGTCGATGAAATTATGGAAACAGTACTAATGTCTTAGTATCCGTACTATTGACTGAGCGCAATAGCAACAGGTGTGCTCTATGACCGCGTGCTCTTTACTAGTAATCTACGTCCGACTTAAGGGCATTCTTACTTCAGCCGTGGAATAGTAATATTGTAGTACGAGTTATGGATAGTGAAGACCTGCAGTTATTAAGTCAACTATAAATAAACACTGTTTCTGAGTCACGCTCGGCCACGTTATACCTATATCTTTACACTTCACACCAATGAAACAAGAGGTTTGGCAAGCAACTTCATAGTATAGATTTTTACAAAGTGCGCGTGCATCGTCAAAATTCACTGTCATACATTTTTCATAACGCACAGACCTACAGAAGAATAACTAAAAAATAATTAACGTACGTAAGTATACACAAATCCAGTCTTGACATCACTTAAATTCAATTTACTTCCTTTACGTAAACTTGTGCTACTTTGTGTTACTTAGGAAGTTACATAAATGATTTTTACGTTTGAATGAAATTTTGATTTTGCGAAGAAAACTTTTTACAGTTTCAAGTTAAAAAGAAACTGAGTTCTCAGCTGAAGAATATACCTAATTTTTTCCAACGTTGAAAAACTGTTTGTTGTTATATTATCCTGTCTTTTATATTTATTAAATTACCAAATTGTTATGAAATTATATAAATGTATTTAAAAATAAATAGATTTTTATTAATGTTTTTATTTATTATTTTATGCCATTGAAATATAATATATATATATATATATATATATATTTAAAACTATCCATAACTTACATATTTCAATTATTTTACTATGTTATTGCCTTCTCTAGCTGAAGTTCTCTATAGCTAAAAATAGTCCAATATTTTAAACTATGCTCAAAACAGTCTCGTGAAAGGAGAATTTTATTCGCGGAGGACCCGTAAAATCCAGAGCAACACAAATAATCGCAAAGGGCATTTCACAAGTCACTTGCCTTGGATTCCATACTTTATCATTCATTTCTCGATGATATAAAAATAAAATATTAAACATCTCGTAAAATTCTAAAAAAGGTTACAGAATATATTTACGTGTGACAAGCCAGTACTTTTCTTCTCTGATTGGTATTTTGTTTAAATACTCTACATAACTACTAAACTTTTAAAATAAGAAGATTAATGTCATATCGCCGCCATCTTGCTCAGCATGCAACTTCAGTAAAAATTTTACGGAGAAAAAAACATGTTCAAATGACGCTAATTATATCACATGACCGGTTATAAATTTATAAAAATTGTAATTAGGTAAAACCACCAGTAATTGACACTGCACCAATAGTTGACACTCTGACGAAGAAAATTAAATATTTGATACTAAATTGATTTGAAGTCTTGAGTTTGTTAACCGACTTTTATAACTGACTGTACCTATATGTATGTACAACATTAAAAATATATCAGTAATCAGTGATTTTGCCCATCTCCTTCTTTGGCTTCCTTTTTTTTCTTAATATTTAATTTTCTTCGTCAGAGTGTCAACTATTGGTGCAGTGTCAATTACTGGTGGTTTTACCTTAATTAAAAATAAACTTGTATTTGAAATAAATTGTGCTTTATGGAGCGTTAGAATGTACAATTTGTTATTTGTAGTACATTTTCTAAATGTATACTCTATTTGATTGACTAATACGCCTTTGTGTCAGTTTGCTATTTGGGAAATCAAAATCTCGTTTTGCCTTAGTAAATATTTTATTCAACATAGACGCTTACGATAACTGTGTCCGGCTAGATCATGACCACCACACAACAAGTGTAACACCCACCATACACACTTAGGCGTGTGGCGTTCTGGATAACCTATGTATATCCAGTAATTAAGCAGGGTGATAAGGATCTGTACTCGACTGAGTCGAAACCACCATACACATGGGGATAAACCCCTAACAGTGAGTGTGATTTGTCACGTATCGGGATAAGCCATAGATAATTAAAACAAGGGATAAGCCAATGGTCGACGTTGTTTTTGGATTCTAGTCTATTTACCAACAAGCTCAAAAGCAGACCTTTGCCGTGCTACTAAAAAAAACGAATATACATATATATTTATTATTTTTTTCATTGCTGACAATACAATTTTGTACAAGTAGTGAGTGAGTTTTTATCTATATTTCGTTAATAGCCAGGAACATAAGCTGAATGATGTTTTAAGTAATTTTGATGAAGAATTAACAAAGATATGTCGACGCCAAGAATATACACATTTGAGAAATTATATCTATATATGATTATTTAATGTGTATTGTTCTTAGAAGCAACAACTCACGCCAAATTCCGGTCTCGTCCGATACTGCTAGAACGTTTTATACTTTTTCCCAAAACCTAAGTAATGGTTGTCGTCCCCACTTCGGTGTTCGTGTCAAAAAAATAAATTCGTAACATCAAGACCCTTTGCATAATGTTTTTTTTTTCGAAGTTTCCTAACATATGTAATGGTTACCTTCGAATTCGCTTGTAAAAATTAAAATTTACACTTTATCGAACAGTTGTGAAGAAAAAATAATCTGCGTCCTATATACGTTTTTCTTTATGTTATACAAGCTGTGCCCCGCGGTTTCACCAGCGTATAATTTTTAAAATAAACCGCTGATTGATGATTTATAACACTCCAGTATAGACAATATTTTTATCGGGCGGCCAGGGTTATGCGTAACATTCAGACGGCTCGTTCACGCCACTACACCTATAGTCATAGACCCGATCCGAGTGTTGACTTATTTTAATTTTCCATTATCTCCCAAACTATTCGTCGAAATAACACGCTATGAAGGGCAAAGTTTATCTTTATAAAATTGTCTTGATGATGAAGTAACTTTCGTTCGTAAGAATTAATATGCCATGCTTAATAATAATGCTCATAAATCACTTTTAAATTTTCAATAAAACTGTCACAAAATACCTTATTATGGTTTATATATAAGAGATAAACATATGGTATCGTGGACCTTTTTTTTGGTGTACTAAGGAACAATATTTTTGTCCAACATTGTACTTACGTATCACTAACCATTACGCCAGCGCACGCGGATAAAGTAGTTCGGGTGCGTTTTTTCTTTCGACTTACTTAATAAAAATAAATATTTAAGGCTATCTGAAAGGTGTAACCTAATGCTAGCCTATACAATTTCACATGGATCTGGCTATCATACACAAAAATAATTTTTCGAATCCGACTCTTAGTTCCAGAGATTAGCGTGTTTTAAACAAACAAAATAACTATTGCGCTTTATATTTATTATATAAAATATTAATTAACACCTGATGCTATCGCACCCAGTCAGTAGTGCAGGTCAATAGTACGAATACTAAGTAATTTCCGACATTTATTAAATAGTATCATGACGTGGTCCTGGATGCTGGTTCTTGTCACAAAAGTTCGGTCTGGAAAATTGGTATAGTGACTTTATACACCGAGAATTTAAGAATTGGAAAATCTTAGGTATCTATTGTGTGTGTCCGTTTTTCTATTACCAAATATTCCTTGGCTAACATTGCCCTATTACTAGTATGTTATTTATAAATGTCTGTTCTGACTTTATAGGTTTAACGTTTAACTACAATCTCACCTAATATGTAAAGTGGCGAAACGGCCTTAGAAAAAAAACAAATCGTTTTCAATAGGTGTTAAATAACGATAACTTTTAATTAATACCCCGTAACAATAAAACGGAAGTTGTACCAGAAATTTATAGGCGTTCACGAGATCGTTAATGTTGACGAATGGATTTTTTATGTGTCCCAAGTACCGGAGTTATGTATATGTAATAAAACACCATTATTAAACAACGTAATACCTATAACCGTGGTCTTAGAGGTCGTAAACTAGTGGAGGCCGATGTAATATTGTCGAGTTTGGGATTAGAGTTCGGCCGCTGAGAATGCGTTCCTGAAGTCTGTCACAACAGACGATTGTTTTAGCGACACAAAATGGCGGCCCATCACACCATTTGGGGTTACCATTTTTTACCGGAAATATAAAAGTATAAAGAAAGTTTTTAAAATTAAAAAAGCTAAAAACTGTTCATTTTTCTAAAATATTATTTACTTACTACTCTGGCTTTATTTCTTATACAAAAAGTAGGCTACCATAAATTTGAGTAGGTACTTTTATATTTCTGGTAAAAATGGCAACCCCAAACGGCGTGATTGTCTACCATTTTGTGTCATCTGTTGTGACAGACGTCAGGAAAGCGTTCTCTCAGCGGCCGAAATTAAAGGTTGTTGTAAATAGTGTAGTTACATAAGATAGTACATAGTAAACCCGTCACATTGGCAGTCTTTTGTTTTATTACGTTTTGGTATCCAGCAGATTGAGAGGCTTGCATTGTGGCGTGGCAGCGGCGACTGACGATGGATTTCAGATCTCTTACTGGTCACCGTTGGTTTTTGTGTATGATGCTATTGTATACACTATAAAATCTTTAATATAAAGCAATATTGGCTCAGTGGTGCCGTGTTCGAACACTGCGTCGAATCAACGTATTTCACGTACTTACTGAATCAACGTAGATTCCAAATACCATACACCAATACCATAATGAGCCTGAGCTTTCGGTGATGAAAACATAGCATGGTGATAGAACGTTTTCAAAAACCTGTCTGACTATTATTTATTATTATTTTTGTTAATATATTCACGAATTTTCTTATTGGTAGTACAATAAGGCATCTTAGGAGCCCTCCTCTTCACTGCTAAAGGAGCGTTACTTTGAGCGATACAAATTAGTTAAGCAATACGCAATTTAACTTTTCCTTTTAGGTCCGAATTTAAATGAACATTCCTTGATATTGTACCAAGTGTTAAAAATACATCACTGCGGTTCATTTTGACGAGTAACATCTATGTTTAACGATTGTATGATAATCAGTTTTTGCGTAGAAACAATTGTTCGAATTTATTTTTATCTTTATACGACTTTGTACACTGTCCATGAGCTCTCATACTTCGATGTGAACCCCGTTTTTCCAATCGAAGTCTCTTTCTCAGAGTACGTGTAGAAAATATTTTTTTCTATTGTATAGTTTTGGAGAAATTATCTATTTTTAAATCTATACTAATATAATAAAGCGGAAGAGTTTATTTGTTTAAACCCACTAATCTCTGGAGCTACCAGTCGGATTCGAAAAATTATTTTTTTATATGATTGCCAGATTCATGTGGAATGGTACATGCTATCTAGAATTAGGCTAGACCTCTCAACTAGCCTTAAATATTATTTTTTGCTAAGTAAGTCGAATGAAACCGCGCACCCGAAGTTCTTTATCTACGTTCGCTGGCGTAATGGTTAGTGATACATAAATATAATATTCTACAAAAACACATACACAGAACTACATCTAAAAATGCCTATCTCTTATACATACGCTACAATAAGGTATTTTTTTATTGAAAATTGAATAGTCATTTATGAGCATTATTATTAGACATGGCATATTAATCCTTACGAACGAAATTTACTTCATCCTTAAGATAATTTTATGTAAATAAACTTTGCCCATTTTAGCATGTTATTTGGACGAATAGTTTAGGAGATAATGTAAAATTAACATAAGTCGACACTCGACTCGGGCCTATGACCATAGATGTAGTGGTGCGAACGAGCTCTGTGAGTTGTGACGCATAATCCTAGTCGCCTGATAAAAAATTTGTCTATACTGTACACTGAAGTAAAACATCTGTTTTTAAGAACAATTGTAGTAGAACAGAAAATGAAACAAAATCTTAAAACTCAACTATTAACTACGACCGATAACGGTAATGTAACTTTATACATCAAAACTTCTCCCTGTTCGTATTAATGTAAATATGTAGTTCTAAAACCGAGCTTGTTATGTTTATGTCATTGTAAAAGCGTTTTAAATCGCTTCCAATAAGAAAACAACGTAGACTAAACATTTTTCAAACACCACATCAGTAACATTTCAATGTCAACTATTTAAAACGTAAACTTGAAACTATCATACGTACAACACGAATAAATAAAATAAAAACGAGAACATATAAATCTGTAGTTAAACAAAATCTTTGAACTTTTTTTAAATGAAATATTCCGGGATTGTATTGGTAAAGTATATGATAAACACATTAAGAACTATGGTTATATGCATTTGGGCAACTCCTTCTTTTTTATACTCTTAGGCATAAGAGTAGAGTCGGTATAACATGTTTTCCTTTTTCATTCTCCTCTATCTACTACCATCTATTCACACCTTTTACAAGCACATCCTTCACGTAATCCATCCATATCTACTCCTATATCCTACTCTGGTTGAATGCCTATAAAGTAACTGCTGAGGTCCTAGGATTAAAAGGATTAGAAGAAATTTATTTACAGACGTCTATTATAAAACCGTAATAATATAACAACAGATTATAAATATCCAATCATTTGGCCAAATCATATTCCCAAGAGTCCTTGATGTAATATACGTTGTCGAGATGGGTAACAAGATGTCACTCAGGAACAGTATTTACAGTATTCGACTTATTAACTGCGGTCTTCACTATGCGATAGCTCGCTGCTTAGGCGAGAATCTCTTAAATTATTATTTACACTATTACCCATAAGGGCCCTGAAGCCTCAGACGGCTTTTACAGTTTCACCCGGCTTAGGAGCGAGCGTTGTAGGCACTCAGCCGAGAAAGATAGGCAACAAGCTCCAATGGTGCCAAAGTGACCGAACCTCGACTTGGGCTGTTGCCGATCATGCGAAAAAGTCGCGATCTGACTAATTCTCTATCCATAGAAATTCGAAATAACTAACTATACATATATACATGTTTATGCCTTCTGGGAGGAATCACTTCAAGCCGATCGTTGCTTTCTTATAGACTGCGTACGGTCACAATGAACCAATGATGGCTCAGTGGTAGCGTGTACGACTTCACATCGATTGACATTAGTTCGAATCCCTGCAATGAGCCTCAGCTTTCGGTGAATAAAAACATCGTGAGGAAAGCTTTTTCTAAAGCCCGCCTGGCTAGCTACCACCCTCAAGTTGAAAATCTGTCGCCAAGCACCAATAGGTGTGTTCCGGCAGCTGCACTTGAGAGCCAGTCTTTCACTAGGTTTAGCGTGTTATCATCTTGAGTCACATCAACACAAATTAAAAAAAAAAAACAAAGCATTCCCTGTGCTTTCGCACCCAGCCAATAGTGCGGGTGTCAATAGTATGGTCATTGTACGAATACTAAGTCTTTAGTTACAGATTCCATAATCACATCGACACGATTCTCCGAAATAATAAATTAAATAATATCATATTTAATAGCCGGTCCCTGTAACAATACGATTGACTTTTAACTCCGAGAACCTGAAATATAAAAATCTTCTACATTTCTCAAGCGCTCTATTTTTCTCACCATATTTTCCTTAACCCATAATACGTATATCTCTATTTATATTATTTCCATAAGAGGTTTTCTTTTAGGTCTATGCCTCAAACACAATTTTAAAGCTTGTGTTTCTCACTATTGACGAAAATAGTTTAAAATTCATGAGTTCGTTAAAGTGTATATTATATTTAACTGACATGTAACAATCTGCTTAACTAACATAACAATATTAGTCAGATCGCGACTTAATTGCATACGCGCAACAGTCCGAGCCGAGGTTCGGCCACTTGGCACCCTCGGATGTTGTTGCTTAGCTTTCGTGGCCGAGTGCCCTAAGCGCTCGCCCCCAAGCCCGGTAAAGCTGTAAAAGCCGTAAAGGCTCCAGGGCCCCTAAGGCTAACAGTATAGTCAGTTCGAAAAAAAAAAAAAAATTAACTAACATGACAGTTATTAAATTGTTTATATACTATATCGATAATGTACCAAATATTCTTACGAGTCAGCTAGATAATCTTTAATTATTAAATATGCGTGAATTATAACATTTGATTGGTACGTCGTGATGCAAACTAGCGAAAATATTATCAATAGGCATTTCAATAATATTCAGTTGGCATTTCAATTTCGATTCCGTTCGCGTGGACAACTAAAAAAGGTTTTCATTTTTTGTGCGGAGCACTTATTATTTTTCTAAAATAAAAGTTATTTCTTATAACATAAGCTATCTGCCAGTGAAAGTCCCGTCAAAATCGGTCAATGTTTCGGAGATTACCCGGAAAAAACAGATACACAGACAAAATACATAGACGCATTTAGTAAAAAACTATTATTTTGACATTTAAAACAGACACTTTAGTTTTATTATATGTATAGATTATCTATTGATTGTCTAAAAAAAAAATTAAGAAAAGATAAAGAAATTACAAGGGTGTCCACACGCACAAGCTGGTTAAATATACAGTAGTTTTTCTGTTTGTTTTATTCATACCCCAATCCTAAACACACAGGAACATTTTTCCCGATTCTTCCGTTTATTTCAAAGATTTTATTTTCATTCCAAACAGTTGTTTCAATATTTATATTAATTTCATTAATAATTAATTAATACGTCCCACCAGGGATGTTACGGATATGTGATTTCGTACCTGGATATGGTTACTAATATCTTAAGAGTATTGGGTACGGATGTGAAATTATTTCAGAAATCCGATAGTTTCAGACAAATTCAGTTATGGATATTAGGGTTTCAAAGGATTGTTGGATTTTTAATTATTAAAATTAGAATTTTAAAGAGTTATTCAATCTGGATATGGATAGAAATTTCTTTAGAGCAGTAAGTACTGATATGACATTATTTCAGATATCCGATGGTTTCGGATAATTTCAGTTATGGATATTAGATGTTTCAAAGAATAGTTTGATATGTAAATTATTAGAATTTTAAAGAGCTGTTTAACCTAATTCCCCCTTCTCCCTTTCATAAGGGAACCATTTTTTTTTTCGAACTGACTATACTGTTAGCCTTAGGGGCCCTGAAGCCTTTGCGGGTTTTACTGGTTCACCGGGCTTGGGGACGAGCGCGGAAAGCACTCAGCCACAAAAGCTAGGTAACAAGCTCCAAGGGTGCCAAAGTGGCTAAACCTCGGCTTGTGCTGTTGCCGATTATGCCAAAAAGTCGCGATCTGACTTAGTGATTTGGCAATTTTTTGTCGAAACTAACTAGCCAAAAAAAAGAGAAAGAAAAAGGTCCCTTACAGAACCTATGTACTTGAGTGGTGTTCATGTGTCAAGTGCAGTGGCATGTGAGTGTGTCGGTAACTAGTGAATGCAGTGTCACTGTATCGCGCGAGCGGCAGCTGGCTCGAGGGCTTCATTCCGGAGGAACGGACCTAGGCTTGAGGTGCCGCTGGAGAGGGTGGTCTTGGCAGGCATAAGAGTACCAAACGCGCTGGGCTCCGGAGCCACAGCTTTATGGTAACGATTTATAATATCACTTACAGACGAACACCAAATTTTATACATAATTTTATACATATTAGGTATGAAATTACCGTTTTGTATGAAAAAATTTAAACGAGGTTTTTTCATGTATTTTTTATTTGTATTAATCGAAGTAATCACCCATGCAATCAATGCATCTTTGCCAGCGCAGTGGCAGTTTATTGATGAACTTCTTAAAGAAATCAGCTGGACGGGAGGCAACAAATTCTTCAAAGGCATTTTGTACTGCCTCTCGGGTATTGAATTTTTTTCCCGCCAAGGAGTTATCCAAATTCTGGAAAAAGTAGTAGTCTGTAGGCGCAAGGTCTGGTGAGTAGGGCGGATGACGGAGAACTTCCAACCCCAGTTCTTGCAACTTGGAGACCGTCTGTTGTGCAGTATGAGGTCGCGCGTTGTCGTGCAGGAGCAGCGGAGACGAGCGATTGACCAATGCTGGTTGGAGATGTGCCAGCTTCTCCATCATTGTGTTCAGTTCTTCACAGTACACATCTGCAGTAATGCTCACCCCGTTTGTCAAGAAGCTGTGATGAATCACACCGGCGCTAGACCACCAAACAGTGACCATCACTTTTCTAGGGGTAAATTTTCGTTTAGGGCATTGTTTAGGTGCTGAACCAGGATCCAACCAACTTTCTGAGCGCTTGCGGTTATCAAACAGAATCCATTTTTCATCGCAGGTAACAATGCGGTTCAAAATTCCTTCATTTGTGTGTCTGTTGAGCAGTGCAAGGCACGTCTCGACGCGTACTTCGCGCTGGCGATCATTGAGTTCGTGGGGCACCCATTTGTCTAGCTTTTTTACCTTGCCAATTTGACGCAAATGGACCAATATTGTTTTGACGCTAACGTCGAAAGCTGCTGCTAATTCAGCCGTAGATTGTGTATCATCAGCTTCCACAATCGCCTTTAATTCGTCATTGTCGACCAAAGTCTTCGGACGACCGCGAGGTTCATTTTTCAGGTCGAAATTCCCAGAACGGAAGCGAGCAAACCAATAACAGGTGGTGCGTTGGTTTGTAGTGTTAGGTCCGTAAACGTCGTTGATGTTGCGTGCCGCTTGTGCCGCGTTACTGCCACGACGGTACTTATATTCCATAATTACTCGAATTTTTAACGTATACATGATGACAAAAATGATTGAAATGCGATGAAAATTTAACACTAATCAATAAACAAATGACTACATTTCGAAAAAGAATTCCATGTTTTTAAAATAAAATTAATTTGAAATTAGAATTCTTATCCAAACAAAAATTATTTTGATTTGAAATGGCCAGTAATGCCGAACGGCAATTTCATAGGTAAAGACCTATTATTAAAGGACGTGTTGGCAGAGGAGGTAGTTTCTTTTAATAATACGCCTAATTGTAAAAATTACGATAAAGTTCAAGATTGTGTCACGTATTATTGAATGTACCTGTCTAGTCTTGCCTCTTGGTCTCAATATGCGAGATCAGGGTGCATTCCATGCTATATTGTTTAAAACTTGATACACCGATAAACTTGATATACCTACAATATCTTTGAATGGCCCATCCATTGACACCCCACACGATGGGATAGACAAGAAAAAAAATCATTCCCACTTTACGTGTAAGGGAGATTAGTGGTTTTCGCATGAAAAAAACATAAACGGATAGACAGACAGAGTTTTATAATATGTATAGAAAACCTTCCTCAATAAATAGCCTATAATATTTATAATTATTTTTTCTAATATAATCGGTAGTTCCAGTGATTTAGCGCCTTCAAACAAACAAGCAAACAATCTTGAGCTGTATCTGGATACACGGTAGTGTGTCAGCCAAGTTTGGAACAGGCGACACCGACCAGTTCACGAACCATTTCGTGCTACTTTTGATCCCTTCACAAGTTAAAAACTATACGACTTACACTTAAATTTCGCATGTTTACTAAACCTCTCTTGGACATCTAGAATCCCTTATTTCACGCATAAAACTATTACAACCTAATTAAAATTTGTCAAGTTAGAAATCCCATACCAAAGGAAGTTAACAAATTGTTTTGTATATGAATTGAAGAACGTACATTCCTACAGCTATAATTAAAGTAGTTGCTATGAAACTTGGTACCCTCTTGGTATCTACCTTGGTATCTCAGCTCTTTCATCGGTGACAACGACTACCCCGAACGTAGTTCCTACCGAACTTTGCTCCTTCTTCAAATTTCTGTTTTTATTTGTATAATGTTCACGCACGAACGGCACGAACTAAAAAGTTCTCTATGTCTTATCTTTGTCGTACCGTGAAACTGTGGCACCATCTCGCGGCCAATGTGTTCCCTCCTTCTTATGACATCGGGTCCTTTAAGCGTAATGTAAAGAGATATTTAATTTATATACATACTTAATTTGAAGACTTAAAAATATTTAACCTTTTCAACCTTACTTCGTTAAACAAACGACTTGTTTAACTTCCAAACCTCTATAAAGGGCTACCCCTTAAGCTTATTACAGTAGGTACTTCTATAGATAAAATTAAACAGTTTTTATACGAATTGATTAAGATTTTTCCATTAAAATTCGTCTGTGAATGTTGAATACTGATTACTCGGCAAACAGATGCCGGTAGAACCAAGAAACCCCTTTTAATTTTACCAACATCTTAAATTTTGTTTATCGTGCGTCAAAGTATGCAAATGAGAAAGGGTCGTGAAGGTAAAAAAAATATCGAGGTGTGTCTGTGTTGATACGCAACAACCGTGTATTTTACGTGAATACGAGTCCGTTCGGATACTTATATGTTTGCGTTCCCGGCATCGCTTCGTTTTATCATGGTTATTTTATATGTTCTAATATGGTTTTTTATGGTTATCACTGGATTGCTATTAATAAGCTCTTTCCAACCGTATACAATTTCTATATTTTGATTAGTTTTTTTGACGAGTATAGGCCGACATAGTATTAAGTTTTATTATTTTTTTAACTTTACAACGTACATATTCACAATAACTATTCCATACTTACGATATATATACGCTTTAAACTAATCTTGATGAGAGCTATCGAATTAAATTAAAACGTGTTTGTAGCTTTCCGAGTTATAATTAAAGGGAATAAAAGGGAAATTATTTGACGCGCCGAAACGACCTCAAAATGGCGGTGAGTCAACTCCTCCGCGCGCGATGCGTCACAGTCATCACTCTACGTAACAAATTCTGTGATCCTTTTACTATTGAGTGGTATAATTAAATTTCGGATGTAGGTTATATATATGTAGCTGCAATGCCAAATTGTATCACCCGATTTTGTTATCATCCGTTTTTTTCCTACTCCGACTATGTAAGTCTTATTCATGTCAAAAGCCTTTAAATATAATATGTCTAAACTAACTGGAGAATAAAACTTCATTCACGTACTTTTTTTGTTTTGCTGTCCATGGAAACTGCGTATCGTATTTAGATTACAAACATTAAAATTATAATATTATACACGATTTTATTATATACTAGCTATGCCCGCGGCTTCGAACGCGTTTATTACGCTTTAATTTTTCCTCGTAATTTTTTAACTCATATTTCACCATTTCTAAAGGTATTATTATTGACAGTTCTTATAGCCCTATTACATAATCTTCCCGTGTACAAAATATCATTAAAATCGGTTGAGAATTTTTGAACGACTTATACAACGACACTCCACACCGTGCTTAGACAAGAAAAAAAAAAACATAATTTGTAGAGCCATACCAAATAATAGCTTTCTAGTATTAAGAATCTCTGAGCTAAGTCGCGTTCCTCAATTCATAGGCTATAAGAATGGTCAAACGGTAAATAAAGTATATTATTTGAGCATTATCCAGTGTTTAAGAGAGCAAATTCGACGAAAAAGGCCAGATTTGTGGAAAGAAAATTCTGGGATTTTGCACCACGATAATGCGTTTCGCACAAGGCCATCATTGTGAACGAATTTTTGACCAAAAACTCAACAAATACCATCTAGCAACCACCTTATTCACCAGATATGGCTCCAGCCGACTTATTTCTTTTTTCCTTAACTCAAATTACCACTTCTTGGCACCCGTTTTAATTCGGTAGAAGACATAAAGGAGAATTCGCGACTAAAACTAAACTCAATTCCAAAAAACACGTTTAAAAATGTTTTTATGATTGGATTATTCGTTGGCGTAAGTAAGTGTATCGTTTCTGCAGGAGCATACTTTTAAGGAGATAAAATAAATTTGGATGATTAACCAACATTTTGTATATTATTTATCTTATCCTGGTAATTTTTTGACAGAGTAGTATTATCGGTATTCCACAGTTTATGAAAGTATCGAGGGTGCCTTGAATGTAATAATTTTGATTTTGTCGGTTACCTCCTACAACTTCGATAAAAAAAACTGGAGTGTAAGCAACAACAGAATTATTTTTCTGTTCAAGACTTGTCTCTTCCGCCGTAAAGAATTAAACTACATCATTATAGTACAATTTTACAATAATTTTGTATTTAGTATAAAACTCATATGCATTTAATTCTGATTCTAATTCCGACTCCAAAAACTTGACATCCAAAAGAGAATCTGAGTCACTACGGCCAGCATCTTCATCTGCATTGATAAAATGAATGTATCTGTTATTTTTTTTTTAATTTCCATGAGATGTTCCTCACATTTTTCCAATCCTATCCTATAACGCTGAGAAGAAACTCGTTGATTCAATTTTCTATTTCACAAGCAGACATTCCTATCTTTCTATTAGCCATTTTATTTTTCTATCGACTGAACTCCATATACTTAATTTTAAGAAATAATTTAACAAAAATATCAAAAATGAAAGGTTTCACTGGCCAGAGTCTACCACTGAGCCATGATACATGATCGCTTCAAATGTTGTTAGTCAAACATCAACACCTAATTAATAGTTTCTTTGTTGTAAGAAGAGCTGTTTTTTCTGCTAATTAATTAACTAATTAATTACTTACGACCATGTCTAAGGGCTTTGTAGTGTTTATGTTGTTTCTTAAGCATAATGTTTATTATCACATGAGTATATCTAATCTCATAAATATTTTTACGATCTGAGTAAAGTAGAAAAAAAACTATACTCTAAATATCTGGAAACATCTAGAATCTACTCGAAAGTATGTAGTTATAGATAAGAAAAGGCATTTAATTTACTAGCAAATTCAAAAGCTTATCGCTCTGTATGCGTAATACAACAAACATTGGTCTAAAAAGAGAACACTTCCCCTTTTAATCGAAGACGTAAAGTTCGAGGTATTTCTAGTGAATTCGACCACCCTTTTATTTTATATATAAGCGAGCCATGTTCCGAGCCAGGACAGACTCACCGATCCCGACAAAAATTTCGCGGAAGCTACGCTTCATACCCGTGTAACTTCAACACGCCCGCGGAACCACCGCTCCCACCGCTCGAGCGGGCGGTGAACTTCACTCCCGCACACCTGCCAAGATCTCCTTCTCCAGCGGCAACTCAAGCCTAGGTTTGTTCCTTTGGCGATGCAATGACACTGCATTTCACACTTGCACGCCACTCAAGTACATTGGTTTTGAAAGGGACCTTTCCTTCTTTTTTCGCTAGGTAGTTCAGATAAAAATTGAGATATCACTAAATACATATACACATGTTCCTTCTATCCTTCAGAAGGCAGAGTTAGTAAACTCGAATTTTCTATATATAGGGAATCAGATCGCGCCTTTTTTGCGTGATCGGCAACAGTCCTAGCCGAGGTTCGACCACTTTGGCACCCTTGGAGCTTGTTGCCTAGCTTTGGCTACTGAGTGCCATAAGCATTCGCCCACAAACCCGGTGAAACTGTAAAAGCCGTCTGAGGCCTCAGAGTCATTATAACTACCAGTGTTAAAAAAAAACCAGGACAAATAAGTGGAATCAACAAGCTATTGGTCATCTTTAACCATCTGTAAGTACAGTATAGTGAAGATCAGAAATAGTAAGTTTGTTTGATATTTGTTTCGCTGGGTACGAATAAATTATATACGTAAAATCTAACCATGTATTTTTCATGGACCTTCTGGTTTTTATGCTATCCCTGAACGCGATAGATGGGGCGCTCTGATCGTTGACTGGTAGAAAATAACGTCTGTGAGGCTAGCTAGCCTAATATCTTTTATACATACATACAAACTACATACTCGTATAGTACATACATATACATATTATAAAACTCAACGTCTTTCTGTCTGTCTCTTCGTTTATGTTCTTTTCATGCGAAAACCACTTATCAGATTTACATGTAATTCATAGCTATGTTATCTGACCAGGTTATATATAGGATATATTTTGTAAGATAAAATAATATTCGAAATAAGATGTGACGATAATGGTGAATCAATTCGAAAAAAAAAACGCTTTTGAGGCGCTTAAATGGCTTACGCTGAGTAAAGCATGCGAGGTATATTAAATTAATGTTTTATGTACGTAATTGTAGATCTAAAAAGACCTACAAAAAGTCTGCGAAAGAATAATTATCTATCTTCTAAGGATCACCCACAATTAGCATTTTTGCCTTCCGTCTTTTGAGCAGAGACGCGTACCTATAAATGCGAAATTGTAACATGCGTAAATCTAAAATTATATAACATTTCGTTTAAGGATAAACCCAACGTTCACAGTACCTACAACAGAACTTTTTATTTATTTATTTTTGTAAACCGACCATTTCTATCAATCATTTTAAAGTGAAAGCGGTAAAATCCACACAACATCGGGTAAACATAATTATGTTTCATAGCAACCTTTTCAACTCGGCTATATCACGTACAAACATCATAAATCTTCCTTGACGAGTTTCTCCTTCTACACGTAGCGCTTGTCAAATTAAATAAATTTCATTAATTTGTTTTTATATTCGCTATTCGATTAATATAATAAAGTAGATATTAAAAAAGCATAAAAATTTGACAGGCCAAGTTGAGAAATGTTTCCGCACTTTTCGGTATCAAAAACTATGGTAGTTTTGTTAAACTGTTTCAAATAAAATTATACATTTAGTTTTGCACCATTTACCATATACACCCGCCGTAGGCATGTCACGTTCTGGGATCAGCCCTTGTGAACAGTAATCAAACAGGATGGTAAGGTTCTGTACCTAACTGGCTCGCCAACATTATGTGTATGGTGATAGACACATCATAGTGACTCTCTTTTACCGATTGATAACCAAGCCGGTGGTGGATTCCGACCTTTGGATAGTTGTGTTGTTTTTTTACATTGTACTGTCAGTATTTTTACATTGTATAGTAAAGATACTTTTCCGTGATACTATAAAAAAAATATATGCGCAGCAGTTCACACGTGTTAGAAGTAAAACCATCAGAAATAAATATGTTCATTAAAAAAATATTTTTTAATATCCTAAATCAGCGGGATTCAAACTATCAAGTTTGATCGTCTCACATCACTAGACCAATCCGACGACAATCACTTTCATGAAAATTAGGACTTGCATTAACCTTGCATAATGTAAATGTATTCTATCTCATTCAGTCGTAGGCTAAATCCTATAGATGTATATGGTTGTCTCTTTTTTCTGTCGTTTTTTCGTTTTATGGAATTTCAAATCACAACGGTGCTAAAATAGTTTTCACTTCAAAATACCCAATCATAATTTCATGTTAAAATGTGCTTATTATACGATTCAACAAATTGTTTTCAACTGTAAGCATCCTTTACCGTATTCACATAACCAGTTCTATGGATAATGACGCAGTGACGCGGTTTGAAAGACACACAATTTGGCTTCCTTGTATGTGCTTATAATGTTAATTTTGTTTGTATGATACTCTCTTTTGGGACGTCTTACTACGTATAAATAATTTTCTTTGATATTCAAACGACGTATTATATTTATATATTCAAATTCTTTCAAGTGTGTAATAATATTATCCAACTGGAATTTTATAAAATACACAATGGAAACGCTAAAAGCGAATTACGCCCATAGGAAATCGCCTATATGTTGAAAAACCCGGTTCATACGCGTCGTGTATAGGAATCATCCGGTATTTATCCAGTTTCTATTTACACATACGGCAGCGACCGGCGGTGGTTTGGTGATCTCCCAGTGATCGCAACTGTTTTTTGCATTAAACTGTTGTTACTGTGAACTGTGATTTGATTAAGCACGATTCCGTCAATTTGCCTTGCTATAAATATATAAAAAAATAAAGGAATGTGGAATATCGGCATGAGGAGAGAGCGCATTTTGCACGTTTCGAAAATTTTGCATCTCGCCTGTAAGATATTTTCTATTTTTATTATTATTATTTTTACAAATCCTTATGATTTATTCTTTGTAGGTTAATAATGATCGGATCTTCGGGCTCGACCGTAACTATTTTCTCGTCTCTGTTACTAAATTTTTTTTTTATTAGTTATAGATTAAATATTTTCAAATTCACATCAATAAATAAAAAACTTTGTTTGTTTCCAAAAGATGTAACAGGTGTTATTATAATCATTTCCATGTGGAAGTTGCAAAGAAATCTTTGAATGAATTACTTCCGTGTTTTAAATAAATACTATAAGTATATACCTTCATAACTATAATATAATACCTATAAGTATATAACCTTTCATTTTTTAATATCTCTAACGGGCGTCGGCACCCGTGTACCGTAAGCCCGATCCACACACCTCCTACTTGCCACCAACTTCACATCTCTACAAACGCTTGGATAAAACAAGCATACGCAACATCGGTACCCATACGTTTGTGAGTGCGCTAGTGTGCTTTGGATAAGCAAGCATGTCGGACGTCGACCTTGTGTCGGTTATAACGTTTATAACCTATTTTTATTGTAAAAAGAAGCAAAATTAAATGAAGAAATGTGATGGGATACAAAAAATTGGGCAATGAATACAGTTAAAAATTCACAGAAATCGTACAAATATTTTTTTCAGTTATATGTCGTTTATTTATTTCGCGCAAGCGATACTAACTACACACAAGTGTCACAAACATGTGGACGCATCGCAAGCGTTTCCCGCAAACTCCTTTGATTTGTGCATCAAATATCGACTTAGTTCGGATCGGTGGCAAGCCAAGCCAAACTTTCACGAGCCACGCCAAACGTTTGAATTTTGTCAATGTTTGCCAAAGTTTTGCAAGCGTGTGGATAGAGCTTTACAGTACTTAAGTGTTATTTTTTCGCATAGTACAATGTACTAAATTAATAGCAAATACAACTTTGTCCCGTATTAATTCCTTTTATTCCTTATTAATGCCAAAAGATCTCTCTTAATGCCAAATTTCAAGACTATAGGTCCCCGAGAATTACTCAATAGGTTTTTGATAATAATCGGCCAGTAAGTGGGACTTTTAATAAGATAGACCGTATCTCTATAATGTGTTAACCTAGAAAACTTAGTAGTCGATATCAATTTCAAAATTCTACGTCAAGCAATAAAACGAGCGTTGACACTAAGATCTATCTAGATGGACGAAAAGTTCCATGTTTTCCTTTTTAACACGGAACCCCAAAAAAAAAAATACAGTACAATCCATACTTACCGAGTGCAAAATCACATGCCGGTCCAAAGAACACATGCGCGCAGTCGTTGTACGCATCGATGGCTGATATCACAGCATATGCTGCATCACAATCTGTGACGTCATATGTCTTCCATTCGAACTTCACCCAGGATGGAAAAGCCTCCTGCACGGCGCGGTCCTGCATGGCCAGTTGGAACACAGGTTCCACCTAAACAAAACAAAGCAAAAATATTACGATGTCTATACCTATATTTAATAAAGTAAAGTTTGTTTTAATCAAAATATCTAGTTGCAACTGCTCCCTTATAATTTATATACAGTTCCCCCATCAATATTCATATTTCCATGAACTTACTAAGCGATATATATAATTATAAAAACACTAGTTGTGCCCCGCGGATTAAACCGCGTTTTTTTTTAAATTAAAAAGTATCCTATGTTACTTCTTATACCTCCAAGAATATGTGTACAAAGTTTCATGATGATAGGTTAAGTAGTTTTCGCGTGAAAGCGTAACAAACAAACTTATATTCACATTTATAATTATAATATTATTATTAAGATATATACTGTTGGGTAGTGAGGTAGCGCCTAAAGCCGAATATCAGCTAATATGAATTTTAAAAATTCATCCGAAATAGTATTGAGAAACTAGAGGCAGTCGAATTACGTCGGTGTATGAAGCTCGACAAAGGAAATTGACTCATAAATCGTAAACCATAGAAATGTCACCGCAATATTATAGATACATAGGTACACCCGTACGCCCTATAACATTATTACCGCATCGTCACGTTAATTAGATCCGAAAACGAGATAGTGGTTAACATATCTTTGTGATTAAATATGTTATGAACTAATATTATTTCGCTTCGTCTTCTCCATTTTTGGAATAGGGAGTATGCATGAAATATTTTTAATGAATTATTTACTCGAATAACGATCCCCAATTTGCATTCTAAGATTGCAATATTTCACTAATTACTAACTAATAAATTATTAAAACAAAACAATAAAACTTCAATACAAATACACAACTACAAAGACACCCAGTAAATTTGTCTTTGTGGACGCGTACTTTGACGTCACGATTCGATTTGACCAATAGCGTTGCGTTTTGCGATTCATATACTATTTATTTATACACTAATAAAGATTCCAAATAAAAATACTAGATCTATATTTAAATTACATGCATATTCCCTATTATGAAAATGTGTCTGAACGAAGTTCAAAAGACTACCTATAAGAAACGTAGGAATTTAAAGATAGTTCGTCTCCTTTTGTTCACCTTCTCACCCTTATCCCTATTAAACAGGGTCGGCATAACGTGCTTTCCTCTTCCACTCTCCCCTATGAGTTGACATCTCTGTATTCACACCTTTTATACACATAATATGATTCCTCACACAATCCATCCATACCTTCTTGGGATTTCTCTACTCTTATATCCATCCACCTTCATACCAAAATTCTACTAGTTATATGACATTCATCCCTTCTCATTGCATGCCCATACCACACTGACCTATAACTATTATTTTGAAAATATACCAGAAAATCCCAAAACACTTAAATATTTATAAAACCACTAGTTGACCAGGCAGAGATTGTCTGCCCATTTCCATAGACGCACAAAAGATTTTTATATATAAGATAAGCTTTTCAAAGTACTCGCGAGTCGACTGGACAGCTCTCTAGTTGCCAATTACCTTGGTCAGCAAATAACCAACTAGACATGGTTAGTTTATAAACCTACGAATGTGTAAACATTGGATTTCAAATTTTAGTGTCCGTTCACAATCTATTGACAGTTTACAATCTGACTATTATTTATAAACGAACAGTTTATATAATATATAGTGACATACAAATACATCTAAGATATCGTGTGTTTACGTTTGCACACTTTTGTCACACAATTCACCTGCTGCCTATGTAATTTATTCATAAATTATACGAAATTTTAATTCACTTCCTGCTTTCACAAATTACAAATACATATTCAAAGGGATAGTGCGTACAGTGTTATTTATCGATATTCGAAAAATAATTTTATATTAGACACCTAATCTAATCTCATTTGATGCGGTATATCCTGTAGAACAACTAAAAGAAGAATTAAGATAGCGAAATGATAAAGTAATCGCACCTAACTGTATCGCGAAGTTCATCCACATCTTAGGATCTGTCACGAGAATTCACTACTTATGACGTTACAGAAACAGCATGTCAATTTAGTTATCTAGTCTAGATTCTTAAGGCGAGGTAACGAAGGCTGGCATGACGTCATGACGTCGATGATCATTCGCGTTTCGGCCTTCACTTTTTTTATACCACAATGGTGGCAAGCAAATATGCGGTCCGATTGATGATAAGCGGTCACCGCAGCCTATGGACGTTTACAACGCCAGAAACATCACATGCGAGTTGCCGTCTCTTGTGATGATTGGATGAACTGCGGTTCCCATTTCTTTTAAAGATTATTGTATGTTGACTTCGTACCTCCATCGTAATTATATTAACTATAATCTCAAGCCTGTAATTAATTTAGTGTCAGTTATTTCTTCATTCCACCATAAGAAATATGGAATACTTGCGCACGGTCGACTTTTCGTTGAATTGAGATATTAAATAAAAACAATAAAAGTATTTTTATAGTTTTTAGTCCATTTGAAAATGCTATATTTTTAACAAATATACAGATAACTATTTTTTTATAAAACAAAAAGCGACTGCCCTAAAATTCCCTAAATTGCAGAATAATTATTTAATTATCCCTTAACGAAACATGCTAAATTTACGCACTATAAACGAGACCTAATCTCGCCACCATCGTGACTTTAATAAAACCAGATGATAGGTAGATTAAGCAGGTGAGTCATAAAAAGGCAGGAAACAATAATATATATATATATATATACATGTACTTACAGCAGGTATACATGCATCGTATGATGTATTCTTAGGCAATAATAAAGCGGCCCGTATCTTGCAATTGCCGTACGAGTCGCACAACTTATCGCAGTCGCGCAACCTCGGCTCTTCGTCGCGACAATTCTGACAGTCGACGTACGAGAACGCGCAAACTATAATAAACGCACAAAACCACATTTTTTTAACACTTTATCGATACATTTTCACGTCACATCACTACTCGACACCGCACTGTGATATACCTACGTAAACCACGTCCAATTTCGCGTTTGAATCTGGAACAAAAGACATAAGGTTAGCAGCTTGTTGACAACTATATAAGTCACAATTGTACTTATTGAAGGTAGGTCCCGTTGAGATGAATGTGCGTTTTTACCGGAGGGGCTTGCGCGGAATGATGAGCACATCTGAACGAGGGCTTACTTACACTTACTTCTTTTAGGGCGCTTAGTATAGGGTAAAATTGAGGGCTGCGAAATGATAATAATCTATAATGTTTTTAAGTGCATAACAATAATTAATATTATACAGACACTATTTTAATATGATTAAAATAATAACGTGTAAAACGCGTGCGCTGATAGCAATGTTAATTAAAACCGTTAAATTATTTTATAACTTCATGCGACGACTCTAAGGAGTGGAGCAGTAATTATGAAAGTCAAGCAATCTGAAAAGCTGTAGGCAAGTAAAGGAAGCGAGAACAACGATAGATTACACGGGTGCGCAGGCGCCGACGCGGTGGAGAATTGGTAGAATCAACTTAACACGGGTGAAAACCGTGGGGCACAGCCAGTGTTTAATTTTAAATTTCAGTGTTATTTATCTGTTTATATTTGTGGAATTGAAATGTGAAAAGAAATATATTTTAATGGTGTATTGTAAATTACTAGCAGTTCGCCCGCGGTTCCGCACGCATTTGTTATAACCTGGTGTAATACCTATAACCCTACAGATGATCGCAGCGAAATGACCTAGTGTTGAGTTCCTGCGGTGAGTAGGGTTTCCAGAGCTTGTTGTGGAAGGGTGGATTCAAAGATAGGTAGGGTACAGAGAAATTTCTTAGGAGATTTCTCTCTACTTGGTGCAGCCCAACTGGTGTAATACCTCCACCCTACAGAAGATCGCAGCCAAATGGCCTAATATTGTGTTAATGACAATTAATTATTATTAATTTTGTTACGATTACTAAGTGTTCTTGACAAAAAAATTACTTGTATAAAAATAAATACAGATTTATTAATATAGACGACGTGTTAATAAAGATAATTGAAGAATATTTGTGGTTCATGTGTGATGAATAATTATCATCAAATGTATTGATAATAAAAAAAATTCACCATACAAAGTTTCACTCCTTATTTTATACTCTTAAGTGATTAATTTTCATAAATTGAAAAGTATTCGTGCTAAATTTCTGGTCAAAAGACATAATAATATTGTGTGTGCAAAATTATAAGAAGATTTATCCATAAATTTTTTTTACTTAACATACTTTCAACCCCTATTTATACACACTTTACTCATAAATTTTGATAAATGCAGATATTTGTTTCATTACTTTTTATTAAATAGTCTAAGTAGGTACAAAATTTTAAGTTAAAAGATAGTGTTTTTCAGCCTTAGGGGTTGAATATTCCAAAATCCGTTCTTAGTGAGCGTCTACATCGCGAAAGGAGTAACTATGCTCAATTTAAGGGAGATAAACTAAGTAATGAATTGCCTAAAGACCTGAGAGAAACTGAATCATTGAATATATTTATAGCAAGATTAAAATAATACTTAAAGGATAAATATTTATTTTAAGTTATATAGATTTATTTTTCTCATTTTATTTTTTAACGTATGTACTTTTTCTTTTGTTACAAGTTATTAATGGTAACATTTTGCAGTTAATTTGTCTAAAGTTATATTCTCCTTTTTAACTCACTAGATGTCTTGAGATTTTTTTTCTTAACAAAAATGTATGTAATTCTCATTAAGTGAACAATTTACTTTTGAGAAATAAATTTCTTTAAACCGAAATTTCAAGTCAGTCGGACCTATAGTTTCGAAGATCTCGTGATATCACTTATATATATAAGTTTCAAATGACTGATATGTACGAATAACCTATGAGATAAGCATCAGAAACCACGCTGATTCACTAGTACACAGGTAAAGTAGTGATTGTGTATAGTAAAAACTTATGACTAAAGGGAGGTGTTCAGTAAAAATGTTGAGAAGGAGACGCTGAATCGGATAGTGCCCACCAGATGTCACGACGTTCCATCAGATCACATTTAATTCCGTTCAAAAGCGCAATTAGATATTTCACATCAAATAAGAGACGTAAATTACCTTGTTACATGTATTTTCCCTTTGGCTGACAGTATAAACTTTATGCTTATTACATAGGTACTGTGCCTTCAAAAAATCCGAATGGTAGCGGATATTATAGGCTTTTATGAAACTACACCGATTCGCTCTCACTGCTGTAAAATAAAATCGAAGATAAAAACGGTCAGCTTTAGACACAAGCTGATACTCAACTCGAGAGAGCTTTCAAGTGGAATTTTCCGACATATTGAATTACGCTGGGTCCGAAAATCTAGTTATGGATTTCGACCGTACAGTAAAATGTAGAAGGGGTACGTTTTAATGAAAAACTTTTAGTTGTATGTTTTCTTTTATTTAATCTATACTAATATAAGAAAGCGGAAGAGTATTTTTGTTTGTTTGTTTGATGAAATGACCAAAATTACCGCGATCGTCGAATCTATACTGATATAATAGACCGAAAGAGTTTTTTGTTTGTTTAAACACGCTAATCTCTGGAACTACCAGTCGGATTCGAATATATCTGGCTATATGATAGCCAGATTCACGAAGAATAGTATATGCTATCTAGCATTAGGCTACACCTATCAGCTAGCCTTAAATATTGGTTTTTGTTAGGTAATTGGAAATACATAGTGCACCCTAACTTATCCGCGTGCACTGGTGTAATGGCTTGTGATACGTAAAAACAATACTTCTACAAAAATATTTCTCCTTAGTACATCTAAAAAAAACTCCGGGATACCATATGCCTATCTCTTATACATAATTCACAATAAGGTATTTTGTGGCAAAGTTTTATTGAAAATTGGAAAGTGATTTATGAGGATTATTATTAGGCATGGCATATTAATCCTTACGAACGAAAGTTCATCCATCATCAAGACAATTTTATTTAGATAAACTTTGCCCTTTATAGCATATTATGTTTAGTTTGGGAGATAATGTAAAATTAAAATAATTCAACACTCGGCTCGGGTCTATGGCTATAGGTGTAATGGCGTGAACGAGCCATGTGAGTTGTGACGTATAACCCTGGCCACCCGATAAAAATATATCTATACTGAAGTATTATAAATAATCATTCAGCGATTTCTTTTAAATTATACGCAGGTGAAACCGCAAGACACAGCTAGTAGTGTATATGAATAATCAACGTAATGGCTCAGTGGCAGAAAGTGCGGATTCTACGATTAACTACGGTTTTTTTTTTTTTTCGAACTGACTACACTGTTAGCCCGAGGGGCCCTGGAGCCTTTACGGCTTTTACAGCTTTACCGGGCTTGGGATTAACTACGTTTAACAAACCTCACGATGAGGGAAAATTTATAGGTAATACTTATAGTATGGTGGTAGGGCAACCATCATCGTTCATGGCCTCAAGAACCTAGTAGTATGTTCCAATAGTTACATGAAATCCCTCGCAGCGAATTATTCCAAGAAAGCGTCGAAGCATTCGAACCGGCTAATGGTATTCGCCGCGATATACACTCCCAAACCAAATGCCCCGCTAACACGTAACTCCATTCCGTTCCGCATTCCGCAGAGGAACGGGTCTAGGGTTGAGTCGCCGCGGGGTGCAGACGCGAGGAGTATGCGGGAGCGAAGTTTATAACCTATCCCTGGTGGCGAGCCGGTAACGGTAGTTACGTGAGCTTTGGCTCGAACACGCCTGGCTACGACGGGTTAACTACCATGATTTTGTCATCAGGATCATAGAGGATATCGTGTGGTAGTCTATTATAACGGGTTAGCTATCATGATGTCGTCGTCGCGGTCAGAGAGTATATCGAGAGAGTTGTCTAGAACTAACCAGGTGTACTCGCGCCCAATCCCACGTAATCACCATTCTCGCCGCCAGGGATAGGTTGTTAGGCTCATTCCCACATACTCGCCGCCTACGCGCCCCTCAGCGGCTCAAGCCTAAGTTCGATCCTCCGGAATGGAACTTTCGAGCCCACTATAGTTATTTATTTAAGCAACCAACAAAGCATACGTTTTATCGAATAGAATACAGGCAATTGTTATTTTTTCTACTGAAAGGCATATGGTACCATTTGTCCGTGTTTAGAGATATGTTATTATTATTGCACCAATCAGCAAAGCAAAGTAGATCATATTGTAATAGTGCAGAGTCAGAGTTTTTGAAAATAGCTTTAACTATTTTGAGATCGTCTGCATATAAATAAATGCCAGAATTATGAAAAGTGTGTATAATATCTTTGATAAAAATGTTAAAAAACATAGGACCAAGGTGGGACCCCTGCGGCACTCCTGATGACGTTATCTGGGAATCTGATTTAAATCCACTAACAATAACCCTAAATTTACGTTCTGATATATACCACTTACACCAACCTAAAAGGTTTCCCGTGACGCCTATCAATGATAATTTGTTTAATAATATATTACAGTCAACTTTGTCGAATGCTTTACAGAAGTCAGTGTAAATTACGTCTACAGGGATGCCGGGGTAGCTACACTTGATAAAATAAGAAACACTTACTAAGCACCTTTCTAAGCTTATCATTTCTTAATATAAGCCTTTATATAAGACAATATAAATATTTAATCTTTATCTATACTAATAGGTACTATCAAGAGTTAAATGAAATCTCAGGTAGGTACGTACTACTCATCCGATTATGAAAATTATTTAACTGATAGAGAACTAAATTCATAATGCAAGCTATATTTTATTATACTTTATTATAAGTAGCGATCGCTTGCTAGTTTTTGATACGAGGCTGAGAAAATAACATGACGATTGCTTATTATTCAAGTTCTACAAACAAAACAGCTGTGCCACTATGCTTCATTATCTCTCACTATTTCTGTCTTCTCTTACACGAGTAACATGAATAATCTTCTCAACCAAACATTACAATATTTAATACATTTTATTATAATACAAATACACCACAGACCTACTCAACTAAACTTAACAGGTACTTTGAACATACTTATCTACAGTGTGTCGATAGCGTAGAGAAAATTGATAAGACAGTTATTTCTGTTTTTGATTTGTCGATGATAAGAATGTGTGTTGGACAATAATAATATTCCTATCAGTCAGCTGCCTAGGTAAGTGTAGTGATCCGATAACGACTACGCTTAAGTGGTTATTTTAAGTATCACTATCTTTTGTCCACAATCTCACTTAATGTTAACCGCGGATGGTCCAATATGGTAAAACGCTAAGTCTGTAATGAGGAACTGGCTCTCACGTGCAGCTGCCACATACCTATAGGTATGTATATATGAACATACCTATAGGTGCTTGGGGACAGGTATTCAACTTGAAGGTGGTAGTGGAAGCACCAATAGGTGTGTTCCGGCAGTTGCACTTGAGAGCCAGTCTTCCACTAGGTTTAGCATGTAATCATCTTGGGCGACATCGTCACTTAACATCAGGTGAGATTGTAGCCGATATGCAAAACCTATGACGTTAAAAAAAAAACAACTTGAGGGTGGTAGCTAGCCAGGCAGGCATTAGAAAAAGCCCTATCACCGTGCTATGGCTTCCTCACGATGTTTTCCTTCACAGAAAGCTCAGACTCATTGCAGGGATTCGAACTCACGTCAATCGACGCGAAGTCGTACACGCTACCACTGAGCCATCATTGCTTAATTGATTTTAGTTTCCTTATTCAATGGCAACATGCGTTTATTACATAATTATAACAATGTCACGTGGATAGCAAGTTTTTCTAAACTTCAAAGTTATAACAACGTTCTAACAAGATGGTGGCTCCCTTGTTAGAACTTTCCAGGAAGCATGTGACATCTCAGAATTCATGTGCCATGTTATTATTTCCTATCCACTTCACATATGCTGTTATGCACAATAACCAAACAAAATTCCACTAATATTATACAATGAACTAACTCAAGTCCATGAATATAAAATAAAAACCATTACTGAAAGACTAAGATCTCGCCAAAAACTCCCTTCACAGCCGTTATATAGCTCGACAGTTTTTTTTTTTCAACAGTCTATTGTTTGAGATCTGTCACTTGTGTAGAACAAAAAAGGTTGATTAAGAACGTACAAAAAGGTATAAATATCTTTACCTTTAATAGTTTAAAATTCCAAAATAGCGGACATCCAAAGTGACAAACCGACACAGTATTATTACTCATATATTTTATATGTTTAATCTATGGTGTTATCAGTTTCGAAGGAGAATTTACTACAGAATATATATATTATGTGCCGATACTCTTTTTAAAATCATGGGTCAGGATGTAAAACGAACATGATGTCAATTAATAGCTAATACGTTATTACACCATCACAGAAAATTCTGCGACTTGACTATCTAAGAGCAGAATTTAAAGATATTTCGTAAAAATGAGGTTATGTAGTAAGCTTTACTTAAACTGTTTTTAATAGTGATATTTTTTTTTCATATGTTTGTTATATTTGTAGATAACAAAGGTTTTAAGAAACTCAGAAACCATATGTAAATTTATTTAATTTGTAGGTACATTTATGATGCATTTTTACACGTATGGTAAGTTTGTATGTCTATAAATTGCGTTTAACTTATGTACATATAAAAAAGGAAGGTATGTATATGAAATACTGTGATAAATCTATATCTATTCACGTTATAAAACTCAACGTCTTTCTGTCTGTCCGTTTATGTTCTCTTCACGCAAAAACCACTTATCCGATTAACATGGTTTTTTAAGTTCATAGCTATGTTAGCTGGCCAGGTTATAGGATGTATTTTGTAAGATAAAGTAACATAAAAAATAAGCAGTGAATTTAATGTTGAATCAATAAGGAAAAACGACGCACTTGGAGCGCTTAAATGACTTACGCTGAGTAAACCATAAGAGAGTGAAATTAATATGTAATATAATTGTAGACCTTAATAAGACCTACAAAAACCTGAGTGATAGCATATGTCCGTGTGTGGTAGCGGGGGCAGCACGATTCGATCGTGTGCTCAACCGACGGCATTCTGTAGTCCACGCGAGCGGAGCCGCGGGAACAACTAATATTTCAGTTTGAAATACACATTTTTACAAATCAAACTTCAACTTATAACAAAGAGGCCCAGAAATACACTTTATTTTTATAATATATGCTGGTGGATGTATAAATGTTTGCTAACAAAATATTACTTGTGCCGAATTTGTTTAACTTAATTAATGCAAAAATAAAATATACATGAGCAATTTGTATGAGAGTAACTTATCCATCACTTCGATAATGTAACCCTTTCAATATATCTATATTGTTTTAAAATTTATGTCGGGAATAAAAATTAAAGTAAGCACATACACGACTAAAGTGTTTTTAAAAAAGTGTGTAAAAAAATGTAATCGACTCTACAATAATTCAATTTTTTTTTATCGTTATAGGTTGGCCTAGTAGCCACAATCTCACCTTATGTTAAGTGTCGATGTGGCCCAAGATTATAACACGCTAAATCTAGTGGAATACTGGCTCTCAAGTGCAGCTGCCGGAACACATCTACTGGTGCTTGGCGACAGATTTTCAACTTGAGGGTGGTAGCTAGCCAGACGGGCAGAAAAAGCCCTACCACCATGCTATGGCTTCCTCACGATGTTTTCCTTCACCGAAAGCTGAGGCTCATTGCAGGGATTCGAACTCACGTCAATCGAAGCGAAGTCGTACACGCTACCACTGAGCCATGATTGCTTCAAGAGTTTATTGATTATAGAGAATTCTAGATTTTTCCAGATATTTCTTCACTGTTCTTAGTAATGCGTTTTATAAAGGTCGTAACGATGATATAGTACCATATTAGACTACCATAAATTACCTTTTAATTGTTTAGAGCACGGTCCGCTATCGGCATATTTATTACCGTCTATTTATAACTAAACAACCTTGATTTGCGTACATCAAACAGTTTCGTCAAAGCAAACCGTTTGTATGCGTTAACTAAAGCCGGAAGATGATTTTATTTGTTTTAATGTATTTATTTAGCAACTAATTGTGCCTCACGGTTTCACCCGTGTTCAATCTATTCGAGCTTATCAATAATACAGATTAGATTCCCGGTAAGCGCTTCGAAAACGGTCCGAAAAACTAGAGCACAGATACAGTTGTGATCTTATTTCAAATAACCATCGTAACACCAATATTTGGAAGGATTATATTTTTTCAGTTTATATCATTAAGAGTTTTTAATAATGTAAAAACAGAATTAAATAGTAAATATGAATTAATTAACAAATATTATAATTGTTTGACCAACGTTTGCGATAATATGCAAACTATTGTAACAAACATCGACTGAACATCACTGAAGACACTGAGACATCGTGAATGCAACTTTAATTATTGCTTTTAATACTAATAATATACTACTAATTTAGTAATAGTTTAATACTAATAAAATAATAGTAATATTTCATACGATTTTGTTTGTTTCGTGATTTATAATAGAGTATTAAAGAAATATACATATCTTTTTTTTTATCGTAGCACGACATAGTGACTACGCTGTACCTGTTGGTGAGCACAGTGCAATCCAATAACATCGGCGACTACCGTGCGATTTACAATCCATCGTTACTCTTCGCTGTTGTTCCGGTCTGAACAAATGTCTCTTCACATTACGTGGGCATAAGCATGTAATTTCGATGCCCAGTCTTGTGATTGGTCTATTAATTGCACTTCTACGATCTTCAGCCACAGAGAATCACACTTCTTGCTAAGTAGTCTTTGCCCTACATGTCCTACGTACGTAAAATACGATATGATACGAAGCCCGGTGAAGCTGTAAAAGCCGCCAAGGCTCCAGGGCCCCTAAGGCTAACAGTATAGCCAGTACGAAAAAAAAACTATATGAAGAAGCATTGAAGATTTAAACATAATTACGTTGATTAAGTAGCGGTATCCTGCGGCTTCACATGCGTTTTTACGCAGTAATTATGTTTATCTCGTAATTTTACATATTATTGACAACTCTTATAGCCTATAAATTGAGGAAACACCTAATAAACTTTCCGGATTTTTAGTTTATTCCTTTATCATGTTATTTCTAAATGTATTATTGACAAAACTTAAAACCTATCAATTATGGAGTGATATAATAATATTATCTGTGTATTTTTTTTTAATAAAAATCACATGCCGTGGTAACTTTTACTAATATTACTTGATTATAAAAAAAGACAACAAGACAAATTCTCTGCGCCCCTGTTAGTCGCTTATTTTTTTCCAAAAGCTTTGAAATTGTAAAGGAAAATACTGTTCAGCCTTTATTCACTCCTTTTCCGATTTTGTTCGGCAAATCTGTTGCCGACGTGTAATTAACTTTAGATTCTTCGTCCACGTTCAAATACTTTTAAAGCTTTTTTTAGGAAATTTTTAAATTTTAACCAAATAATCTGTATATTATTTATTAAAAAAAAAACTGATTTTGTAAAGGCTTATCATGTCATAGGAATACAGTAGTGTCGAGACGAATTCAACGAACGATATCTTGTTTTGTTGAGACGTTGCTATGACCAGCATCTAAGTTCATCATCAGATCAGCTCAGTAATATCATATTGTAATCGAATTATTCTAAATTTCAACTTAAACGGTTAAATGGAAATCGTTAAAAAATTAATTACAATGTTTTACTCATACATACTTATTATAGCATGCAAATTCCTTTCATTCAAATATTTCCAACCTCGGCCACACTTCGCGCCATCTATGTACTTAAAACTAAAACTCACGCGCGGCGAATGACAGAAAAGACAACGGAGCGCATAAAATTGTGTTCCCTTAGAAAATTAATAGTCAAGCACGGACTTCACAAGTACTAAAAACAGTGCGTAATGTGCAGTGCCTAGAAGCCACGAAAACCATCATTAGCAAACCCTAAGTGAGTGGCAGACAAACATAGCTATTATCCAAATTCCTACCTCGCATGCTGGGATCAAAACGCGACAAAACAATACAATACTAAGATAGCGAGTTAAATAAAAGCTTAACGACGTTATTGGCACACCGGTCAAAAATTAAATTTATGAAGTAAGTAACGTCCGACTAAAAACTTAATTTTATGAATGAACTGAGAAATTTATGTGAAATAAGTTTTTGTGGTGTTATATTGAAGAAAATAACATTTAGTTGAAGAATTGTGTATGTTTTATTTTATTTTTAACTGACCATCAATTCCACGTTTTCCTTTAATAACATCGCAACAAAAATTTTGAGACCAATTGTGAAATAAAGTAAAATAAATATTAAAATAGACTCTAATATTTGAATAATTTGAACAATTGAAAGTACCGAATAATTCAATTATAATTTGAATTCATATTCTTCATTGAAGAGTAGTTCAAATTATTAAAAATAGTTCGAATCATACGAAAAGTACAAATGATTCAAATTCAAACAAAATCACTATTCGCACAGCCCTACAATAATCCGATAAAATAAAAGATATGAAATACATAAAAATAACAATCATGCTGTATCTAGGCGGTGGAGTATTGAAATAGAAAAATATTACGAAAATTTTGGTGACGTGAATAATGACATTGGTTCATTTTAAATGACGTGACATAATAAACTGTAATTACGAATATAACCGTGATTTTGTCCTACATTATCTACTTATTTATATACTGACGGACACATAAACTACATCAAAGTTCAGGATTACTTTCAAATTAATATTTTTAATAAGTATGAAAACTTTTTAGGTATACATAAATGAAAAAATTAAAGACTGGCCATTAATCATAAAAAAATATACATTTAAAAATGGAACTTCTGCAAAACAAATGATTATAGTCGGGAAAAGAAAATTTACGCGTTGTCTCAGAATTGCGTGTATTTAGTGTTAAGTTTTAAATTAAATTTTATTTTTCATTTGCCAATTTAATTATTGTTACCATAAGAAATGTTAGGTAGTCTTTTTAACTCAACAAGAGTTTCGGTACAATAATATCGATACTTCGTCCGAACAAGCCGCACAAATTGTGGCATTGGTGTGGCAAGGCCTGGAACAACGAACGATTGCTAGAAATTGAAATTTAGGCCAGTCTATGGTTTTTAGATTGTACAGAAAGTTTGTAGGGACGAGTTCTTTTGTAGAGACGTGATACCGGCAGAACTCGGGTAACCCGTCGTGATAACCGATTTATTGTGTCAACTTCTTTGCGAAATAGTTTCCTCACGTTTGTTAACAGCAAAACAGAGTTGAATGAAGTGCGTGGAGTAAACGTGAGTGCGCGAACAATAATGGGCATCCCCTAGTAAAATACCGAAATTTAACAAAAAAAAAACGCATATATTTATAGGGCAAACGGATAATCGTCATGAGACAGCTTTAACAGAATTTATTTTTCTCGTCATCCTGAACAATATTCTCATAATCATGTAAAGAAAAAAAACTTAACGTTCTTTATTTAATCACTAATTAGATAAAGAGCTTATAATAAATTTCACACTTATAAAACGAAACTATTATTGAAACCGAATGTAATAAATAAAATCGATCAATCGGCAGGAACTGATAACATGATTATTTATAGCCACAACAAATTCATATCAACCTATAAGTGCATACGTTTCATACGATTTTGTTTGTTTCGTGATTTATAATAGATTATTACAGAAATATATAGAAGAATATAAAACTATGAATATTTGTAAATATTTGAAGCTATTTATCAAACATTTGATAATTAATAAAATCCTATGTTTTTGAAGTTTGTAGTTCGTCTAATTCAATAAACTTTACTTAAAGATTTTTGAAGTGTGATTGATTTTTATATGTTTATTATCTTTTCAGAGTAGAAAAGTTTTAAGAAACCGAGAAATAAGTAAAATTTTTAAGCACATGATGTTGCATGATGCTATCGCTCTAGTTTCGAGAACAGGGATTTTAAAAATATACGTATTGTATCAATAATAATGAAGAATAATATGATACAATCTTTAACAAACCAACAAGAAATTTTAAAGACTAATATTATTAATATGGAATAAGTACTATATGTATTGCTAACTTATCATTAAATTAAATTATCTGTAAAATGATAGAGGTTTGCGATTTTGCGCGCGTCACGGAAAAACTACTGGATACATTCATTGAGGATTATACATAGAGTCGCTATTACGAACAAAAAATGTGCACAAAACGCAAATTAGTGATGTGAACTAAACTTGGTCATTGCGGAACATTTTTATTGAAACGATTATATTAATTTACAACTTGATCAGTCTTTGCTACGTGATTAATTAAACAATATCTCAGTGCACATGAAGGCAGATTTATGACATAACAGCTATTACAAACAAAAATACTGCACCACTTCACCGCGGTACACGCGCGGGGAGAGCGCAAATTAGTGATGTGAACCGTATAAATAAAACTTTTTATTCGGTTTGATTTTCTTATTATTTATAAATTAGAATTTGTGCGATTTTGTTTAAGGGGATTAGGTGCTGAGTGATTATTTATCTCAAGCTTGAAACGGTTCCATAGGACGAGGTAGTTTGTGTCAATTGTGACAATATTTTACTAGGATAGAATAACCTAACTAACATAATTCGAACAGGTTCACATCACTAGAGCAAATGTTTATGGTTGCATTGGTTACGCGCCCGAACACCAGGGAAAGAATCTTAACGCGTATTTGAAACAATTTGGTTGAGGCGTCGTCTATATGTATAATAATACCTCAATGGATAGATAGTTCTTTTTTCATTCTTTAGATACATAGTCCTTATAAAAAATCACGATATCTACTTATTATTTTATATTAAGTTCTAAGAAATTACGGTTTCTTTTGTCGTCCACGCGAGCTAAACCGCGAGCACGGCTAATATAATATATAATTAAATAAAATCGTGATTTCTTCCAACCCCTGTACTTATCCTACTTCGGACGCAATATAACTAATCTTAAAGTTAGAACTTAACCAATTTTTCAGTACTAAATGTCAATGCACTACATTGATGAGGTTAAAAATTTTAGAAACAAGTCTTTATGAAAAATTGTCACAGAATGATTCCTCTTACGATTTTCATCGGACTGTCTATCAAAGGCGAAATCTCACCGATGCTATACAGGTGGGTAAACCGTTCAGGTAAAGAAAATGTTTGAAACAAAACCAAAAATATATATTGCAGCAGTTAAAGTATAGCGACATCTCTAGTGTTTTTTTTTTTAATTCAGTGAGTATCTATACTACTATAATATAATAAAGTGAACGAGTTTTTTTGTTTGATTGTTTAAACACGCTAATCTCTGAATCTACCAGTCGGATTCGAAAAATTGTTTTTGTATATTATAATCAGATTCACGAGGAATAGTATAGGCTATTTAGCATTAAGCTACAACCCTCAGCTAGCCTTAAATATTGATTTTTGTTAAGTAAGTCGGAAGAAATAGCGCACCCTAACTGCTTTATCCGCGTGCGCTTGCGTAATGGTTAGTGATACGTAAATATAATGGTCTACAAAAATATTGAACCTTAGTACATTTAAAAAAAGTCCGCGATACCAAATGAATATGAATGAATAAATTTTATTGAAAAATGATTTATTAGCATTATTATTAGGCGTGGCATTATTAATCTTTACGAAAGAAAGTTACTTCATCATCAAGACAATTTTATGAAGATAAACTTTGCCCTTTATAGTAGGTTATTTGGAAGAATAGTTTGGGAGAAAATGTAAAATTAATATAATTCAACACTCTGTTTCGGGTCTATGACTATAGGTGTAGTGGAGCGAACGAGCCGTGTTAGTTGTGACGCATAACCCTGGCCGCTCGATAAACATATTGTCTATACTGAAGTATATAAATCATCAATCAGCGATTTCTTTTAAATTATACGCAGGTGAAACCGCGAGGCACAGCATCTAACTTCATAAAGTGGCCCGCCAATGCGTTTATATTTTACTATAATTAAACTATATTTTAAATATATGTTATTTTTATATCTGAATCTATCATGGCTGTAAACAAGTATTATTCAAATTAGGTGTTCCGCTAGCAAACACGGATTCAAAATTATGATCCGCCCTAAAATTAATCGGGCAGCCTTGACCTAAATATTCTTAAAAATGTCGAATCAGCTCTTTTAAAAGGAGATGCATTTCTGCATACGGTTTACCTAATGTTTTCTGAAGCTTATAGATGCTCATAATCACCTTGAAGCAAAGCCTCATATGTAAGTACTAAGTACTAAACTTTACCAGCCAATGCACAAAGAACTTTATCGGTGATACTGATTCAATAGAATCGTCATATTTAACGTAATGTTTTAATCATATGAAATATGTAGATTTCGATACGTTATCAATAGGCTATTATAATTGTGTACACTGGAAAATCCCCGTGACTGTTCCATAGAAACGCAATCGTTCGTCCTCTTTTAGTTTTCGTAACATCTTTGTTTTCTAGATAAAAGGTTTTTAACTCGAGTGTCCTTATCGCTACACTCAACGTCTATGTCCCACGATAACGTTTATTCTTTAGAATTTACTTTGTTCATCTAAATACCGGTACCAATATGCTATCTTAATCCATTTCTGACGATCAGAGACCGTAATCATAATCTGTTTCTTCTGAAATGAAATTCAATAAATGTTCCACAGATCTCAAATGCCATCGATTCTTGCAACTACGGAATGCCCTTTCTTCGAAAATGTTTTATAAAAAACCCTTTAACTTTTCCTTGGATTGCAAATATAATTAAAACAGAGTTTTAAACATAAATTTGATATATGTAGTAATAATAGGTCTTTACCTATGAAATTGACGTTCTGCAGTACTGGCCATATCAAATCAAAATATTTTTTGTTTGGCTAAGAATTCTAATTTCAAATTAATTTTATTTAAAAAAAATGGAATTCTTTTTCCAAAAGTAGTCATTTGTTTATTAATTAATGTTACATTTTCATCGCATTTCAAGCTTTTTTGTCATCATGGATACGTAAAAAATTCGAGTAATTATGGAATATGAGTACCGTCGTGGCAGTAACGCAACATCAACGACGTTTACGGAGCTAACACTACAAACCAACGCACCACCTGTTATTGGTTTACTCGCTTCCGTTCTGGGAATTTCGACCTGAAAAATGAACCTCGCGGTCGTCCGAAAACTTTGGTCGACAATGACGAATTAAAGGCGATTGTGGAAGCTGATGATACACAATCTACGGCTGAATTAGCAGCAGCTTTCGACATTAGCGTCAAAACAATATCGGTCCATTTGCGTCAAATTGGCAAGGTAAAAAAGCTTGACAAATGGGTGCCCCACGAACTCAATGATCGCCAGCGCGAAGTACGCGTCAAGGCGTGCCTTGCACTGCTCAACAGACACACAAATGAAGGAATTTTGAACAGCATTGTTACCTGCGATAAAAAATGGATTCTGTTTGATAACCGCAAGCGCTCAGCAAGTTGGTTGGATCCTGGTTCAGCACCTAAACAATGCCAAAACTTACCAAAACTTACCCCTAGAAAAGTGATGGTCACTGTTTGGTGGTCTAGCGCCGGTGTGATTCATCACAGCTTCTTAACAAACGGGGTGAGCAGTACTGCAGATGTGTACTGTGAAGAACTGAACACAATGATGGAGAAGCTGGCACATCTCCAACCAGCATTGGTCAATCACTCGTCTCCGCTGCTCCTGCACGACAACGTGCGACCTCATACTGCACAACAGACGGTCTCCAAGTTGCAAGAACTGGGGTTGGAAGTTCTCCGTCATCCGCCCTACTCACCAGACCTTGCGCCTACAGACTACTACTTTTTCCAGAATTTGGATAACTCCTTGGCGGGAAAAAAATTCAATACCCGAGAGGCAGTACAAAATGCCTTTGAAGAATTTGTTGCCTCCCGTCCAGCTGATTTCTTTAAGAAGGGCATCAATAAACTGCCACAGCGCTGGCAAAGATGCATTGATTGCATGGGTGATTACTTCGATTAATACAAATAAAAAATACATGAAAAAACATCGTTTAATTTTTTTCATAAAAAACGGCAATTTCATAGGTAAAGACCTAATATTATCGACTGACGGTTAAGTACAAGGGCGTAGCCAAGTAAGCTGAATGCTGGTTGACTTAACTCATATGCAGCACAAATACTCCAGCACTATTTGTAACACTCTGCAACATTTGGAAAAATATGTGTTGCTATTTTTAACGAACAACTTAAATACATTGTCAATGAAGTTGTAAATATTTCTAGAGAAGGCAATTCGGCAAGACTTGCGTAATATTAGCTATCCTTTGTCTTATACAAAATCCTGACTATATCTTTGGTAAGGAAAGATATCGTTAGAAGATATGAACGATTGAGAAATGGTTTTAGTTGTACCATCATCTAGTGGAAAACATAAAGATATCAATTTCTCAGAGCTTGCAATCAACGGTTCGTCATAAGTTCACCCCGTGTTTTTGAAATTTACAGGCAAAAACTTTGCAACGTTCTTTGCTAGACAGTTGTGTGTACCTGCTGCATAATCCTGATAAATAAATCTATTGAAAAACTCTTGAAAGGCTTAACTGTTAAAAGCAATGACTACATCAGTACCTTGAGTTCACTTTCTCTGTTGCTATTAACTACTAGTTGATATAATCACTTCTACCATGTAACCACATAATACAAGAAAATATGTATTTATGTTCAAATAATTAAATACACGTCAGCTAACCGACATCATACAAATACTCCACTGGTCTTAAATATTTATAGATGATTCTGTCCAACTCCAAATTAATCAGGTCTTTATCAGATAACAAAAGTTTGATCAGACATAAATTTTAACAGAGCACTGATGCTATTCGAACACCGGACACCGCAAGGTATCATGTGTATACAACATTTATAATTTAACGGCATAATATATTTACACGTACGCCTTTTTTATAGTCAACAAACAATTTATCATGATTCAAATTGAACTGAAGAAATAAGATTCAAAATTGCCCAGCCGGTTGTCAAGAACGATCAATCAGTCAATTTCGACGGGAGAATTTACACGTGTGTTGCTATTTTTAATTCGGCAATTGTTTACTTAAATATAGTTTAGCATAATATTTATGGATCCAACGTAAACTTTAGAGAATAACTTTGTTCTTTTTATAAATAATTTTCTTAAGTATTTTTAATGGTCAGTTCAAACAGTATGGTATAAACCTCACTGGAAATATATTATTCAAAGGTAAGTTAGGTCCTGTATTCACGATTGATTATAAAGCGTATTAAACGTGATCCAATTAAACAAAAACGAGCTGTTTATCTACGGAACGATTTTTTAAGATCTGAGGTAGCAAATGCATGCGGTCCATCGAACCATTAGTGATAAAGGGTCAAACGCCAAAAGGGCGAAAGGCCTGACGCTAGTCTTAAGGAATAAAAAAATCATGGAACCGACGTGTTCCGACGTATTGTGGCTTATTAGAGATAGGCATATGGTAATACGGACATTTTTAATATACTAAGGAGCAATATTTTTGGAGAACATTGTATTTACGTATGCCTAACCATTACGCCAGCGTACGCGGATAAAGTAGTTAGGGTGCACTATTTGTTCAGACTTACTTAACAAAAAACAATATTCAAGGCTAGCTGAGAGGTAAAGCCTAATGCTAGATAACCTATACTATGCCTCGCGAGTCTGGCAATTATATACAACAAGAATTTCTCGAATTCGACTGATGGTTCCAGACATTAGCGTGTTTAAACAAACAGAAAACTCTTTCGCTCTATTATATCAGTATAGATTCGACGATCGCGGTAATTTTGGTCATTTCATCACCAAATGCCTTCTTCCCTATAATGAAAATCCCTGAAGCGACAGTTACGTATACAATGTAGACAGACGAACAGATTTCTTGGATGTTATGGGACAGTTTGTAGAACCATGCGTTAACGATAAAGCAATGCAAAATAATTATCCAGCCTTTAAAAAAAATCGATGCCAATTAAAGCGTTTATAACCTAATTCGATTGTTCTATACTATAGCAATAAAGATCTGAATCATCGCGTCATCGTTATAAAAGTAAAAAGCAACAATTCGTATGCCGATTAATATCTTTCATTATTTTATGACGGCGCCAGTCGTTAATAACGATAATTATTATCTGTATGGAACAAAGTGGGACGGCGAAAAATCTGGTATTTTTTATAACTAAGCCCGGATGTTTTAAAGTAAAAAAAAATATATCAAATGATTTTTAATTTACATGAAAATAAATTATTGAAATAAAATTATCAGACCGGCCAGTAGCACTATTCTCACTAGTAATATTCGAAATGTATTCACTGGCGAATAACATCTTTACTACGATAAAACAAGATGTTTTTAGCAAGCAACTTCATGCTGTAGACTTTTTGTTACAATGTGTTATATATAATCCTTGTTTATAAAGCGCCTCGAGAAACAAAGGAATACTCCAAATTAACAAGCGACCCCATTTAAACAGATCGCTTAAATATTCTATTGTTTTGAAAGCTTTTCGAAGCTTGAAGCTAGAAGCTAAAAGCTTGTTAGAGATGCGTCCGTGTATATATATATCGGACCTTACCAAATAGCGTGAGGCTATATAGTTGTATCCAATCTCACCAATGAATTATGGATAGCATTTATTTTTAGAAGCGAATATAACACTTCAATTGATAATTAGTCCAAGAATAACCGCTAAATGTATAAATGTCACCGCTGAAAGACGAGTTTCTGTCGAAAGATGCCGTCAGTATGACGAATTTTAAACTTTGCGGGTCCACAACTGATTCTAATCCAAAATGAACTACAAGTGCAGAATAAATGAATGGACGCACAGTGAATGAATCAAAGCAACAATGGATAAATGAATGATAGAGTGTATGAATGATAGAATGAATGAATACTTTATTGCATTATTACAGTATTGTGGAAATTTATTATTATTCTAGTTAGGTATTGCATACAGAAAAATTTATGAAAATAACCAAATACAGAAATACACATATCGAGCATGAGGTTGGTAAACCCGTTATCAGAATAATTACACTGAAAAAAAAGTTTTGTTAAGACTAGCTCAAATTTTACCTATTAGTTACAAAATTCGGGGGACTACTAAACTGAGGCCTACTAGTAACCAAACTCTTAACTAGTTTGGGAAGTGCAGCAAAACCAGTTTAGCTATTTTAACAAAAGTTTGGTTACTAAGAAGTAAATTTAAGCTATTTTCTGATTAGTCAAACAGTTCAGCTATTCATTTTTTTTCAGTGTAACCTGTTTTTATTGTGCAGATAATACCGCTATACTATAGTTCAATGTGTATACAATGGCTACACAGGTAACCTCTAAATATAGTTCAATTCTAGTTAACATTAGCAAGAATCGATATACGATACTTTCGTGTTCCATACGTTATATAAAAAGTCTAAACTTTTTCTTTAAACTATCTTAGATATATTGAAATTAATCATGTGACGAGCCAAGCTTCTGATTTCGCGTAATATTGATTATTAATGAAGATATGAGGCAGACCGAATACCAGCGATGTGTCATACCACGACACATAGTATCAGCTAAGTATTTACTTGCATAATTGACAATTCTCATAGCCTATCAATTGAGTAATGACGTAAAAATTTCATATAAATCGTTTGAGTAAGTTTTCTTTTACTAATATACTATGTATTAAATCGTACCTTTCTCGTATAGTAAAGGTGTAGAGCCGTCTCGCGGCCAGGTTGTTCTCTCCGTCTAAACATGTTGGGTCCTTCAATCGATATGTAAAATGTCATTTGGGCAGGCCGGAATCATGCGGCGAATACTGCCACAGCAATCCCTCGACTATCATCAAAGATCGCCGTCGTTTTTAGTCCAAGCCGGGTAAAGTTGTAAAAGCCGTAAAGGCTCCAGGACCTCTAAGGCTAACAGTATAGTCAGTTCGAAAAAAAAAGAGCCGTCGTTTTTAACAGCACCCCACTTACTATTACGTGCTGTAAAACTAAATAACTCACTAAAACGATTTCATATCATCCGGATGATTGAAAAGGTGAACTGTGTATACCTATATTGGTCCTTATTTATGATTTTTTTATAATTTTTGTCAAATTGTGTATAGACTTATATAATCTTTAAAATGTTTTTTGTAAATTATTTTTATGACAACAACTCGTTATTATTGTTATTAAAAACATATAATTCCGATCTTTTGAAACAAATGAAGCCGCGGGAAGTAACTATGTTTGAATAAGAAAAGCGTTACGTGCTCAGGCATGAAATAACAGAGTTATTTGTGACCCGGCCATCACAGTTTATTCATCCTTGTTTGGATTTCCTCGGACAGTTAACGAATTGTGACAATATTTATCGTTCATTCGAATGAATAAACAGCTTAAATTTATACATATAGGGGAGAAACGGGTAATGGGGGTCAGCGGGCAATGGTAGTCAGTACAATAATAAGAAAACTAAAAGACGTTGACAAGTGAATATCGAGCGAAATGATCGGACATACTACACCCGGTACCCAGATCTAATCACCGTTTTAATTGTAACGTGACGTTTGCACGAAAAAGGTATATTATTATCCGCCGCGATTTCATTATAATTTTTCCTGTGTATAACATAAGAGATGAGATATTTATTTAAATATTTTTTTAATTATAACTTTTCTTTTTATTTTAGTAAATTACTAAATAATCTTTTTGTGAGACATTTTTAATGAAATATTTAACGATTTATTTTCAGTTAGATTTTTTTAATTTCATTTCTATTTTGGGGTAATGGGAGTTAGTTGACCCCCACGGAATAGAAAAAACCGCAGCAAAGCAAAAAACCTTTAGGCAAGGCCAAGGGACCTGTTCTTCAAGATAAACACTCCTCCTGAGAGTCAGATACAAGTTTCTGTAATATATGTGATGTCGATAAAAATGACGATCCAAAGTAGGTCCTTGATTTGTGATGAGTTTAGTTGCAAGAATGAGTTATGGTAACGCGCTGGTACACTTCGTGTGGTTTATGGGCACACGCTAACTGCTTCCGATAGATTCAGCAAAAGGTTATGCGTACGACAAGTGCTGAAGATGTGTTGACTCTCATTGTCTAATATGATGACTACCATTACCCGCATGTCAGGGCAATGGTGATCAGAATCGTTATTTTTATAAAGTGTAATTATAAGTATATTACTATCCAAAAATTTAAAAAACTGCTTAAAATTGATAAATTATTAGTTATAGTAATAAAATATGTTTTTTTAATTAACCCGAAACAAATAACTTTAGATTTATATCGATTTTTGCTTAAGTGACTCCCATTACCCCATTTTCCCCTACTAGCGGTGCCTGCGGCTTCGCACGCGTATATTACGCAATACCTAATTAGTTTTATCTCGTATTTTCATTTTGTACTTATTATTATCAATTTTTATATCTTATCTCAATTGGGAATGGCATACAATTCCGGTGCACAAAATTACATCAAACTCAATTAAGAGTTACTAAAAAATATATTTATTTGCAATATTTTTTTTACGATTTTTAATAGTGTTATAGACAATACTTATGACTTATCAATTATATAATGCTTCTCGTTTACAAAATTGGTAGAGATTTTTAAATAAAAAAAATCTGAAAGCGCTATTCAAAATTAAAATTAAAAATATTTTATTAAATTTGTGCCCTAAGAAAGCACTTAAACATTTCAACACATTACTACCGGTTCAGAAAGCATCCCAGTTATCGAGAAGAACCGGCAATAAACTCGATCGGTTTTATCAACTTTTTTTAAATTGTTTTTACAGCATATTTATTGTTTATAATTATTATCATTTTTAATGGATGTTGTGATTATTGTAATAATAATTTGTATTTGTAATTTGGCGCCCAACGTAAATAATGCCACTGAGCTAGACATTTTTCTAAATTTTTAAAAAACCGCTTTCACAAGTGAAACGATTTATCGTAAAAAAAAATCCAGTCTTGTTCGATATTTTAAATTTGAAAAGTTCTTCCAGCCAAAAATACAGTCTTTGTATACGACCTACTTATTATATATATATATATATATATATATATATATATATATATATATATATATATATGAACGTAAAAGAAGTTTGTATTACAATATTAAAATACAGTCAAAATCTGTTATAACGACATCGACGGGACTACTCATGTTGAGTCGTAAAAACCGATAGTTGTAACAACCGGTGACAGGTATTAATAGGAAAGATAATATGTATATTCATGTAGGAAATTAAACCGCATTTTGTTTACTTCAATACAAACGTATAATATAAAAGAACAATATCATTTTTCCATCATTTTTGTATGCATAAAATCTGTAATTTTAGTTTGTTTGAAACGCTTCTGTTGTACATACACATTTTGTAATTCACGTTGGATTTTAATCAGCGTATCGTCACAATTTCCCTGCATGTGGAACTCTTCATTAAAAAGAACGATCTTTCGTAATACACTAACAGCATTGAGACCGTCAATCAAAGTTGGCACTGTAAATTGTTCTTCCGAGTCTTCAAATGAACAATTTTCATTTTCCTCTTGAACTTCACGTACAATATCATCCTCCGTAGCTGGTGCACAAATTGCAATAGACTGATCTACATCAATGAACTCGTCTGTTTCAGTAGTAGATAAAGCAGGTCGTAAATTTTGAGCTAATTGAGCCAAAGAAATATTGTCCTCTTCATCATCGTCAATCACATCATCTGAGGTTCTTGTTATAAGACTTGTAAGATCTTTAAAACCTGCATGCCCAAAGCAGTTAGCTATAGTTTTTTGTGAAACTTTTTCCCTTGCTTCTGATATCATCAAGATGGGATCAAGAACCGTAAAGCTGTTCTGATTATTACTGTCAATGCTTTGTATTAACTTTAACACTTGCAGTCTTCTATAATGAGATTTTAAACATCTTATTACACCTTGGTCCATAGGTTGCAGTACAGATGTAACATTTGGTGGTAACGAGTTTGCACGACAATGCCATGTCGAGCCCGGTAACGTTGAATCCAACTAGACGAGCAAACAAAATCTTCACCAAAACGTTGAGCAAAGTCGTTTGCTTTTTGTTGAAGAATTGGTCCATTTACTGGCACATAATTTGTCCTTTGATATTTAAACCACTTTAACAAAGCTTCCTCAATCTTCGTATGTCGCGTTGTTATGACTCGTTTCATTTTCAAAAAATTCTTGTCGTAAAGGATTTGAATTTTCTCCCTTTCTTTCCAAATGGTTGAAATTGTCGAGTGTGATACACCATATTCTTTTGCCAGGTCTTTGTTTGGAATTCATTTCTCTAGCTTTGAAATAATACGCGATTTTTCTTCGATATTGATTTGTTTTCTTTTTTGCGACATGTTATAATTTTCCCAGTTAACTCAACAATATGTTTTGGTGCGTCTTGTGTAAAGATAAGTAACAAACTGACTTAAGAGATATGACGAAGCGGGCCTTGAGGCTACGGCATGCATGTGCTTTGTTTCTAAGAATTACAAAAGACCCTAAACTTTGTTTACTTTTACGATAATAGACATTGACTATTATACTGTGCCAGATGTGGATACAGTTACCTATTCAAATTGCTTACAATACAGCTGAGCCGGTCGTTCTACAGATATAATTCTCCGAAAACATTAACCAAATGTCGCCAACCAAATGGTCGCTTAATGCGGTATGTCGTAGTAAACAATGTCGTAAAAACCAATGTTTTCGATAAGGCGGTCATATAACATTCAGCCAGGACCTTTGATTTTGGTCAATTAAACCGGTATGTTGTTCTAAACGATGTCGCCATAAACGGTTTTGACTGTAATAAATTACATAAGAACTAAAGATGCCGACCGAAAACACGATAAATAAAGTAATGAGGGATGAACAAAGTTAAAATAAATATATATATAATTACAGATAAAAATGATTGATAAACAATCATTACAATGTACAGATAGAGAATCACTTCCAGACATCATTCCGTCATTCACGTAATAATCCACCCTATAATAATATCCTTTGGACAATACAACTTTCTTAACATGATCCTTGAACTCCGGCTACTAAGTTTATTATAGAACCTGACATAATTACCTAAAAACCATTTATTAGTTCTACTAAGTCTAAAAGATGCAATGAATATTTAATATTTACTTCTATTAAAATTGTACCTGTAATTTATAAGTTCAAAAGTCTTTACCTATGAAATAGCTTGTTTATATAGAAAAAAACATTTTTTTTTAAATGGCAGTGTATATTTCATTAATCGTAGTATAGACCAATTGTCGATGCACTTTTGCCATTTTAATGGGAGGTCACTGATGCCTCTGCTTTGGAATTCCTGGCGACAGGAATCGATGAACCCTTTAAAGGCGTTTTAACAGCCTCATAGGTTTGAAGTCTCCTGCAACAAACTATCAAAATTTGGAAAAAAAAAACTATGGAAATCAGTGAGAGCAAGGCCTAGTGAGTATCGTGGATGACGGACAGCTTTCAGTCGTAACTCCAGTAATTTTGAGACAGTCTCTTATGAGATTGCTGTCGTGAGGAAGGAGTTGAATAGAAGAATTGATAAATCTTTGTTGTTTGACAATTAGCTGGTCTATCATCATTTGCAATTCTTCATAGTACACTTCTGCCGTAATTGTTGTACCAGGTTTAATACGCTCAAGATGCTGTAATAAACAATGCCGGCGTAGGTCCACCATACGCAAGTAGTTTCTTTTAACTCACTTTGCGTTTAGGACATGATTTGGCTGCCTACCCTGTCCAACCAGTGCAACGGACATTTTCGACTATCATACAGGACTCACTTTTCATAAAAAGTGACAATCCGATTCAAAATCTCCTCATTTGTGTGCTTGTTCAACAAGTTAAAGCCGGCTTCGACAAGATTTTGTTGTTCTTATTCAATGAGTTCATACGGTTGGCGAGCTTTTTTATCATTCCAATTTATCATAAATAAATCAGTATCATTTTATCACTTACGTTGAAGGCTGCTGTTAATTTCAACGTGGTTTGAGAAGAATCTGCTGCCACTACGGTTTTCAATTCATCGTTATCGACTTTCGTTTTCGGTTGGCCACGGGACTCATTGTTGTGATAAAAATCTCCAAAAGGAAAGCGATTAAACCAAAAACGTATTGTGCGTTGACTTGCGGTACTCAGTTCATACACGTCATTGATATTGCTGAATTAATTGCTTGAATTTTGCTGTTTCCATGATCACAGTAACAGAGATATCAAAGAAAATTGGAAAGGCGGAAAAATAAATAAACAACTGATTTTTAAAAGAAATGTTTTAGCTATATTATAAAATTATTATGACCTTGCAATATTAAGCAGAATGAAAGAGATATTCACACTAGTCAATATAAAAAAAATCGGTAATTTCATACGTAAAGACCTAATATCTAAATTTGTTCGATAATACTTTAAATTATCCAAGACGTATTGGGAGGGCAAAGGTATGATACTAAATTCTTGAAACTTGTTCTTCAGTGAATCGCGAGGTCCCATGTCATAACGACGATGTAACGATTCTTATGGCCTCATTTGAGGAATGGCATAAGCATCCCGTGTACAACCTTTAATAAAAATTGGTAAAGCCGTTTTTGAAGATAGATAGATAAAAAAAAGTCATATTCGTGACCAAGTGTCCTTCATAATAGATGTTTAACGGGAAATACATGTAAAAAACAGACAAAGTACAGATATTAATGTTGATAAATGTCGTCCTCCTTGACATATCTGTCAATGGCGAACTTTGCTATCTCTGATAATGAGCGCTTAAAAAACTCATAATCAAAAGTATAGTCAAGTTTCATCTGAGCGTGAGTTCTTTAATGTGGGTACGAAGTTGCATTGACGAAAAGTCGACGGGTATTAAAAGAGATGTAATGCGTTGGCCATCAGTCATAAAACATCCCGACTGACGCCCTTTAAGGTGTATCAGACATTCACACCACCCGATTACATCGCCGCGGTTACAGAAGCAATAATGACTCGTATAGTGACAAAAACAGCAATGTCAATTTTTTTCATTATGGATATTCTTTATTTCAACTAATCTTATTTTTTAGAACATCAGGGATTTTACAGCATGCGGCAATTACGATATCGTTTATCAATATTTTTGTAAACTTATTATAATTAGTTGCATTGTGAATAAAAATAATGTCAACAATTTTTTTTGTAAAAATGATCATTGGTGTTCTATTCTATTTACCACATTATTGGCTATAGACGGTGCCTGCTTTCGACGACGTTGTAGACATTGTGTACCTACTTTATGGGGGATCACCCGAGTTAACTGAAAGATACAGCTTTTTTTTTTCGAACTGACTATACTGTTAACCTTAGGGGCCCTGGAGCCTTTACGGTTTTAACAGCTTTACCGGGCTCGGGGGCGAGCGCTTAGGGCACTCAGCCACGAAAGCTAAGCAACAACATCCGAGGGTGCCAAAGTGGCCGAACCTCGGCTCGGACTGTTGCGCGTATGCAATTAAGTCGCGATCTGACTAAATCCCTATCATTCGATCTAAACTAACTATACATATATACATGTTTCTGCCCCCTGGAAGGAGGGAAGGAACATGTGTATGTGTATTTAATGGTCTGAAAATTTTTGTCTAATCTAACTAGGCAAAAAAAGAAAAAAAAAGGTCCCTTACAGAACCTATGTACCTGTGTGTTGTGCATGTTTGTATAATGCAGTGTCATGTATGGCTGTGAAAGCTAGTGAATGTAGAGTCACTGTATGGCGCGAACGGCTGCTTGACTCAAGGGCTCCATGCCGATGGATCGGACCTAGGCTTGAGTTGCCGCAGAGGGCGGTCGTAGCGGGTAAAGATACAGCCCTCCACTAGGTTTAGCCCGCGGATCGACGTGGTTACCGAGGTGTGGCCACTGTGTACACTACAACTACGTAGATAGATCATACATACATATGTATCTTTTTACATATATAATTTACGACATGGGTTATTTTATATCAAGTAATCATAAATGAAATTTGCATTATCACAATTTTTTACTTCGACATTAATCTCCTATAATTTTGTACGGCTTTAATCAAATTCGAATGATTATTTGATAATTAAAAGAACTGATAAACACGACTATCCTGCCAGAAAACTAACAAAAAAGTAAAAAACAAGTTGTAGTAAATAAAGAAGCTCACATACATGAACCCTGAAATCATTACACTCCTTTGTTGGGCAGTCGTTTAAAAACTTATCAAAAAACAAAGCGATTCCTGCATGGAATAAAAAGTTATTAATGTTTTAAGAAACTACGATTTTTATAAGCACTACGCGTTCAGCGATGCTTATAAAATGTATTGTTAATTTAGTAAACACCGTAGACGAAGTCACAGTATAGAATATACAAAATATACGAAATGATAAATTTCGAGTATCGAGATTTCGTAAGTTTCGGGAAGATTTTGTGGCGTTAGTATTGAGATCCTCGATGTCGACATCTCCAGTGACAGTCATTTAGAAGACAAGGTTAAGCTGGATCCATAAGACTCGGGGTACTGAAGAGAGCGAAACGGTTCTTCACCCCGGGGTAAAGACTGCAGCTGTACAAAGCGCAAGCTCGACCCCATGTGGAGTACTGCTGTCACCTCTGGGCTGGTGCACCTGGATACCATCTTAGTTCGTTTCAGTCGGTTCAAAGACGAGCTGTGAGAATTGTTGACGATCCAAAACTCACAAGAGACTTTGCCTCCTTGTGCGTGTTCTTCCGATTGTATAATGAGTTGTATTCCGAAGAATTTTACGATATGATGCATTCCACCATCGCATTGCTCGCCATCAGCAGGGACTCCTTACAGGACATCCTTGAACCTTGAAGCCTAAATAGTCACGGATAGTTTCAGTTCGTCGAGCTTCGTTTCAGAAGAATTTCCTCACGCGAATGCTCCGGATTTGGAATGAGCTCCCTGCTAAGGCATTGTATATATTCATTTTAGGACAGTGTATAAGTATAATGATTCAATAAAACATAATTTATTCATTTCCTGTGAATTGTAATTTAATTATCTATATATAATAATATATAAAAATTGATGTTGGTATCAAAAACATCGAGTATAATATAGTATAACTTCTATTGGTAAAAGAATCCACTAAAAAAAGTTAGGAGTGAATGAAGGTATCTCCTCCGAAAAATGATCGGTTTTTTTTCGAACTGACTGTTAGCCTTAGGGGCCCTGGAGCCTTAGCGGCTTTTATAGCTTCACCGGACTTAGGCATGAACGGGCAAATTAACTTCTTAGCAAGGCTAAGTGGCTCGTCTAACCATTTAAATATAACTCGTACAGTTATATTTCACAGTACACAACAGTAACAATCGTCTGCGGCCTCGCGGTTATTGTATTTTTTTATTATTATTATAAAATTTAACCGAAATCTTCATTCATTTTAAATATAGATCTATTTATGTCCCAATCTATCATGGCTGTAAACAAGTATTGTTTGTTGTGTCAAGATATTGTACACTTGGATTCGTGCACTTTATAACGTGAATTCGAAGGTACACCACTTTCCTTTACTTCACTTTCAACTTAAATAATAATCAAATGAGATTACAAAACGCTCGAATGTCACATAAATCATTTTTTTTTACGACTTGATTAAATATGTTTTTCAGACACGTTCACTCATGCTCATAATATATCAGTAGCGATTATTTCTGTATCTAATTAAATTAATATATTGGTTATACAATAAAGATAAATTAATTTAATTCTGTTACGTTTCAGTAACGTGTTTTATTGAACGCGATAAATGAATCCTTTCAATTTTCAATGTCGATAAGTACGCTGTATATAAACAAATGGATGCGTGTTCTAATGTACGTGCGTAGTCACGTAATGGGCGATGTTACGTGAAGCGTAACTATTTTCACCAAAATAAAACAAGTTGTGCAGCCAACATCCCTCATCCATCATCGTAAAAATGTACTCTCATAATTTTTTCAAAACACGCCTAATATATAACTTCAAAAATGGACACCTATTTGGTTGAAATCAATCTTTTTTTTTCACTGTAGCATGGTTACAACCTATATTACCTAATAGTTTGAATAAAAGATTCTCGGACACCGCGTGGAAATATTACGATGGATCCAAGCTTTATGTGATATAAAACATATCTATTACAGAAATTTTATTTGTAATTGTTCATCATCATCATCATAGGACATAGGCCTCCCCCAAAGATCACCACAACGACCGGTCCTGTGCTGTCCGCATCCAGCGGCTTCCCGCAACCTTTACCAGGTCGTCGGACCACCTTGTGGCGGGTCTGCTCACGCTGCGTCTTCCGGTACGTGGCCGCCACTCGAGAATTCTTTAACCCCATCGGCAATTTGTTCTACGAGCTACGTGGCCAGCCCACTGCCACTTAAGTGTAGCTATTCTTCGGGCTATGTCGGTGACTTTGGTTCTCATGCGGATCTCCTCATTTCTGATTCGATCACGCAGAGAAACTCCGAGCATAGCCCTTTCCATTGCCCTTTGAGTAACTTTGAGCTTTCTTATGAGGCCCATAGTTAGCGACCACGTCTCAGCACCATATGTAATCACTGGCAACACACACTGATCAAAGACTTTCGTCTTGAGACACTGCGGTATCTTGGACGAGAATATGTCACGTAGCTTCCCAAACGCTGCCCAGCCGAGTCGGATTCGACGATTGACCTCTTTCTCGAAATTGAATCTACCTAACTGGATTGTGTGTCCCAGGTAAACATAATCTTCAACAATTTCAAGCGTATAGTCTCTGATCTTCACGGGAGTTGGCGCTACATGGACGTTCGACATAATCTTCGTCTTGTCCATGTTCATGCTAAGACCAACTCGTTCAGAGGCTTTACTGAGGTCCTCGAGCATCGCACGGACGTCCCCCATGGTCTCAGCCAAGCCATGGGTGATGTATTCGCCGTTTATGTTGATGCCTAGTCCTTCCCAGTCCAGAACCTTGAAAACATCTTCCAGTGCAGCGGTGAACAGTTACAATAAATAAAAAATACTTATAACACACATACGTAAATCATGCCTCTTTCCAAATGGGGTAGGCAGAGACCAAGTTCTTACACCTGCTACGATCCTGACATACATATTTCGCTTCTTCAACAGTCATGAATCTTTTCATACATGCTCGTCGGTTTGTGTAATCTTGACCTGACCTTTCTTCAGAACGTCTCCGATTTGATCGTGGAACGTTTGTCTAGACCTTCCTCTTCTAACGTTCCCATTCATACTTATCTTATAAATTTGTCTAGTCATTCTTCTTTCATTCATCCTCTCTACATGCCCAAACTATTAAAGCAACCCTTTCTTAATCCGTGTCACTATATATTCTTTCACACCACAACGTTCTCTTAACCACACTATTTCTTATCCTGACACTTAATTTCACTCCTAAAATACTTCTTAGCGTTCTCATTTGTACAGCATTTATTCTACTTTCTGCCACACCCAGATTATGAGCAGCTATCACAGCTAAATTAAAATTTATTTTTTTCTTATTATTATAACTTGTGAAGATATCCTTTATAATAATACATTATGTAAAATCTTCAACCGGCTAATTACTGTGGTTCAAGAGATACAGCTTTTTAAGTATAAGAAGGCCAGCGCACGCGTAGCAATAGAGTTCTTTTTCTAACAATTAAAACATGAAAATCTTTACTTTATATAATTATACTAGTTGTGCCCGCGGCTCTGTTCGCGTGGGCTACAGAATGCCGACGGTCAAGCGCACGTGCGAATCGTGCCCCACCCCCCCTCAAATGACGTTAGACAAAAATACTGATTGTGGATAATCCTTAGAAGATAGATATGTGCTAACAACAACTTTTTTATAGATCTTTTTAAGATCTACAATTATGCAGAACAATTAATTGCATATATCTTGTATGGTTTACTCAGCGTAAGTAATTTAAGCGCCCTAAATGCAACTTTTTCCCGAATTGATTCACCAATATCGTCACTGCTTATTTCGTATGTTACTTTATCTTACAAAATATATCCCATAATCTGACCAGATGCCATAGCTATGAATTTAAATATAAAACATGTAAAACAGATAAATGGTTTTCACGTGAAAAGAACATAAACGGGCAGACAGACAGAGAGACGTTCAGTTTTATAATATGTATAGAAATCTCGGCGCATTGACTGTACTGTCCGTGATGGTAAGCAAAGTACAATCCAAATACAACGGCGACCACCGAGAGAACGAAATCCATTGGCGATATAGATTGGCAATCAGTATAAAGCAATCTTTCATAACTGTCTTATCATATTTGTAGAAGGAAAGATAAGGCTATATATAAGTGCAGCTGTACTTTACAGATGTGTCGACTTTGATGGTACTGTGTAGGTATTCTGGCGACCATCAAAACCCAGGTATAAGATCTGTCATAGTACCACGCTTAAGTGTGTCGCGATCCGGTAACAACCAGTATCCAATAATCAAGTAGGGTCATGCAGGGACATGGTGACAGTGATTTTTTTTTATCGTTATAGGTTTTGGCGTAGTGGGCACAGTCTCACCTGATGTTAAGTGACGATGTGGCCCAAGCTGATAACACGCTAAACCGTGAGGAAGACTGGCTCTCAAGTGCAGCTGCCGAAACACACCTATTGGTGCTTGACAGATTTTCAACTTGAGGGTGGTAGCTAGCCAGACGGGCATTAGAAAATGCCCTACCACCATGCTATCGTTCCTTCACCAAAAAGCTTAGGCTCATTGCAGGGATTCGAACTCACGTCAATCGACGTGAAGTAGTACGCACTAACACTGAGCCATCATTGCTTCAAAACTGACTTTTTTGGTTTATCGAATTTCACCAATGTTCCTGGTTTGTATTCTGATTACCATAAATTACAGTACAGTTAGGATACCATGTCATGATACTTATATGTTTAAAAACTTGAATGAATCACTTGAGACGTTATAAACGTAAAGCGAAAAAATCAATAATATTTGAAAAGATAAAACTTTTCAATCACTGTCATAATGAAAATAATCTCATCCCTAATAGAATTAACACCGGAAACTGATATAGATAAAGAGACGAGTACACACACCATTATAGGTTAATTCAGTCACTAATCCGAACTTAAGTACATTCATCATTAAATCTGACATTTGAAATTATGGATTAGAATACGACAGGAAACATACCCAAGGTAAGTGGATAAACGTCATACAACAAAGCAATGCAATCAGCGCTCTAAGTAAATCTCTGTAGGATGTATAATAGACTGATCTTTGCTTTTAAAAGTCAAAGTATCTATGGTGTGTTTTATTATTTACTAGCTGTGCCTGCCACTCCGCTCGCGTGGACTACAGAAGCCGTCGGTCGAGAGCACACGCGACTCGTGCTGTCCCCGCTCAAAAGAGGGAAGACAAAATGCTTATTGTGGGTGATTCTTAAAAGATAAATATATACTATCGCTGACTTTTTGTAGGTCTTTTTAAGATCTACAAATATGTAGAACATTAATTTATTATATCTCGTATGGTTTACCCAGCATAAGCATTTAAGCGCCGCAAATGCGTCTTTTTCCGATTGATTCACCATTACCGTCATTACTCATTTCGTATGTTACAATATTTTACAAAATATATCCTATAACCTGGTAAGGTAACATAGCTATGAATTAAAATAAAAAATAAATTAATTGAATAAGTAGTTTAGGCGTGATAAGAACATAAACGGCGAGACAGACAGAGAGTTTTATAATATGTATAGAAGATAAGATATAGAAGAAGATAGATGAATGTTGAACTAATGAATTCTACACAATATATTACGAATGCAGTGCACTCCAAAGGTCTTTTCCGGAGGATTGATTAAAAATGTTATTTTTATATAAATGCGTACGTTTGTAAAGAATAATAATGGACTTAATTACACACCTTTGTCAACATACAGATACATATCTTTGATAAGATATAATTTTAACTATTGAGCAATTTCAAATCCAATTCATTATCGGTCGTATGATTCCGTTGAAAAGGAATAATATTATGGGATAACTGAGGCGTTAGTAGTCAGATAGAATAGTATATATAATACAGAAAACTTCGAGACATCGGGCCTATGTCCACTGTAGTATCCACTACACTACCACTTTCGGCGCAATCAGAACCAATTAATTTTGTAAATGGTTTGATCAGCCTTGACCTGCTGATCTGTTTACTATTAAACTTCTGTCTTTATCTCTTATTTTAAAGTTTTTATTTTACCATTATGAACTTAGTTTATAGTATAGTATATAAATACATTATAAAATTACATAGTATAAAACAAGGTCGCGTCGCTCTGTCCGTCCCTATGTATGCTTAAATCTTTAAAACTACGCAACGGATTTTGAAGCAGTTTTTTTTTATAGATAGAGTGATTCAAGAGGAAGGTTTATATGTATAAAACATGCATAATATTGTAGAGGAACACGGATAAATTTAGAGGTTTCTAATGTGATGTCGTAAATAAACACATTTTTTGCGCTTACATTGCAAACGCTGGCTGAACCCCACGAGACAAATCAAAATAATGTACTACAGTATTGTACACCTTAAAAAGGTCAACAAAAAAGTCCGCGATGGTATATGTCGATCTCTTAAGGATAACCCACAATAACCATTTTTTATCCTTTAACGGGAAAAAGGGCTTATTTACGAAGTGATTTTAAGCAATACAGCATTAATCCTTATCCAATTAAGTACCTTAAATACATTGTCCATTTAATATAGATCAATATAGCCCTTTACAGCATGTAATTTAAATGAATATTTCCGAAGATATTACAGATTTAAAATGCAGGGACATAGCAGTGCGGCGCGGCGGTCCCGGCGCTATATACCATGGTCAATTATATGTCGCTCTTACAAGAGTAACCTCTAAACTAAACATGTTTGTATTGTCTAATGACAAAAAAGCTGTAAACGTTGTTTATAAGGACATTCTGTAATAGGTAGGTATATTTAGTATTAGCATTGTACCCGTGCGAAGCCGGGGCGGGTCGCTAGTACCTTATAAAATGGGCAGACACTATGTCTTAATAGACATTAAAAAACAATATCATATAAACATCTAAGGCATCTACGAATATGTAGCATGATATGTTCTACTATGACACTAATCGTTTCAGTGCGAGAACTCAAATGCCTAATGAAGAAGTGGAGTACAAAAAAGTAACTGAGAAAAAACAAACTAGAGACATCCATAAAAACTACACCTGAATTCTCCAGAAAATATACAAGACATATCCGTAAATAGGTACACCGTGACAAATATACAAGATTTTTGAAAAAAAATCCAGGATAATTATCGGAAAAATATATATGAAGTAACCGAAAAAAGTACTTAAAATGGATATTCACAAAAACACAAAAGACATGTCTGTAAAAATACATAAAATATCCATTAATTCAAGACTAATTCGCGAAAAATATAGACGAGTTTTTTGCAGAAATTACATAAGAATTATCCGTAAAAAGTGTATGGGTAATAATCACATAAAATACAAAAAAAATATGTTCATAAACACACGAGAAATATCCGGGAAAAAAGAAAAGAGAACACAATATAAATACTGCAAAAAAATATTTAAATAATAACACTACGCCATTGTAGACAAGCTTTTACCAATAAATCTTACTTTAACTATCTCAAATCATTAAGCCACCTGTCAAAATCTTAACAGCCTTTATAATTTCGTAGAGTTTCAACCAGTTTACGTAATGGTGGCTATATTGAAATTATTTTCAACTATAAGTAACTTTTGAAACTTGTCCAACTGCTATTGTATATAGAGGGTTTTTTTGAATTAACAAAATGGATTTAGTTTAGGTTCATTTGGACTTTTTGGACTTAAAGTAAAAATCAAAACAATTTTATATTTTAAATATATTTTCAGCTTAAATTAGATAATAATTATTAGATGGGACGATAAACGCTAAATAAAAAAAACTTGCAATTAATAATTCTTTTACTTAACAAAACAAAAATAAATCCAAATATTTTATCTCTTCTGCCAACAACATGATGAAGTTAACCGTCAATGATAATAATGTGAATTCATTTTACTGACTTTTATCGTTAAATAAATAAACATTATTTTAATTTGACGGTGTATAAATTTTAGTTTACATTTAATATAATTATTTTTATTTAAATTATACAAAGCTAAATAATTTAATGCCTTACCACCATGCACAATATTTTTTTCCGTTGGACTGAATATGAACAGATTAATTTAGCACGTAAAAGATAAGATACCAAAGGGGCTTAATTAATATATTTTAAGTGAATTAATATATGTGTCGATAAATTATTTAATAAAGCCAACGCTATCTCATCCAGTGCATACACGCTCTCGGAAATACCCATAGCGTTTACTCTACTACTCTACTAACGTGTGCGTCTGTCTAATAATGTTATTGGTTTATTGTTAAGCAAAGGTATGTTAAGCCCTATACAATCTCTGTATTTAATCTTATGGTAAATGAAATACTGTCAAAGAACGACCAACGTGCAACTCTAGTGTTTTTTTTAACGCTCTAATCTCTGGAAATGCCAGTGAAATTTGAAACATTCATTTTGTATCTTGTAGCGTATTCATTCAGGAAGATTTAATTTCAAACTAAGCATAGCTTGTATTAAACTATAGCTTGACCGCCATAAGCGCGACCCTCCTAATCGTTTGCGGTACTCGAGAGGAGAACAAGACTGACCAATAAGCTAGTCTGTTGCCGCCCGCCGGCAGTAATCGACGTTTGACGTATGGACTTACGCGGTTTTTTTTATGACTGCTACACATGAGATTATTTTACCAAGATAGAATTATGGACGCCGCGTTCAAAAAACATCACGATGTTTTCCTTCACCGAAAACTCAGGCTCATTGCAAAGATTGCCTTATCTCTGCTATAACATAAAAAAAAATCCAACCAATAGTGTTTCTAATGTGACTATTAACAGCGAATTACCTATTGCCGAACAAGTTCGAGAATCATGTAAAGTATTCGCGGCTGAGTGCCTCAAGCTCTCATCCCCAAGCCCGGTGAAGCTGCAAAGGCTCCAGGGCCCCAAAGACGAACAGTACACGTATACTCAGTTCGAAAAAAAAAATTAGTGTTTCAAACATTTTATCATCGAACTGCTGGACCATTACGTATAAATAATACGTGATTTTGACGAGATCTTTTCTGTCATGTGGTCTTTTTATTGGAATTAAAAAAAAAACGATTGTTGTTTTTGGCCCTATATTATGTAATTCTGGCAGCATTTTACGTGATGTAGTTAGGTTAGTGTACAAGAGAAGTGGATTATAAATAACTAGCTGTACCTACCTCACGGTTCCACACGTGGCGCGCCGCCGCCAACGCGCTCGTTTAGCTTTATCGTTGTTCTGCCAGATTGCTTGACGTTCATAGGTACTGCTCTGCTGTTTATAGTCGTAACGTAAAGTTATATAGCCTATACTATTCCTCATTAATCTTGCTATCATATAACGTGATATTACGTGAACCTGTGGACCAATTATACTCAGCGGGCTATCAGTGCCCTGCGGGTCCAATATAATAACGGATTCAGGATGTTGATGGGGCTGCCCCGTTTCTGCAGTGCATCTGGCATGTTCGCACAGGCACACGTTGATGGCTTTCATGCCATCGTCAGACAAAAATCTGCCTCGCTGCTCAGCACAGTGCGGGCCAGCTCCAACTCCATCATGAAATCCATAGCAGGGAGGTACGATTCCTCTATTATTTATCATCTTATTAGGAATTGTATCTCAGGAATCGAACTTGTTACGAAATATTAGCGTCTACTAACATAGGTAAAAGATTTTTTCTTTTGTGTTACTAACCAAATATGGATATTGCTCATCTGAAGTAAATATTATTTTATTTTTATTTTATTTTATTTTATTTATAACACACTTTTTGAATCCGACTAGTAGAGATTAGCGCGTTAAGCAAACAAACAATTCAAACAACAAGTTTCAAGCAATAATGGTTCAATGGTAGCGTGTACAACATCACGTCGATTGACATGAGTTCGAATACCTGCAATGAGCCTGAGCTTTCGGTGAAGGAAAACATCGTGAGGAAACCAGAGCATGGCGGTTGGGCCTTTTTCTAATGCTCGCCTGGCTAACTACCACACTCAAGTTGAAAATCTGTCGCCAAGCACCAATAGGTGTGTTCCGGCAGCTGTACTTGAGAGCCAGTCTTCCGCTAGGTATAGCGTGTTATCATCTTGGACCACATCGTCACTTAACATCAGGTGAGATTGTGGCCATAACGCCAAACCTATAACGATAAAAAACAGTAAAACAAAAATTATTTACTAGGAACATCCATTTTATGTTGCCACACAAACTCACTGAACAGTTTTAACAAGGGAGCCGCCATCTTGTTAGAACTATTTTTACCTCTGGGATGGATCCGCAAAGTACCTCCTTGATGCACTGGACAGGTCGCAGAGACGGGCTGTTCGCATTATTAATGATGCAGACTTTACCAAATGTATCGACCCGCTTCAGTCTCGCAGGAACATCGCCTCGTTAAGTGTGTTCTACCGTCTGTATCATAGTGAGGGTTCTCAAGAGCTGTTCAATCTAATTCACTCCTCTCCTTTCCACAAAAGAACCACACGCGCTGGGCTTCGGAATCACAGTTTTATGGCAACCTACATCTTGGCACGAATTAAAAATTTCTCTATGTCTTATCTTTGTCGTACCGTGAAACTGTGGAACCATCACCCGGTCAATGTGTTCCCTCCTTCTTATGACATCGGGTCCTTCAAGCGTAACATGAAGAGATATTTATGCAGGCCGGCATGACAGCGGCGACCGCTGATAGATTTCGATCTCTCGGTGGTCGCCGTTGTATTTGAATTGTACTGTGCTTACCATCAGGGATAGTACAGTCAATGTGTCGAGCTATTATAAATATATATGAATATTACAAGAATAATTAGCAACATATTCTATTCACGTGACGTTGGCAAAATTGAAGATGAACACAGTTGCCATAAAAAAAAAGAAGCGATCAGCTCGGAAAGCTCTTCCGTTCGACTCATCGATCCGATCAACTGTTTGAACGCCCCGCTATAAAAGTATTAAACACAAGTGTTTTGGGGATAACTAGTTTACGCACATAATCGACTACCTTTTTTTTGTTTTTCGAACTGACTATACTGTTAGCCTTAGGGGCTCTGGAGCCTTTGCGGCTTTTACAGCTTCACCGGGCTTGGGGGCGAGCGCGGAAGGCACTCAGCCGCGAAAGCTAGGAATATAATCGACCACCCAAATTGAAACGTGACAAAAATTAAATAATATAACTGTATTTGCAAAAATGTAAACTCGGCCGATAACCTATTGTCAGTTATCGGCGAACGATGTTTCCGCACCTTAACGTCTGTTGACGTCACAAAAGATAATTCTCCATTCATGATCTCATTGTGTTTGTTTATCACTCACTGGTAGATAGATGTGTTGCTTTGATTTAGCAGTAAACGGTGATTGGCGTGTTAATTTAAACTTAACTTAATTTTAAGAGTGAAAAACCGCTTGCGGTCACCATATAACAGTGGTTGAGTGTTACAGTTGTTAGTGTAAAAAGCTTGTGACGAACAACTGCCATAATTATAAGCATCATAAAAATTCTATAAAAAAGTTTTATTTTTTAATCACAATACCGCTGGTTAATTTAAAGAAAAAGCCTTGTGGCATAACGTCAATAGTGTACGCACCAAAAAGTCCAATTAAGTACCGATCCATTCATTCACTTGCTCATTCACTCACAATCCATTCATTGAAACATCCACTCGTGATATACCCAAGCCGAAGTCGTGGTGTGCAATAGTTTTAAAATCGAATTTTGAATACAAATGGGAAATGAAAAAAATTAAATTTAAAGCTCATATGCTTCCCATTTATGAATGGAAATTATTCAATAAACTAATTACAATAACTACTATTTATTTTATTTTATTTTTGCCGACAAAACTTTGATTATATAGTCGCAAATCCATATAAATAAAAACGAAATGCTCTTCGTAGGTTAGCGCATTACTTGAGAGAATGGCTGGACAGATTCGACTTATTTTCCTTTTTATAAATGTTATTAATAGCCCGAATATAGATTTTAGGGAAAGAAAAAAATTGAAAAGTTACCCGGAAATATAAAATAATCCCAAAAATTGTAAGTGCAATTTTGTATTGGAATCTTTTATTGGTCTTAGAGCTCAATACCAGAACTCACTATTCGAACGATGGATATATATAATTCTTATTTTGTTTTGTTCGTTACGGTTCTGGAAAAGTTTACCGAGGTCGAATTATTGATTATTTTTATGTTTTACAACGTCTGAAGGGCCAGTTTGTCTATACGTATAATAAAATTGAACTGTCTATTTGTAATGTCAAAATAACAGCTTTTTAATAAATGCATAACAAAAAACATTTTTAAAATATTTTTCTGTCTGTCTCTGTCTCTGTTTGTTCCAGGTAATCTTCGAAACCGTTGGACCGATTTTGACGTAATTTTCACTGGCAGATAGCTGATGTTATAAAGAATAACTTAGGCTAGTTTTATTTTAGAAAAAATAATTAGGGTTTCGTACAAAAAATAAAAAATGTTCTTTAGTAGTCCACGTGAGCGGATCGCGGGCACAACTAGTTTATTTTTCACAATTCGAGATGTTTTTTTAATACTTTTATACTTTACGCTCGGTACTTTGACTGTACTGTCCCTGATGGTAAACAAAGTACAATCCAAATACCATCAAATCCAAATACCGGCGACCACCAAGAGATCGAAATCCATCGGTGGCATTCTTACCGCAAGCCCAACTCATGTTTCATTGGTTTTTATAATTTTTTTACTTCAACATTTACTTTATACACACATTGAGTTTGACACAGGTGTGTATGTATACCTGTTTTTAGGATGTAGCAAAACAAAACAAAAATTTAAGTGTTTTGTATGGGGACCTTCATTATTGTTTCAATTTCAAGTATTTTCATTATTTATTAAAATAACCGCTATAATAACACATATTCTATGATAATTTAAACCGGCTAAATATTAGGGGTTCAAAGGAATTCCTTTAAATCTAAGACGGCGAAAGCGTAGGTATATCAGGTTTTTTTTCTGGAATTGGATCTCTAAAAACTACAATATACTGAAGGCGCCGATTCTCGGTGGAAATGGAAAAAGAAAGAGGTATCTATCCACTACACGTCTTGTCCTATCCACTCCGTTATATAATAGGTCGCAGATTCGTTTGATGTCTATATTCACTTGCACTTGGGTTTCGGGTTTTTAACACAAAATAAGCACTTTTTCGTTGCAATTCAGCGCGGGCGCGGTATAATTTCAAACACTTTATAGCGGAGCGTTTTCGATATAGTTTGATGCGGGCACTGTCGGTTTTGAATTCTTTCCCGCGACTTTTCGACACGACCCTTAGGCGATGCGTTGACAGAGCGACTTTTTTTAGGAATTAGGAAGGAATGCGAGCTTGAGTAAGAATTAGTGAGTGAATGATATATATATAAATATAAGTAGTATACGGCGTGTACATGTACTAAACTATTGCGACGTCACAAAAACTTTCACAGTAAGCTCAAACACACTACCGGATTTAAACTCGCTTTATTCGACATATGAAACCGCTGTCACTGAGTCATCATTGATTCAATCGACTATCACAGATAATTTCAAGAGGTATATGTCTCCTATAGCTACAACCTTGAGGATTACTAACTTACGGATATATGTCAAGTACCTACTTCTTAAGTGCTTGCTTCTTACAACATATCATAGGTATATATTTTAAGTTATATTTCAAGCTAAGTATGTACTTCTAACGATGCTCCTCACCTTCGATCAATAATATTGAAGCTCCTCACGCATTTATTACGGAGTAATCATTAAACACCTTTGGTTTGTACTAATATTGTTTACAATTATTATAATCTATCAATTGATGAATAACATACATTACCCTTGTACAATAATTTATCAAAATCTGTTGCTTTTTTTACGCTTTCTAAAAGTATTGTTGACAGTTTTATAGCCTTTGAACTGTTAATTACATATTATACTTCACGTGCACAAAACTTTCTCGATATCGGTTGAGAATTAATAAAACATAGTATATTTTATGATTACTAAAATTATTATTGACAATAAAATTCTTATAGCCTATCAATTGAGCAATAACATAATCTTTCCGTGTACAAAACTTCAACGAAAGCGGTCTAGTCGTTTTTGTGTTAAATCCATACATACAAACAGACAGAGACAAGCAGACATTTTTTTTAAACTTAATAATATCCGTGATACTTTAAAATTAATTACACGGTCAGACAAAACTGCAGAGTTATTAATATAGATTACGTACTGTTTGATTAACTCGAGTACTCGACTTATTTACCTTTTATTATTTATATATGTAGATAAAGCGGATTACACAGAATACAGTGGAGTGGACACAGAATATTATATTGTGAAATTTTAGACAAGCCTATAACTAACAATACCACTTGAAAAGTTCTTTTTTAACACTAAAAAAATGTTCACTCACAATAAACATTTTCTCAAGTCTTTTGAGCGGGGGCAGCACCATAGGCGCGTGCGCTCGACCGACGGCATTGTGTAGTCCACGCAAACAGAGCCGCGGGCGCAGATAGTATTTAACGTTATTACACACAGTCTACTCGCGACAAAATTACAGCACTTACAACTTAAAAACGTGCGTCGTCGATACACAACACTGACGGCAGTTAACATACCTACAGAAGATCGCAGACAAATGATCTAGTGTTGTGTTTCTGCGGCGAGTAGGGTTTCCAGAACTCCTTGGGGTAGTTGGATTCAAGGTCGGCAACGCGCTTGTGATACCTATGGTATTGCAGACGTTCATAGGCTACGGTAGCCGCTTACCATCAGGCGGGTCATATGCCTGTTTGCCACCTTCGTAGTATAAAAAATACATGAGTTGGCTATATGCATGTCTTTATAAAGTAAGCTTGCATTTTTTTCTGTATTGTATATATAAAACAAAAAAAACGCAAGCTTACTTGATAGCAATTAGTATAAAAACCAAGAAAAACAGCGATTTCGAAAATTCTAACATTTTATAACAGTCTATGCCATATATGGGCAACGCCCAGCCCCCGGAAAAAAATCATTTGCATTTATACATTTGAACATTTGTTTACTATGATGAAAACTAATAAATCATAGTATTGACTGACTGATGAAAATTTGCAGAACTCTTTCCAGCTGTCTATTAGTTGGATTTATCCCCCAACATTGATTATCTGGTTTCTCAAGTTCAAATTCAAGCTTCTCATTAAACAATCTTATTCCAATTCATATAACTCTAGTATTACACTTGATATATCTACTAGCTGTGTCCGCAGCTCCGCTTGCGTGGACTACAGAATGCAGTTAGTCAAACGCATGCACAAATCGTGCTGCCCCCGCTCAAAAGACAGAAGACAAAAATTATTATTGTGGGAGATCCTTAGAAGACAGATATGTGTCATCGTTAACTTTTTTGTAGGTCTGTTTATGATCTACAATTATGTGGAACGTTAATTTGTTACATCTCTTATTGCTTACTCAGCGTAAGCGATTAAGGCTCCCCAAATGCGTCTTTTTTCCGAATTGATTCACTATTATCGTCACTACTTATTTCACCTGTTACTTTACGTTCCAAAATATATTTTATAACTAGACCAGATAACAGAATGAAAAAGTATGTAAATCGGATAAGTGGTTTTCACGTGAAAAGAACATAAACGGACAGAGAGACGTTGAATTTTATAATATGAATAGGTATAGATAGGTATAGATAAAGAAGACCGTTTTTTTTTTTGTAATTCAAATTTTACCGATTATCTACGGCCTTTTTATCACCTTAAAGTTTGGCTCGCAACTTTCAAAAGGTTGGCGGCCATACCTGGTTTATGCCGTCGAAAATTATTACAAGATTAGATTCAAAATCTTTGATTATGAAAACCACACTGAATTCTACATAAAATTCACCAGTGCATGTAGGTAGAAAGTGTTTACAGTTTTTAAACAAAACATAAGGGTTTCGTTTGTTTTCAGATGCTTACTAGCAGCGCTCTTAACAGAAATGAGGAAAAATTATAAATTACAGGTTTTTTTTTATCATTATAGGTTTGTCGTAGTTGCCAAAATCTCACCTGATATTAAGTGACGATGTGGCCCATGATGATAACACGCTAAACCTAGTGGAAGACTGGCTCTCAAGTGCTGCTGCCGAAACACACCTATTAGGGCTTGGCGACAGATTTTTAACTTGAGGGTGGTAGCTAGCCAAGTGGGCATTAGAAAATGCCCTACCACCAGGCTATGGTTTCCTCACGATGTTTTCCTTAACCGAAAGCTTAGGCTCATTGCAGGGATTCGAACTGACGTCAATCGTCGCGAAGTCGTACACGCTACCACTGGCTCAGTGGTATCATCATAGCATCACTGCTTCAAAATACAAATAACAGTACACCAAATTAAATTACTGAACCGAGTTCGGAAATCGACAAAATTAACACTATTTTTCATACCCACATGCACAGTTTAGCCACGGGTGTAGGTGGGACAAACTAGAGTATTTGCCCTGGGATACAATTTAAAGGGTAATTAAATCAAAATTATTTTTTAAAAACAAAAATGGCGCGTTGTACAATCTATTGTTCATTTTTTTTATACCACGATGGTGGCGAACAAGAATGCGGTCCGCCTGGAGGTAAGCGGTCACTAGCCTACGAACGCTTGCAACACCAGGAGCATAAAATAAGCGTTGGATATTTTGGAACGCATCTTAAACCGATTTTTAAACGCGTGAATAGTACGTGTAATATCTTTACTAGAGGAATTACTGCCGTGTCTAGAAATCCTAAATGCTAGAGGAAAAGGTCACCAATGTCAAGTTCTATCTTCGCTTCGGAAAATCGTACAACCTGAGCTAACATTCTTACACGCCCTGGTTGTATTTTTCTCGTTGACCTTTGCAAGACTGATAGAAAATACTTTTATCATTAAATATCCCATTACACAATAATTTATGTATAATAAAAAAAATGTGTATTTTATGTACGAATGTAAGATATTACACTTCTTTGGAGTAATAAAACAGAACGAACTCCACAAATTCCATAACGCGTACCAACATTATCATGAAGTTGACCATCAATGATAATAAATGTTAATTCATTTTACTAATTGTTTAATTTTATTTTAATCAAATTAAAACAATGTTATATTATTTTTAAATAATGAAAAAAGTAAAATGAATTCACATTATTACCATTGATAGCTAACGTCACCATGTCGATTCAGTTCAGTTGTATCCTCTATTACTAAACGCGCCAAACTTAAAATAATCATAATAAATCCCCAGGCGCAATATCCGCAAATCATTCAAGATTTTCTCTACCTGGGTCCTCGCAAATCTTACGTTCACACTGAACAGAAATTAAGCTTCATTTTCTTATTAAAAAAATCGGCCAAATTAGTTGCACGTCACAATAAGCAGACTTAGAAGTGAGCTTTAAGTAATATTCAATGGAATTTGTCTAAATTTTGCTTTTTATTTACTTCTCCAAGTACATTTTATAAGTTAGTCGACTATTGCACGTTAACTTCTAAAGCTTACTTAGTGTACTTACTGTGATAGTTTTCTTTTTAAGTTATTGATATATACTACTACCGTGAATTTTTTCAAACACAATCATTTAGCTGTGTTAGGACTTTCATGTTTAATATTTCGCAAACGGATCTCTGAATCGAAAAATGGTTTTCACACACCCGTAATAATTTTGAACCACCAATCTAACGACACACCGCACGGGATAGACGAGAAAAATAATCATCTCCACATTACGTGTACGGGAGATACCTTTTACCACTTTGTCGGCGTAATTAATATTTACACCCGTACCAAATTACAGCTTTCTAGTACTAAGAATCTTTGAGCTAAGCTGCGGACAGACAGTCGGACATAATGAAACTATAAGGGTTCCTTCTGACTTCGGAACCCTAAAAAGTAAACAGCAAAAGTACTTGAAATAATCTTGAACTTGTTAAAATAATTAAATTCATAAATTACAGTATTTATAACTTTCTGGTACTAAGAATCTCTGAGCTAAGCCGCGGACGCACAGACCGACGGGCATGGCAAGACTAGGGCAACCTAAAAAACGGGACTTTCCCTTAATGACATTTTGTGATATGTGAGCTATCGCAGAGATTTCTAACGATAAATTAATTACGTTCAAAGCAATTATTGAATAATAAATACCTCGAGTAGTATAATATATTTTATCAGTTATTAATAATTGATATCAGTGAGTCTTATAGACGTAAATATAGTAAGTGAGGTTAATTACGTAAGAATTACTGAAAAACGTGAATCTATATGTAAAAATTAATATTTCTTTGTTTGTTTCCTATGTGCTATTAAATATATCAGATATCAGATCGCGATGAAAGTTTTCTAATTTACTGTGCACACGATCGGGAAGGTTTCTGAATCAGTACAACAGCTTTACATGAGGTGGCGTGCAGGTTTTTTTTTATTTTGAAAGCAACAGTAATGAAGTTCTGAGCAAAAGCTATATTAACAAAAAAATCTAATAAAATCTAAAAAAAATGAATTACACTTAATCTGCAAAAGGACAATGTTGTATGTAGATCATTAAAACAATACATATTCACATATGTATTTACATTTAAAAGAAAAATCTCTAGTTTACATCATATTCGCATGGAAAATCTTGTATCGTAAAAGTAAAGTCCGTAGTATCAAAATTTATGAAGCTAAAATTTTCACAGAATACTTTTCAATGTTTAGAAAAATTTTAAAAGGTGCCAATAACAAAAAAAATGGTTACATATAATATGAACACACAGGTATTAAAACACCCAGCACAGAACTAATATTCATGCAAACAATACTATTAAGCTGTATCAGAATAAATAACTTCAATATCATATTTATTAATTTTTTTATAGTTTCTCGGCACATTGACTGTACTGTCCCTGATGGTAAGTACAGTACATTTCTAATACAACGACGACCACCGAGAGATAGAAATCCATTTTTTTTTTTTTTCGAACTGACTATACTGTTAGCCATAAGGGCTCAGGAGCCTCGAACGGCTTTTACAGCTTCACCCGGGCTTGGGGGCGAGCGCTTAAGGCACTCAGCCACGAAATCGAAATCCATCGGCGGTCGCCGCTTTTATGCCGGCCAGCATAAATATCTCTTCACGTTACCCTTGAAGGACCCGATGTTATAAGACACGGTACGCCGTCATTTTCCACGGTACGACAAAAAATCTGACATAGAGAACTTTTTAGTTCGTGTCGAGATAAAGGGTAAAGCTGTGATTCCGAAGCCCAGCGCGTGTGGTTCTGTTGTGGAAAGGATAGGAGTGAATTAGATTGAAAAGCTCTTCAGAACATTCACCATGATACAGACGGTAGAACACAATTAGCGAGGCGATGTTCCTACGAAGCTGAAGCGGTTCGATGCAATGGGTAACGTCTGCATCAATAACAATGCGAACAGCCCGTCTCTGCAACCTGTCCAGTGCATCGAAGAGGTGCTTTGCGGATCCATCCCAGTGGTGCGAACAGTATTCCATATACATAAGGTTATGAACATGGGTAAAATCAAAAATATATGTAAGGTTAGTAGTACAAAGAAAATGTGCATTAAGAACAAGTAGAATTTATTTTATTTTATGTCAGTTTATATAACTAAGGTGGCAAAAAAGCATACGAACCATAGATATCATATCCGCGCTGCCGACTTTGAAAACCCTACCCACCGCGGGAACACAACACAAGATCATTTGGCTGCGATATTCTGTAGGGTGGGGGTATTCCATCAGTCGGACTGCCCCAAGTAGAAAGAAATATCCAAAGAAATTTGTATTAAGACAATTTTTTACGTTAACTAGTGCTTTTTTTAATTTTATTGTCAAGAGTAAACTAAATCTCGTTGTTGATTGAAGTTAAGAATTATTCATTTGCAAATTGTTTAATATGCTTTAGTACGTTTAATTGATTAATATTTTTATATTTGTTGATAAAATAATCACCATCATTAGTATAAATTGAATAAAAATAAATAGAAACATAATTGAATATAATTTTTCCTGTCTGTTACCTACTTTAATCCAAAAAGATACGAGTTACTCTCGCAAGTCTCGCCTAAAGACGTTATCTACGGAAGGGCTAGTAAGAAATGGGACGGAAAATGGAAAGGAAATAACGTTGTCTGTCCTAAGCCTAGAAATATACTTTTGTTTTTCATGCGGTAATTTTTTTGTTTTCCAATTGCTTCTATTAACCTACGCACCGTCAACAAAGATATGACCAATTTTCAGTATGCACATAATATAATGTAAAAAAAAAACAATATTAAACTCGTACATTTTGTGTGCTTAAAACATTTTTAAATAAAAATAACTTTAAAAGTTTAAATACGTTTTTCGTTTAGAATTTTTAATAAATAATACCTTATCATTAATAGGAAAACTCACAATAAGCATTCACTCACTTATGCACAATTGAAAACACTAATTTCTTATATCGTGTTATCAGAAATTTCGCACGAAAACATTACGGCTTGAGGGACCGACTACACGTCTTACTTTGACGGCGCCACGAATGTTACTAGCCTAAATCTGCACGAAAGTAAAACATTATAGATAAAAAAAATGTTTTTCGCAACCCGGCCGAAGTCAAAAGATCGGATCCGCTGATAAAAGCAATAGGGCGCGTATGTTTATTAATTTTGCATTATTTTCGATTGGAATATTTTTTTATCCACGATAATAATAATGCGAATGCAATTTATTCACCTTTTTTTTGTTTTTAATTAAATTGATATTGGAGATTACGTAGACTATCTCTTTAATTTGTTTTGTTCATAATATAGTTTTTTTTTATGATATATTATATGTGAACGTTTCCGATCAACTCTTATATAATAACAAGCGATACCCCGCGGCTCCACACGCATTTATTACGCAGTTATCAATTGAGAAATGACATATACTTCCCGTGTACAAAATTTCATCAAATTCGGTTAAGAATTAGTATTATTTTTTCTTTTTACAATTTCGTAAAGTATTATTAAAAACTCTTATAGCCTATCAATTGACCAATGACATACGCTTCCCGTGTACAAAATTTGATAAGGATCGGTCAAGCCGTTCTTTAGTTAAATACGGGCATCAAAATTACACGTAATTTTAAAAAACGGATATCTGTATACATATAATAAAATTGAAGTGTATGTTTGTAATGTCAAAATAACAGGTATTTACTAAATGCATATGAAAGTATACAAAATACCTATCATAAAAGAAACTCATTTTTAAATGTTTTTGATCAACCATTGAATTTGCTTCAGCAATGAAGTCTCAGTGGAATATAAATATCGCTTATTGATGATTTATAATACTTCAGTATAGACAATATTTTTATCGGGCGGCCAGGGTTATGCGTCACAACTCACACAGCTCATTCACACCACTACACCTATAGTCATAGACCCGAGCCCAGTGTTGACTTATTTTAATTTTACATTATCTTCAAACTATACGTCCAAATAACATAATAATAAGGGCAATATTTATATACATAACATTTTCTTGAAGATGAAGTAACTTTCGTTCGTAAGGATTAATATGTATTATTATTATATTTTTATAATTATTATATATAATTACATTGATATATAATATATATTATATATCAATAATATAAATCGTGTGCGGACACCGCGTCGATCGAAGTGAGTCCGAATACCTGTAATGAGCCTGAGCTGTCAGTGAAGGAAAACATCGTGATGAAACCATAGCATTGTGGTAGGGTATTTTATAGTGCCCGCATGACTAGCCACCCACCTTAAACTGAAAATCCGTCACCAATCACCTGTAGGTGTGTTCCGGCAGTTGCACTTGAGAGCCAGTTTTCTCACTAGACTTCCCGTGTCACCATCTTGGGCCACATAGACACTTATAGTGAGGTAAAATTGTGGCCATAATGCAAAAAACCTATAAACTAAAAAAAAAAACAATTTAGACTGACGATCAATACAGGCAATCTGCATTTGAGCTGAAAGCTAACTCCATAATTGCAGTATGGATGCCGTTTGATACAATTTACACAACTGCTTCAAAATTGTCCACCGACTGCGACAAAAATATTGCTCCTTAATCCATCTTAAAAAAAGTCTGTGATACTATATGCCTATCTCTTATTCATAAAAATTGAAAAGTGATTATGAGTATTATTATTAGGCATGGCATATTAATCCTTACGAACGAAAGTTACTTCATCATCAAGAAAATTTTATGGATATAAACATTGCCCTTTATATTATGTTATTTAGACGAATAGTTTAGGAGATAATGTAAAATTAAAGTAAGTCAACACTCGGCTCGGGTCTATGACTATAGACGCTAAAGCTAGTGGGAGATCTAGCTCTCATGTGCAGCGCCCGTAACACACCTATAGATACTTTGCGTCAGATTGAGGGTGGCAGCTAGCCAGGCGGACATTAAAAAATACCCTACCACCATGCACAATCATTTTTTCCGTTGAACTGAACATGACCATATTAATTTAGCACGTAAAAGATAAGATACCAAAGAGGCTTAATTAATATATTTTAAGTGAATTAATATATTTGTCGAAAAGTTATTAAATAAAGCCAACGCTATCTCATCGAGTGTAGATACGCTCTCGGAAATACCTATACTCATATTGTGTGTCTAATAATATTATTCGTTTATTGATAAGCATACGTATCTCAAGCCCTATACAATGACTGTATTTAATCTTATGGTAAATGAAATACTGTCGAAGAACGACCAACGCGCAACACTAGTGTTTTGTTTGAAAGCGCTTATTTCTGAAACTGCCAGTGAAATTTGAAACATTAATTTTGTATCTTATAGCGTATTCATCCAGGAAGATTATAGGCTATACGCTATACGCTACGTCCCTATGGAGCGGAGTAATAACAAAACGTCAAGTAAATTATGATTTTATAAGGACAACAAGATTATGTGTACTAAATATATTATTTATCATTAAATATCTGTTCCAGTTGCAATAACATGTATAATCTATTGATCTTAAGATATAGGGTATCATCGCAATACCGTGTATATCTGTGCACAACGTCCCGTTAACCATCTGGAGAGTCGCGCTTACAGCGGTCGGCCTATAAACAGCTGATATACCACAGTACAAATTGAGCCGAGCAGCCGCTCGCGCGATACAGTGACTCTACATTCACTAGCTCTCACAGCCACACATGACACTGCATTATACACACATGCATAACACACAGGTACATAGGTTCTGTAAGGGACCTTTCTTTTTTCTTTTTTTGCTTAGTTAGACAAAAAATTTCAGACCACTAGAAGAAACATGTATATATGAATAGTTAGTTTAGATCGAATGATAGGGAATTAGTCAGATTGCGACTTAATTCCATACGCGCAACAGTCCGAACCGAGGTTCGGCTACTTTGGCACCCTCGGATGTTGTTGCTTAGCTTTCGTGGCTGAGTGCCTTAAGAGCTCGGCCCCAAGCCCGGTAAAGCTGTAAAAGCCGTAAAGGCTCCAGGGCCCCTAAGGCTAACAACAGTATAGTCAGTTCGAAAATTTACTTTAAAAAAACCACAATACAAGTTATGCTTAGTTCGGAATGAAGGCAACCCTAACGGTATTATATTTTTTGGCACTTATCATTTTAATTATAATTTGGCGATAATTATGGCATTGCCATAAAACGTGGCAATGTGGCCAGACTTCTGGGTGTGTTTCCTTCTGGCGGCGAGTTGGATGGCATCCACTATTTGTAGTTTGTTATTACGATTATGTTTATTACCATTTTTAAGATTTGTATATAATTTTAATTACTTACATTAGTTACTACAAAATACTTAATATAATACAATCTTTCTTTATTTATATATAGATACTTTATTTCCGAACTAAATCCGTACAAAGCAAATCATTTCATCATCAATCATTTGCAACATCAATTCGAAGATGCATAATTTTCAGGGCGGCCATTTTAAATTAGACCTTCTATTAGAATCATTCCCATTTAAAAAATCATAAGTGCTGTGTATCAAAAATAAGGTTTTTTATTTTTTTCGAACTGTCTATATTGTTAGCCAATAAAGGAGCCCTTAGAGATTTTGATAGCTTCACCGGGCTTGGGAAATAAGTAAGTCTAATAGACTTATTTATTTACCATATAAATAAGGCAACTCGGATGGCAATATCGAATAATTTTGAAATTTGATATAATTTGAATTGTCAGCCTATTCACGCCTTGTATAAAAAAATTTCATGTGCTTGGTCGTCCCTCTTATTATTATAACAGTATTTAAAATTTGATTTTAATTTATATTTATCATCACACGACCTTATATATTTGACACGGTGCATGTAACACGATCATTCGTTATTTTTCCATTCCCTTTTTCTGAGACATCAAATGCGTGTTTTTCTTTATCGAGTTTCCGGAAGTATTACACTTTCGTATGCGACAAAATGATTTTGTCATTACTTCCTTATGTAAAGGATGTGATATAAATTTATATTTCATCAATTGGAATAAGGAAGAATAGAAAAGTCAATATTATTAAACTAGCGTTACCCCGCGGTTCCGTACGCGTTTATTACACTGTAATTATCTTCATCTCGTTTTTTTTTACACATATTATTGACAATTCTTATAGTTTTTCAATGGATGTTTGACATATATTTCCTGTATAAAAACTCATCAAAATCTAATGAAAAAAATAAAAAGGTGTGTGTGCGATTCACACATGATAGAAGTGAAACTTCATTTTAAAAGACATTTTCTATTTTATTTAAACAGTGTGCAATATACATACACACCAACAGTTACTCTCTCGCTCTGGCTCACACAAAGAGGAGAGACCGATAATGTGCGTTAAACGTCTAACATTTAACGTTTAACGCTAGGAAGTCGCATAAGAAGTTTCACTTCAAAACATTTTTTTTGGCAATTATTTTTGTACGACTTTTAATAGTTTTATAGACCTTTCTATAAATTATGCTTCCCGTGTACACAATTTCATCAATATAGATTAATATTATTTTTTACGATTTTAAAAGTATTTTTGACAGTTCTGATTAGCTATCAATTGAAGAATGCCATGTGCAGAATTGGTCAAGCAGTTTTTGAACCAAATCCGTCAATACAAACACACAAAAAATATAGCGTCATTTTCGTGATCAATGTTATTTATAATAGTCCTCTATCGAGAAATCTGAAATAAAAAACTTATATATACAGACTGAACTTCATATTTATACAGATACTTATTTTTTGTTTATAATTAGATATATACTCGGTAAGTATATATATACTCCTACTATATACTAATAATACCTCGTATAGTTTCAGATAATGAGATTAACAATATACTTTATCTCTACTACATCTCGGAGACTCGGCATCCTGATATCTTCTTTACAAGGCAAAAGTTCGACAGTTTATGAAATACTGTTCGCATCTCTGGGATGGATCCGCAAAGTACCTCCTCGATGCTCTTGACAGGTTTCAGAGACGGGCTGTTCGCATTGTTAATGATGCAGACGTTACTAAAAACCTAGAGCTGCTTCAGCTGCGTAGCAACATCGCCTCGCTGAGTGTGTTCTACCGTCTGTATCCTGGTGAGTGTTCTAAACAGTTGACCAATCTAATTCCCTCCTCTCTTTTCCACAACAGAACCACATGCGCTGCGCTTCGGAGTCACAGTTTTACGGTAACCTCCATCTCATCACGAACTAAAAAGTTCTTTATGACTTATCTATGTCGTACCGTGAAACTGTGGAACAATCTCCCGGCTAATGTGTTTCCTCCTTCCGACGACATCGGGTTCTTCAAACGTAACGTTAAGAGATATTTATGCAGGCCGGCATGACAGCGGCGACCACCGATGGATTTAGATCTCTCGGTGGTCACCGTTGTGTTTGAATTGTACTGTGCTTACCATCAGGAACAGTAAAGTCAACGAGCCGAGCTAATTTAAAAAAAAACTCATTATATTCTTTTTTTTTGTACATTTTTCGTCAGTAAAAATGCAAAGTTAAACATGCAAGATTTTCAACATTACAAAACGTATCATATTTGCTACGTGCGCTCGATATGACAGAATTGTGACATGATAGATGGTAGCTATCAGTGATAATGACGTGAATTTATTTGCTGACTTTATTAAATTTCGTAAAAGTAATTTAACATTGTATAAATATACATCATATGTATAGGTATGTATGATTTCTTAAAGGTGTTTTTGTTATTGTCAGGCTGGTATCTAGGGGAGGATGATTAACCGGGGCACCGGCTCGGGCGGCAGTTTCAGGGGGCGCCTAAATCATAATATAATATGGTTGAAAAAACACTTGCTTTACAAAGCGCCTAGGATCCAGCGCACGTTGGTCTATTAACTATTAAATTGATTGAAAACGCCCAGCAAATTTTTAACGACATCTAATGGCAAGAATTTAAATTTATATTCTCTATTTATAGATTATTTGATAGATTATTTTATAGATTTTGTAAATAACTAACGATAAAATAATATTTGTTAATGGTTTTTGTACATTTTTTTTTAATAATTTTTTTTTTTTAATTATATAACAACAATTAAAAATATCACTACCGCTCAAAATATAGTCACTTTATTTTTCGATATTATTGTATTATTTACATGTTGCGTGTGAAAAATAAAATAAATTAAAAAAAATCAATATGTCAAATTAAAAAAGAAAAAACAATTGTAATTTTTTCAACTTATGTTTTCAAACTAATTTTTTTTACTCCTCATATTAAAAAATTTAGGAGCCCCGATTGTACGTAACTAGGTACCAAAAAAAAGACAAGAAATTTCCCAGAAAAAATTGTTTACTTCAAAATTTATCTGAGAAAACTTCTATTTTTCAAAAAATGCCATTTACTATATATTTGTGATTTTTTTACTATTTATCACAAACGCTAGAGAGAGGCGGCGCCACTATCAAGTTTCTGCCCCGGTTGCCCCAGTTGCAACGCAATTTCTTATTTGATTCTTCAACAAAATTTATTGTAAAATGTATGTTCTCCGATATAGACGAAAAATTGACAGTTTGATTTCATATCTTTTTAAATAAATTACATAACTTTTCACTACAAACGCTATCAAGTTAGCTTTGTGCGATGTTTTGATGAAGGATCCGTGGATCACATATTTTCAACTTCCTCAAACTATTTTTTTTCCCTATATCATGTTCCTCTTAGTCATATTCCTCGTCCTACTAATATAAAAAGAATGTTTATTTGTTTGTATATTCCCTATGAGTTCCTAAAGTATTCATCCGCTATCGCCGAAACGTTGATGGATTGTTATGCGCACACCCGCGACGACATTGTATTATTACAATCAGTTTAATTCTACACGCGAGTCACTTCATTTCGAAGACAACGGAAACGAAATTAAGGACAAAAACTAGTTTGATATAAAATGTAGAGTGAAGAAGGATACGACTGAATAAAGGAACCAATCAATATGTAAGTCTGAGCCAATTTTATTGTACCCTTTTCCATCATTATCGCCTATTGTTAAACCAAATGATAGCTCTATCGGAAATCTCAAAATAAACCCACTATTCCAAGTGGCTTCACAGCAATCCTGTCACTTTTACACGGTAATCGAAGTCCACATATTTTATTTTTTCACACCATTGTAAACTTATCTTAAAAACATTTTATATTAAGACTTTGATCTTTGACTTTTGCTCAGATGGACTGAGAAGTTAGGGGAGAAATGGGTAATGGTGGTCAGCGGGTAATGGTAGTCAGTACAATATTAAGAAAATTAAAAGACGTTGGCAAGTGAATATAGAGCGAAATGATCGGCCATACCACACCCTACTCCCGCCTGATAACCGGTGTAATTAGCACGTGACGTTTGGACGAAAAGGGTTATATTGTTATTATTAATTTTTCTTGTGTACAACATAAGAGGTGAGATTTTTTTTATATTACTTTTTATTTATTTAACTATATAAATTACTACACAATCTTGTTGTGATTGACTTTTAGTGAAATATTTAATGATTTATTTATTATTATTATTATTTTTTAGTTAATTGTCAATTGTGGGGTAATGGGAAATCTGTTCGCAAGGTCAAGGGACGTGTTCTTCAAGATAAACACTCCTCCTCAGAGTCAGATACAAGTTTCTGGTATATAAGTGATAAAGATGCACAAGATACTGAAATGGATCCTTGGTTTGCAATGAGTTTGGTCGCAACATTGAGTTATGGCACGACGCCCGTCCGATTCCGATAGATTCAGCAGAAGGTTATGTGTGCGACAAGTACTGAAGATGTGTTGACTCTCATTGTCTAATATGATCATCAATGGCCTTTCTCAATATATATACTGAATGCTTCTCTCTCTACTACACTCACTCAGTCCTTCCGTGTGTTTAATGTATCAGCGTGGTTTCTTATGCTAACCTTATAGGTTATTCATGAATATCAATGAGTTTGGTAAATTTAACAATACTGTAAAACAAATTTAAACTTATTTAAAGAAATGATAGCTCAGTGTATGGACACTGCGTCGACTGGGTGAATTCCGAATCATTGCAATAAGCCTGAGCTTTCGTTGAAGGAAAACATCGTGAGGAAACCATATCACGTGAAACGGTACTTCCTATACCCGCCTGACTAGCTACCATATAAAAATATGTTTGTGTTTAAATGTTTCACATCTGCCAGGTGTTCCATAAGCCCTTACATATTTTTTTATTACCGATACTTTTTTCTAACTGAATCCTTTTAAAATAAAAACGAGTACTGGGTAATAAGTTTCAAAATACTAAAACACCTTATATTTGTTAAAGATAATTTAATAACTAAATCAACAATGGCAAATTTGTTAATTAAATTACATTAATTATAAAAAGGTTATCTTTTGAAGATATTCTTTAATATAATTACAAATTTATATTTATAATAAACTTATTAATATTTATAATTATAAACATTATATTACAATCTTATATTACAAATAAATCACTGTACATAAATGATTTCAATTCATTGTAATGTCAATAATTGAGCAGACTTCTTATCACCTTGATAAATCTTTATTTTGCCATTTGTTTCCAAACTAAGGATAGTTCGTACTACGGCAAAGAAACAACTACGACTTTTATGTGACAGAACCTACAAATAAATAATTAATAAGCACACATTTGCGTTTTAACTCTTTCCATACATATTATACTTTTTTATCACTTCTCCTGAAAAATACTACAAACAGCCGAAAAAATGTTCGCAGCATACATTTATTATAATCATTACTTTCGGATTATTTTGTTTAGTAAGGATGAGAAGTTTTATTTATCTATACATATAAATAAAATTGGAAACTTCAATTGTAATGTCAAATAAAACAGCTTTTTACTAAATGCAGATGAAAGCATATACGGTAATCATAATGAAAAAAAAAAATGATTTTCTCGTCTGTCTGTCTGTTTGTTTATTTTGAAAAAAGAATGAAGGTTCCGTACAAATAAAATAATAAGCATTTTTATCTTTAAACTAACCGGCGGGCGACTCTCACCACAATATACCGACAGTATTCTGTAGTCCACGCAAGCGGAGTCGTGGACACCGCTAGTTTTTAAATAAATCTCTAATTAGTCCTGATTATGGTTAGTTTAAGGATTTTTACTTATAAAAGTACTTTCAAATGTGAGAATTGGATCTACGGATGTTGATTCATTACGAATTTTAATATACATATAAATAAAAATAAATTCTGTTCGCCACTAAGATAATCACTTGAGAACGGCAGGACCGATTTATCTATTTTTTTATTTTAAAATGTTCATTATGATCCGAATTAGATTTTATTGGCAAGAAAAAAAACAAAATCGGGAAAATAGAACGTCATTTTTCTATCAATTTTTCGTATCAACTCAAGACCATAACTCACGATTTAAAGAATGGATATGCGTAATTCCTTTTTTCATGGTTATGGAAAAGTTATCAGCAAAAAAGTGGACAGGTGCCTAGTTATTGACTATTGGGAAGGGTAGAAGAACGTCTGCCGGGCCATCTAGTATATTATAAAAAGGTTGATTAGGACTCATCGTCGCCCATTCAAAACTACTAAGGATATAGAGAATTGTAAAATTTGGGGAGGATAGTGATTTTATATTGTATCATTTAAGAGAAGAATCAAGCGAAGTTATTCTGTTGATTTGGAATAAATAAACGCTTACGATTAACGATAATAACATAAAGCGTAGATTATTTAAAGAAAAAAAACAAACTGCATCGGCCGGGAATCGAACCCGGGCCGCCCGCGTGGCAGGCGAGCATTCTACCACTGAACCACCGATGCTTGTCATTTAATTGAATAAATTATTGGTAATTATTATTTTTCATTGAAACACTTCGTTTACATAATGCACACATTGCTTAACAAAAAGTCACGTTTAAGTAAATCGATCACTTTGATATATGTTTTTAAATGTATGTTAATTTCTCATTCGAATTGCTATATACAAGCATCGGTGGTTCAGTGGTAGAATGCTCGCCTGCCACGCGGGCGGCCCGGGTTCGATTCCCGGCCGATGCAACATATTTTTTTTACCCTTTGTATTCTTAATTTACTCATCATATACAAGTTACTAGCTTCTCCCCGTGGCTTCACTAGCGTAGACTGTAAAATTTGTAGAATTTTATGCATTGTAATTAACATTAGTTTAATGTAAAAATATTATTTATCATTCAAAATTTGTACAGGAAATAATATTTTTTGTTTCGGATTTATTAATGAAACACGTAACCGATATACGTTTCTGTAAGGGTAGAAAGGGGGTAAAAAGTGTGTAAAAAGTTTGTATGGGAGATATTAATTTCGGGTCTGTGTAGCAAGTTCAAAAATATGTGGTATACAGTGAAGGGTGTTTTATTGAATTCCACTTTTTTGTCAGCAGCTATGTTCGTATAAATTATATACACTTTTTGCACAATTTGTTGATTTATATATTAACAATAAACATAACAATATATAAATAATAATAACAAAAACCCATTACAAATCCTATTAGTCGACAAGAGCGAAGCAGGAGGTGGAAAGCTAGTATTAAATAAAATTCCAAGACAGAATCCAATTTATGTCTACAAACGACTACTTGATTATCACTTAGCATAACTTGATTCAAAATTAATTCAATGGCACATTGCTTTGTTCTTCTGTAATAAACATCATGATCATTTTTAAATTATTACATTTTAAATGGACTTCAGAAAAGGAGGAGCTTGTTAATTTGAATGTATATTTCTTATGGATATTCAGCCATAATTGCTTTGTTTATGAACCGATTTAAATGTTTCTTATTTTCGTTGGAAAGATGATACTTCAAGGGTGTTTAAAATGGGAAATTAAAATACCATTTTAATTTCATTGGTATTGGACTCTCGGCTTCGAAGATACACCAGGGATCACCCTTAAAATAAAAGAAGTTGGATCTCTTTAAGAGATCTCTATCTCTTTAAATCTCTTTAAATTATCAAGTAAGTTACGAAGTTAAGAAGTTACTTCTTTTGGTGCGTTTAGTAGAGGATAAAATTGAAAGCTGCCCGCGTATTATATGACGAAAGGGCGACATGATGAAGTTAGTTATCAATGATTATAATGCAACGTTAAAAAAATTAAAGTCAATAATATTAACATTAATGACTAACTTTAAATTATTGTTGGGACACGGTATACACATTTTTGTTTTGTTACTGCAAAGAAATATAACTTCTTAAGTGTGTACATAACCATATAGTCTATACCCTCCCTTATTACAGCGTGTTAATCGATACATAAGTAAAAGACGCTGGCATTGTATATTTACTGCTATATGACTTTTATTGGCGATAACCCCCTGGTGTCTAGACTAGACGGATGTAGACATGTTTTTGTTATTGAATTGATTCACAGCCACCTAATGTTTATAGTATAAGAGGTTACTTATAAAGCCAATGTAACAAAAACCCTCGGCAATGCTCCCGGTACTTAATTACATTGTATAAATACACGATTTTTTTTACATTAAAAAATATTTTGTATGTTATTGTAGTATAAGCATATTCGTAACTAATTTATGTCAATGGGTTCACCCATGTTTTATATACGCTTGCATTTGGATTGAAAAAAGATTAACGGCGTAATAAATCATTTTTTTATTATTTTATTACGTAAACACCATTCCTTACCCTTCCGATTATGTTAATAACAATAAAACCCTTAGGGAAAACTGCTGTCGAGTTACCTGAATGTAAATTCGACTAAATTAACTTAATAATACGGTGATGTAATTTCATGTCCTTTTCCATTGTTACGGTGACAATTTGATTATATATCGTATAAAAATTTACGACGTTAATATAATATGAAAATAAATATGTCAATATTTTGCGGCGGCACACCAAAAAGAACACAGAACTCTGTAGAGAGAACTTCTAAACCCATAAATTTGTATTAAAGCATTTACTTTAATACAAATTTATAGGTAAATACGTATATATATATAAGCATTTACAGCTTTTATATATAATCTATCTAGGTAATAATTATATTTACATTTTTATTCTTCTTCCTTTTCAGGAAGTCAACAAAGAACCCTTATAGTTTCGCTATGTCCGTCTGTCTATCCGCGGGTTATCTCAGAGATTCTTAGTACTAAAAAGCTGTAATTTGGTATGGGTATACATATCAATCACGCCGACAAAGAGGTAAAATAAAATCTTGAAAAAAAATGTTTAGGGTTACACTCCTACATGTAAAGTGGGAATTAATAAAAAAATCTCTACTACCCTATCGTGTGGAATAGGTCGATAAAAAATTATTGCGGGTATGTGAAGAAGACCACTTTTCGATTCAGGGATGTGATTGTGAAATATTAAACTTTAAAATGTTAATTGCTTGAGCTAATTTTTGTTAGAGTTGTGCCCCTCTATTACATAATATAGGGTCAACCACGGAATAGAAGTTCCATGGGCCAAAAAATACAAAATTTATGAATAAAAAATAAAAATCTTTTATAAGATCCCACCACAAACTCCCCTATAGTTTGTTGTTATACTCAGAAAGTTGCAGTAAGTGTGGAAAATTATTCTTTATTATGTTTTTAATAGTAACATGTTTAAACTTGATGTTTAAACTCAACTATAGAGTAGTGGCAGAGAAAAAAATGATATTATAATGATTACGGCTATTAAAGCTGGCAGTACCCTTTACGGTCAACTGGAGACCACCTGTGCTGGTAAACAGAAGCGTGTATTGGAATACGACTTGTGTTGTTTTTTAAACCTGTGTAAGCGACTGACGCAAAATCGAAAATCAATTTGCACTGGTTCTGCCCATGGGTGTAGCCAGGATCTTAGACAGAGGAGGGGGGCAGGCATGAGAAAACTACTTTATATACCACTTTACTAGCACCCCTCCCCTCACCAGTAACCAGCTACGATTATGGCTACACCCTCGAATAAAATTCAATCGGATATTAAATATTTTAAGTCTACTTAAGTTACATTTTTTAAATTAACAAATTTAACTGAGATGTCAGCAAAACCCGGGATTTGTGTGTTCAATGACGCATCTCTTGCAATACTTCTTTACGGCGCGGTAACCTCGCAGCGTGACCGGTGTATCCTGGATATTCAACTGGGTCAAACCGCGGCAGTAGTAAGCCACCGCTTCAAGGCCGTCGTCTCCTACTAACTCACAGCCCCGCAATGCAAGCTTCTTCAGATTGGGACAGCAACGAGCTAAGATCTGGAAAGAAACGATATATAAATAATGTTACGGTCTAAGTAAGCGGAAAATAAATAAAAATACACAATTCTCGAAATTTCAAGAATCGTCCGGAATATGCTCCAAATATCGTGTATTTATCATATAGTGTAATCATGTGTCGTGTAGTCATAGGTTCGTAACGTACACATAAAAAGCTTTATCGCTACAGCTGTTAACAAACAATGGGCTATAAATCAAACGTTCCCATCGTTTTAAAAGCTATAACGTAATTTGTTTACAACATGTCAAGAGCTCAGGGACCTGTTCGTTCGTGTTCGTGTTCGTTCGACGTGTTCGTCTCATTTGGGTATAAAAGCGAGCCGTTTTATGAGTCACAGCAGTTCTAAATTCGAAAGCGAAGTGGCAATAATAAGCGAAATAAAAGAAGAACTACAAGAGGAAAATACAGGCTTATTCTTTAAGTACATACAGCGTGTAATGATTGTTTTATAAATCATTTTTTATCTTTTAATTATATATATTTATTTCACCTTATTTGTTTTCTCATTACTTCATTTATTGTGTTTTGATAGCTTTCCGAAGGCATCTTATCTTTAGATTATTTATTATTATAATATTGTAATACAAGCTTCTTTTACGTTCATATTTATATAAATAAGAAGGCGATATAAAAAGATAGAATTTATTGGCTGGAAGAACCTTTTAAATTTAAAATAGAGAACAAGAGTTGACAATAATTGAAATATGACAGGATTCATGAGGACTTACCGAGGAGACGTCTTTGAAAAACAGGTACATAATTTTACAAGATTTTTACAAGTTTATTTATATATCTGATTCTAATTTATTATGTGGAGTCACATTTACCGATCTGGAATTCGTAATGAAAGTTATTTTGTTATTGGAAGAGATATTAAACTAAAGGAAGAGCTGGCGGACGCTTTCATACATGTTGGCTTGGCGATGCAGCTATAGTAATGGAACGGATATCTGATGCTTGTTTGCCTAATTCTTATACACACAAGCATCTCAAGACGGAATTTACAAGCAGCCCTGGTCCGGATAGATACATAAACGTGGAATATCTTTCTAGTGACGGTGAAATTATTAGACTATAAATAAGGTACTCTGTATTTTATATCCCTCTTATTGTCAAATGCCTTCGGAATACACATATATATCTATTTTGCATTTCATTCCTTAACCTTTTATTTCGAAAATTATACCTATTTAATTGTCCACGCGACAAGCGTTATTCTGTAAATACATTCGGTAAGCGATTTGTAAGTTTGTTTTGTTTTAATTTGTATTTCTTGGAGTTTAAATTGTTTTCGTGAAACATACGGATATGCCCTTAAAAATGGTTTTGTCAGTCTGTTTGTATGTTTGGATTTAACTTAAAAATTGCTGGACAGATTTTGATGATATTTTGTACACGGGAAGTATATGTCATAATTGACGTAGTATTTGTGAATTATAAGTAATTAACAATTTTACTATACATGAAATATATTGTTTAAACTTTACAATAATAATTTTACTTACGTAATTAGTTTCAATAGTAGAAAAAAACTAAAAATACGCTTTAACTAAGCACTAAAAATTATAAATATTTTGAGTTTTATAATAATATCTCATTATCAAGCCCCATCTATTTGACTTGTCAAAACAAATCATATGAGCCCAAACTCGAGGGGCTTACTAGTAGCCACTGATGTGTTCCACTATCCACGTCCTGGCTCCATCATCAGATCAGCTCCAAGATACCAAATTATAGTGTTGTCATCCGAACTACATACACATACAAATTTTCATTTCGATAAGACAATTAGAAGTAGGTTAAAATTCACTTCTAATTCACTAAATTCACTTATTACATTGTTTGTTACTTAGTTACAAGTGAAGCTAATATAAGCCTGTTAAAAATATAACTATTCGTCGTGGAAATAAGGTTGTAAAATTCAAATTTACGAGATATTTTTGGATTTCTTTAGTATATAGTTTATTGTAGTTAAAGTTACGATGTTATTCATATTAGAAGTAATAAGAAAACCCAAAGGAATTAAGTAAAAACAGAATAATTCTATATAGAAAATAATTTCCCAGAGGCCTCCAAGAAACGTCGAAAGCAATGACATTGATTAATTGTAGTACCGAAGGAATTAACCGGAGAACTTCTCTGTGAATGTCTACAGGGCTCTGAATAGGCTAGTCATTTCTAGGTTTTCTAAGCCTATAAATTGTAATAAATTGTGATGATATTCATTGGAGTATCTTGGACTAGTACATTAAAGTTTATTAGCTATGTCCTGCGGTTCCACACGTGTTTTTTACGTGTCATGTAATTTTATTGTTATTCATATTATTGACAATTCGCATAGCCTATCTATTGAGGGAATGACATACACTTCTCGTGTACAAAATTTCATCAAAACGTATTTAAAATTAATGAAGATTTAAGTTTTTACAATTTATAAAAGCGTTATCGACGATTCTTATACTCTATCAATTATGGAATAATACATAATATATAGGTGTGCCAAAAAAAAACGACTTCATTTTTTTTTCTTTATTGGTTTCGAAGTTTCGGTTGAAGATACGTAAAAAAGACCTAGTTAAAATTTCAGATCTTAATATTTATATTAAGGTCTCCTAGCACGTGTTCTTGTAGAAAATCGAATGCTCTACAAAAGAGGTCAATTATCTCTTAACAATATATTAATTCTTTTAAAAGTTATCCAACGTCAAAGTTGAATTTATAATAAGTAATAATATATTTTTAAATATTCCGGTGCGAAATCTCTTTTTCTAAACTTCATTACACTTCTGAAGTTCCGTAATGGACCAACTACTATCAATAAATGTCCTGCTTGTGTTGACCCTTAGATAGTGGCTTCTACTTTTGAGATAGCAAGTGTACGACTTGCCTGATGGTAAGCAATTACCGTAGCCTATGGATGCTTGAAACACCAAGGTTTTACTAGTGCATTGCCGATCATGAACCTCCATTCCCAGGGAAATCTGGAATCCCTACTCAACGCAGGAACACAACACAGTTATTTGGCTGCGATCTTCTGTAGGGTGGAGATATTTCACAAGTTGGGCTGCAAGTAGAAAGAAATCTCCAAACATTTCTCTGTGCCTCACCTCTCTTAAAAATATAATGATTTTATTTGATCCTTTATATGCTTGTATAACTTCAGTGTCTTATTTACACTGTTTTCCGTACTTCTCGCTTCGGTCTTGTAGAATTATACCGTCACTGAGGTTTCTTTGCATCAATGACTGTTCGTATAGTTCTCTGTGAGATACCCAAAGTACTTATCAAAAAAGACTTGCAAACTTGGAATTCTTCGTTTTAGTTGCATAAATAAAATGCATTGCCTTCTAATCTCGGATTACGTCTGGTACCACTATTTTGCTTATATACGAGAACTTGTAACTTAAAATTAAGATGGTAATATTCTCGATGCCTCTTTACACTTCGAAATTTCCAGTTTCTTAAATTTCTCTAATTATTATTTTTTTGCAACATGCCTCTTGTAGTTGGATGTGAGAATTGATAATGCCTTTATTTTATACTCACTTAAAGGAAATGGGGAATTAAAGTCATATATGTACATCAGAGTCGTCATTATTCTAAAACTAAACTAAACTAAATTAAATTCAGACTAAAGAAACAATGTCATAACTGTATTTCGAGCATTATTGATCCAGAGGTAATTAAAATAAAACTGGCTAATGCACACAACTGATCAATCAAACGTTGTTTCTCCAAGTGTCCACTTGATATTAGGAAACTATACGTACTAAATCAGTGACATTATCGCACCAAGTGTAGAAGTACTTCAGACGACATAATACAAAATTCGATTATTTTGGGAAATATTGCAAAAGTGATATTGTTATCCCAAGAGGGTAATAGACTTTTAATACTACCAAGATATTATCACAATCGGTTTTTTTAAGTCTTATTGAAGATTTTTATAGTATATTAATAACTGAATGATTTATACTTCCTGTGTAAAATCGGTTAAGAATTAATAACAATATTTTTGTTACGATTTTCAAAAGTATTATTGATAATTATTATAGCCTACCAATTGACCAATAACATAAACTTCCCGTGTGCAATAGATAGAAGAATTGATCAAACCGTTTTTGAGTTAACAATTCCTTAAAATTATATTTTCGGAAATTTGAAAAAATAGTTTCACGTACGGACAGAACTGCAGATTTATTAATATAGATTCGAAGCGGTTAGTTGTCTCGCTTATAATTATGCCGGATCATTGAATTATTATGCTCCCATGACCGCATAGAGTTTGAAATAAATAAAAAATATATTATAAAAGTTTCCAGTATCTTAATATTAACCGGTGTATCTCCGCAATTAAAGTTTCATAAATGTTTTTTTGTTAATTCCTTATAAGTTTAGTGTTTGGCCCCAATCACATCTGATGTCATGTGATGATTCGGACCAAGACGGTAACATGCCTAACCTGGTAAGAGGACCGGCTCTTAAGTGCAGCTGCCGGAACACATCTATAAGTGCTTGACGACAAATTTTCAACTTGAGTGTTGTACCTAGCCAGGCGTGCATTAGAAAATGTCCTACCACCATGCTATGGTTTCATCACGGTGTTTTCCTTCACCGAAAGTTCAGGCTCATTGCAGGGATTCGAACTCACGCCGATCGATGTGGTGTTCTATACCTGCCTCTGAGTCGTTATTGCTTCCAACATGGGGTTATAGGCATCAAACATATTTTATTTTTATTTTAGCTAAATCCGTTTTTCAAAGAAATCGAAATTAGACTAATATGTAGTTTTGTATGTACATAATATATTTTTCCAAAGTTCCTGATATACCTCTATAATATAGGATGCTGATCAGGTACATGACATTTAAAAAAATGTCTACTTGTCTGTTTGTATGTCTGTATTTTATTTACGAAGATACGCCAGTCACTATCGAAAGTTAAACGGAAAGACGTAAACCAAAATATATTCATTTCTTTTCCTGCACATTTTTTATCGTATGCATTTCAACAACATCGGCGTCCACCTAGGACGATTTACAATTCATCGCTAGTTGTCGCTGTGATGGCGGCCTGTTCAAATGTCTCTTCACGTTATGTCTGAAGGATTCCATGTTGTAGGAAGGTGACACTAGCAGTGGCATAATTCCACAGCTTCACAATAGATAGGACACAGATATGAATTCTATATAACTAACTTCTTTGTTCGTGCTGGGGTGGAGGATACCGTAAAGTTGTGGCTCCGGAGCATGTTCTCATCTTGAAAGGTTATTTAAATTCGTGAAATGTTTTACGCTATATTGCACTTTATATGGATAATTGATATGTATTAAGCAGGGATGGGTAAAATGAACTCCGACCGGTACCTGCAATCCAGCTTCGGAGACATCAGTAGCACCCAAGTCTAGAGCCCTCAAGCGAGAACAACCCCTGGCTATCGCTTCCACGCCGTCGTCGCCAAGCGCGCCGCAGCCTCTGGCATTGAGATACCTTAGCTTGTAGCATCGTCGAGCAAGAGTTCTTATACCAGAATCTGATACCTGTCAAACATTTTTTTACTTTAAATAGGCTTGTTTAAACCACTACCTGGCCTGATCGTATGTGATTATGTGGTCTACGATGGAGCACGCTAGCCTAGAAGTTACTTAGTCACTCGTAACTTGAAGATACCAAGGTTGTAATTATCGGGAAATACAAATTCTGGCAAAGAGTCCCACTCTTAAGCGGTGCGCGTGATAAATACGCAATAAAAACCCTTCGTTCGCACTGGTGGAATATCAACACTGAATACCACACATGACATATATATTTACTAGCTTACCTATTTACAGTTTTATTTCATTGTAATTGAATTTTTCGGTGTGATTATTGAATCCTAACTAATGACCTAGTGTTCGTACTATTGACAAGCTACTTTTAGAGGTATATTACCACTATACTGAAGTGGCAACAATCCGACGCTACTACTTTATAGAAGGTTGTTCGGAAGACCAATGATAGATCTGATCAGACTCCTTGTTATTGACTAGTAAACTGCTTTGAAGGCTAATTTACGAATCATGATTTATTGAAAGAAACAGACATACATATTTAAAAATAAATACTTACAACTAGTAAAGATTACAACAGACATAACAAACAATAAAGAACGAATAATAATAAAATAAACACGATAATAAAAACGATATTAGTATTTTAAAACAAAGGGAAATCGTGTTGAACGGACAGTTTGTGGGTAGCTGTTTGATGCCACCTGCACGATTAGTCATTTCATTAGTACGAGCTATACGCTCGTCATTCTTCGTAGATCAGTTGAACTAGGTACACGTCTGCAGTACGTCGCGGCGTGTCTACTTATAAAACGTTGCTTGCAGGATGACGTCATCGTTTCTAAAATGAAACGTTCATTTCAGGACGGACGACTTCTGTTTCTATACGTAGCTTTCTTATTAACTTCACACATGCAACTGTTTATGTCAATATGTGTAGTAGTGTCGCTACATATTATACTATTCACCCGCACTATTTATATGACGCCTTAAAAGTCGATGGCTAGGGCACGAACATTGTCATTTGGATCGACATTTCACATCTCTACACAAATTGCGTAACTTGCTTTTTGTGCTACCCTGATGACACCTAATAGAACAGTGATCGCTAAAGACGATCTTGAGGTAAAAGTTGCAATAATAAAAATATCCGTACAAAACCGTCTGCAAAAGTTCGTATTAAATAGTATTGAATATGATTCTCACTTGAGTACATTTGGCAACGGAGAGATATCTTAGCGCTTGACCCAACTTCGACAGCTCGTATAATCCAAAATCACTGACGCCGGTACAATCCGATACGCTTAACTCTTTAAGAGCACAATACGACGGAATCCATCTCACTCCAGCATCTGTAAAAGCAACAACGATTACCATAATAATCGAGACCCCGGGTTAAGAAACATGGGCTAGCATATCATACATTTCAAATACAGTACTCACACAAACACACACTGCAATTCTGTATCAAAAACGAATTTTAATTTAAAACTCTATTTTTATGTAAAAGTAATTCGCGAACGGTAAGCGAACGTCAAAGGATACTTTAATTAAAAATATTTTAACTAAGTTGTTTGTTTGCTATCAGTACACCGTACAGCCAACAAAAATTAAACAAAAACACTTGCCTACGGCGCGGTCGTGTATAAACGTTGGGAACGATCAAAGGGTTTGTTAAACAATTTTTACTTTTCTTAATTTGCTAATTACCTACTGCATTTACTTTCATTTTATTTAAACTTACATGTTATGACAGTAACAGAGCGTACCTAAATAAACAACCCTACTTTAAAGACACACGCATCTTCAATATAAAGACTCTCACTACAGTATTCCATTCAATTTATTGTATCCTTGTACTGATCATAAATATTCTGGGTAGATATTTACTACAATTCTAATTAACAGGGTTGCGACTACTATGGAGATGAAACCATCATTGTGACTTTCTTTTGTTTTGTTAAGTTTTGGGATCATCCAGTGTATATCCAACTACCTTATTTGGCAGGTTTGCAGGTCGACATGGTAACGACGACCGTCAAGGGATTACGGACATCTCGGTGGTCGTCTTTACTATACTACTATAAGAAAACCAAATCATTTCATGATTTACATAATGCTTAAAAACTTCAAGAACTCGATTACAAACAAAAGTACCTATATGTTTATTTTAGCGTTTATTAAAAATCATTCCGTACGAAGATGACAAAGTTAGACCCTTCTACCTTTAATATAATATAATATCGAAAATTCCATAAAATAATTTACACTACTTTATATTTTATCATACAAAAAAGATACGTTCGACTATAGATTCACGTGTTATTGTTGACAAAATACCTAAGAACTTTCGAACAAATATAATCTTATATATGGAGGAGCTAAAATTCGGTTCAACACATCCAAATAAATCAGAAAAATATCCATAACTACAAGTTTCACGGTAAGAAAATAGAAAAAAAATACTTACTTATTCCGCTTACTCAACGGCCTAAGGAAACGGGAAATAGAGGATTGATATTATGATATCAACTAAATCCGATCCAAAATGAAATAAAGGGAAACCATACGTCATCATAGTACGTAGAAGAAAAACTAATGCAAACTTTTAGAGTGGTTTTAGTTATTGTTACTTTAGAAATTACTATATTATTAAAGTGAAAACTTCTTTAGCCACGTTGAGCACTTTTTGGTAAAGGAAAATCTTATGGGTTCGCGTCACCGACATGCTAATGTTTTTTTTTATTATTTTAAATATTCGTATTTATAATTACGTTTTTTTTTAGTTTTTTTTAATATTCGTATTTACATAGGCTTTTGAAGTTATAAGTTTTCACTTTTATCGGCAGTCCCTACGACTGCCAATTTTTTTTTTGTATTGTAACTTGTAAGAGATTTAAGACAAACACAACTGATATTAAGTGAAGATGTTATCGAAGAAGCCTAAACCCAGAGAGCAAAGCAAAAACCAAGGAACACTTTTAAATTTAATGAAGAGTTATTCTGTCATATGATAATGTTTCTTTCAATTTATAAACTTATGTTATTTGACTATATGTTATGTATAATATTGATGGAATTTTAAGTGACATAGTTTGTTTATTGTGCACTAGTGAAATTAATTATGATTAAAAACTAGTGGTTTTTTTTTATCGTTGTAGGTTTGGCGTAGTGGCCACAATCTCACCTGATGTTAAGTGACGATGTAGCCCAAGATGGTAACACGCTAAACCTAGTGGAAGACTGGCTCTCAAGTGCAGCTACCGGAACACACCTATTGGTGCTTGGCGGCAGATTTTCAACTTGAGGATGGTAGGTAGCCAGGCGGGCATTAGAAAATGCCCTACCTCCATGCTATGGTTTCCTCACGATGTTTTCCTTCACCGAAAGCTCAGGCTCATTGTAGGGATTCGAACTCACGTCAATCGACGCGAAGTCGTACACGCTGCGCTATCATCGCTTATCTCCACCCTACAGAAGATCGCAGCCAAATAACCTTGTGTTGTGTTCCTGCGGTGAGTAGGGTTTTCGAGCTCCTTGGGGTAAGTGATTAAAGACCGGCAACGCCCTAGTTGATATCTATTGTATTATAATCATCCATATGCTACGTACGGTAGCGGCTTAACATTAATCGGACTGTATGTTTGTTTGCCATCTTAGTAGTATATAAAATAACTAGAAAACATGCATTTTGAGTTGCCACAAAAACTCCTTGGACAGTTCTAACTTATTAGAGCGTTGTTTAAACTTTGAAGATTAGACAAACATTATATTCACGTGACATTGGCAGAACTGTGTATAAACACACGCTGTTATTAAATGTTATGTTATACGTAGCTATAGTCCTGTGAAAGCAAAGTCAAAGTCAAAGCATCACACACGTAGGTACCTAATCAACCGCTATGTACGTGTGACGTTATGTATTAGGACGGCATTCCTGAGGATAATCAGGAGGTTGGAATGTTTGTTGCACAAATATATGTGGGATGTGTGGCAAAGGTGTTCAGAATAAAAATTAAGTAATTCTTTTAATCTTCTTTTATTTAATCTTTATAAGTTATCGTAAAAATCGTAATTCACATATTGATAGTTACACAAACTTGACAGCTATCTCGTGTTATCAGGGAAATAAATAAAAAAAAACCGTACTACTAAAATGTTGCCGTTTTACAACGTCTTATTTCTCCCACATATTAGCAATTTGCAATGATGGCTCAGTGGTAGTGTGTACGACTTCGCGTCGATTGACGTGAGTTCGATTCCCTTCAATGAGCCATAGCCTTCGGTGAAGGAAAACATCGTGAGGAAACCATAGCATGGTGGTAGGGCTTTTTCTAATGCCCGCCTGGCTAGCTACCACCCTCAAGTTGAAAATCTGTCGCCAAGCACCAATAGGTGTGTTCTGGCAGCTGCACTTGAGAGCCAGTCTTCCACTAGGTTTAGCGTGTTGTCATCTTGGGCTACATCGTCACTTAACATCATGTGAGATTGTGGCCACTACGCCACACCTATTACGATAAAAAAAGGTAGCCGATTTACGTTTTCACAGAATACCCGTTATTATAGCAAATATCTATCAAAAATACCAAAAAATGCAATATTAAAGGAGCGTCCATACAAGAAACGTGTTTTTTCAATGTTTTGTTTGTTTTTCTCTGTCATAAAAACGGCAATGCATACAAGCGTCAAACTTCAAGTAATTCTAGTGCAGCAACCTCTTAAAGTAAAATAATATAAACCTATTTAATGTGAATCAGGTTCATGCTAAGGATCCTGAATCGATTGAAACAAACACATTTTTCTGGTATTTGTTTAGTAAACACATAAAATAAATATCGAATGGTCGAACTGAACCATTGATGCTTGAGTCTGACTTTCACTTGACAGAGCTTATTTTTACTATTTGAATGAGAATCTATTCTAATATAATAAAGCTTAAGTATTGTTTTTTTGTTTGTTTTTACATGCCAATCTTTGAAACTACATGACAGATTTGATTTTTTTGTAACTATTTATTAATGAAGGTTATACGCTGTATATCTTAATGTTACGGTCCTAAGACACGGCCAGTAACTATATAGGCTTCATCAAAATGCTCGACTATACCGTAATAATGAAATGACGCGATTTAGATCGAACATCAATTTGCTAAGTACAAACTGAATAAAAGTTTGCAGCGAATAAAATAAACGCCCGTCCACGCTGCCCCATAAATCGTGGTTAAATTTTATCGGGTTCCCGCTGCGCCGGTGCATTTGCGATTTCACGATTGAATATCAATACGGATCTATCATTACGTCATTAAAGTCATTTAACTTTACGTTCAACATTTACTGTACATATATTAAACTGGAATTCTTTGCAACTCTACCTGTGCTTAACCTTTTTTATTGGGTACTACCTCGTCGTTGACAAATATCGTCAAATTGGTTGTTGAACTCAGGCGGATGATCTTTTTTTAGAAGCCTCGAATTCCATTTATTAAACAGACAAATGTGAAATCATTGACTTTCGTTTCTTTTTCTTTTAATGTAAAATAAAATAATTATGTCCGATGTCAAAACATCGATGTAGCTCAACATTGATGAAGTAGGACATATCCCGTTTTTGAAGAGTTGTGTTATTAAGTCATGTGCCGGTTTGATAGTTCAAGTGAGCATGCTTAAATTGTTTTTTTTAACACTTTATTGCATTAACAGACCAATATTTACCTGTGACTAGAATGCATCGACGCAAGTAAAGGTATTGTAACGAAGGGCAGGTGTGAAGTAATGCGCACAGGCCGGCATCAGTAACGGACCCGCAGTCGGTTAAATCTACGTACTCGACTGGTGGTCTTCGCGTACCGAGACGCGTCTCTAGCCAAGTCCATTCCGGCCAGTCCACGTTTGGGCAACCTGCAAAGATAAATTTTTAAAACTTGTCTCAATTTTTAAGTTATATTTTTTTTTTTGTTTTAAGAAGTGAGCTAAGGAGTGTAACTCACTCCCGGCCTCTGTCTTCCCGCCCACCTATAACTTGGGAGTCTTCAAATAGAGAGTGAACAGACATTTAATAGGTAAGCGCGTTCCTTCGTCTACCTCATCTTTACTTACCATCAGGTGAGATCGAGCCTAAGCGCATTTATACAATCCATAAAAAAATTGTGCAGCAGTTCACACATGTCAGAAGTGATATCCTCACAAAAGAATAAAAAATATGTTCTTTAAACATTTCTTTTAAATATCCTAAATCAGCGGGATTCGAACTATCGACCACTCGTCCGTACTGCATATGAAGTCTGGTCGTCTCACACCACTAGGCCAATGCGATGATAATCACAATCATGAAAATCAGTACTTGCATTTACCGTGTATAATGTAAATGTATTCTATCTCAATCTCTCGTAGGCTAAATCCTATAGATGTATATGGTTGTCTCTTCTTACTGTCGCTTTTTCGTTTCATCGAGTTTCAAATCACAAAGGTGCTAAAGTTTTCACTTTAATTAAAAAACCACATAAGTACATTTACAATTTCGTTATTATCACTATTGAACTCTGCAAGAAAAGTAAGTTTTACACATAACGGGTTTTATAAACGCAAGGATAATATACCGTTCTAAAACGATTCGTGTGTAAACGTAAGATATTTTAAACTGTCGACCTTCACAAGCTCTATATCTCCTTCAAACCGGGAGCGCTCATAAAGGAACCCCAATATCTATAAAATGCCGAACATGGAAACTGTGTCTGCCTCTTATCGACAAGCTTAATGGAAATGCCGTCTTGAAATCTCGAGTGAATTCTAAATTCACAAACTGTTTCTTCTATAGCTTCTATACGTATTATAAAACTCCGCGTCTCTCTATCTGTCTGTCCGTTTCTGTTCTTTTCACGAGAGAACCGCTTATCAGGTTTACATGTTTCTTTATAGCTCATAGCTACGAGTATGTTATCTGGCCAGATTATAGGATATATTTTGTTACATAAAGTAACGTACGAAATAAGTAGTGACAATATTGGTGAAACAATTCAGGAAAAAATACGCTTTTGGGACGCTTAAATAGCTTACGTTGAGTAAACCATAAGATATATATCAAATTCATGTCCTAAATAATTGTAGATCTTAAAAAGACCTACAAAAAAGTCTATAATAGCATATGTCTGACTTCTGAGGATTATCCACAATAAGCATTTATGTCTTTAAAAAAACCGGCGGGTGACCACCGTGGGTGGAAGGTGGCACAGCGTTAACATATAAACAGTTTCCAAACATACAGGTGAACTTGAATTGGTACTTTTTGTATTTCTTCTTTTTATTTAATGGCAACTGTGTTCATCCACAGTTTTGCCTACGTCACTTTAATAGATATCTTTTTAATTATTCTTGAATTCTTTAAACATAGGTCTAACAAGGTGGCGCGGGAGCTGGCTTATTAAAACTGTCCAGAGGGGTTTTTGCGGCAAATTAAAGTATGTAGTTCCTACTTATTATTTATAATCCACTTCACATGTACAGAATAAAAAAAAAACACGTAAAATGCCGCTAAAATAGGACTAAATAACATAAGATTATGAATTACCACTTATGAATTAAAAACCACCACGTGACACATCAAGATCCCGTCAATAACTCCTTTTTGCATTTATATTCAAGAAGGTCTTTTTAGTTATACTTAACGAAATAGCAATTTTAAGAAAATTTCAATTATAAATGATAAAAGAGATATAGGACGTTAATCTTTAAGTCTTTAACGAAAAAAGGTTATACGTAAAGGGTAACTCGCAAATGCATTTTTTTTATATATAGTTTCAGCGTTGTGGCCACAAAATCTCACCTGATCTTAAGTGACGTTGTGGCCCAATATGGTAACACGCCTAGCCTAATTAGGCAGACTGGCCTTCAAGTGCAGCTGCCGAAACACACAAAGGTATTGGTGCTTGGCGACAGATTTTCAATTTGAGGGTGGCATCTAGACAGGCATTAGAAAAAACCCTACCACCATGCTATAGTTTCATCCTTCACCGAAAGCTCAGGCACACTGCAGGGATTCGAACTCACGTCATTACGCGATGTCCGTACAGGCTACCAGTGTGCCATCATTGCTTAATTATTTATTAACTTTCAAAACCCTATGTCAAACAAGAAGAGAAATAATTTAATATCTACAGAAATTAACCGGTATAACGAAATTTCACTAACATGCTCACATGAATCTCTTGAATTTGTAATATTAATTCTATAGATACGTTTACTTGAGATCTCTATAGATACTCAAGTAAGGAGAATAAACCAGAATCTATTATAGCTTGTAAATAATATACCAACTAAGGGTTTACTATTATTATCTAATTTCGCTATTTCGAAATGTAACAACAATAGTTCCTAAGCCTTACACGGCATATTAATATTATTTCACAATCAATATAATTTCGCACAAATAATAATATAATTTTGATGTCTCCTAACCTAAGTAAGTATATTAAATCATCTAGAAATGTATAGTATGTTTAGTTTATGATAGTATCAAATGTACAAATAAATTGATTATCAAACTATTAAAAAAATCTGTATTAGTAAATCTAACACCTTAAAAACTTAATTAAATATTATCAAATATAAAACAGTGCAATTATAAATTATATCTTTTTATAGTGAAATTATTTAACAGCCAAAATAATTAAACAACTGTTACTAATTCGCGGAACCATGGTGACATTTCCATGGAACCTTTGGTTCCGAGAATCCTAGTTTAGAAATATCTGATATAATTAGGATTACATTTGTTTGTATTTATAATTATACTGCAATATTTCAATATATACTGAGGTAGTACACAAACCTCCAATACGAGGAACGAGGGAGAACAGTCTTTAGTTGAATGTTCAGAGTACAAGAGTTAATCGCTTATTACACTTAAGAGCCATCGATTTGTTCAATTAGTAAACATTCATAATTAATGACATTTGCATTAATTTTATGTGTGTTTATTCATATATATATTTTATCAATATATGAAGAAGTAAATTAAAGAAAACATTTAACGAAATTTCTCCCGGAGCTAACAAATTATAGTAAATTTAAATTAATATCATTAATTATATATACATTGAAACATATTATTAAAGTTTTTTTTATTAATAAATTAATTATTTTTAATATCAGTGACCATCAATCAGCACGGTTTTCATTTAAATAAGATTGTATCAAACCATTTCGAGATAATTAAAATTATTCGATTTTATTTATACCATAATTCTGTGTCAATAATTATTACCTAACTATTATAATTAATTTTCTTTGTAAGGCTATGAAAAATCTTAACAATGCTTTTCATTCAAAATAATCCTAACTGATAATGATGAATCTAATTAATGTTATTTTTCTATGTACCTAGATGTAACAAACTAATGAAACTCAGTACCCACGTCTGTTTCTCCAAACTCATATAGCATAGTGGTCTTCAAAAGAAGAGTGAATAAGTTTTTACTGAGCGATCGCATACCCTGATCTTACGTACTTGTATACTATTCATCTAATGTGATTTAGGCAAAGCGGTAATCAGAATATGGAAAAAAAATTGTTAATAATTTCAATACTGAGCAACATCCCAAGTGAAGGAGCAGGTTTGAATTACAACGTAATAAATTTATTTGTAATAGATTTTTAAAGTGAAACTTATATTCTAACGCCTCATCGTTCATCTATCGCATGTCGCAATACATTACATTGTCGCAATTAAAATTGAATTTTATGCCGTGCAGTCAAGGATTATAATCGTAAATTCCGAACATTGTATTTTATGTTAATGTGTGATATTAATGAATGTATGTCACATGCCTTCAACAATTTGTATTCTTTTTTATTTTTAAAGTTTCACTTGCATCGTGGTTTCGTAAAACCACACATTTTTTTTTTATATAGTAGCACGGCAAAATGCTGTCTTGATGCATGTCGGATGGTAAGCAGAGTAAAATCCAAAAATTCCAAATTTAAAGACCAAAATCCATTTTCTCCCTGATTACTCAGCAGTGCAAGTTAGCTTGACTTGGTGTCTCAAGTTTTAAGGATGTTATGTGATATTGTAAAAGAATATGATAATTTAATAGGAAATACCGGTAAGATCGATATGCCGTAGATCTACAAGATCGGTGACTAGAGGAGCCAGTGCACGAGCGTCCATACTACTCGACGTTGTGACGGCCAAGTGTGTCAAGTGCCTAAACGTAGCGGCTAGAAGTTGGGCACTTGCTACTGTCACCTGCAAATAAAAAAAAACTTCACATACATACTATTATTTTAATAATTACATATTATAAAACATAGTCAAACTCAAAAACTTCCAATTGGAATTTCATACGGTATTAATCAATAGACGGAGTGATTAAAGAGGAAGAGTTAGGTGTATAATTTATTAAGGTTTTTTATAAATTGGCAGAAATATAATGGTGACTGTTGAAGAGGTTGAAAAAAACCACGTTGACGTAGTTTTCTACCAGTGCGAAAAATTTTAGAATTGGATTAGTAGTTGTCGGTGTTAACAACTCAACAATACTATTTTAGAATGTCAGTAAAGATAAGTAGATAGGTCACAGAGAAATCCCCTTTGGATATTTATTTCTACTTGGCGCAGCTTGACTGGTGAAATACCTAAGTAAGTTGGGTTTCCAGAGCTCCTTGGAGAATGGGGTTTAAAAGAAGACAACGCGCTATTGATATCTATGATATTCCAAGCGTTTACTATCATATTGAAAGTACGAAAAATAATAATAATAATCGACACCTTAGTTTTATAGAATAAAAAAAAACAAAGCAATCACTCTAAACTACATATGTAATTAGAAGATTGGTAACCCCATTGTATTTTTTAGTTAAAATCAAATACCATATCGCATTAATGTAACTATTCGTCATCTTCGAAAACGATATATTCTATAGTATCAATTATAAAATTTAGGGGCGATTTTTCAATCAACAGATTTGATTGAGGAATAATTTTTAAATTCTGACCGGTTTTCCGTACATTATCTGTGAAAAAGTTAAAATTATTCCTCGTATAAAACTATCTGCCCTTAAATCGGCAAAAATCGACGCTTAGATATTAAGAAGTAACTGACTGCACAATTCTTTGCCCGCCACTCTCGAACCGCGTTGACACAAGGTCCTGCTCTGGCACCAGCGCAACGAGCAGCAATCTCCAAGGGTCCAGCTGCTCGCACTCGCTTCCATACCTCAGGCTTGGTCGTAATCCTTGCTACCAACCGCGACCAGCGGCGACAAACTCGAGCGACACGGCACAAATCTGACACCTGAAACATACGGTATCATAAATTAAAAAAACTACAGTCAGCATGAAAATGGACAATTTAAACTCTCTGTTATGGATAGTCTGAGCGCTACAAAGAAGACTATGGGTAAGCACAGTACGGTCCAAAAAACAACGACGTCCTCCAAGAGATCAAAAATCCATCGTCAAACGTCGCTGATAAACCAAAAGAGAGTCATTGTGACGGGATTATCACCATGTACATGGTTGCGATCCAGTCGGATAAAGATTCCTACCATCCTGTTTGGTTACTGGATACACACCGACTGATCACAGAACTGCACACGTCTAAGCGTACCACAATGGTTGGAAAAACACCTGGTTTATGGTCCAAACGCGATCCGGTCAGACACATACAGGCATATGTACAGGTTACCAACACACCAAGAAGGTCCACGACTCGTTGTGACATATTTTATTATCCTTTCAAAGTTCATCCATATCAAAACAATCTGTTGGTACTGACTGTTGGACTAACAACTCCAGCTCTTTTTCAAGTACTTTCCACCACAGTCACCAAATTCAAAGACCATTAATTTGCAGCAATATCAAAGCGATTAACTAATGAAAACGAACCTCTAGGTAGGATAATATTTTCAGCCAAAGAGCATCATTTAGGGTATTGTCTCTGCGTCTCCTAGGTGGACCACAGTCGGCTAGGGTGTGATATCCCTGGTCTAGGCTGAGCTCGCTCAGGTCCGCCGCCAGGGAGAGGGCTGGCTCGGGGGGCGGTGGAGGGCGGCGTCTCGCCCCACCACACATCCCTGGACCAGAACAGCTACCACTAGACATAGTGCGACCCTGGAAAGATACAAATATTTAATAAAACGACATTGTAGAGCTTTTGAGGGGATCTAGATCTGGCATGAGTGGTTTTTATTCTAATTCATAAGCTTATGTTATTTGACCCTATGTTATGTAAATTTGGAGGCATTTTTTTCGTGATGTAGCTTGGTTATTAATGTACACAAATGAAATGGATTATAAATAGTAACTGTTGCTACAAAAACTTGCAGTTTTTGTTTTTCAGGAAGCCCGCCAATTTTTTATAACTATATTTGAAGATAAAAAAAAATCTATTCACGTGACGTTGGTAAAATTATGGAATAACACAGTTACCTTTAAATTGAAACAAAAAGCTGCAGCATCATCTGGAATCTAAAGGCTACCTAACTCTTAAAGCAATAAGTAGCATGTACGACTTCGCATCTATTGACGTGAGTTCGAATCCCTGCAATGAGCTTGAACTTTCGGTGAAGGAAAACATCATGAGGGAAACCATAGCATGGTGGTAGAGCTTTTTCTAATGCCCGACTGGCTAACTACCACCCTCAAGTTGAAAATTTATCGATAAGCACCAATAGGTGTGTTCCGGCAGCTATCTGTCTTTTTAAGACCAACAATTATTTATTTGATAAATCTTGTATGGTTTACTCAGTGTATACAATGAAGCGCCCCAAATGCGCTTTTTTTCGAATTGGTTCACCATTATCGTCACTGCTTATTTCTAATGTTAGTTTATGTAACAAAATATATCTTATAGCCTGATTACATAACATAGCTATGCATTAAAATAAAAAAAACATGTACATCGGATAAGTCGTTTGCGCGTGAAAAGAACATAAACGGACAGACAGTCAAAATTTTATAATATATATATATAGAGATTTATTGTGCATATCCTGGTTGCACTAACTTTCTTTAGCTCCTCGTCAGTATAGAAATAGGAATTATACAAATAACAATTTACATGCATTTCGAATTCTTAATATGGTATGAAAACTACCAGTCATACAAATTCATAACTTCGTATGAGAAAGGATTTTTTTATTTAACACACCTAAAAATAATACTTGAAAAGAAACACTCGCATTGTCGAAGGCTATCGTGTCAACATTAATTAAGCTGTGTCGATGTACCACATGCCGCTTATAATTAATATACTAATAAAATTTAAGCATCCATTGAGACGACTTTGTTCAAGAACATATCGTATAATATGTACAGTTAGCATCGTAAATTCGTTAACACCTCGAGCAAACGTGAGATCGAAAAAGCAGCGCTTATACGAGACATATAAATCTGACCTGAATTACGAAATAAGCTCTGAGATATAATCATAGGGCTTTTACAATCAAGATTTTGTCAACTCCTGTTTTGTTGTTACAAAATTATTTACGATATATTACGACCTAATCACTTCTTATCAATACAAATTAAAACTTACTAAGAAATTTGAAATAATGGACTAAACAAAAACCTCTCATTCCACTTTCCATTCGAGTTGATGTTTTTTTTTTTCTGACAGACGGTTTCGCAACCCTTTATGTTCCAAGAGTGAAAGTAAGCTTGAAACAATACGTTAAGTTTTTCTCGAAGTTTCATATTTTATCTCCAAGAACCCAATAATTAATTTCGTACATTATCTCTTTTTAATTATTTTCAATGAAATGTTCTCAAATAGTAATTAGGTACACATTTTTCTTTATATCCGAAAGTATTTAATATTACGTAACAGTTAATAATTATTACTAAATATTTCAATAGTCTTAGTTCTTTACACAATTCTGGTAGAATTTTTGTCTTTACGAATAGGATATAACTAAAAATAAATAAAAAGTGACTACATTATAAAAAACCATTCATAAGATCGGACTTGTAAATACAAGACTGACACAAGATACAAGAAATAAACATTAAATAGTATTTCCTTCTTTTAGACTTAGTAAGTCAAATAAAAGTTTTGTTGGTAATAATAATAAGTTATATAATTAACTTGCCAACTCTATTACCGATTTTCCTAACAATAAGCATCATGTAAAGCATCATTAAATCTTTAAAACTACGTAACGGTTTTTTAAGCGGTTTTTTGTAGTAGATAGAGTGATTCAAGAGGAAGGTTTATATGTATAATACATACATAATATTGTAGAGAAACACTGGTAAATTTAGAGGTTTCAAAGTGATGTCGTAAATAAACACATTTTTTGCGCTTACATTGCAAACGCTGGCTGAACCCCACGAGATAAATCAAAATAATGTACTACAGTATTGTACACCTTAAAAAGGTCAACAAAAAAGTCCGCGATGGTATATGTCTATCTCTTAAGGATAACCCACAATAATCATTTTTTATCCTTTACATTTTACGGGAAAAAATGGCTTATTTACGAAGTTTAAGCAATACGGCATTAATCCTTATCCAATTAAGTACCTTAAATACATTGTCCATTTAATATAGATCAATATGGCCCTTTACAGCATGTAATTTAAATTAATATTTCCGAAGAAATTACAGATTTAAAATGTAGGGAAGTGCGGCGGTACCGGCCCTATATACCATGGTCAATTATACGTAGCTGTTTCAAGAGTAACCTCTAAGCAAAACATGTTTGTATTGTCTGATGACAAAAAAGCTTTAAACGTTTATAAGGACATTCTGTAGTAGGTAGGTATATTTAGTATCAGCATTGCACCCTTGCGAAGCCGGGGCGGGTCGCTAGTGTACTTATACAGTAAAAAAAATGGTAAAATGTTTTGAGTTTTTTACAGGCTCATCACGTCAATTGGAATGTGTTCCGAACCTGTGGCTGTATTTTAATATTTATAAGTGCCTTATTAGGGTCTAAATTGATACATACAAACATGCAATTAAAACATACTAGCTTCTGCCCGCGACTTCGTCTGCGTGGACTTCCGAATTGGTTCTTTACCAGGATAAAAAGTATCCTATATATTAATCTAGTTTATAAGCTATCTGCCCTTCTGCCGTTTTTGCGTGATTGAGTAACAAACATATAAACTTACATATTTGTATTACTATCGTCAATGTTTACTTCAGATTTGGGTACAGAGATAAACGAACAATGTGTCAGTTTCCGAGATAGAAAGTATCCTATGCCTTAATACAGGTTATAAACTGTATGCTCCGTTCAGCCGTTATTGTGGACACCGCGTAGATCGACGTGAGTTCGAATCCCTGCAATGAGCCTGAGCTTTCGGTGAAGGAAAACATCGTGATGAAACCATAGCATGGTGGTAGAACATTTTCTAATGCATGCCAGACCACCTTCAAGTTGAAAAATTTTCTCCAAGCATCTACAGGTGTGTTCCGGCAGCTGCACTTGAGAGTTAGTTCTTCCACCAGACTTAGCGTGCCACCATCTTGGGCCACATCGTCACTTAACATCAGGTGATATTGTAACCAAACGCTAAAACAATTAAAAAAACCTTGAAATGAATGTCAGTGTGTCAAGGACCCTTTTTTATAAGAATTGAGTTTTTTCACCAGAAACTAGTATCGTTAGCAATTTCAAAACCAAAATATCATACAAGATTACCTTCATATTATGTCATTGAAGTCAGAATATGAAACTTAAATTCACGCTACTGATGTTATAGCGTAAAAGAACCATACAATACTGGTATCATAAACTACACCGCGAACTGGTTGACCTCATTCTACAATTAAACATACCATTCTTCACAATGGAGTCATAAATCAAACAAGTTTGTCAAACGTACCTCCAGTATCTTGCAAGATGTGTACCTTGTGTATTGATCAATGGTTGCATTTTTTAACAGGTACGTATTGACACTTATGGGGGGCTAACCCACTAACACTGGTGTTTATAGGCAAGTCCTTACTTACTAAGGTACTACTTAGCAATTACATACTCCTTTAGCGATTACTTTAACTAACATAATTTGAGAATTATATTATATTTTATAGTCAAGTAAACGCCTTTATTTACTTAAGCAAAATTCGAAGTATTATTTAGAGCTCACAGTGCAATACGATAGGCAATACGATATTACTGCGTTTTACTTAACCCACTACATCTATACATATAATAAAAGAGTAATGAGTCGAAATCTGAACTTTAAAAATAATACGGGGTTTCTTCTTCTTCTTGATTTGGCGCCGCAAAAAACACTTGCCAGTGTCTATGTGTTTTTAAACTTTCAAAGTAGTATTTTTTAAACATTTAAAGTTGGTCCAACAATATTTTGGCTCTCATGTTAGAACTATCAAAGGAGTTTTTGTGACATCTCAAAATACATGTTTCCAGTTTATGTTTACAAATGCTTCACAAACTATATCACGGAAAATGCTACCAATACTTCATAATATAGGTCAAAAATCCTAAGTTGTCAATCAAAATAAAAACCACAACATAACAGCACAAGATTCCGCCAAAAACTCCTAAAAGGAGGTTAAATATAAAATTGTCGTTTTAACGCACTGGCCACATTGAATAAAAATTAAAACTATATTGTATCAGATTTCAGTACGAAACTTTTTTCACATGAAAATTATACTTTCTAAATTTAAAAAAAAGACGACATTCGATGTCCGACATTGATTTTACATTCAGCTTTTAACGTGAAGATGGTTGCAGCGAAAATCAGAGTAATATACGAGTTCCGACATGGGACTAACGCATCAGAAATTATATGGAATTAATCTAAATTATTTTACCTTTTTATATTTTACAACGCGCGTGGCCAATTACGCACTTGGAAAATTATAACTTCTTATGCGCGTATATATGTACACAAATTTTTTTTTTATGCCGTGATGAGTAGTTTAAGAAACAAGAATGAAACGTGAAGTGAATAAAAATAATCACATATAAATTTTAGTAAGCAAACTTCCTAATCTAATAGTTATTATATATTAAAAAATACTTATATGCGTAAAGAACTAGCGAGCTGATTTAAATTACACTCATGAATCGTAAGAATGGTACGTATTTGAAATAATTAAGAATTCCGAAGTGTTTAGAATAAGGGTGTAACAAATGAGTACAAGCAGAATATGCGTGTTAACGTGACTGCGTGGGAACTTAAGGGCGTGAGAGTCGAGCTGTCTTTAACACAAGTAACATATGACGTCATCACTTAGGAATGTTGTGGTACTTGCATTTTACAACGATTATGGCTTAACTGTAGCACGCACAGACATCACACCAACGGATGAATCATACAAAAAGCCTAAAATTTATATGTTTTTATTAGAGTAGTAGAATCGGTGTAAATACGAATGAAAGAAGATGACATGTGTCTTATAATATCACGAATGAATATAATTATCAGAATAAGTCTTAACATAGCACAAGTCACTGAAAGGTGAAGGGTTTAAAGCATTTTCTGCTGATTCTGGGTCCGCACCTTTTTTTATGTAGAATACTGGTGAGTTTAAAATTGCTTGAAAAATATACAATACTAGCTGTCCCGCAGTTTTACCCGCATATAATTTAAAAGATATCGCTGATTGATGATATAATACCTCAATATAGACAATATTTTTATCGCGCGGCCAGGGTTATGCTTCACAACTCATCGCATCAACTCATCATCAACTCGTTCGCGCCACTACATCTATAGTCATAGACCCGAGCCGAGTGTTACATTATTTTAGTTTTCCATTATCTCCCTAACTATGCGTCCAAATAACATGCTATAAAGGGCAAAGTTTATCTTCATAAAATTGTTTTGATGATGAAGTAACTTTCGTTCTTAAGGATTAATATGCCTTGCCTAATAATAATGCACATTAATCACTTTTCAATTTGCAATCAATTTTTGTGGTTTGATAGAATTTTATAGGTTACTAAGCTATCGTTGTGCTTTAATCTATAATATTATTTTTTGAAGTCATTCTTATTTCGGATTAGTATACTGCTTTCAAGAATAGTGTTGCTGACCATGGCCAAATGACAGTCGAGATGGTGACCGTCGAGACGTGACCGACAAAATGGAGACTGTCGAGATGATACGGTCGAGATGATGATCGTTGAGACGTAACCGTGGAGATGTGTCCATCCAGATGCAACCGTCGAGATGGTATCAATCGAGATGGTGACCTACGCGACGTAACCGTCAAGATGGTGACCTTCGAGACGTAATCGCCACACGTTACACTTAAAAAAACATAATAGTTTACCTCAGAGCAAAAGCCTACAGGTTAAAAACCTATTATAGCCTGATACTGATTTGCTATTAGGGGCTGCATTAAGCAAGCTCTGCAAGGGTGCATATGTAAATGTGAAAACTTCTAATTTTAGAATCTAGAACTTAACTACATTCACCATTTAATATTTCGCAAAATTTTAAAACGATACCTAAATCTGCACACGGTGCTATTAACGAATTAATGAATTTCTATGTTCTATTGAAATTAATATATGATTTTTTTCGACCATTATTATCGACTGACCGCTCCCCTAAGACCTGCAGTTCAAGCGCAAAGCTAGCTTGCCTCCCCATAAAATCTCTAGTGCCTGAGTGCTCAACACCCCTTAAATCCCTGCTTTATCACCATACATTATCATTCATCATCACACACAGAGTGCAATAGCTGATAACTGTACCAGATCGCAAATATAATTAAAGTTAAAAATAGTGTGTGGTTTTATGGTACCACGATTCAAGTGAAAAAAAAATTATTGATGACATTTGACTTATATTCTTTAATAATACACATTAACATATACAATGTTCCGAATTTACGATTATAACCCTTGTCTGCACGGCAAAAAAAACAAGTTTACTTGGGACAGTGTAATGTAATGCGACATGCGATAGATGAACGAAATTTTTTAGGACGATAGTATAAAAGTTTCACTTTAAAAACCTTTGACATTAAATCCAAATCTCCATACCACATCCCTGGTTAGATTATGGTGACGTCATCAAACTGTAACTTAAGAATGTATAAAATTGTTAATTAATTTATTTTTTATTTCTATACAAGAATTTAAAAACATGGGTTTATTAATCGTACTCAATTTTTTTGTTACATTCAGTATACAAATGTCTATTCAATGTCTAAAACCGCCAGAAGCAAAATCCGACTGTCAGTTGAATAATAAGCAAAAAAATATAAACATGCTCGGTTACATTACTACCAAATTGTTAATACTATCTACCGTCTACCAGATAAAGCTTTTAACATTAGAATAATTTAAAAAACTGAGCGTTTATATTTCAACTAGCTGTACCCTATGGTTTCATCCGTATTAAATTTATTCGATGCCTAAATGCACCCGTGTGTCCTATCGTTGTTCATACTTCTAGTACTTGCTTACAGCTTTCCAGACTACCTGATGTTAGTGGTTACTGCTCCGCTCCTTAGAGTTGAAGTTATATAACCTTTCTCAATAAATACATCTACAAAATATCAAAACAATTTATGAAATCTGACAGGTATTTCCAGAAACAAACAATATCTTGAGCTTTATAGTATTAGTATGGATTTATTTGTTTCCAAAAGAATTCGTATATCTAACACATACATTAAGCTTTCTATAACCGTGGGTAAAGTTTTAAATCACATTTATAGAATCTAACCATATATACGTATATATATGAGCGTGAAGAAAACATTTTCAAGTAATCATACCAATTTTTTGCTACTACGTTCAAGTTTACCAGTTCTCGGCAAGTAGTCATTAATGGAGAGCATGTCTTTTCCGGAAATGAAACCTGAGATCATCTTTTTTTAATAGTAGCAAGGCAAAGTGAGTGTTATGAACCAGGTATACATTTTGAAGCAATCATAGCAATTTTAAGCTACCTCGTTCAAGTTTACAGTTCCTCGGTAAGCACGCATTAATTTAGAGCATGTCTTCTCGCAAAATGAATCCTGAAATCATTTATCTTTCAATATTAGCAAGGCAAAGTGGCTGTATTTACGAACCAGATATAAATATATACGGGCGTGATGACGGGCTAAATATAAACTGGCTGACCCAGAAAAGCGACAAATCAAAAGAGAGCTGATGAGACGAATTTATCACCATATATAAGCTGGTCACGACCTCATTGGCTAATCCCAAAACACAACACACCTAAGCTTGCTACTATGCGTGCCACCTAGTGATGCAGACGAACACAGTTCCCGTAAATCTTTGATGAAAGTCGTCTAGGCGAAATTTATCAAATTATAAAAATAAATCTTGACCACAAACAAAGAGTTGTATAAAATAGCACAAGAAGAAAAGTAACCTATAAAATACAATCAAACTAAATTTTATTCACCTCTAATTATAAAATTACCGGAGATAATTTATCAATTATTCAATAGCACGAGAAAAAATAAATAAACCAAGTATAATTTATGGGTATAGTGGACAAATTAAAAACCGCTTCGAAACGTGGTTTCGTTAAATCGTAGTAGGTACCTCAATTTGAATATTATCTGAAACGGGTTATAATTTGATACCTACAATATTAAGAATGCATAAAACTATAAATTTTATTTTTATGAAACACGATATTATAATCAACTTCTAATAAATAGAGAATTTGTAACGTGATTTGCCTTGTAACTGATGTGAAATTAAGATATTAATAAAATTTAGACGCTATATAATTTCCTACTATTTTTTTTAAACATTATAGTAACTAACCTTATTGATGTATATAATAGCGGGTAAAATTTAAATGTGACGGAAGTTGACATGGTGTAGTTAGCCATCAATGATAATAATGTGTATTCATTTTAAATTTATACAAATAATTGTCAATAAATGATATTTAGAAATTAACAAAAGAATAGTCAGTAAAATGAATGTGAATGAGTGTTTGGAAACCTTATCTTTTAATTTCAAAAAATAGCCTGCCTAGTAATTTCTACCCTTACTTTATGATGTTACGGTTTCGGTTACGGATGCGGATATGAAATTATTTTAGATATCCGATTGTTTCGGATAATTTCAGTTATGGATATTACATTTTTCAAAGAATTTTACAATATGTTAAAAAAACCTGTCCGATCCGTAAAGGTGTTAATAGGTATCGAGATTCACTTATATTTATGTAATCATTTTGAGATTATAAGTTAACATGTACCGCGAAAAAAAAAAGTTCCGCTTATTATCGTTAAAATTGCTTCATTACAGTCGTCCGAAACTTCGGTTGTGTATGTGTGTTGGTTTTCGACAATGGCTCATTTGACTTTGCCCTATCGTTACGGTTACAGATATTTTTTATTTCGGATATTCGATAGTTTTGGTTACGGATACGGGTATCCATAACATCCCTGCTTTGAACGTTATCGGTATGTCATATTTAAATCGAAGACACTCCCGATTTCGAACCCTCGTTTTTATCGGATATATAAGCAAAGTACATTCCTACGAAGATAGTTCTATCTTAGATATCAAGGCGAATATAGGAAGCGACAAACAGACGGAATCTACAAGAGGACTACAATCACAGAGTACTGTGTAGACATTTTCTATAGACTATGACCGAGAACATCTGTGTTAAGTGAGTTTGCTCTATTTTTGTCTTTTAACGCAAAAGGGGATGGTGTCAGAGGGGGAGGGGTGTAAGAGGTGAGGAGGAGTGGAGTGTGAGGGGAAGGAGGGTGGGAGGGAAGAGGTATATGTGAGTCAGTCTGTGGCATCGTAGCTCCCTAAGGGCTGAACTGATTTTGATCTTGTTTTTCTATTTGAAAGGTTACGATCGAGAATATTGATTCAAGCAATGAGCATGATTCAAGATAATCTGTACAGCCATTTGAAAATTATCGGCTATTTTCTAGTTGATAAATGGATGTGAGCATATTTCGGCGGTTTCATCGAGTCGAAATATGGTAACATAGCAACATTAAGCTGATACTGTAGCAACATCTGGAATTTGCAGGATACCTAACTCTTCACCAACCTATAGCAGAGATATCGTGTTTGGGCTCTTTTTTCTGTCTTACTATACTGTTAGCTTTAGGGGCCTTGAAACCTCATAAATCTTTAGGAGTTTTACCGAGCTTGGGTTTCTTAAATTGCCAGTTTACCCTGTTATATTAAATATTTCAAAATCATAAGAACTCTGAATATACCGGTTTCCTAACCTTAAAAATCAACGCCTAAGTTATAATGGCGCCAACATTCACCGGCCTACGCACGCCCTTGTATCTTGTATTACTCATAAATGTCTATTTATTCTTCAGTCACCTTTATTATTCAAAGTTATTCATTTATGACGACTAAGACAACAAAACTAAATAATCTAGTGTAATTTCCCAGTCATAAACAGTAAAAGCAGTCAAAAATCTAATTTAAAAGCTAAATAACATTAAATTACTCGTATTATTTAGATACTTAATATCATTGAATCTATGAAATTAACCTTGTGCCTTAAAATATTCATAGTAACATAAAGCGGACACATCGTAAAGTATCGTTAAAAAGATATTAAATAATACGGATTTACATCGAACCGATAACTAGATTTCCATCGAATCAATTGTACTTATTCACACAACTATAAATTCGTTCAAAGCAGGCACTAAATGCCAATGGCTCTATATATCAACTGCCCACGTTTATGACAACGGGCGTGTATGTTCCGCTCGCCTTTGTTAATACCGAATGAGTGCCTATTAAAATTTTATATCTCGTTTTCGTAATTTTGCTAAAGTGGAAATGAAACCAAACGCCGCCAGATACCTATTCCGAATTATAATCGGCAGAGAAATTACATAGTATTTCTCTATAATCGTTAATCTTTGCTTAGTTCGGTTACATTCTCTTCTCAAAGAAATCATTTCTCAATAATTTTAAATCTCTTTAGATATTTCACTCCACTTGGGGCAGCTCGACTGGTAAACCTATGGCTACGATATCCGCTTACCATCTGGCGGATCCTACGCTTGCAATTAATTATGAATATTTTTAGAATGATTTATAATGTAAATTACTTTCACATAATGATTTCGTTTATTCAAAATGAAACTTGCCACCTGTATTAAAATAATTGCACAAGAACTCGTCTAAGTTTCATTGCAATTAGATAAATGGTATATAACATATGTGGCAAAAAAGGAACATTGAATTCATATGTATATAAATACTAGCTGTACTCGCGTCTCTGTCAGCATGGAATTTCATATATGAAAAGTAGTGGTTTAAAAAAACTACAGATACGTAGCTGTATTGAAATTCAACATCGGTGGTTAAACCGTGCCTCGCGCTTTCTTCAGCGTCTTCACCAATATATTTCATCGCCAGATTTCGAATATTTACTATTATATTACCTATATGATAGAAAGTAATGAATTTCATTTTAATGTCTATTTTATATTATAGGTAAATGCAATTTATAGACCACAATTGTCATGCATGTAAAAGTATATCCTAAATAAACTCTATAAACTACAATCAGATAATTCGGTACACCAGTTTCTGTGTGGCGGGCGTACAAATTACCAGAAAGACAAAAATTCAAAAAACTGCCGAAACGTTTCTGTCCGGCCCCCACACCAGTAGTATTTTTTCTCAAATAGGTATCTTTAATGTACAGATTTCGACTGTCTGTTGTTTTATTATCTATACAAGAAGATAGATAAGTAAAGGTAGATATTTCTAGAAGTTTTTGGAAGTTCTCTGGGGCTTCGGGAACTTGGCTCTTCAATTATTTTTTATTTTATTTTACAAAATATATTCTTTATTTTTTGTATCTATGCCAAGATCAGTACGTTTACTGATTTGACTTGAAAAATATAAATCAATTATTGTTGCGAATAAATCATAAATTTCAGACATATCATTTTGCAGCAATTAATATTATTTTGTTACTTATGTAGCAGTAGTAGAATGTATTAAAGGCGATGATAGTGGCCAGTTAGAAATTGTCAGCTACTCACAAAAAAGGATATCCCAAGGAGGGTTGACGACAGGCAGACGGCCTGTCGTTAAGACACTGAGCAGAACCTCAGTTCAAAACATAAAGTCAGAAAGCATACTGAAAGAATTCATACAAATTTATTATTTATTAAAATTCAACAAAACTATGCACATAATATCTGGACAAATTTGAATATCAAAAGACGCTGCGAGCCGAGTAAGTAATAGATTTACGAACCAAAGAAACATAGCTTCTAATCCTTTACTAATATGATATTTATGGAAAGCGATATGATCGAGCAACAATCTGAGCATTGTTATAACGTTTCGAATGATCTATTGTAGAAATACTCGATGTTGGCGTCATGGGCGCTTTCTGTCAATTTATTTTGTCGCAGTCTGTCGCAGGCTTTATATACCAGTCAGTATAAATATCTCTCAGACATTCCTTGAATTATTTGACATTTATTTATAAGACTTTATTTAAATACACAGACAGATTGTAAAGTAGGTACCGAATAATGATGATTTATTCTGTTTTATACCATAATATTAACTTTTTATTTATTCAGAATAAATTATCCGATATAGGATTAGATTGGTAAATTTTGTAATTAATTGATTTTAAACATAAATAACTCTATCATAGACATTAAGTAATCAACCGAGTAACGTAAATCATTAATTATTCTTTTCTATAATATAGAGTCGTTCAAATGAAGCACCAAGGCTCGGAAGTTTCGAATTATATTATGGGTATTAAAAAAAAATACAATAAATTGAAAGAACTTATTTGAATAAATAAAAATGTATACATATACTAGTCGGGTGCCCGATGGATTTTGCCATGGGCACCATCATAGAAAAATTTAACTCCCTAAATGGACGTCCGTGGGGGAAGGGATAAATTTTCATAAATCCTAGGAAATAGTCCTCAACTACGTCACATAAGGAAATACTATGCAAAACTTTTGTAATTCTAGACCCACCAGTTTAAGCTGTATGTTGTCTGTCTGTACGTCTTTATAATCTATATATTATAACTTAAAGGTGTTTTTGTGAAAACGCAGGACCGACAACGTATTTGTTTGTGGAAAGATCAAGAGCAAAGAATACATCAAACGAAATTTATGTAATGCTATCTATTATAAACTTGTAAATGTATGTAAAAGGCTGTGATTTGAATCAGCGAACCGCGAATTCGAAGTACAAAAAAATACAAAATTTAAAAGAAGCATTTCGTAAGGAGCTTGCAAACCGAGGACTGCACGCTCGACTATTGATTTTAAAATTTTATGTTTTCCACTCTCAATGGCCATAGAACGAAAACATGAATCAAAGATTTTAATAGGGTTCTTAAACTGGCAATAAGCGTTGTTATCCAACAACGATAGCATTTATCAGTGCACCCAAATGATACTAACTTATCGACAATCTAAAATCAATAACTGACTGATTCGTAAGCAACAATTGACTCACAATTAAGGTTGTCGTAAATCAAGTTCCAATCCAAATCAGTACTTATAGTGGTAAAAACTTAATAAGGGAGCATTTATTAATCTGTATCTAACGTATGCAGGTTCTAATAGCTTAAGGTAATAATAAAAAGATTATTAAAAATACAAAAGACAATTGAACTATTTTTTTATATTTATATGTTTGGCGTAGTGGCCATAGTCCTGATGTTAAGTTACGATGTAGCCCAAGATGATAACACGTTAAAGCTAGTGGAAGACTGGTTCTCAAGTGCAGCTGCCGGAACACACCTATTGGTGCTTGGCGACAGATTTTCAACTTGAGGGTGGTAGCTAGCCAAGCGGGCATTACAAAAAGCCCTACCACCATACTATGGTTTCCTCACGATATTTTCCTTCACCGAAAGCTCAGGCTCATTGCAGGGATTCGAACTCACGTCAATCGACGCGAAGTCGTACACTCTACCACTGAACCATCATTGCTTCAAAATTCCCTGCTGTCCTATTCCAGCAGATAGCTTTAACAATATTTTTTATACATTTTCATGATTATAAGAAGCAAATACACAAAATTCATTTAAATCGTTCTAAACGTTAGTTATTAAGTAACATACATCCAAACATTCACATTTATAATATTAATATCTGGGAGACAGAGATTCGCTCGGTGTCATTAAAAAAAACCCACCTATGTAAACTTGGAAAGTAAGGCATAATACCTTACTACTTACGTTAATATAAAATTTCATCCATATCATTAGAACCGTTTCCAAGAAACGAATGACATATTGCATATTATATAATACAATACATATATGCAAAAATTGCACAATTAATAGTATTAGATTATGCAAAGTAAAGTTATAACCCTGTACAATTCTATTTCATTTCGAAACATAATTGTCCGCTCGCTCGCTCTTGCGACTTGCATTGCGAATGTCTGACGGTAACAGATTCAGATCATATCATATTTCTGACTAAATTATACTACATTCGAAAAGGGACCCGACTCGTTCGACGTGACATACCTCGCCTAATTATGTGTTGTACGTCTTTTGCTGATATGTTGTTATTTGTTATGTAAGAATCTTCTGCAGACGGCTTCACTCGCGAGGAAGAAATTTGCATTTTTAAAGACATGCTTCTTTTTACCCTTGTTCGTTACGTACACAGTCATTGAAACTTTCTATCATTGTAATAGTGGAGAGCGAGTTAATGTATCGTAGCGAAATTATGTATTTTTAGTAGCAATTTTTGTCGTTATTCAAACACGTTTCGGGCGACGAACAAACGATTTCGATTGAATTTGAGACTTTTGAATTTGAATACTATTAATAGAAATGTAGCCTTGAACTGTAACAAGAGCACTTATAAACATTTATAAAATATGTAGTCCAAATTAAAATGTTTTTTTTTATTCGAATCGTGTTCAGAGTCAATTAGTTAAAGTAATGTGAGTATCTGTGTATAATATAAAAAAGAAGCTATTTAACAGTGATTTTAAATCTTTATTGATAATTTAATACGGTGTAGATTGTAAAAATAATAATTATTAGTTCATAAAAAGTAGGTTTCACATAGCGCAGATTATTAATGTATATTTTTTGTAACATTTGTAATTTATTTTTAGACTAGCTGTGCCCGCCGCTCCGCTCGCGTGGGTTTCAGAATGCCGTCGGTCGAGCGCACTCGCGATACTCAAAAGATGGAATACAAAAATGCTTATTGTGGGTGATCGTTAAAAGTTAGATATATGCTATCGCTGACTTTTTGTAGGTCTTTTATAAGATCTACAATTATTTAGAACATTAATCTGATATATCTCATATGGTTTACTCAGCATACGTTATTTAAGCGCCTCAAATGCGTATATTTTCTAAATTGATTCACCATTATCGTCACTGCGTATTTTATGTGTTACTTTATCCAATAAAATATACGCTATAACCTGGCCAGATAAAATAGCTATGAATTTTAATAAAATACCTGTAAATCGGATGTCGTTTTCGCGTGTTCTGTCACGGACAGACAGACAGAGAGACGTTGAGTTTTATATTTTGTATAGATTACAATAAAAACTATAATATAATTCTATTCACGTGGCACTGGCAGAACTGTGGGTAAATTCACGTTTGCATTAAATAAAAATAGTAGAAGGAATATCATAAATTTAGGCAGCGCGATCAGAAATACTAAGACATAAAATTCTTTAAATAAACAGAAGATATTTATTATTTCACATGCATAACATAGCGGTGTCAATTCATTCCAACTGCATAATACTGGGGCAGTACACGCAGTCACATGCATGCGCCCGCTTCGGGGTATGCATATGAAACGAACACGGCAAAGGTTAGAAAAGTGATACGGGAACGCCGCTCTATGAATTGTAATATCGAAAGTCATGTTATTTCTTCGCAATGTTACATCTAATTGTGGATACAAATATGCGATTAAATAAGCAATCTAACAGTGGTAATTTTATTTAAACAGATTTTAATAGGTAATTTGTTGAGTATATTATCATTGGGGGCTGCGACCAATAGATGAAATTCGTAATGATTTTATTTTAAACTAGCTGTGCTAGCGGCTCAGCTCGCGCGAATCACTTAAAAAGCTTTTTCTTATTTATGCAGAACCCTAATTATTGTTCTAAAATAAAAGTAGCCTAATAAAAGTAGGCATAACTTAGCCTTATAACATAAGTTATCTGTCAGTGAAAGTCCCGTCAAAATCTGTCCAACCGTTTCGGAGATTACCCGGAACAAACAGACAGACAGACGGACAGACAATCAGACAATTTTTTTTTTCGGTAAAGGTATCGTGTATATTTTCATATGCATATATGCATATTATACTATATGATAGCGTGTACGACTTCGCGTCGATTGATGTGAGTTCGAATCCCTGCAATGAGCTTGAGTTTTCGGTGAAGGAAAATATCTTGAGGAAACCATAGCATGGTGGTAGGGTTTTCCTAATGCCCTAATAGGCTAATTATCACACTTAAGTTGAAAAACTGACGCCAAGTGCGTATAGGTGTCTAACGGCTGCTGTACTTAAGAGCCAGTTCCTCCACTAGGCCTAGCGTGTCAACATCTTGAGTCACATCGTCACTTAATAACAGGGTGCCTAGCCAAGTTACTTTTCTTCAATCGTTAACGCTAATAGAAAACCAAAAATTGTATGGATATGGCATATTATCTGATCGCGAGATTTAACGTTCAACTTGGCTAGAGCCTCAGGTACGCTAACCTTATAAATAATATAAAAAAAACCTTATTACTGGCAACCAATTAACATAAGTTCTGTAATCTCGGTTACAAGTTATGCGTTGCTTAACCACGGCTCAGTGAGCCGATTGCGGCGTTCTATATGTTTTGAATTTAAATTGTTTTGTTACTGAGAAATAAACGATTTTTATCAAAGTTTTCACACGGTCCCGAAACGACGAGCGAAAGTTGATACATTAAGACCGACATTACCGTCGGCTAGTTTAAGTCGCCGACTTGGTTTGTGTCAGCATCGATTAAAATAAATCGTCTCAAACATAATCTTACATAATTTTAATTTATATTTATTAAGTTACTATATATTACATTATATAAATTACTAGCTAAGCCTACTAGCTCGTGTGGATTGAATTGCCGTCAGTTGAGCACAAACACGAATTGTGCTGCACCCGCTACCAAACACGGCGATCGCCCGTCAGTTATTTTAAAGACAAAAATGCTTATCATGAGTTATCCTTAGAAAGTAGATTTAGTTGTCTATGAGTTTTTGTAGGTCTTTTTAAGATCGAAAATTATATAGTGAATTAATTTGATATATCTCTTATGATTTACTCAGCGTAAACCATTTAAGCGCGCCGAGGGCGTCTTTTTTCCGAATTGATTCACCATTATCTTCACTGCTTATTTCGTATGTTCCTTTATTTTACAAAATATATCCTATAAGCTAGCTATGTTAGCTATGAACTAAAAATAACATAATAATCGGATAAGTGGTTTTTACGTGAAAAAAACATAAACGGACAGACAGACAGAAAGGAGTTGAGTTTTATAATAATTATAGATCTATTCCACTTTAACCGAAATACTTTTATATATCGGAATAACATAAAATTGTTGTTTGACCTTTGTTCGTGTCTATATAGTTAGTTTGCTTTGTATATACATATATGTAAAGAGGATATATTTCTTTAATTGTATTTTAAGTTTTATAGGTTTAATATGTTTAGTATGTAAGTTGTCTATATTTTATGTATTATTAGAAATAACGTTATGACACACATATAAATATGATTGATGTCAAATTGTAAAATAAATTATAAAACTAAAGAAAGGAATTGTGAAATATAAACTTTTAATGTCGTTTCTTTATTTACAGGTATTTAAAATAACATTGTCTGTATTTAGTTTAGTAATAGATATCATATATATAAAATAAATCTTTATTTACAGAGCAACACATTATAGTTATTTTCATATATATCCAAACAAGTACAAATGAGTAAATATTATATATATATAATTTTATTATATCCCTCCAGATATCATAACAAAATATTATTTATACATGTTTTTAGGTTAGGTTAGGTTAGGTTAGACCGATCATTATGGGAGAGGCAGTGGAGCCAGCCATCTGTCGCTCCCGGCCGTTGCCGCCAAGGCGTTGCTGCAAGCAGGGCGACTCCTCGTTGGCTGGAGTGCGGCTCGCGTCCGCTTATTAGAGGACGGACCTTTACGGTGCTACAGGTGCTTAGACGTGGGCCACACTAGGCCCGTTTGCCAGTCGGCAATTGACCGGGGAGCGGTTTGGCGGCTGATGGTACACCGTGGAGGTTTAGTGAGTAGGAGTCTCACATAACCACTCGTCTCCCCGGGCGGGTGTGTACCCATAAAGGGTTCCTCCGCGTTAAAAAAAAAAAAAAAGGTTAGACCGATCATTTGGTTACTAAAAAACATGTATTCGTCTCACTTGACATTAGGTAGAAGTACTATATAAGAAGCCATAAATAAAAAAATGTTGCATAATAGGAGTTAGGTGAAATCATTTTGTGAGCCAACCTCTTCGGCAGCGCAGTGACCATAGTAATAAGAAAGAATACGCACATGCGCAGAAGCGGCGTGAGAAGACAAAACACACGCGGCGTGGCAATGGATAATTTTTTCAGAAAAAAACTGCAAGACCCATTTTTATTATTTTACTGGATAATGGAATAATCTGTATAGCAAAATTATAAAACACTAACAACCGCCTTCGACTTCATTCGCAGTACAAGATTTAATAAAAATTAAGAACAGCCTATATAACTCTGGGATAATGTAGCGTTCTATTACTAAAGGAGTTTTTAGAATCGAATCAGTAGTTCCAGAGATTACCTCCCACAAATATACAAACTTTATCTATTTTAATAGTAGTAAAATAGATAGATTAAAGTACCATTGTTTCGTATAGACTTATGGATATAATATTTTTTTTAATTATTGTTGATAAGAAGAAACCATAACGTTTTTGTCTGTATTGAGCTCTTGCCAATTCAATATAACCCACTTTCCCTTATTCTACGCAGTTGATTTTTTACACTTTGATTCAGTTCCGATGGCAATGGATTTTTATTCTAAACGTGATCTAATTCCACACCCAGGTTTGGCTCCAGAAGAAAAGGCTCCTTAACGATCAACAGCTTGGACACAAAATATTGTATACACATTTAATTTTGATTGCCCGTTTTAAATGTTTTCAAGCCGGTCGTTGCTTGTTTGTAAGGTGCGGTCAATAGTAAAATCAATGGTATGCATACTAAGTCATTATTACGGATTCCATAATCACTTATGTCAATCTCTTATTTCATAAGACGTGTTAGTAGAGGAAACCGGTCCTTTACCCTGTTATAGTATTGTAACAGTCAGTTTTTTAAATAAATTTGTTACTTTCTTATAATTCGGCTCGAATTTTAAACTTCTATGAACGTAAAAAATACAACAAAATTCATAGCCATAGGAAGGCCTGTGTAGGAATACTGTCTTTAATATCCTCATGCGCGTATCGGGTTTCAGAGCCAAGATATTTACATGTAAATTGATTATAATTGCACTGCTGATATCGAGTTATACCTTAAAAACGGCTCAGTTGACACTTCAATACATTTTCAATAAAAACGGACATTTTATGTCGCACATCGCAGCATTTTATGAAGCGTGTTGAATTAATGGTGCGGCTTTTTCGACCAAGGAACGCGACGCTAAATGGCGACCTGAAAGTTATGTACATAACTACCTGTGCCACGCGGTTTCACCCGAGTGCAATTTAAAAGAAATCGCTGATTGATGATTTATAAATTATATTACTTCCGTATAGACAATATTTTTATCAGGCGGCCAAGGTTATGCGTCACAACTCACACGGCTCGTTCGCGCCACTACACCTATAGTCACAGACCCGAGCCGAGTATTAAATTATTTTAATTTTACATTATCTCCCAAAATATTCGTCCAAATAACATGCTATAAAAATCAAAGTATATCTACATAAAATTATTTTGAAGATGAAGTAACTTTCGTTCATAAGGATTCGCAGTCTTCCAACTTACTTAACAAAAATCAATATTGAATGCTAGCTGAGAGGTGTAGCCTAATGCTAGATAGCCTATACTATTCCTCGTGAACCATAATATACAAAAAAAAAAACAAATCTGACTTTAATTTCAGAGATTAGCGTGTTTAAACAAACAAAAAAACAATCTCTTCAGCATTATTATATCGGTATAAACGTGTGTACACATATATATGAAAGATGTTTTGTTTTAATACAGAAAGTTTTGTTAATTTATTAATTTACTAGCTGTGCCCGCGGCTTCGCCCGCGTGGACTACAGAATGCCGTCAGTCGAGCACACGCGCGAATCGTGCTGATAAGGTAGGGATCTGTACCTAACTGGATCGTGACCACCACACACATAGTGATAAACACAGTTTGCTCTCTTTTGATTTGACGCGTTACGAAATCAATCCTTGTATATGCAACTGCTAAGAGAATTGTCCTAAACGCCGTCAGTTTAATAATAATAAAAACAGAACATATATTGTGCCTCTGGTACTTTCTAGCACAAGGGTCATTGCCAACCACCTTCACCATTACCTACAGCAGATTGACTTACACAGCAATACATACATGACCATGCAAAAAGGTGCAATTTTAAATACGTGCCGAAGTGTTTTTAAGTTCTTGCAGGATGAATTTGTAACAGAAAATGTACTCCACTTGACCTAGGTCCGTGGATTTCATAATTATCGAAACCCTTATAGTTTCGAGAAAAAGAATAAACAAATAAATAATAATAATATCAGTCTGTAGGTGTCCCACTGCTGGGCAATGGCCTCTTCCAAAGGTAAGTTATTGGCTTAATCACCATGCAGGTCCAGTACGTATTGGCGATTTGAAACGCCGAGAAATCAACAGTTCTATATATTTCCCACATACAGTGATACTATAACATTATTTCTCAGATGTTCAGGTTTCCTCAAGTACGCGAATTCCGAAAAGTCCGTTGATACATGCCGAGATATCACTAGACCACTACGACGTCACGAAGTCGGCGACTGCCGTCACATTGCCGAACTGCTATAAATAAACGTATATTATTTAACATAAATCCGCTAAACTTTATCACATTTCATACAGCTAAAGAAAGATATAATAATATCATGTTGGCAACCCTAAACGTTTCATTAGGTACTAAAAATATAATAAAATTTAACTAAACTGTGACGAATTCATCCTTCGCAAACTGTCTAGCCCTTAAGAGCTACTAAAATAAACCAGCCAGCCCTAATCTAAGCGATATATCTACGAGGGCCCTAAAATGGCGTTCTCTTACGACTTAATTGCAACCACCGGTTGCTGCACATTGCTATTTTAGATAAGAGCCACCGCCTTATTGGTGTTCAAATGTTTTGTGACTATTATAAAACACAATAAAGGTATTATTTTTTTTATTGTTTCTCAGTTATAGAACTTTCAAGTGCTATTTTCTTTTTACTTGGACGCTTATCGTTAAATTATGCTAACGATTACGAGTTAAAATAGAGAATAAATAAATGTAAAGTAGAATACATAGTTATTTAGGCTGTTATAAACGTAATTTCTTCCTATCTATACTAATATTTTAAAGAACAAAGGATTGTTTCGTTGTTTGGTTATTTGTTGGAACGCGCTGATCACTGAAACTTCCAGTCAGTTTTGAAAAAATATTTTTTGCATTTTATAAAGTACTTGCTGTGCTCGCGGCTCCGGTCGCTTGGATCTAAAATAAAAGTATCCTAATTTACTCCTTATAACATTATCTATCTGCCAGTGAAAGTACCGTTAAAATCGGTCCAACATTTTCGGAGATTAGCCGGAACAGACACACAAAATTTTTATAAATGGGTTTTTTGTTATAGGTAGCGTCTATACTTTTATATGCATTTAGTAAAAACCTGTTATTTTGGGATAACAAACGGATACTCAAATTTTATTATAAGTACAGACTAAAAGACATATGGACCGCTCTCTTAAAAAAAAAATCTACATTTAAAATACGTAGATAACAAACACACATAACTTGGTACTAAGTGAACTTCTAAGCTTTAATGCACAGACAAAAAAAAATTAATATTGGTGATCTTTTTAAGTACCGTATATAATTCTATATGCATTTAGTAAAAACTATTATTTTGACATCACAAACAGACACTTTAATTTTATTAATTGTATAGATTTAATGAGAAAGATTATCGTTTATACAATTTTACACTACAATCGTAAAGATTGGAGCTGTATACCATTAATGTCTAGCAATCTAGCAAGTTGTAGGCATGTACGAGAAGTGTGAATAACGAGTACATTTTTCAAGAATTTTTATAACGGTTTCTGATACAAAATGATAAAACTGCATTAATTTAATTTATTTATTTATTATATACAAACTACACAGCACATTTTTTGTCATTTTTTAATATTAAAATATAATTTTAAAGTGTCAATTAAGAAGTAAAAATATGTATTACATTTCGTATACCGTGTGTATAAATGATGTTTGCATAAATAATGTTGCGTGTGTGTGAGAGAGAGGGAGTGAATGTGAGTGTTGTGATTATTATTGGATTGTTTTAGGTCTCCTGTATTCGTTTTGAACTAACCTTGCAAAGACCAACATCAAAAATTGATTTCGACTAAGGTAGAATAAGTCAATATCATTTAAAAGGTTATTGTATTGCGTAGTACATCTATAAATGACGGAGTTTTAAGCATATCTATGTTTTACAGAAGAAATTGGGAACAAGCTGGGGTTCCTAGTGCGCTTAGTAGGTACTCGGAAAGTTAATTTACTTAAGAGTTCTGGGCAATATTTAATGATTTAACTACATCATATAGAAATCGCATATTGCTTAGAATTCTCTGTATTTTCGGTATTCGTCGCATAAGCGCGTTTACTTTTCACCCCTCTCTTCTATGTGTGAGTTGTGTAATGATATGTTTATATAAATAAGTGTTGTAATAAAATAATGTGCAATTTTAACTGATAAGAGGCCTCTTTATTTTCACTGTTTAATGTTTCACATGCGAAACCCCCTAAAATAATAATAATTGTATCATCAATCCATCGTTTACCTACTTTCCTTCACTTTTGTTTTGCTTCATTTATCAATGTTTATGGTATTTTTGCTTAAAATCAGCAATCTTATAGCTACTGTAAACCAATTTAGTGGATAACAAAAGACACGGTCAAATGAAGTATTCGATTCACAGGGCCGTAGCTAGAGAGGCGAAGGTGAGCAATACCCACCCGGCAAAATTTATTGCCCACCCTAGACAAATCTGCATTATTGAAAGAATACACCGCTTTTATTTTTTTATCTTTAGAAAATGAAATACATATAAACAGTCAGGAATCAGCTTATCGTAACGTGCATGTCATGACATTTTTTTTTCGTCTTGCTCAATAATTGGATATTTTATATTACCGTAATTAAAGACTTGCAGTTACTGATTACGTGTGTGCTTATTCATTTGTGTATATATAACCAAACTATTTTAATCAATTTAGAATCCGGGAAATCGGTGGAGTGTTTAGGAAGTTTATTACAGAACCAAACCACAACTAACTAAAAACTCTTATTTGTCTTAATGGGCTTACTATTTTACTACATAACATAGGTACAAAAATAGAATGCAAGCAACAGCAACATTTTAAAGCAACCTGATCCATGATAGACCTGAGGCGCGACTGTTGCAAAACGAGCAAAGAAAACATATTAGTTTTATTATGTGTATGAATTTGCCAGAAGCAAGTAGGCAGTTCCCAATAAAGTACACCCTTAATATATGTTTATTACTACTTTTGCAAATATAATAACCTGTCATATCTAAATAATTGTATAAATTGTTTAATAGTATCTGGTTTTTGAATGGTTCAGTGTTTACGAGTAAATTTAAACATTCACTATTTAATACAACTGACCTCAGGAATTTCTTGCTTCATACAAAGTATGCTATAAATATTTGACCATATCCCGGCCAGTGGCGCCACGGTATAACATGAATCATCCTTAAAATTTTTATTCACTTTTATTTAATTTTTTGAAATTAAAGCACGTTATAAAATTGCCATCAATTATCCCTAATCGAGTATGTCGGTGAACTAAAAATCGATTGTCGATTGTTCGATTGACGTGAGTTCGAATCCCTGCAATGAGTCTAAGCTTTCGGTGAAGGCAAACATCTTGAGGAAACCATATCATGGTAGGGCTTTTTCTAATGCCCGCCTGGCTAGCTACCAGCGTTGAAAATCTGTCGCCAAGCACCAATAGGTGTGTTACGGCAGCTGCACTTGAGAGCCAGTCTTCCACTAGGTTTAGCGTGTTATCATCTTGGGCTACTTTGTCACTTAACATCAGGAGAGGTTGTGGCCACTACGCCAATTCTATAACGATAAAAAAAAGAAATTTAATAGAGAGGTTGATAAAAATGTCCCACCAATTGACAAAGCTTTGATAAAGCGCCAGGCTTTATCACCAAGCTATCTCAAGATACTAGCAATTTAAAACACCGAGAAATTTACATTTCTTGTTTTCTCTCTAAATGGTGTTACTAAACAAACTTATTGTATCTTATTAGTTAATCTTTTAAAAAATATTTCACTTAAAAAAATAATACTTGTCAAGAACTAAGAGATATACAGAGAAAGTCATAAGTAAGAGTAACAGATCAGTACAAAGATCAGTCTACCAACTCTACATTGCGCCGGCAAAGCATCCGTGTTTTCTTTCCGTACTTGCCAGATTACATATACATCTACATGCTTGACGTTCATGGTTACTGTCTCACCCTTTTTGATTGCAGCGTGAAGGTATATAGCGTGTAATCTTCTTCAATAAATGGGCTATAAAATGATATAAATCTGATCGATTAAAGATTAACGCGTTCAAACTAACAATAAAAAAAAAACAAACAATCTCTTGAACTCTATAATATGTGTACAAATGAAAATTTTAATTATCGACTTAGGAAGTAGGAAAATTAATATTTATTAATATAGGATTTGCAAAATCTCCAATAAGAATTGGTTTGGAATTGGATAAATCCGCGACATAGCTTACAGAATGACTATAATCTGAATACTGCCCTGGCTTTATTGTGAACCGCGGGTCGCATTCCAACGTGAAATAGGCCGTGTAAGTAATGTCTCAGTCCAACAAGGTGCATCAATGGTCGTCTCTACAACAAACACGCTGTACTAGAATTCAGATTCTAGTACAATTCAACTTCATTATATAGATACGTACGTACGTCGCAATCAATAGAGAAACCGGACTTTGAAATGAAAGGAATTATAAGTGACATGGCTTCGAGAAATGCATATTCCAATCATGAAGTAAGCAGTTTAAATGCGGTTTGTGTCAACAGAATCCTGAAATTAAAATTGATGGCAGGAAATCTCTTATGACTGTTTTTGTATGGACTCTTTAACTTGTAATAATTATTTATCTATTTTCTCTATCTTTGAAAATAATTAAAAATTTTAATTGTTACTTATTTAAAGAAATAATAAAATAAAAAGCCTAGCGTATATTGCAGTAAATTATTTGCTACATACATTTCTATACATTGAATTATATTTGAACCAGCACGCACGGATGATTTTTGTCACCGTGTCAATAGGGTTTCTGTAACTAGGACGTCACGGTTTCAAAGTGGAGTGCGCTCACGAAGGATGACAATCACATATATATATTTTTTTATTCCCATTTTATTTTTAGTTATAGATTTTGATGAGACGATCATTATCTTCGAACACATGGGACATAAAAGAAAATATCGAAAAAAGAATACTGGCTACCCCTTTGGAATGACAGGCTAAAAATGTAAAGTTTTACACTGTTTAATTAAAATCGACAACATCCAGAGAACTTTTTTCGATATTTTCGAATGAGTGTTGAAAGTTTTGATGAATTACTGTGTATTTTACCTGCACTAACATACAAAAATATGATCATGAGATTTTCTATTCCAGCTGAAGAAAGACTTGCTAAAAAGAATTGTGTCAATTGTGTTACCCATGTGCGCGCAGCTATTAGAACAAGCGTTGTAGTGACTGTTTTGTCACGAGCTTGTTCACGAGTAGACGAATAATAGTATCACTCAGCTGTGACGTCGTAACATGCGCACATCTCGTACTCTTTACGTATCCAAAGACTCGACAAAGCTGACGAAATAGTCACGGTGACGGTGACAAAAATCACCCGTGCGGTCTTACATACTGCTGACGTTTTGCACAGTTGTAGGACGCGGCCATTATATGCAACTGAATTGCGACCACAGCACCGTGGTGACAGCACACACTTTATTTTGATGTATCGCTGGTTTCGAGATTATCTGTCGAGAAACTTGCAGTCGGTTATGAGAGCGGAAACTGGTGATGGATTGCCGATCTTACTGTGGCCGCCGTGGTTTATTGATTATACTGTACCTTTATACATTACCGTTAAGTTGCCATCTTAATATAAACAAATACACATAAATTCATGCATTAAAGCTTAGAAGTTCACTTAGTACCAAGTTATGTGTGTTTGTTACCTACGTATTTTAAATGTAGATTTTTTTTTAAGAGAGCGGTCCATATGTCTATTAGTCTGTACAAATAATAAAATTTGTGTATCTGTTTGTTATCCCAAAATAACAGGTTTTTACTAAATGCATATGAAAGTATACACGCTACCTATAACAAAAAACCCATTTATAAAAATTTTGTCTGTCTGTTCCGGGTAATCTTCGAAACGGTTGAACTGATTTTGACGGGACTTTCACTGGCAGATAGCTGATTTTATATGGCATAACTTAGGCTACTTTGATCTTAGAAAAATAATTAGGGATCCGCACAAAAAAAATAAAAATCCTTTTTTAGTAGTCCACGCAATCGACACAGCTAGTACTAAATAAATAATAATAATAAAACTTTGAAATCTATAATTCCTTATTTTTTCGCTAGATGGAATTGCGAAATATTACATCAATTTCACGAGAATCCATACATTTTTCCTTTATCATCACATGTTTTGACCTGGTGATTACAATTTATTGTTATTTTTATTAGTACGTGTCCTATAGTTAAACTATCTGAATCAAAATTGTGAATAGTATTATTTCAAATAATACACAGCATTGTTAACAAAATATTTATTTAATTTTTGAAAACTTACAAAAATATATTTATTTATTTATATTTCAATCCAAACAGATTCGTAAAGAAATCTATATCTACACATATTATAAAACTCAACGTCTCTCTGTCTGTCCGTTTATATTCTTTTCACGCAAAAACCACTAATCCGATTTACATGGTTTTTCCTTTAATGCATAGAGATGTTATCTGGCCAGGTTTAAGGATATATTTTCTCACATGAATTAACACACGAATTAAGCAGTGACGATAATGGTGAATCAATTCGGGAAAAAGTCGCTTTTGGGGCGATTCAATGGCTTACGCTAAGTAAACCGTAAGAGATATATCAAATTAATGTACTACATAATTCTAGACCTTAAAAAGACCTACAAAAAATCAGCGATAGCGTACGACTGTCTTGTGAGGATCACACACAATAAGCATTTTTGAGGCAGCACAATTCGCACGTGTGCTCAACCGACAGTTTTTTTCTTCGATCTGACTATACTGTTTGCCTTTGCCTGGAGCCTTTACGGCTTTTACAGCTTTACGGGGCATAGAACAACCGACAGCATTCTTCAGTCCATGCGAGCGGATCCGCTGGCACAGCTACTAACTTATGTAACTGACGGAAAAATTAATTAGGTTGTGCATTGTAACACCAATCCACGAACTCTGCTTCCATATTGATTTTTATTAAACGACAATTATTCCGATGTTCCTCCTTGGCCAATTACGATAAGTGACCGATCGGAACGATTGTCCAAGTAATAAGATACGAAATATATATAGTTATAAAACCACACCATAAAATTATAATGGCCACTTGATTGAAAAAGATTCCAACGATACGAATAGCTCGTTTATTTTGTAGTCAACAATTCTTTTCAAAAAGAAATCTTGTGTTAAGGTCGTTTTTAATGAAACAATTAATTTTTGAACTGGTTTACATGCGAACCAACAAGAACTATCACACATATTTTCATGTTTTTTTTTTTTCAAAATAGTTAAAAGCATTTCTACATGGAATAATGATAATATTGTAAAAATATATTGTAAGATAAATAATATTAAAATTCATACGAATTATTTAAAGTTATGGCCATCGATAATTAAAAATAAAAGAACCATTTAATGTACAGTTTCATGCCTTTAGTAATTAACGATTTGTATGAAATTGTGTATTAAGATAATGTTTTACTTTCGAGGTGTTACCTCCTAGATAGATTTTTTTTTGTAAGTTCCTGATCGAGTCTTTGTCGCTCAAATATTATTCGATTATACGAACAAAAACATTTCGTTTTATTATAAAACATTTTTCTTGTAAATAAACATACAAAAAATATTTACTGGATCTAGTTAAATTAAAATATGTGCCTACATATTCATAATTTCGATTATTTTATTTTCTTATCGTATAGGCTATCGTTACGTGAAGACAGTATCATATAGTTACAGGCTCATTATACTTTTCATAAGTAGATACATCAATATATTGTAGGAAATAATTGTAGTTCTTCAAAAAACCCAGAGAAAGGTTCTCAATGGCATATGTCTATCTCCTAAGGTTCACTCACGTAACCATTTTTATCATTAGGAATAATAGGCTATATTTGCGAAACTATTTTCTCCAAAACAGTTTAATCCTTATCCATATAAATATGCCAGTTACCTTAGGCCTTTATTACAGATTAAAATCGTTCTGTATTTTGTCATTTAAATGAATACCCTAGAAGATATGATAAATTCTAAAATAGTTGAAATAACTTTTTTAAACATTAATCACTACATTAGTAAATTGCACATGTGTGGAGAAGGAGCGGGTCGCTAATAGTATTATATAAAATCACTAATTTGCATACACTCAACCATATATCCCAGAAAATCGTATTTAGCAAAGAACCGCTGCTACGACACGTCAATGAGTTCCTTAACCTATCCAGTTCTTAAAGGTAATAGGAGTGGACATTTTTATCCAACCATGGTGTGATTTGCGTCAGTTTTTACGCGGTGACATTCGCATTCCGGTCTCGACGAGCGTTCTAACGTCTCACAACACGAAACAAGTGCCATTCACTCGTACCGTTCCAGGAAATATTATTTTTGTTATAAATACTATTTTTAATAGGAGCCCGGCATTAATATAATATAAAAACACACTGATTATTTACAATTATATGATATTATCTTTTTTCAAAAGCTTACTCTTTGGTATTATTTGTAGAATACTTACATCATTCAAATGACCACCTAGGCTTCGTATGGTAGCGTGAATATGAGAAATCAAATTTTTCATCGCTTTCTGACATAATGATACCTCTATCTTATTGATGGCATGTGTTATGTTTGACTTTTATATCTTCGACAGTTTGTGGCTTGTTCTCATACACCAGTGATTTTACATAACCCCGCAAGAAATAATCAAGGGATGTTAAATCACACGATCTTGGAGGTCATGTCTCATCCCAGAATCTAAAGATCAAGAATCAATAGAATTTCTTATTCAGTAAATCGTAAATTGCACTTCTCGTATTCAAGCTACCATACGAAGCCGAGGTGGTTATTTGAATGAGTTGGTATTCCATAAATAATGCTATGTAAGCTTAAGCTATCAAAAAAAAGGTAATATAAAATAATTTTAAACAAATTAATGTGTTTTTTACTTTATTTTAAAGACACCCAGTTCTTAATGAAAAACCCTGCTATCTTCAATAAAAAAAATCTATATCCATTCGTCCAATATCCGATAGAGGTGTAGTTTTGGTAAGCGCATATACGCGAAGGTTCTGAATTCGTACAACCAGTTCAAAATTGTCTTGGCATCAGGCATCAGTCATCATCATCACCATTTAGGCCGAAACTACTGCTGGACATAAGCCTCGCTCAATGATCGCCACAAAGACCAGTCTTTTCAATAAATAAAAAATCTATATCCATTCGTCCAATATCCGATAGACATGTAGCTTTGGTAAGCGCATATACGCGAAGGTTCTGAATTCGTACAACCAGTTCAAAATTGTCTTGGTATCAGTCATCATCATCATCATTTAGGCCGAAACCAGTGCTGGACATAAGCTTCCCTCAATGATCGCCACAAAGACCAGTCCTATGCTGCTCGCATCCAGCGGCTACCTGCAACCTTTACCAGGTCGTCTGATTACCTTGTGGCGGGTCTGCCCACGCTGCCTCTTCCAGCACGTGGCCGCCACTCGAGATCTCTTTGACCCCATCGGCCATTCGTTCTACGAGCTACGTGGCCCGCCCAGTGCCACTTAAGTCTATTCTTCGAGCTCTCATTTCTGATTCGATCACGCAGAGAAACTCCAATCATAGCCCACTCTATTGCCCTTTCGGTGACCTAGAGCTTTCTTATGAGGCCCAAAGTTAGCAACTACGTCTCAGCACCATATGTATCACTGGTAACACACAATGGTACAAGCTTTTTGTCTTGAGACTCTGCGGTATCTTGAACGAGAAGGTGTTACGTAGCTTCCCAAATGCTGCCCAGCCGAGAAGGATTCGACGATTGACCTCTTTCTCTAATTTCAATCTACCTAACTGGATAGTTTGTCCCAGGTAAACATAATTATCAAACCAACTTGTTGGAAAACAGGAATTGCAATATAAGGCATTTTTGAATGATTCGAAGGAACAGTATCGTAGTAGAAATAATAGTGTAAAGATGTTGTGATGTTCCTATGATACGAAGCCTGCGAAATGTAAGCAGCATATTGAAGCCTTTTCGGAAACCGGCTTGTTCGGGAAGCTGAAAGCCAGTCATTATATGTGTACTACATTCTATTCCTGACTTCTTAAAGAAGTCAATTTAAACGATTGTAAGCAGCATAATGTCTCAGGCTTGGTATTAGGGTAATATCGTAACATCATTACACTATTATTCTTTGTACGATACTGTACTCTCGAATCATTCAACAATACCTTATATTGCAATTCATTTTTTCAAAACTATGCATAGAAGGCGTGCCGAAACAACTTCCGCTTTATAATATAATTCAGACCGGATACACTGACTGATAATAAAAATCGCTAGTATTTTGGTATGAATCTAATAAGATTACTTTTCACTCTATAAGAATTTCTGACCTCGAGTAAATGACGTATTTAAGAAAAAATACATTATTTCAAAAAAGGATACATTTGAAATTGCAAATTCAAAATTTAAAAACACTGTTCCAAATAATACTTTATGAGCTTTATCTTATCAACATTTATACTCCAGGCACTGATATATTTCACTAAAGTAATATTAAGTTAAATGAGCGTAAATAAATTGGAATGTTTTAGTGATTCGAATCACCTTTTACTACGACCTCTACGATGAATGATAGAGTTAAACAATATCAAAATAGATAGAATCGTATTCAAACATTTTACATTGTTCATGACTCGTGACCTTTTGTAAATATCAAACGGCAATGAAGCCATAACACTCCGGATTTAGAGTCAACGTTAGTGCCTAATATATTTTGTTTGTTTTATTTTTGTTTACTACTAGCTTTTGGCTAAGGAATTCGTTCCCGTTGTCTTGAAAATAAAAAGACTTGCACGCCATCTATTATCAACTGGTTGTATTAATACATAAATCTTCACGGATGAGTGTACCACACAACAACTCACCAAAATTTCATCGCAATCATTTGAATGGTTTAGAAACGCATAGGGGACAAACATACAAATCTTCATCTATATCTATACATATTATAAAACTCAACGTCTCTCCATCCATCTGTCAATTTATGTTCTTTTCACGCGAAAACCACTTAACCAATTTACATGGTTTTTCTTCTCATAGCTATGTTATCTGGCCAAGTTATAGGATATATTTTGTAAGATAAAATAACGCACGAAATAAACAGTGACGATAATGGTGAGTCAAATCGGAAAAAAGACGCATTCGGGGCGCCTAAATGTTTTACGCTGAATAAACCATACGAGATATATCAAATTAATGTTCTACATAATTGTAGATCTTAAAAAGACCTACAAAAATCTGAGATAGCATATGTCTATCTTCTAAGGATCACTCACAATAAGCACTTCTTGTTCCCGGTCCTAAACATATGTTCGATAGTTCATTCGATTCGGAATGCCTTCTAGAATAAAGTAATCTCGAGCATTTATTAGTACATTTAAAATTGCAATTGTTATTAACAAAAAAAGATAACAAAAAAATGTATATTCTGTTTTTCGTTAATAACTCTCAAACCCAAATTCATATTTAAGAATTTTTGAAAAGTGATCCTTAAAAAGGAGGAAATTTCCAATAAAAAGTCCTGACTCCCAGAACTCTCTCCATTATTTATAATGTTTCATTTACCGCCGAAAACGGGTCTACGCGCGGCCTTTACGGTATTGGGCGCACTGCTGCTAAAAATAGTTTAAGACATATTTTTTATAATATTAATAATCAATTCAAAATGCTATTGTTTGAATATCTGAAAGAATAAAACCACGTTGAAAAAAATGTTATATCAATTTTTTAAAAGTATAACTATTGTTAACTAACTAATTTTTTCCCAATTGCCGTATTCACAAATGGTGACAAAAAAGTCGCCAACAGTTTGTAATTTATCCTTATAATCTCCAAAATCTCTCGGTCTATACATCTGTCTGTCTGTATGTTGGTGCGCTTATAACTCAAGAACCACATAACCGATTTCGGTGTTTTTACTTTATTTAATAGATATATTTTTTAAAGGTTTTAAAGGCTATATTTTGTAACTTTACGTAAAAAAAAAAGTTAAGATAATAAAAAACCATCTAGGAAAAATCACTACCAACACGCTTTTTTGGAATACGCTGCCAAAATCGTTAAATATAGGAAAATAAAAACACAATCCAAATGGGTGATAAAAAAATCTTCTTGTCCAATATACTAGACATTTGTATAGACTAGAAGGATGTAAAAAGTCCGCTACACCTTATATAACTAGCTTTAATATTTAAGCCACAATAGGCAATTTAACGTTACTAAATAAATCAAAAATACTTATTATGTTTACGTAGAAAAACAATGATAAATTGTATACTTAATATGGCGAACTCATCACTATTTTCTATTATATGGATAACAAACATTATATGCATAATTTGTAGGAGAGTTTTCAAAATTGTATGTAGAATGGAACTACCCGATAGGTTTTCATGTCTGGTCATTGACTTTTTGACTTATCTCTCTCTTATCTCTTTGTTTCAACCTAGAAACTTATTTTTTTGCAGTAGTTTTAGGTCATAGATTTCTGTATTTGATATCCATTTCAACTATGTAGGTATATAAAACGGAATATAAGTTTGTTGCATTATAATTTCACACGGGATTACCAATTCCTTAATTTCAGATTTTATCCTTAACTTCGTTACAAATTTTCTGTATGCCCTGCGGGAAGTACCCTAAAGGTTTTAATAATCGGTCCGTAAGCGTAATTTCAATAATGAAGTGCCGTATCTGTTTAATGCGCTAACCTGGAAGTTAATTTTTTTTAATAGCAATATGGGGCCATATAACTTAATAATGTCAACTTTATACATTTTGTATCGTTATAGGTTTGGCGTAGTGGCCACTATCTCACCTGATGTTAAGTGACGATGTGTCCCAAGATGGTGTCACGCTAAACCAAGTGGAAGACTGGCTCTCAAGTGGAGCTACCGCAACACACCTATTGGTGCTTGGCGACAGATTTTCAACTGGAGGGTGGAAGCTAGCCTGGCGGGCATTAGAAAAAGCCCTAACGCCATGCTTCCTCAGGTTTCGTCACGGTGTTTCCTTCACCGAAAACTCAGGCTCATTGCAGGGATTGAATCGACGCAAAGTCGTACACGCTACCACTGAGCCATCATTGCTTCAAAATGTCAATTGCCTCAAGTAGTCTTCGAGAAAAAGTCTTGATAGACAGACGGATAACAATATGATCCTATAAGGTTCCATTTTTTTATTACGAGGTACTAAACTCTTAAAATAAATATTCCGACGTTATTACTTAACATTATTTTATGCAGCATTAAGCATAACAGTGAGCTCAGCATTTGTGTTTTCATTGGACGAGCAGCAAACGCTGTGTCAGCTGTCGCCAAAAGTAAAATTAATTAAATAGAGCATTTTTTTTTTTCGAACTGACTATACTGTTAGCCTTAGGGGCCCTGGAGCCTTTACGGCTTTTACAGCTTTACCGGGCTTGGGGGCGAGCGCTTAGGGCACTCGGCCACGAAAGCTAAGCAACAACATCCGAGGGTGCCAAAGTGGCCGAACCTCGGCTCGGACTGTTGCGCGTATGCAATTAAGTCGCGATCTGACTAAATCCCTATCATTCGATCTAAACTAACTATACATATATACATGTTTCTGCCCCCTGGGAAGAGGGAAGGAACATGTGTATGTGCATTTAGTGGTCTGAAAATTTTTGTCTAATCTAACTAGGCAAAAAAAAAAAAGGTCCCTTACAGAACTTATGTACCTGTGTGTTGTGCATGTGTGTATAATGCAGTGTCGTGTATGGCTGTGAAAGCTAGTGAATGTAGAGTCACTGTATCGCGCGAACGGCTGCTTGACTCAAGGGCTCCATGCCGATGGATCGGACCTAGGCTTGAGTTGCCGCAGAGGAGGGCGGTCGTGGCGGGTATGCGGGGCGAAGTTAACCGTAAGTCCCCTGCGGAGGGAACGGTGGTTTCGCGGGCGTGGGCGCGAGCACGCATATGTTGGGGGAGCGGACGCGTAGAAATTGTTAGCGTTCTCGATTTCGTCATCGGGATCTACAAAGAGATTTCGCGGACGGCGTTTATAACGTTTGGCAACGGGGATCGAGTTGTCTGGGACGTAGTTCACGGTGGATTTTACGAGCGGGTTGGGATGATTCGAAGCGCTATCGAAGTATCTCATGGTGAGATATTTCACATAGGCTTCTATCGAGGGAAGCCTCATGTCCCTGTGCAAGTCCATGTTCCTAACGAAGGCTGGAGGGTCAAGCAGGCGACGGAGAAACCGATTTTAGACTCTTTGCATGCGGGCAAAGTTATGTTTGGACATATGTGCTAACGCGGCGCAGCTATATGTCAAGATTGGACGGACGCACATCTTGTACAGTGTGAGCTTATGTCTTAAGGACATTTTGCTTACCGAACTGAGCAAGGGTCACAAGCGGGAAAGGATCCAGATGGCCCTATTCCTGACTATAGTAACGTGTGCGTTGAAGTTAAGCTTCGAGTCGAGGGTAACACCCAGATATTTAGTCTTGGTGGCCCAAGGGATATTCGTATCGAATAATGAGAGGGGTCCTACCGTGCGTGGTAGTTTGCATGTATGCGGTTCGAACATAATCGCGGCGCTCTTTACCGGATTAATAGCTATTCGCCACGTTCGAAACCACTCCCCGAGAGTGGTTACGGCACGTTGGACTGCGCAGGCGAGATTTTTTCTGTGTCTGTTTGACGCATATATGACTGTGTCGTCAGCGTAGAGCCCTACCTCGACCCCGGGGGGCTTCGGGAGGTCGCTGACGTACAGATTGAAAAGGCAAGGCGCCAGAATGGAACCTTGCAGGACGCCTGAGCGTATAGGGTGGGCGGTAGATAGTGCTCCTTCCACTCGGTAGTGGAAGGTGCGGTCGCGTAGAAAATCGTGAACTAGATGAACTAACCTATCCGGGACTTCTAATTGATGTAGCTTGTGGACTAGTCCGGCATGCCAGACCTTATCGAAGGCCTTAGCTACGTCGAAGCTTTTTTGCCGGGCTTGTGAATACCTATAACTATAGCTTTTTTCCAGACGGCGGGAAAATAGCAGTGGGCTATGGCTACATTGAAGATGCAGACCAAAAGAGCTATGAGGTGATCGGGAAGAAGTTTAAGTACTTCATTCCTGATACCGTCGGGGCCAGGGGACTTTCTAGGCTTAAGGCCTTTAATAACAGAACAAATCTCATCATGCGTGACCGGGTTTAACGTTTCCGCGGGGGGAATCGTCGTTAGTTCGTGAACGGCGGTCTCAATAGTTTCGATGTGGGCAGTGTCTACGTTGTCGCAGCTTGGAGAGCACTGGCTCTCCAAGCTTGCGGCAAGGCATTCTGCCTTATCGTCGCTATCGAACGCGGGTGGGAGATCGGGGCCCCTTTCGAGGGGCGACATCAGGGCGGAAGCTTCTAATTTCAGAGAGCGGGCGAGGTTCCAGTAAGCCAGATGGGGGACGGCTTGAGACCCTCTAGGAGGTTATCCCACTGGTGACCTCTGTACTCGCCGATGCGAGTTCTAACCTCTCTCTGAAGTCGCCGTAACCTACGGGTGTTATCCCTCGTCGGATAAGAATCGTGTGCACGTGTCGCGGCGTTCTTTTCCGTGATTAACGCTCGTAAGCCGGGGTAAATAGAGCAGTCTAACAACGACTAGTACTAAGGTACTTCAATAAAAAATTGACGAATTATTACAATTTCTTAATTATAAAGAAAACATTTAATTAATCTATTTTTTGCGCTCTCGAAAGCTAACTTTCCTTGAATTTTGTTTTGATAAAACAACGTAAACTTCGAATTAACATATAAATGAACATGTGCTCGTGACTCTGCAGGGGTTTATAAAGAAATAATTTCTTCGTGGCGCAGTTTTTTTTTACTAATATTTTATGACTACTAAAAGTATTAATGACAATTGACCTTTCAATTGAGGAATGGTATTTACTTCCCGTGTACAAAATGTCAATATAATCGGTAAAGGTGCTTATGAGTTAAACCCATACTGAAAAAGTCATATTCGTGATCAGTGTTCATTATAATATACGCCTATCCTGAGATTTTGAAAAAGTTATATGTAAAGACAGTACTACTTTATTAACTAATATAGGTTGTTACGAAAGTGTAACTTTTCAAATTCGATGAAAGTACCGCAATCACATTCATTTCTATATTATCACCTATTATATTAAGCATCGTCATTTTATCTTTCGAGTATCAAACCCAATAATTCGATATTCGTGACGCGAGCATAGTATCTGATGAAACCCGACAATATACAGATAAATCAAGATCTAATCAATACAAAGAGATCAAAAACCAATCGCCGTTCCCACGAAAACGTGCCCGATGCAGTGATTTGCGAAATAATAGGACGACCCTAACATACCATCTCGGCATCAGTTTGGGCACGCGATCCAAGTATTTAATGTACTGCTTCATTATAAAATCTATATTAGAAATTTAGACTGCCTTATATACATAATTATTTAGATTAATTTATATTAGATAACTACTTCATTAATATTAATTTATGTAAATATAAAATAATTGCCTACATTTTATTTTAATAGTTTAAAAGTTCTGTTATGTTTTTGACGCATTCTTGTATTCTTTCGCCATCGTTGTAAATTTAAATGAATCATTTAAATTTAAAACTGGGTAGGGCATAATTTTTTGGTTTAGAAATTTTCATGTATGTTAACAGTAATTTGGCTGTTATAATAATTTGCTAATAAAAGAATCCTACAATGTAAGCACTTATCTTCCAATGTACCTTACCTTGCAAGCGAACATAAAAACATCGTCAGTTTATAATTTCAAATCGTGGATTTATTGCGACTATTTCAAACGGGTAATACTGGAGTAAAAGTTATAATGTTTTTCTTAATTAAATTTGAGAGAGTAGTAAGTAGACTTGGTGAAATGTTGTCGCCATAAAATATGTACTTGGTGTATATATCATAAGATACCGTGGTACTATAGTTAATTTTAAGCTCGGATTAAGAAAAATTCCAGAACGTATCGGAATTCCGATCATAATCAAGCATACTTTATTCAATTCAGGCCCTAAGAAAGCACTTGTGAATGTCATAACAGTACTACCGGTTCGGAAAACATCCCAGTAACCGAGAAGAGCCAGCAAGAGTAACTCGATCGGTTTATCTTTATTTTACTGTGTAAATAATATTTACAGTAAAGAATTTTAATTTTTTGGTGGATGTACAAACAAGGAATCATTTTCAGACATCACTACCATTCACGTAACACTTCTGACACTATAACCTGCTTTACATGGTTCTTGAACTATTGCCCGACAAATGAATAACATGTTTTTTTGTATTATAATAGCTCGGCACATTGACGGTACTTTCCCTTATGGTAATCACAGTACAATCCAAATACAACGGCGACCACCGAGAGAACGAAATCCATCGGCGGTCGCCGCTGTCATGTCGACCAGCAGGAATATTATCTTCACGTTACGCTTGAAGGACCAGATGTCATAAGAAGGAGAGAATACATTGACCGGAAGATGGTTTCACAGCTTCACGGCACGACAAAGATAAAACATGTAGAACTTTTTAGTTCATGCCGAGATGGAGGTTACTGTAAAACTGTGATTCTGAAGCCCAGCGCGTGTGGTTCTGTTGTGGAAAGGAGAGGAGTGAATTAGATTGAACAGCTCTTCAGAACACTCACCATGATACAGACTGTAGAACACACTTAGCGAGGCGAAAACACTTATCGAGGTGATCACACTTAGCGAGGCGATAACATGCTTAAGAACCTTATTGTAGAACCTAGCACTATTCCCTAAAACCTATTAGTGGTCTTACTGAATCTAAAACACTCGATTCAACAGTCATTGTCAACAGTCAACAGTCAATGGTGGTAAACCTTTAGATTTAATCTAAGACATTAAAGTAAGACTCTGAAGTCTAGTTGCTGGAATACACCGATAAATGAATGATCATAAATATAAAACACGAAGGCAGCAAGCAATTAGTTACCCGAGAGTTAGAAAAGGACCTATCACAAAGCTTCGCTTGCATCATAATATTTCACTCAAAAGCTTAAGGTCCCACTGAACCATTCTCGCATCGCATCGCATTCTTAGTATCTTTATTACCCATACAAGCAAAAGTACCTACCTAAGTAACACTGCAAACATTGTATGTTCCATTAAACAACCAAGCTACCTATTAAGTTACAAGGATAGGCCTGAGATCTTGCAAAACGGGGCCTTTAAGACCGCGCATATTTAATTGAATAGTAAAATTAATTCCACGGATTAATGCCCTCGTAGGGTTTTGCTAATATTTTAAGTCCCCGACGTTATTATGAAAACAGTTTTGTTAGCATATCTTCCATTTGTATGTTAAGTTATTCATTCTGAAGGTTTTTAAACTGAGATTAGTCAACGTTGCAAACATCTCTTCAAGCATTTCTAGTTTCTAGTTGAAAAAATAAGCCACGCAAGCAGATTGTATATAGTTTCGAGATGTATTTTTATCAGGATTAGCTGGTTAACATTTATAAAATCCTAAACTGAACAGACCAAACATAAATTTTGTAGATCCAAAAATAACGAAGACTCTTCAAAGCTGACGTTAATTAAAGGATTCGGATTTCGAACCCAGGCCAAGTCGCGAATTATTAACAATTAAAAGCGACAACCGTTTTAAATATATTTATGAAAAATTAATCATAAACTGTAACAGTAAGTTTTTAAGTAAATAAATACTGACCTGACCTGAGTAGATACTTAAATACCAAAACCGAACAAAGTCTAATTTGTCAACTTCCGTATCCTCAGTATTGACAACTAGCCGGTTGACATTCCTCAAAAACCTGATCTTCTCATTATTACCCGCCCATGATTCATGTATACCGTAACTATGTAAAAATAAGAATGGCATCTTAAAGTAACTCTTTAAGAGCTTTTTTTTTAAAAATTCAGTCATTTAAATTGTGTAGAAACAATAATGGCAAATGGAAAATGCTTTTTAAGAGATTCGTTTAATTGAATCATTTAAATTGCGTCGAAATAAGAATGGAAACTGGAAGCATCTTTTTAAGATATTTTTTTAATTCTATCATTTCAATTGTGTAGAAATAAGAATGGCAACTTGACGTAACGTTTTTAAGGCCATATTGAATTCGACAATTTAAATTGCGCAGAAATAAGAATGGAAACTGGAAGAAACTTTTTTAAGAGCATTTTTTATTCAATACCTAATGGAAATTAATGTACATAAAACGTCCGTGAGCCTCTACTACAATTACACCTTTTTTACACATTTACAATTACACATTTAAATCTCAATATAATCAATAATATGCTAAGATTAGAAAATAAAAATTACCTTAGATACAGCTATCGGTAAATGGCAATAGATGCTTCTCTGATTATGTTGTACCTTTTTACATCAAAAGAATGGTCTTATAACCTACCATGCTGGCCCAGTGCAATTGAAAACCCACTATACCTTACCTTTTTTGCAGATACAAAAATAATATCAAGAAATTAATATCATATTGTCCATATTGTCAATTTTTTTCTTTCTTCGCTGCATAATTTTAGTTATAGTCAAAAATCAAGTCTCTTAGAAAATTAAAGAGATCCGATATTACTTAAAGTGCCATTTTTATATCAGAATTTTGTTAGTCGCCCAATGAACAGTACCAGCCAAGTCGTCGATTTTATTTCCATAAAGTAGCAAGAGAACAGTTATAAAATAAACTCACATTCTTAAGCGCAAATACTTCGAATTCCATATTTTTATTATCGTTTTTATTCGGCACAGCCCTCACTCTATATTTACTCGTTTACAAATCGTATTTACAGTAATTACATATCTATGTACATGTATCAGTACTAGGTATTAAACCTCTTTTAAATGAATGATTACAGTTTAATTAAGAGAGGTAGAGCACAGATAAATCTATCTGGAGATCTCTCTACTTGGGGCAGTCCGACTGTTGGAATACATCCATTTTACAGATGATCGCAGCCTAATAACCTTGTGTTCCTTGTGTTGTGTTTCTGCGCCAAGTAGGGTTTCCAGAGCTACTTGGGGAAGGATATTTTAAATAGAGGTAGCTCAACTTGGGGCAGACCGACTGGTAGTAGTATTACAAGTGTCCATTGGGTACGGTAGCCGCTTACCATCCGTAACGCGTAAGCTTGTTTACCACCTATGTTGTATAAAAAACCTTAGATTATCATTTATTTAAAAATCTAAGTCTCTGATTTGACTTATACTTCACACTCTTTTGCAATGTGTTGTATCTTTCCTTTGCGTTTACTCACCCTAATGGTATAGTGAAATCGGTATATTGACGAGATTTAGATAATTTATTAACAGCTAAATTCGGAAAACTATATTTGGATGATTGTTTATTTGCCTCAAGCACATCTAATACAATTATAATATCATTGAAAAAGTCGCCTATAAGTCTACACTTAATTCAACGTACGGTTGCATGTTTTTAATTATTTAACATAACTACAATATTCAAATATAAAATTAAGCTTTTTTTATTTTTGTCCTTCAATCACGCTTGAACGGATTGACGTAATTGATTGAAATTTGACATAGAAGTCAACTATATCGTGAAATAGGATACTTTTTACCAATTATTACCAAAGATTAATTTACAACCAGTAAAGCGGGTGGAAAACAGTTTATACTTTTACAATTTAATTTTAAAACAACATGTCATATCTCTTACAGGTTGTAATGCAGAAAATGTAATCAGTGCCAAAAGTGTCAATAAACATTTTAACAAAATCACAACTCGTAATAATCTAATACTTTACTATACCTTCGACCACAATCATCTGTTGTTTAGTGACGACGTGGCCTAAGATGGTAACACTCTAAGTCTAGAAGGAAGGAAGCTGGCTCTTAAGTGCAGCTGCGGGTAAACACCTATAAACTCTTGGTGACAGTTTTTCAATTTGAGGATGTTAACAAGTCAGGTGGTCTATAGAAAATACCCTACCATCATACAATATTCGTAAAAAATGTAGTTGTTTTTCAAGTATAACTACCGGAACACACGGATAGAAGCTTTTCTATGTAATTTCTATTTGAGAGTTCAATCTAATCAAATTATAATCTAATCAAATTATAATTATATTGAAGGAAAACATTGTGTTGAAATTATAGCATGTTGGTAGGGCTTTTTCTAATGTCCGCCTGGCTAGCTGCCACCCCCACGTTGAAAATCTGTTGCCAAACACTAATAGGTGTGTTCCGGCAGCTTCACTTGAGAGCCAGTCCTCTCACTAGGCTTAGCGTGTTACCATTATGGGCCACATCATCACTTAAGATCAAGTGAGAGTGTGGCTACAACGCTAAACCAATAACAATAAAAAAATAACTACATAATTACAAAACACTACCTGCATTGATTCCCTTTTAGCCTCTTTTATTAAAAAAATATGGGTATTGTCTTCTAGTTTTTGCTCTCATCTCTCGCTTAGTAGGACATATTTTCCTTGTTTACTCCCCTCTATTAACCATCATCTCTATATTCACACCTTTTATAAACATATCGTTCCTCACACAATTCATCCAACCTTCGGACATTCTCTACTCTTTTGTCCATCCACTTTCATGCTTTCGTCCCTTCTCATGACATTACCATAACACGCTCGCTTATTACTTCTCAACTTCTTTGTCACGGGTACTACTTTCATATTTCCTCTGATATAATCATTCATATAAAATCGTGGTGGTCTAGTGGTTTAGACAGGCGAAATATCGATTCGATATTCGTATGTAGGAACCTCAGCATGTACCAACGGAATTTTCGGAATTCGCGTACAATTTACTAAATCAAATTAGAAATACTATCGGCTAACAGTGAAGGAAAACATCGTGAGGAAACCTAAACCCTTGAGAAATATTCTTGTATTACCATTGTATATGGGAAAAATATATAAAACTGTTGATTTCTCGGTGTTTAAAATCGCCAATCGCGTCGTGGGCTTGCGTGGTGGTTAAGTCCATATCTTCCCTTGGGAAGAGGCCCTTGCCCAGCAGTGAGACACTTACAGGCTGATATTATTATTTATTTTATTTAATCATTCCTAATCTTATCCATTACATTACACCACAGATCCATCTAAACATACGCATATCTTCCGCATGTACTATTTAAATACACATATAGTATTTACTATTAAAAAATTATAAACATCTGTATATTTTTGAATAGAACCAAAAAGGTTTTATTTATCTCACAATACGTACAAAGAAATATTTAATCATGAAGGCCTTATTCAAATTTATAGATGTATACTAATATTAAGGTGCCCTGTTCCTATCTAAACTTATTTTGTGATTGATCATACTTAACAGTTATACGAGTACACTATTGAAACCAGTTGGTGAACACAATGGGTTATGGCTATCGACATCCTCACATTCTTGTTTTTATTATAAAATATATTTCTTATGAATGTCCTCAAGACCCTAATAAAGTTTAGAGGTATAAAAATTCTTGGAGAAAGACAAACATAGGTACGTATTTTAAAAACTTTTGAGTATGTAGGTATGTATTTATAGAAAATTATTTTTAACTATATGTCGGTTTGTTATCGTTATTTGTTTTTCTATATATTTTACTTAAAAGCATAGTTCATTAGTTTTATATATAACTTAAGATTTAAAAACTAAATAATTTTAAAAAATCTGTTTTTTATGCGTTTTGTTTTACCTAATGCAATTAAAACATATATATGCATAAAATTTCAACTGCGGTTTTTCATTTTGGTAAGAGTTTAAGTAACATCACTTACCTATATACTGGTCCACTTTTTTCTTACAGATTTCACGTAGAAAATGTTCTTCCACATTTTTCAACACAAAAACCCATACATATCCAACATTAACATAAGTAAATACCGAATTAGAAACATCACCTCGCACCACACATAGCTTCACTTAACACTAACTTAATTAAACTTGAGTTACATGGATTAACACCTCACAACCGAACACATAACTTCACACACTATATCAACGGCATTTCGAGATATATGCTTTATATTGTCTTATATAAAGGATATGTCAAAATATCTGGACGTTAGAATATTATAAAGCGTATGTTGACCCCAAAAGTGGCCTAACAACTGAACGCTGGATGCAAAACGTTCGGTTTCTCTGCGCGCGCGCCGTTCGGTATGCGGGTTGTTTATGCGTGTGTGCGTGAGTATAAGCATTCACGCACTCATAAGAAGGCAGGCTGCATGGTTTTTGTCGATGTCCACGGGGCAAGTAACCTTAAGAGTGTAACATTGTAACTTGTAAATATGTATATAATTTTTACGATTAAAATTTTCTCATATAGTAGTTTTTTTTTTTTGGTAATTATTGTCCTACAAAATAATATAAGTTACGGATCCGTAAGTTATACTTATGTTGCAGCGTTAAGTTATAACCGAAGACGGACAATTTTTTTTTTATTTATACAATTTACAATTATTTCAAACAATAAAAAATTTAAAAGCCAATAATATGAATTCACATTATTATTGATGGGTAACTTTATCATGTTATTCACAAGAGGGATAAAAAAATTGGGATTATTTTTGTTGTTACGTCATAGAATTATAACCTATTACGTGCCTGCATAATTTTTATTTTATTTTATATTCACATTTTCTTACTTTGAAATATTCATATTAAAATTCCTTTAGATGACATAATTTTTCCCTAAGTACCTCTTTAATTACTTTTTAACTACTGAAGCTCAGTGAAATTCACCAGTGCGTAATTACTTGTGTAAAAAGGCGTTATAAATAAATTTGAAAATTTCCAAGTTACAATGCTTCACCGTTCACGCAAAGTTTTTCTGAAAGCTGCTGGTCGATGTCCCGCTAGCGAGACTCAAGCTTCGATGCTTTCTCCTTTTCTGGCCACAGTTTTACTTAACAATAACAAAGGACAGATATATTTTTCACGCTCCACTATAAATTTGCAGAACTTGTCGGTCCCTACCACGTTATTGTTACCTTTAAACGTTCCAGCGTTTTAGTAATAACCGTCTAATTTCAAAAGGCATTAAGGTGTTCATATTTGTATACTAAGAAATGTCATTTTCAAGTATAGCTTTAACGATACTGTTCTTTAACGATTTATTTTGGTAGTGGGACAATATATTTGAATATTACTCTACTGATTAATTTGGAACTGCATTTTTAAATCATCTATAATTAATTTTTACACCTAGATATAAAGGTTAAAAGAAAATTTATGTATCAATTTATTAAATATTTTAAAATCTTTGTTAGTTGTTATTTAAATTAATTTGCCAGTCAGTCGCTTAAGAGTTGGATTTTTTGTCCTGTTGCGTATTTAAAAATTACCAATCTTCGTATTCAATTTCAGTGGACTTCACAATTCTACATACACACTTAAGACTTCTAGACTTATACAAACAAGCAATTGAAATATCATCATGATTTCGTTGTGTATGAAAGAATTCCGCTTGTGATTACTTTCATTATGACAATAATTTAATACAATACTTATATATTAAAGCATACATATATGTTAGTATTATTTAAAATTTGATATTATATTAAACATTTCAATTGTAAATTACCTATTATCTGATTGCTCAACTTGCTTTTGATTTATAATTTAATAATAATAACTAGTTGAGTCGTGCGAATGTTACGTGCAGTATAGAATGTAGGTACACATTGTAATAGCTGTAATGTTAGCCATTGTATATCCACCAACCGAGAAGCTAACTGATGCGATGGATTACTTATCTCACGGTGGTCGCTGTTGTTTTTGGAATATACAGTATATGCTTGCCATCAGTCGCCTTTTCGTCACTTTGCCAAGCTACTATATAAAAAAATAATTTGTCTGCTCCGACGCGCGACTGGTGTTTACTCATCAAAAACCGTCTTGGAATTTAGAATATACACAGTTGGCAAGAAAAGTAAATAAAGGAAAGGAATGAATGAAATAAACAAAAGCTAGATAAAAACATAAGCGGTAATCGCATCCACGTGTTATTTCACGCATCACTTGATTATTTTTTTCATAACTAACGATAAATTAATATAAACCCATACATATATATATGTTTACAATAGTATTATTAATATTAAAAAAATGTTCTTATAATATATTAAAATTAATTGATATAAATAAATAAATATAAGAATAATATATTAACACTGCACACGCGCCTTTATATAAACGAATTTATATAATGAATGTTAAATACTGATTATGAGTGAATCTTAAAATCGATATTGCGTGATGAGGCACTTTCAATTTACTCCTAATATTTTTTCATACCGTGCGCCTTATATCTTTTCTTAAGGAATAAACTCCAATAAAGTCTAAAAATCTAACAAAGAAAGGCTTTACTTTCATGCTCTAAAAAAATGTGATTTACTAAAGTAACAAACCAAGTTTTTTGAGTCCACGAAGCTCTTTTATTACTGTGACCAGAATTTACTAATGAACATTTGTTTTTAAAACCAAGTCAAATAACATAGCCATAAATAAATATTATGACATATTACATAACCACGCGGACTAGACGTGACGCTTAATAAGTGACCGAGTAATATAATAGTAGCCATCGAACCACTATGCGGTTGTCTCACAGAAAGCTTGTAATTTGTTAAAACCGATGATTTAAATAAAAACTCTTTCGTAATGCCATATATACATAACTGTAATCTTTTTATTATTATTATTATTATTTGTACTCAACCACTCCATTTGGCTATTAGGTAATAAATACATAATGAACAGTTACTTGAGTTTTTTTTACAGGCATTCGGAAATTATGTGAGTGATTATTTCGATTAGCGTATCATTTTTTTTTTCTTTTCATGTTCACGCATATTAACCAATTTGTGTTGCGGCAGCGACGCGAGAATTAAGTGCTTAGTCGAAGATTATTCGTATTTATAGATAATGTTTATATGAAAAATTATACGTTTTTTTACAACATGAACTAAATTATATTTAGGTTCTTGAGATAGAACTAAGAATGATAGGTGTATAAAAGGTGTGAATACTGAGATGACAATTGATAGAGGAAACTGGAAAAAAATTGCACCGATTAAATTTAGCACGGGATAAGATTATAAAGACGAAGGACCTCAACTAAATAAAAATCGCTAATTATTAAAAGTGATTAAATGGCACAATGTAAGTCGTATGATAGGTATTTCGTAGGAGTTTCTAGCAAAAATTTTAGGTTTTTGACAAAGTATTTTTGTTACTAGTATCTCTTTTTATATATTTGTTATAAAAGGAGATAAACAGTTTTTCATGCTAAATACAACTATGTACAAATTACATTACGGCACAGACTACTAGGAGCACTACAGAAATACACCATTAAAAGTGATTAGTGGATTATAACTATTGGCAGCGTCTTGTTAAGCCGTTACCGTAGCCTATGGATCCTTATATCACCAAAGGTATCATTAGCTTACCGTCTTTGAACCCCTTGTACGCGAATTCCAAAAAAATCTTTGTTTATATGCCTGGATTCGAACCTGCAGACATCGGTTCAATGTTCCGCTAGTCTAAACGACTTGACAATCACAACTTTTTCGAGTACCTTGATGATTATTATTAATGGCACATATTAAAAAAAATATAACAATAGACCGGCAGGTCTTCTATGAAACGGAAATATAGCATCGACTAAAATAGAACAATATGTCCTTCCAAATTCGATCACAAAACACTAAAAAGGCGTGTCAGGATACACATAAATACACACTCAAATAAATGAATAAATACATACATTTACACAATTTTATAAGTCAATAGGTAGGTATAATTTTTAGGGCCTCCTGTTACCGCTGACGATGAATAAAACGGAAAGTATAAGACATTCCTCTACGTACGTTCGTCTCCTTCACGCGTACGTCGAAGTAACCTGTAAAAGAAAACGGCGATATCGAAGGAAGCGTTCCCTTATCGTTCATTCCAGGAATAACTTTCCCATAGATTGTGATGTAGAAGGGTTATGCGTTTGGAATGCAAAAAGTATGCGCGCGCATTTTTGTCCGAACCCGTCATGTGTCTCATATACGTTATTTAGTGTCCCAGTTCTGTTTAAAATGAGTTTTTAATAGGGATGTTACGAATGTGAGGTTTGGGATATCGATATGGATACGGATATCGTAAGAGTATTTAATCGGTTACGGATACGGATACTGATACTGATAATTTCGGTTACGAATATTACATTTTTAACAATGAATTTTACAATATGTAAAAAAACCTGTCCGATCCGTAAAGATGTTATTAGGTATCGAGATTCAGTTATATTTATGGAAACATTTTGAGATTATAAGTTAGAAATGTTTCCCGAAAAAAAAATGTTCCGCTTATAATCGTTAAAATTGTTTCTTTACTATCGTCCGAAACTTTGGTTGTGTATGTAACACATATAATTTGACAATTGCTCATTCGACTTTGACCTATCCGAAACATTTATATCGGATACAGTTACGGTTACGGTTTTTTTATTTCGGATATCTGATAGTTTAGATTACGGATATGGATATCCATAACATCCCTGGTTTTCAAATTACAATAACGATAAGCGCCACGTTGCACATATGGGGTCACAGTCTGGACAATAATCAATGTATTATTATTGTTACGAACTGTATAAAAAACTCACTATTCTCGAATATTAAACAAATATCTAGATATGGGCGTTTTTACAATAAAGATGCCACTTGCAGATATCATTGCCGATACCGTGTTATGTTGCCAACGGACGCCGGTGCTATCTAGTTATAGATGCCTGAAAACCGAGTCATCGTATATATAATGGTGATAACGTCGTATCGATAACATATTTTAGTCTCTATCGATGCCACTATTATTCAATCGGTGAATGTAGCGTTCCAGTACTTATGACTACAACTCATAAACTGAAGAAAATATTTATTATATTAATAATAAATTGATGTTTATTGTACCTACTAAACGTTGTTATACAGTACTATTTTTATTTATACCCACGGTTAAGAAATGGCAAATCGTATTTAAATATATTTTATATTTGATTTTATTGTTTTATATCTAAATGGCATTAACGCATCGTAATATGTATTCGCTCTCAATGCAAAGTTTATGTTAACATTTTTCGTAAACATTCATTATAGTTTTGCGTTCAATCCAATTATATAATTCTATTTAGATGGCGTAATGTTACCACGGCAGTTTAATTTGAAGAACTATTTAAACCATTTAGCATGGGCTAAAACAGATTTGGCTCAAATCTATCGCTATATATCTATCGTTCATGTATATGTTTGTTCGAAGTTTACGTTGTTATATCAAAACAAAATTCAAGGAAAGTTAGCTTTCGAGAGAGCAAAACATAGATTAATTAAATGTTTTCTCTATAATGAATAATTTGTAATAGTTCGTCCAATTTTTGTTGAAGTACCTTAGTACTAGTCGTTGTTAGACTGTTCTATTTAATTAATTTTACTTTTGGCGACAGCTGACACAGCGTTTGCTGCTCGTCCAATGAAAACACAAATGCTGAGCTCACTGTTATGCTTAATGCTACATAAAATAATGTTAAGAAATAACGTTGGAATATTTGATTTAATGGTTCAGTAACTCGTAATAAAAAAACGGAACCCTTATAGGATCATTTTGTTATCCGTCTGTCTATCAAGACCCTTTTTCTCAAAGACTACTTGAGGCAATTGACATTTTGAAGCAATGATGGCTCAGTGGTAGCGTTTACGACTTTGCGTCGATTGACGTAAGTTCGAATCCCTGCAATGAGCCTGAGCTTTCGGTGAAGGAAAACATCGTGAGGAGTTTTTTTTTTTTTCGAACTGACTACACTGTTAGCCTGAGGGCCCCTGGAGCCTTTACGGCTTTTACAGCTTTACCGGGCTTGGGTCGTGAGGCGACCATGGCATGGTGGTAGGGCTTTTTCTAATGCCCGCCACCCTCAAGTTGAAAGCCGTCCCAAGCACAAATAGTTGTGTTCCGGCAGCTGCACTTGAGAGCCAGTCTTCCACTAGGTTTAGTTATCGTCACTTAATATCAGCTGAGATTGTGGTCAATGCGCCAAAACTATAACGATAAAAAAATAAAGTACAAAACTGAAAACCAGCATAAACTTGTCTTTTTAAACTGTAATATTTTAAGTTAAATTGTTTTTTAACTATTAATTTGAAATCGTAGTCATTTCATTTTCAGTACCTATACAATATTTCAAGTAACACAAATGTTTAACAATTCGATTAGATGCGTATTGTCAGCAATATCAACAATGTGTCGTATCGGCAGCCAGTAATGGTATGAAGTGTATGAACATTAGGTACACACAATGGTAGGCATTGGTGTAGCTATAGAGCAATGATAACGAATTTTCTATTATTCGCTTGAATGCTACCACCCTTAAGTTTTGGATCTGTCAACAGTAGCACAGTGGCAACGTAGAACAGTTAAAATTGAAACTTTGTATTTACAACGATGATCGTATCTTCACTTAACTTCTTTAATATTTGTCTAACAAATAAAATTCAAATATTAAAACATAATATACATTGTACTAAGGTTAACGCTTCTAGGAACCCCCTACAGTGATAATGAGCGTGAATGTTAAGAAAATATTTTAAAAGGCTCTTATTTCACGCAGTCAAATAACGAGACGATATTCTTATAGTTCTATTACAAAGTTACAACGCAACAATGTAACATTTTTAATGAAAACAATGGTTAACTATGGACGACTAGCAGTGCCCGTGGAATCATTCGCTTTAAATTTGGATTGCAAAAGCCTGTTTAAGGATTAGGACAATTAAGGATTCCGATATTCTCTGTTAATGTCGCCGAAATCTTTTTTTTTTTAAATCAAACGGCAACCTCGTGTGTTCGTTCATGAAAGCGCTGGACACAGACATGTGACGTCATCCGGTGTGCGCACTGACATCTGCGCCTGCGTACAATCGTTAACCCAATTAAAGCATTCCCCGCGGTACCGATTATCTGCAACGTAATTAATTTCAATCGACAAAATGAGTCACGAGGATATTAAAACTTTAGCCTCATTATTATATAACGTAATATCAACATTATCTATACTGTAATATTATATATTATACAGCTCAGAAGATTATTTTTTTTTGTTTGAACGTGCTAATCTGTGGAACTACCAGTCAGATTTGAAAAATTCTATTTGTATTTTGTAACATAATTATTGAGGAATCTTATAGATAATATAACTTCACGAAACAATCCTAAGGAGTGGAGCGGTAACCATAAACGTAAAGTACGGAAAGAGAGACATCAAAGAGTTTTTTTTTTAATTGACTATACTGTTATCCTTTGGGACCGTGGAGCCTTTGCGGATTTTACAGCTTCACCGGGCTTGGAACAACGAGTGCCTTGGCAAAGGTGTGGTAGAGACTTGGTCAAATAAAGTTAACCGTGGGGCACGGCTAGCGAAAGCAGCAGCGGGAGAAGCGACTAGTGGAATAATTTTGAGCAACATACACTTATCATACAATAAGAAGCGTATAATTTACTCTTTAATCAAAGTAATGATTTTGTGATAATAATCTGAAGCAATGATGGTTCCGTGGTAGCGTATATGAATATCAAATCCATGCAATGAGCTTCTGAGCTTTCGGTGACGGAAAACATCGTGATGGATTTATAGCATGGTGGTAGGGCTTTTTCTAATGTCCGCCTGGCTAGCTAAGTTTAAATTAACACCAATAGGTGTGTTCCGGCAGTTGCACTTGAGAACCAGTATTCTTACTAGGGTTAGCGTGTTACTATCTTGGGTCACATCCTAACTTAAGATCAGATGAGATTGTGGCCTCGACGCTAAAACTTATAACGATTTAGAAAAGGATACTCTGGAGCCATATTTGAGATGAGACCTGATCCATAAGCAAGTATGTTCCCTTGTCACGAATAAAGTGTACCAGACAGGGTTTCCAGTTGAATCATTTTATACTATCAAACATTCGTTTCTATCACAATAAATTCGTAAGTATTTAACGTAAGTAAATTTTAAGCAAATGTTCGCTTTAAAAACTTATATTGTGTAAACCTGCGTGTAGAGCCGCGGGTATAGCTAGTATATTACAAAATAAGCTTTAGAGACCCGCCACGACCGCCTGCTTCTGCGGCAACTCTAGCCTAGGTCCGATCTGTCGGTATGGAGCCCTTGAGCCAAGCAGCCGCTCGCGCGATACAGTGACTCTACATTCACTAGCTATCACAGACATACACTACATCATACACACATGCACGCTACATAGGTACATAGGTTCTGTAAGGGACCCTATTCCTTTTTTTGCCTAGTTAGATTAGCCAAAAAAATTCAGATTACTAAATACACATACACATGTTCCTTTCCTCCTCCCAGGGGGAAGAAACATGTATATATGTATAGTTAGTTTAGATCGAATGATAGAGAATTAGACAGATATGTGCAACAGTCCGAGCCGAGGTCCGGCCATTTTGGCACCCTCGGAACTTGTTGCAATGCTTTCGAGGCTGAATGCCTTAAGCGCTCGCCCCCAAGGCCGGTGAAGTAGTAAAAGCCGCAAAGGCTCCAGGGCCCCTAAGGCTAACAAAATAGTAAGTTCTAAAAAAAATACTTTAGTTACTGTTATATAATATTACAATCATCGAACAACATTATTTAAGCATGAATTAAATTTATTTCTTGATTTATATTGAGTGAGCGCGTTGATGTCTTTTATATAAAAACTGGTGTATGTTTTCTCACAAGATAAGTTACATTTTGAAATGAAATAACTATTATAGAGTTTAAATCACTTACTTTGGTAACTTTATTGTTGTACTCAGTGGTAATGATTAACTATTAATTCTAACGTCCGCATTCATTGCGGTCACACCAGTAATTGAGTGTTTTTATTACCCAAACTACGTAAACAATGTCCGAGTTATCACCTAAACAATACATCAGAATAAATGACTGTGTATTTTGAATAAATACATTTGTATTTTTTTGAATATAATAGGAGCTTACAAATGAAATTAGCGTTTTATATGGAAAAAGTAAAAAATATAAAACTATAAAAAAATATATGAAATTATACATTTAATCAATCGAAGTATGTACCGTTATTATCTATTCACTCTCGCCATTTTGTAGGTATTTCAGTGATTCTATTGCTGAAAAAATGATAACTATGATATTACAAGCGACCATAGAATAAGTTACACGCTTACCATAACGCAGACCGTACTTGTTTGCCGCCTTAATTATATAAAAAATCAAAATGGAGCAAAATTTAATAAAAAGATATTAAATGATAATAAGTGCTTAAATAACTCAACAATATAAATTCGTTATTACACTTTTCGGAGGCTATTAAAAAAAAGGTTTTAGAGAACTTTAAGATTATTATTGTTCCTTAGTAAATACTGGAACTCCGTATCCGTAACCGAAACTATCACAACCGAAAGTATAACGAATAATTATCAAAACAAATGTTCAAATAATAGCTATTTTAGCTCTATATACGATTCTTTGAAAAATGTGATATCCATAACTGAAATTATCCGAAACTTCCGATCGTTTCAGCAATTATTTCATATCCGAATCCATAACCAAAAGGTCCCAAAACTGATTACATACTCTTAAAATATTCATATCCAGATCCAAAATTTCATTCTCAATAACTATTCTAAATAATTTCTATACCATTAATTCATGTAAATGTTTCGTAACGAAAATAAAATAAAAAATAAAATTGTACAGTTTAAAAGTATTATTTTATTACAAAAACCTTATTGATGTAAAAACACATCACTAGGCATTTAAGGGTTAAGATTATTTGACTATTGCATATATTCTATCCATATTTAATAAACTCATTAAATATTGATGTTAAAACCATGCTATAATATTTCGTCTATAACGGTGAGAGTGTTTGATAGCGGAGGCCCACCGCCATACCTCCTTCTGCAGCACTACCTTATTCCGGTTCAAAGGGCATGGCTGGCGAAAATTACTGGTTCCAACTCAGTCCTCAGGAATAGTAACCTATTACGTCTGGCCTCAGGACTGCAGTACTTTTTACGTTTATTATACAATTGCGAACACGCTTCTCAAGTGTGGAACCCTAACTAAAATGTATACATATCTCGTATTGGAAGCATCCAAAAACGTTTCCTTCGATACCTACAATTTAGAACCTCCTTACTATTTACCCAATTATGTAGAGCAATGTAAACATTTTAATTTTCTTCTAGTCTATGAACGATGTAAAATAGCCGACTTAACTTACTTAAATGTTATATGTTATAGCCAATAGAATTGTAGACTGCTCAGAACTTCTATATTACAAAAATCAGTTATATGTGTATACAAATATGACATTAAGCATTTTTGAAACAATGATGGCTCAGTAGTAGTTTTTTTTCGAACTGACTATACTGTTAGCCTTAGGGGCCCTGGAGCCTTTACGGCTTTTACAGCTTTACCGGGCTTAGATCAGTGTACGACTTCGCGTCGATTGACGCGAGTTCGAATCCCTGCAATGAGCCTGCGCTTTCGGTGAAGGAAAACATCGTGAGGAAACCATAGCCTGCTGGTAGGGCATTTTCTAATACCCGCCTGGCTAGCTACCACCCTCAAGTTGAAAATATGTTGCCAAGCACCAGTAGGTGTGTTCCTGCAGCTTGACTTGAGAGCTAGTCTTCCATTAGGTTTAGCGTGATATCATCTTGGGCCACATCGTCACTTAACATCAGGTGAGATTGTAGCCATAAAGCCTAACAAATAAAAATTAAAAAACAATAAAACAATTTTTCTTTCCTTAAGAACCTAACTCGGACAATTACGAATACATTTTGTTTAAAAAAAAATAGCCAAATCAGCCCAGCCCTTCTCAAGTGATGTGCTTACCAATGAACAGTATTATTCAGATGTAAGTAAAAATCAGATTACCTACTTATATTTAACGCTGAAAGATAATTTATTGAAGTTTGAAGAAAGTGTTAATGTCGTGTTTGGACGGGAGTAGAAGCGTTCTAACAGAAAGTCGCGATGTGTCTTTCGGTCAGCGCGCTGATCAGCGCTTTCCAACTAAGCGCTGCCCTCTCAACATTTACACTGAACATTTCTCTCTCTCACACACACACACAAACACACTTTACGTGTGTAGTATATCTTATTCTACACTATTGATTTGATATATACATTACCAGCTATGCCCGCGGCTCCGCTCGCGTGGACTACAGAATGCCGTCGGTTGAGCAACGCGCGAGTCGTGCTGCCCCCCCTCAAAAGACGGAAGACAAAAATGCTTATTGTGGGTGATCTTTAGATGACATAAGGCTTTTTAATATCTAAAATTATTAATTTTGATATATCTCTTATGGTTTACTCAGCGTAAACCATTTAAGCGCTTCAAAAGCGTTTTCTTCCGATTTTTTTCACCATTATCGTTATTGCCTATTTCGTATGTTACTTTATGTAACAAAATATATATAATAATATATATATCGTAATATATATATATATATATATATATATATATATATATATATATATATATATATATATATATATATATATATATATATACTATATGTAACAAAATACCTTGCCAGATAGCATATCTATAATTGAAAAAACTTGTTAATCGGATAAGTGGTTTTTACATATATAAAAAGAACATAAACGGACAGATAGACGTTGGGTTTTACAATATGTATAGATATATCTATATCTATATGATCTCTTTAGATAGATGATTTCTTATGCTAACTTTATAGGTTATTTCCGAATATCAGTAAATTTAAACTTATAATACAATCCATGAAATATATTTATTTTGTAAATAATTTCATAATCCCTTCAAAGAACAAGCTACTCATCTATTCTTGTCAAAAGAATCATACCCAGTTTACGAGTCTACGACTCGGTGTTAAATTCCTCAAGTCCCTCTGCACGGAGCTGAGGGATCTTGTTACATCGCGTTGTAATTAACACGAACCTAAACAAACACAGCGCGTGTAGAAACAATGTGACGAAATATGAACCCGCCTTCGGTTCTGTCAATATAAGAAAGTGGGTACGTATAGACGAGAATAAAATTAAATTGTAATTAGAATTTATTATGGGAATAACCAAGCATAATGTATTTGATTGTCGAAGGCATTATTTTGCGAAAATCCATCGTAAATATATATTTTTTAATTCATATTTTTTTAACACTTTAATCATTTATTCCTTATAGGCTAATAACAATCGGATCTAAAGGCTCCAACGCATCCGTTTATTGTTTCAGCAAATGCCTTCTTTTTCCAAGATTAGTTTCAAATTGAACATTTTCCAGTGTAACTCTGGTTGTGAACTCACTTTGATATGATGAGTTGATCAAGTTTTCTATCAACAGGTAACGAAAATTCAAATTTGATACAGTTACTTTAAGCTACTCTGATACTAATTAAATATGGGGAATGGGGGAAGTGGGGACACAATTTAACACATGGTCATTTAATTTCAAGCTAAGCAAAGCTTGTGTTTTGATAACTAAATAGTTGATTATAATGCATATATAGATATTTAGCACTCAGATATATTATAGCTGACAATTATGCTCATCACACAAAACTCAGTTATGAGCGGGGATCGCACCCGTGACTTCTCGAGTCAATAGTAAGGCTTATACTTGAATAATCTATGTGTTTATCCCTACATATCACTGACATGTAGTTCTAAGAAAATTGTAACTTTAAAGTTTAAGATTTATTATCGCTTTAGACTTTTTCATAGATCTCACGCTAATAAATTCGAATTTACGAGCCAATACAAAGTAAATAACAGAGGATACCTACTAATCACGTATAAGTGTGATTAAGCATTCATGTGTGTTTGCGTTTTATTAGTCTGTCTGTATATTCTGCTTTTTTTTTAGTGTCCCTACAACACCCCTGACATAATCAGGGAACTTGTGTTTCAAATAATCTTAAAATTAAGCCCATCCTTCATTGAGGAGATTCCCTGAACCCCAGCTATATTATTTAACAATATTTAAGATCTAATTATATCTAACCAAAGCTCACCTTCTCTTTTTACTGTCTTACTCTAGTGTTTTATAATTCTAAACATGCCACAATAGTGATTTATTTTAAAATATCTTATTCTAACAGTACATGTTACAACTCTGGTCCTTAGTCACGGTTTATGCTTATGTTTGGTATTTTCTGCTTATCCAGTTATTTCTTTTTAGTTTGTTCAAGGATCTTTAGATTATCGTAATGAGAATTACTCTAGTGTCACAAATTTAACAGGAGTAACTAACAATGATTAAAAACCGTTTTATCACAGACACATCTAACAAATTTGGTGCATGGTTGCTTGTTATTTATATTTCTAGAACGTAAATGAGTACTAATTGGTTTAAAACTATGATACTAACACCGTATCCAATGCCTCGTATAATAACTCTTTTCGTTAGCCTATGAGGGCAGATACCTTTTACCTGTACTGAATCCACCGATTAATATCTAGTCATTAATAAATAAAGAACTTCAAGAAAAAACGACGTATATATATATATATATATTTTTTTTTTTTTCAATTATTATTTTTTTTTCAAGCGTATCATTAATGAGATAATAACGTGAAATTCTTTTCTAAAAACAAAAAAAAAAAACAATGTTATTGTGTCACAACGGCGTATCTACTTATTTTATTTTTTTTTTTTGATTTGTGACTTTTATTCTACCGAATATATCAGTCCCATTGTACCCCATCCTTTATATCATCACATCAAGAGAGTCGCTAATGAGTTAGCAATACAACATCTTGGCACCATCTGAATAAGGTTCTGCCAAAGTGATGTGAAAAATACCTATATCTTGACAGTTTAAATTCATGCTATTCTCCAGCGACTCCCTTTCGATCTTGTTCTTGGCACACTCCATCAGTAGGTGATGCACATCATCAATCTTTCCACATATATTACAATTGGGTGACTCTGCTTTCCTCATGAGATATGCAAATTTTTCCGATGGATAGTGCCCTGAACGAAGTCTTAATGCTATCTTTATATATTGTCGGTTTAATTATTTAACATTCACTAAACCAAACTTTATGAAGAGGCTGACACTATATTGTTTTATACCAAATGCCTTTTTCTTTGCTTCTTTCATCAAAATATTCATTCCAGTTTTCATAAAACATTTTTTTTCAATTTTGATATAATTTCCCAATAATCTACTTTAAAATTCATTATTATACCCTGAGTTGATCCTAATTTTGCACTACGGTCAGCCTCTTCATTCCCTTTGATACCAACATGAGAAGGAATCCATTGCAATATTAAAGACTGATTGTCAAACTGTTGTCTATAAATGTGGTTTAGTATATTATAGGCTACAGACGCTGTAACCGGAGGTGAATCGAACTAGATGCTGAAGTGCACTTTTGCTATCTGCTAAAATAACAACTTTTCTAATATTATTTTTAATTATATATGTTATAGCCTCTGATATTGCATTGAGCTCCAGTGACATAATCGACATATCTTGGGTAACTCTAAAACAAGCTGTTTTATTTCTATAAGAGTCATAATACGCCATTCCTAAGCCTTCAGAGTTTTTTGAGCCATCAGTATACAGTTTATACCAACCTTTACATTTAATACTTATTTCTTTTTCAATATCATATTTAACAGAAACTAAATCTAACTGATTTTTGACGGATTGAATACATTCTAGATTTATTTTAATCATACTTTTAACATTTATATATGACATCCACACGTCCAAATTAAACATTTCTAAAAGATTCGAAGACTTAATATCATGTACTTTTGCTTCCCTATATGCTAAACAAAGAAGGGGCTTCTTCTTCCTTTGCCAATATCGTAATTGGTTAAGAGATTCAAGTTCTTTTATTAAATCTATACTTAAATTATTCGACCACGAAAGGGCCTTTAAACAATATTTGTTTGCTAAAAATTGTCTTTTTAACATTAATGGTAAAATAGCTATATCACTTTCCATAACGTGAATGGGAGTGGTTTTAATGAAACCTACTATACTTCTTAGAGCCATATTTTGAATCTTTTCAAGTTTATAAATATGTATCTTTGCACAATTTCCGTATAGAAAGCTACCATAATCAAGTCTGCTTCGTATTAACGCTATATATAATCGACGTATATAATTTTGATTCATTCCCCAAGCAGGCCCTACCAACACTCTTAGTAAATTTAAAAATTTTGTACATTTTTTGGTAAGTTCATTTATATGTCTATTCCATAGTAATGACTTATCAAGCCACATTCCTAGGTATTTAATATCATCCGTCTTCTGTAATATACTATCATCTATATTTAAGTTAATTTCTTGTTTTTTCCATCCTTTGCTAAAAATCATATATTTAGATTGACTACTAGAAATATGTAAACCTAATTCCTCCAAAACTTGCACTATTTTATTTATTGCAATTTGCATGTTAAGTTCACAGTCTTTTAAATTTTTGTCCTTTATATATAAAACAATCATCAATCATCTGCGTACTGTACCACACACGTACACGCGTTTGTATAGTATGACAAATTTTATGAGTAACTAAGTTACTCATAAAATTCTCCCTGCGCCAAACCTTTGCCAGTCCATCTAGTTAAACTTTTGTTTCCACAGTCAACGGTAATTTTTAAATGTCTTTCACTCAGGAAAGACCACATATAATTACACATTTTACTCCCAACTCCTATTTCATTGAGAATACTAACAACTTTTTCCGTTAAGACATTATTATAAGCGTTCTCAATGTCTATAAAGCAGGCCACTGTCGAAATATTATTGGAAAATCCTATTTGAATATAACTCACAAGTCGTGTTAAACAGTCCAGGCAAGACTGTCCTCTTCTAAATCCACTAGTAAAGGGAGACAAAGTATTATGTTTTTCAATGTACCATTCTAGTCGTTTACATAATAAAACGTGAAAAATTTTACATGGACAGGATAGCAATGATATTGGCCTGAGATTTGAATTTGTATTACCAGCTTTGGGGATTGCTATAATCTTGATATTTCGCCATTGAATAGGAACATAACTAAGCAAAAAAATGTTGTTATATATGTTTAGTAAATATTTTTTACCATTATCCGGCAAATTATAAATCATTGAATAGGTAACTTCATCCTCCCCAGGTGAAGTATCTTTTTTCTTTAAACAATTATTGAGTTCTGTCATTGTGAAGCTAGATTCAAGCAGAACATTATTAGAAACAAAAGTCTGCATCCGACCCATAACCGAGTCTGGCGCAAGAGAGTTTAATAGGTTTTGAACATTATCCTCTGATACCATGAATTTAGAATTAAAATGACCCTTCATCCATCTCATACGATTCCACATATCAGATACAGATACTGATTTGTCAATGTTATTGCAGAACTTTTGCCAACTCTCTGTTTTGGCATTTTTTATTAATTTTTCAGTTGCACCTATTCTCTCCTCTAATAATGTAAGGTTTTGAGGTGTAGGATTACGTCGGACATTGCTTAACGCAAGTCTGCGAAGTTCCACAGCTTTAGACAAGTTTGGATTCCAATACGGTTTTGGCTTAAAAGTACTTTCAGGGTTGCTACATAATTTAGTGCACGGGATACTTTTATCAGCAACCTCGTTAATTTTTTTTAACATAAAATTATAACATTCTTGAACACTATTGCAATTTTGTGGTTTAGAAAATATATTGTGAAGCTCATTTCGGTACATTAACCAATTTGCTTTTTTAAAATTACGTTTTCTGGTTATACAGGGTATATCGTTATAGTTAAATGATATTTTAATAACTAAATTGTCACTTTCTAAATTTTCATTGCATACTTGCCATTTAAAATTTATAACAATATCGGAGGAAGCAAAGGATATATCAGGTGATGTTTGTTGTAAAATACCATTTACTAATTTAACTCTAGTAGGTTCGCCATTGTTAAGAGAATATAAGCCATTTTCTAAAGTAGAGTCAAATATTTGTACACCTCTGGAGTTACTTTTGTTCGACCAGTTGGAATGATGTGCATTAAAATCACCTACAACTAGAGAATTTTTAGGAAAGCCTGTAAATAATTGATCCCAGTCGTTTGAAGAAGTATATACCGAAGAAGGACAATAAATTGATATTATATTTTTAAGCTTACCACAATTAAAGACGTTAATTCCAATAGCTTCTATACCTACATTTCTTAAGTTTAGAGCATGTCCTCATGAGCATGTCTTAAGCTTGAATTGATTTGTGAACAACTATAGCAACTCCTCCATAACTATCGTTTCTGTCGTTTCTAAACACACTATATTCTTTAATATTTAACGTAGATCCAGGGTTAAGCCAAGTTTCACCTACAAGCGCAATATGTATATTTTCCTTTTTTAATAAATCTTCAAAATTTATAAGTTTGGGCCTTAAGCTTTGAGAGTTCCATTGTAGAATATTAACAGCGTATTTTTTAAGATTTCTCTGATCCACAAAAAATATTAAAGAGATTTTCTAAAATGCCACCTTCTTTGATTTTGTCTATTATAAACACTTTACATTCATCAAAAAATGTTTTTAGTCCTAAAAATAATATATCTTCAAATTTGTTATTCGATGTTATTATATTTTTAATCTTCAATAATAATTTCTTAAAATCAAATTTTCTTTGTAAATTGTTATTATCAGATATACTTTCATTTGAGTGATTATAATTATTAGCTTCTGCTTCTAATGTCTGAAAATTATTTCCCTGAGGTATAACATTATATCTCTTCTCTCTTTTTCCTTTATTTTCATTTTGAATAGTTTTCGTAGCCTGAGTTTTAGAAGTAACATTTATCACAGACATATAATCTGAAGCCTTTTCTTCTTGCCTTTTATGAGCAGCAGAGGTTGAAACCACACTGCTATATGTTTTTATATTGCTCTCCGGATTCGGTAGAAGCGTAGACATATTTAGAGTATTTCTCTGTATTTCATCATCATTCTTCTGTTCATCAGCTATCTTCGTCAAATAAGCCTGAGTGGCTTCTCGGTAAGTAATACTATCTTTTGTCATAATATTACGTATACTCTTTTCTTTTACAAAATGAGGGCAATTTTTATTCATAGCCATATTACAGTTAACACATGTAAATTCTTCTATTTCGCAGTTATCGTGTTTTCCCCCGCATTTTGGTCATATTGTATCTTTATTAGGACAATATTTTATAAAGTGGCCAAACTTCCAGCATCTAGAACACTGAGTTACAGAAAAATTATAAGGCTCCACTCCAAATCGAACTCCATAAGCATAAATAAATTTGGGTAACAATTTACTTTCAAAGCGTACACGAATAGTTTCACTGTCAATCCATTTACCATCATGGTTTAATCTTCGCAATCTTTTTATATCTAAAACTTTTTTAGCGCATTTAATGTTTTTTAAAATTTCTTCATTACGGATATCTAAATCTGCGCCTTTAATGATACCGTAGGACATATTATTTTCATATGTAAGCTGGCATTTATAGCCCATTTCTTCAAACTTTTTACATTGAATTAATTTATCGGCATCTTCTTTTTTTTCCAAATTTATAAGCATTTTGTAGGGTGTTTTATATTTAATTCTCACAATATTTTGATGGTTTTCTGCTCGTAAAAGTTTTGCCATAGACATTTGTTTAGGCATAATTTGTAGGGACGTTACGCAAACTTCATAGTTAGGTTCTGTAGTAAGGGCACTATGCCGGTCTAAATTAAAATTATTTCCATCCATAGAATTATTTCTTAATATAATTATTGGTCGTCTTTTACCAACTGTGATAAATCCTTCCTCGCTATTAATATCAATACTTTCTGTATTTTTCCTCTTCACACGTCTTTTAATATTGTTTTGTAGGTCAACACTGCAACTGCTCCAATCATTCATCTTTTGTAGGTCTATTTCACTATCTTCGTTTATTACTTCCGACATATTATCGGCATTATCATTAATTGGTTCGCTATCATCACTATTATCACTTTCCATTATATTTTTCAACCAAAACTAATGACGGTAGTTTAAATTTTTTATTTATTTATCGCGAGTAAATTATGCACGACTATTACTGGTGCCAACTCGGCCGCGACTCGATCTACTTATTAGGATTGATTTTGGATTATGTAGCCTATATATTGAGGTAGGTTATATATAGGCTACATAACTTCTCGCTACGACCTATGGGAGCGGAGCAGTAATAATGAACGTTAAGCAATCTGGCATGCTGTAGGCAAGTAAGGGAAATGAGAACAACCAGAGACTAGACGAGTGCATTGGCGGCGGCTCGAGGGAGATATGGTCGAATAAATTGAACACGAGTGAAACCGTGGGGCACGGCTAGTAATAAGTAAAAGTTATCGGTTTTACTTTCGTATCAGTACAACGAACTAACAAGGTTTGCGTCAAACCAAGCTTTGTCTTATGCAACTACGCTATTACATAATACCGACCCGACAGGCGAGCTTATAACAATGCAAGACGTACACTACACACGATATTCACCATGGACAGCCACAAAAAATATAGAAGAAACATATGCAACAACGGAACTGTTTGCGTATCAAATAAAAAGGTACTCTCGTCCGCGCCATCTTCACAAACTACTTGCCAAAATCGTACTGCCAGCAACGTAAACATAAAATAGTAAAAATGATTTTATTTTAACTAGAAACTAGCTGGCCTGCGGACGTTGTTTTGTTTTTCCCCATAGTCAATAACTCGACCATAACGCCACCTATTACGTTTCTTTTCTTGATATATTTTTCATGAACATAAACAAAAAAAAACGCATATCCATCTTTTGAATCGTGTGTCACGGTCTTGATTTCATACAAAAATCTGATAGAAAAAAGGATGGCTAAGTGGTAGCGTGTACGGACATCGCATCGATAAACGCTGAAGAAAAACATCGTGATGAAACCATAGCATGGTGGTAATGGTTTTTCTAATAGCTAAGCTACCAGCCTCAAGTTGAAAATCTCTCGCCAAGCACCATTACGTTTGTTCCGGTAGCTGCACTTGAGAGGCTGCCTTGCACTAGGCTTAGCCTGTTACCATCTTGGGCCACATCATCACTTAAGACCAGATGAGATTATGGCCATAACGTTAAACCCACAAAAGTTAAAAAAATATCATTGTTCCAGAATTTGTAAAATTGCCGGTTAACTTTTGCAACTTTTCTATCCACTTTTCTATTAGGTATATCTAATTCGGACTACAGCGAATATTTTAAAACGAAAAATAGGCAAATCGGTTCAGCCGTTCTCAAGTGGTACGCTTACCAATGATCATTTCATTTTTATTTATATAGATACAAAATTAATCATTTAGTTATCTATACTAATATAATAAAGCGGAAGAGTTTTTTTTTTTTAATTGTTTGTTTGTTTAAACACGCTAATTTCTGGAACTACTAGTCGGATTCGAAATTTTTTTTTTGTATATGATTGCCAGATTCACGTGGAATAGTATAGGCTATCTAGCATTAGGCTACACCTCTAAGCTAGTAGTTAATATTTTGATGTATTTTACACATTATTTAGGGATATAGGTACCCCACTAAAGAAAACAATGAAATAATACAAACAATTCTTGTAATTAAATCAGATTGGGAAAATTAAATACTCTAACACTACTGAACGTACATTTTTACACAATTAAAAAATAAAGTCCGCAAAATGACTTCACATTATTATCACTGATGGCTAACTTCATCTGTCGAAGTTGTATCACATGATGTGCGATAGTCTCAATTTTACCCTCTACTAAACGCGCCAAAACAAATGTAACATCAAAAAAATGTTGTACGTTTTTTCCAGCAGTATGTATCAAATAAATGGGTTAGCAACACAAAGCGCCATGTAATGACCCAGAGCGCCTAGTTTTAATGAAATGTATTACGACTGGCTGAACATTTTTCATTGTTCCAACGAGTTTAATTCCACAGTTCGTGGTTTATAGCAATCTAGAGTTGTTGCAGATATCCTAGGAAGTATATAGTCTAGTGTAGTCTAGTGGATATCTATGTTGACTATAAAGCCCCATTTTTTTTGACGTTTTCACTTTTGTTTCGTTTGAACCGTTGCTCGTATAATTCTTTTTCTCTGTTTTAATTTAGGGACATAGCTCCAAAATGGACATGTTAGTCCCATCATACCTTAAACTTAGCATTTACACAACTATCTTAATGCATTAATAACAAAATTCTACAATATTTTGGCTTCCTCTCTTGCAGGTGTAGCTGAGATTTTGTGAAAAATAACTTGGTTCATTATATTTAGGTTAAACTGACTTATGAGAGATTTTCTTTGAAGATTGTTAGTTTAACCAAAATATAAGCTCAGTAAAATCAGTTTATTTACGTATAAAATAAATAAAATCAGTTTATTTTACGTAGCTCAGTAAAATCTCCCATGATTGCCGTTGTGTTTGGAATGAACTGTGCCTGATTGTAAACACAGCTTATTCCAAACAAAACGGCAACTACCGGAGATCTACAATTCGTCGTCAGTGTTTCCTGTCATGATGGCCTGAAGCCTTTCTGCGACTGGATATACACTGGCTGACTCCCGTAACACGACAATGCAGAAGTATGGTAGTAAGCGTAGCCAGAATTTTGACCGGAGGGAGACAGAAAGAGAAAATTAATATTAAGATTTTTTAAATACTAAACTCGGCTATATGTATCTACAGCACCTGGTGGTAAAAACGGTGACCGTCGATGACAGATTTCATCGGTGGTCGTCGCGGTCATGCCGGCCTACTGAAATACCTCTTCACGCGTCGTTTGAAGGACCAAATATCATAGGAAGGATCGAAAAGGTTGACTGGAAGACCGTTCAACAACAGCACGGTTCTTTTTAAGCTCAAATACTGCAGACTGTGGGTCCGCACCTTTTTTTAGATAGGGCTTTTATATGATAGGAGTTAAAAATTTCACACAAAAATAGCTGCATTTGCAAAGCCAGCTAGGTAGGTACTACAACTAAGTGAGCTATTACATCTTTTTTTTTTAACGTGTAGTAACCCTTCATGGGTACACACCCGTCCCGGGGGGAACGGGTGGTTATGTGAGACTCCTACTCACTAAACCTCCACGGTGTACCATCCGCCGCCTTAACGGGGCGACGCGAGCTTCGCACTTGGCATTCGTTGCAGCTTGCTGAGCCCCCGTCATCAATAGGAGACAGTTCGGTACACCCTAACTGTCTCTCCCCATCCGCCGGACCTGTGCAATGGGAAGACGGGCCCCCCGACCCGTCCCCCATGGTCCGGCTATGGTGGCGGCAGGAGGCGCGCAAAGCGCCTCCTTCGGCCGCCTGTTCTTCTTTGGCGGAGAGGGCCGCTCAGAGGATCCACCTAGCGAGCCCTCTCCGCCGTCTCCTTTTGCGAGATGACCTCCTCGCAGAAGGAGACCACCGCTAACCATGACCCCTCGCTGTCGAGCATGTGATTTACCACACTCGGCAGCGAGAGGTCCTCCCCTACCACCGCGGCCAGAGCGCGACGCTGCTCCACCCACGCAGCACACTCAGAGACAGTGTGCTGCGCTGTATCTTCTGCAGCACCGCACTCGTGGCACGCAGTGGTGGGCTCCCTCCTGGCTATCTTGTGCAGGTACCATCTGAAGCAGCCATGTCCGGACAGCACCTGCACAAGCCTGAATGTTAGGGAGCCCTGCTCCCTGTTGCACCATGCCCGGAGGACTGGGCGGACGGCGTCTATGGTATAACGCCCATAGCGCGCATCCGCCAGGTCCTCCTCCCACCTCCTCAAAACTCTATCCCGGGCCTGCTCCAAAGTGGGACTTGAACCGCCATCTTCCATCCAGGATGAGGCCCAGATACTTCATCTGGCCAGGCCCTCAATTTCTCTGGGAGCCGGAGGCTCCCCTAACTCTTTCCTCGCCGCCGTGAATCTATACACGGCGGCGAGCACCTCCACCTCCAGCTCCCACGGCGGGGAGTCGGCGAGCACAAAGGCCGCCCCCGCAGACACCGACCGGTATCCATGAATCACCCTTAGCGCCACGACACGCTGCGCCGCACGCAGCGTGCGTACGTTGCAGGCGCTGAGGGCGTCCACCCAGATCGGTGCCCCGTAGACGGCCATGCTCCGCACGACCCCCGCGTACAATCGGCGGCAGCTCGCGCCCGGTCCCACCGAATTCGGGAGGAGCCGTCCGAGAGCCGCCGCCGCTCCAACTATGCGCGGTCCGAGTCCCCGAAAGTGGGACTCGAACCGCCATCTTCCATCCAGGATGAGGCCCAGATACTTCATCTGGGCCCCAACCTGGACCCTGTGCCCCAGCACCATGAGGTGTGCCCCAGGGGGCGGTCCACACCGAGGCCCATGAAACAAAAGAGCCTCGGATTTTTCGACCGCCACCCTGAGGCCCAGCAACTCTATTCGCCTAACCACAGGGGCAGTGCCCTCTGTGGCCAGGCGGCTAACCTCCTGCCAGCTTCCCCCCCGGGCTACGACTAGGGTGTCGTCCGCGTAGCAGACTACCCGCACCCCATCAGGGAGCGCTACGCGGAGCACCCAGTCATAGCCTATGTTCCACAGGAATGGACCCAACACCGACCCCTGTGCAACACCACACCCAACATGGCGCCGGGCCACCACACCCCGGCTGTCCGCAAAGACGACCTTCCTGTCTTGGAGGTAGTCCTCCAACAGCCGCGCAGGTACGAGGGCACTCCGAAATATCGGAGCGCTTCCCGAATAACAACATGCGGCGATGTCGAGTGACACCGCCAACAACCTACCTCCCCCCTCAAAACATGCTTACTACTAGGTTACTTCTACTAACAAGGAATCCCCACATAACCACGCCACTCATTGGTTGAGGTCAACCTTGGGGTAAAATAACTGGCTCTCAAGGGTAAACAGTCGGAACACACTCAAGAGTGCTAAGCGACATACTTTCTCCTTGAGGGTGGTTGATGACCAGGCGGGCCCGAAGTGCCCTCCCACCATGCTTTTGTTACTCCAAGGTTGGGGCGATGTGGGGTTACACTAATTATTAGTAAAAGTAAGTTAATAGTTCTTTTTTTCGTACGCATCCGTACGGTTACCACGTGTTTACCCACTTCTGCCTGAACATAGAGCTGCGCTCTTGTATGGCAGTCCCGGCCTAGTCGGATACAGGCTCCTATCATCCTGCTTGATTGCTGGATATTCACCGGCTTATACTAGAAACCGGAACCATAATCCAAATCTTGAAAATGTAGGACACCTTTTGGTAAATGCCTAAATACTAAAGTATTTTTATTTTTACTTAAGTATACTAAAGATCGGAGGCTTAATAATCACTACACCAGTTAACGGCATATAAGAAATTTAAAATGCCAACAAATCATTAATTCTATATTATTTTCCCTATACTATAGGAACATTTCTCTAGCGTACAAGTTTTCTCTTGATATTTTTAGACGATAATACAACCAACGACTTCTGTTTTAATAATGCTAATTAAATTTATGCGAATTCCGTGAAATTTGTTGGTACATGCTACTGCGAAACTGACACTGAGATATGCAGTCTCCTTGATGTTAAGTGGTCACTGCTGCCAAAAGCTATTTATATCCAATCTCAAATAGAATCTCATGTTTAATCGAGTCCAGTGATAATAGGACGCTATATCTATGTTCCTTTCTGGTTAAAATATGTTCACAAATCTAATTACAGTAATTTCAAGACATTACGGAAATAAGCCCAAATCTATACAAATAAATAAAATTGAAATTTATGTTTGTAACATCTATAAAATTGATTTTTACTAAATGCATATGGAAATATGCACGAAACTGAAAACAAAAAAAAAAGTTTTTTTTTTATATAACCGGGAGCGTGGGAGCAAGATTCCCACGTGTGCCCGATCGACGATGTGGCATCCTGTAGTCCACGCAATAGACTCCGCGGGCACAGCTAACTTTAAAAAAAAACTGTAAAAATATTAAATCATTACTTGATTGTTGATAGCTGTAGATCAAGTTATTAGTAATTTCCAAATATGCGATAAATTATTAAAGTCGGTTATTATTTTTATAAATGTTTTTTTTCAATAGATATCACATCTTTTTCTTTTTGCTGACGATGCTTAGGTAGATTGTCATACTTTGCACAGATTTTACTCTTAAACCATCCGACGACAAGACATTATTTCGAAAAGAAAATAGTTGTATTATGACATGTTTAAATGTTTATCGATAAAGCATGTAAGTCTTGAGTTCCACGTTCGTTTCGTCTCTCACACAAACGGAGGGTTGTTAGACGTACAAGTTTCTTGGTACGTGTATCACGTAAAAATTATGCTGGTACGCAATAATACCAACTTTTAAGATCGATCAAGCTTTACGTGTTTTTGAAGTGAAACTTCTTATGCGACTTCCAAGCATTAAACGTTAAAGGTTTAACGCACATTATCGGTCTCTCCTCTTTGTGTGAGCCAGAGCGAGAGAGTAAATGTCGGTGTGTATGTATATTGCACATTGTTTAAATAAAGTAGAAAATGCCTTTTAAAATGAAGTTTCACTGCTATCGTGTGTGAATCGCACACACACCTTTTATTTTTTTTTATACATAAGGGTATATCTTGCATTTGTAATAATTCATACTAATTTTAATTTATAGCTATGTTATCTGGCCAGGTTATAGGATATATTTTGTTACATAAAGTTACGTACGAAATAAGCAGTGATGATAATTGTGAATCAATTGGGACGTTATCGCTTTTGGGGCGCTTAAATGGTATACGCTGAGTAAACAATTTAATGTACTGCAAATTAATTCTTTCTTTCTGCAAATTAATTGCAAATGTGCAAATTAATATACAATATAATTGTAGATCTTAAAAATACCTACAAAAAAGTCCGCGAAAACATACGTCTATCTTCTAAAGTTCACCCACAATAAGCATTTTTGTCTTTAAAATAATTAATAGGCGATCGCCGGGTATGGTAGCGGGGGCAGCACTATTCATGCGTGTACTCAACCGACGGCATTCTATAGTTCACGCGTGCGGATTATCTATCTTTCAAATTATATTAAGTAATCGTATTACACTTATTCTTTAACTACTGTATATTATTTCTAATTGATAATTCAAGTTCAAATACAACATTTTGTCACCAATTGATTAAAAATAAGTTGCTAAGTGTGATAGTAATCTTAGACTTCCTAGAGTGTCCATTCCATGTCCACTCATTGCAGGTTGAAGCAGATTAACATAACACTATGAGTGTATATCTATAAAACACTATCTACTAAATGTTAATGAATGTTATTGTTTGAGATTATTTTTTTCAAATACCATGTTTTAGCGATATTTGTACCAGGTTTATTGGGCCTCTGTCTGTGTCTACCATCCCTACACAAATGCTAGCGCGTCACGTCGCGGTCCGGGCGTCCCGCGGTGCGTACGCACCAAGCTCCCGGCTGTCACTTTGACAGCGTATAAAGCTATAAAGTAATAAATACGATGATAAACAACCGCTGCTAACAAAACAAACAAGGCAATTGAAATAACGGAGTAATAGTAATTTATTAAGTTATTTCCTCTTAGCAATGCGGGTACGATTGACGGCTTTGTAACTCGGATTTACTAACGAGAAATACACAATTTTAAATGAACAAAGCAGTGGAAATATGGTAATAGCACTAATGACAGAGGAGAAATAGGTTAGCGGGGTATGGGCATGACATGAGGAGGGATGATGAACTAGAAGAGTATTAAGTGTGAAGGTGGACAAACATACGAGTAGAGGAAGACCGACACAAGTATGGATGGATGTCATAAAGAATTATATATGCGTATAAACGATGTGAATATTGAGATTACAGCTGATAGAGGAGAGTGGATGAAGATACATGTTATGCCGACCCTACTTGGGTGGGGTTAGGAATAAGAAGAAATACGAAATGGTGCTAAAATAGATTGATCCAAAAAAGATAACATGCCTTCAATATACTCGTAGAAAGGCATGAACTTTGCTAAAACATTAGAAGGTCGCACAAAGCACTATATAATGCATATTTTAAATAGCATCGTAATGACGAACACGGTTTACTTAGAATTTAATTATTTAATTCAAAGTGAACTCTCTTTCTATATTTTAAACTAGCTGTGTTCCGCGGTTAACCCCCGTATAAATTAAAAGAAATCACTGATTGGTGATTTATAATACTTCATCAGCATAGACAATATTTTTATCGAGCGGCCAGATTTATGCGTCACAACTCACACGGCTCGTTAACGCCACTACACCTATAGTCACAAACCAGAGCCGAGTGCTGAATTATTTTAATTTTACATTATCTCCCAAACTATTCGTCCAAATAACATGCTATAAAGGACAAAGTTTGTCTTCATAAAATTATCTTGATGATGAAGTAACTTTCGTTCGTAAGGATTAATATGCCATGCCTAATAATAATGCTCATAAATCATATTTAAATTTTCAAAAAAACTTTGTTACAAAATACCTAATTGTGGCTTATATATAAGAGATAGACATATGGTATCGCGGTCTTTTTTTAGATGTACTGAGGAGCAATATTTTTGTAGAACATTGTATTTACGTATCACTAACCATTACGCCAGCGCACGCAGATAAAGCAATTTAGGTGCGCAGTTTCGTCTGACTAAAAAAAATATTATTTAAGGCTAGCTGAGATGTCTAACCTAGTTCTAAATAGCCTATACTATTCCACATGAATCTGGCAATCATATACAAAAATATTTTTTCGGATCCGACTGGTAGTTCCAGAGATTAGCGTTAGCTTGTTTAAACAAACAAACAAAAAACACTTCCGCTTTATTATATTATAGTATATAGTATAGATAACGTATGTTGTGTCAGTTGATGCGCCTTGCGCCTCCTGCCGTCACCATAGCCGGACCAGGGGGGACGGGTCGGGGGGCCCGTCTTCCCATTGCACAGGTCCGGCGGATGGGGGGAGACAGTTAGGGTGTACCGAACTGTCTCCTATTAATGCCGGGGGCTCAGCAAGTTGCTGGGCCTGCCGCTGGGGCGACGCGGCAAACTGAATGCCAAGTGCGAAGCCCGCGTCGCCCCGTTAAGGCGGCCGATGGTACACCGTGGAGGTTTAGTGAGTAGGAGTCTCACATAAACACTCGTGCCCCCGAGCGGGTGTGTACCCATGAAGGGTAACTCCACGTTAAAAAAAAAAAAAAAAGTTGATGCGCCTTTGGGCACACCGTCCACTGCCTGGTTGTGAAATCTGTGCCGCGAGTTCCGCCACCACCTAGCGTCAGGGTAAGCCGCAAAGACTGGCACTACTGGTCAGCCGATTGAAACGGAATGCGGGATTGTCTTGCATCCATCCCTTGGCGGCAGCGCTTGGATGGGAAAGATCCTTCAGCGATTACAGACGAGATTAGAATACAATGGAATATTATATTTCGTCTTCCGATATCGAATCTAATTCCCTCCTCTCCTTTCCACAACAGAACCACACACGCTGTGCTTCGGAGTCACGGTTTTACGGTAACCTCCATCTCGGCACGAACTAAAGTTCTCTATGTCTAAGTTATCTTTGTCGTACCGTGAGACTGTGGAACCATCTCCCGGCCAATATGTTCCCTCCTTCTTATGACATTGAGTCCTTCAAGCGTAACGGGAAAAGATATTTATGCAGGCCGGCATGATAGCGGCGACCGCCAATGGATTTCGATCTCTCTGTGGTCGCCGTTGTAGTTGGATTGTACTGTGCTTACCATAAGAGACAGTACAATCAATGTGCCGAGCTATTTAAAAAAAATCGTCTTTAATCTTAGAGGACACTCTTGTTACAGTCGCGAATGCGCTGATGCTGCAAGCCCCGTATCGTGATTGGGCCAGGAGTCGCACAAACAAGGACAGGATCCTTATTTATGGCGGGACCTTGAACTGCCATGTTGTGGTTTTTATTTTAATTAATTAACTTAGGTTCTTTGACCCTATATTATGTAATAATGGTGGCATTTTCCGTGATATAGTTTGGTTATTGTGCATTCGTGAAGTGGCCTATAAATATAAACTGAAAACATACATTTTGATATGTAACAAAAACTCCCCAAATAGTTCTAACAAGGGAGCCACCATCTTGTCAACTTTGAGAGTCTACAATATTCTACGAAGACTTAAACACATTGACAATGGCAAGTGCTTTTTGGAGCGCCAAATAAAAATGAAGAACAAGGATCCTAATATCAATTCCCTTAAATCAGCCTGTAGGAGGCTTTGGTGGCTTTGGCTTTAATGTAGGAACATTAGAGCGGAAAATACCGTGATGAAACCATAGTATGGTGGCAGGGCATTTTCTAATCCTCGCCTGTTTAGCTACCACCCTCAACTTGAAAATTTGTCGCCAAGCCTACCTATAAGTGTTTCGGCAGCTGAACTTGAGAGCCAGTCCTGCACTAGGCTTAGCGTGTTACCATCTTGGGCTACACCTTTAGTTAACTTCAGGTGAGATTGTGGCCCAAAGCTAAATCTATATTTTTTTAACCTAATCTCTGAAACTACCTGTAAGATTTGAAAAAAATTACAGCCTCTTTATTGAGGAAAGTTAAAATTATATAAATTAACATTACGACCCTAGAGAGTGGAGCAGTAACCATGAATATCAAGCAAGCTGTAGGCAAGTTTTTTTTTTTCGAACTGACTATTCTGTTAGCCTTAAGGCCCTGGAACCTTTGCGGCTTTTATAGCTTCACCGGGCTTGGGGTACAGGAATTGAGAACTACGATAGGTTACATATAAGCATTGAGGGAGGCACGGTAGAGAGTTGCAAGAATAAAATTTAACACGGTTTCACGCGGTGAAAGCTAGTAAAAAATATAAAAGGAAACAAGAATCAATAAAACTCGGTGTTAAGCATATAAGATCTAATATTTCTACTTATTTATTAACCACAGTCTTAACGTAATTTATAGCTAAACATAACCATCACATCTATAAGGGAAACCATCTCTGTGCGCCGTCCAATCGTATAACCTCTCCGTTTAACATGGGATTTTCCAATATACTGGTGACTAAATGCGCAAACTCCTCCGGTTTCCCGAGCCTCGACGGGAACGGGGTCATGCGTTTGATAAATTCTTTCATTTTATCCGGTAAATATGATACCAATGGTGTATCAAATATACCTGAAAACATTGTGTCCAATTTACAAAGAGCCTAGTGTTATGCTCCTGCGGTGAGTCGGGTTTCCAGAGCTCCTTGGGGTAGGGGGGTATAAGGTCGGAAACGCGCTAGTTGATACTATGATATTAAAATCGTCCATAGGTTACGGTAACCGCTTACCGTGGGCCGTATGCTAGTTTGGCACCTTAGTAGATGATAAGCTCATTCAAGTATCGCGCTGGCTCAACGCGATGACTGATATATTTATACAATAAAATATTTTTGAGTTTTGATCTTATCATATTATATAAAAAGCTGGAATTCGTGACATTCTTCACGTAAAAATGGAAATAGATTCATAGTTAAACGCCTTCCTTTTCGCATGCCGTACAACTGACAAGTCATGGCAGCACTACAGCTGTTTAGCTTAATTATTTCACAGCAGAGGTGTGCTAAAGGTCATAATAACACATTATTCTACAAACTAACCTGGTGCTATTGTGACTACTCTGATGCCCTGAGAAGACAAATCCCTTGCTAGTGGTAAAGTCATTCCTATAATAGCAGCAGTTGATGCAGCATATGCAGCTTGCCCGATATCACCTTCATAGGCTATAGTGGCAGCTGTGTTTACTATGACACCTCTCTGACCATTGCTGTCTGGTTGATTTTTGCCTATAACACCAGCTGCCAGTCTTATTGTGTTAAACGTACCTACTGTATTAATCTGAAATCATTACGTACGAAAGTATATGGCAATAACAAGGGCTCAGAGGAGTAATGAATGTGCAAATAGCTAGGTAGGTATATGACCCAGGAATAATATTGGAGGGCACTTTTCTAAACATCAAACAACATTGTTACTGTATGCGGGACTGTATACAAAAAAAAAGTAATGTTACGTAGATAGATAAGATTTTAAATGTGCCTAAGAGGACAATGAAAATTATATTTTTGTGAATCGATGCGATAATAGAGAACAATATATGTAGGATAGGTAAGACATCTACTCACGAGTAGTGCACACCGATGATGGCTCCTTTCTTTTGAATTTTATGTATTACGCCTGCGTGTGCGCGTGTGGCTAGCTCAGCGGTGCGACTTACTCAAAGCGATACATGCGATTCGACCAATGACCATAAGATGTTGGCGCGCACGAAAACAAGAAAAATGATAGGAAAGTAGGTGGAGCAAGACGGGTGGTGAATTAAGGGACGGAACTTTAGCACATCGATTCACAAATACGATAAATGGGCGTAAATATAAAAATATTTAAAAAATATAGAAATATTTAAAACCCAGAAACACAACTGGCAATAATTGACCCCCTAATAAATTGTCTCCCCATAATTATATTGATCATCATTATTATTATTATGCTCATCACACAAAAGTCAGTAATGTGCGGGAATCAAATCTGCAACCTCTCGACTAAATACGCACATACATAATTTAACATCGAGATGTTAAAACCTTGATATTTATAACCAATAAATTGATGTTTTAATAAAATTTATAATATCATTTGCATCCCATTTTATTCACTCAAAATCATCTCAGAAGACATGTGTATTGCTTTTTCGCTTATTTACGTTTCTCTCTAGAGTGAGAGACAAGCTCGCACGTCAATCTTTCTCATTAACATATAAAAAAACGACGGAGACCTCTGCAATTTTAATTATAAAGGTCACATTTCCTATAATAGCTCATGGTGGTAGTAAATTTAATGTATTTTTAGAGATATTTTAAGATCCAAAATTACTGTATTAACTCAGAATGCAAATGCCAATTGAAAAAATAATTGTTCAATTGTAAAATACTTCTAGATCTTACTAATCTACATAGGCTGCAATACTACTATGAGCCTCAGCTATTGGTAAAAAAAACGTAGTGATGAATCCATAGCATAATGGTAGAGTATTTTCTAAAACCTATCTGGCTAACTACCATCCATACTTGAAAATCTATCTCGAAGCATCTAAAGCATGTTACCATCTTCGGCCAAGTCATCCACTTACCAACAGATGATACTGTGTTCAAATGCTAACACTATTAAGTATACAAAACAAATAATATTTTTATAACAATAAACAAAAGGCAACATGGCTGTAATGCCCCTGGTGGTGCAAATACCAATAGGCATCTGTAACCACTTACCATCAGGTGGAACGTCTGCCTGTTTGCTGCCCTTTGGCATATAAAAAATAAGTAATAATAATCCACCAACAACCACCTACCTCTTGAATAAGATTAGGGATTTGATAATATAACATGTACTTCTAAATAATACTTACATTTACTACTCTGGCAAAATCATCCAGTTTTGATGGTTTATCCTTATTAAAGTTATATACTTGGTGAGTTTGTGACTGACCAGCACAGTTGACTAATGTGTCAAGGCGACCAAACTTATCTCTGACTATATCTAATGCTTTTTTTACATCTTGCTCTAAAGTTATCTGGAATTTTATAACATATATTAATATTAAATTATTATTTGGATTTTTTTTTCCAATGACTTCCAGTACAGTTGTGTAATTGACTAATGTGCTCTCCCACCAATGACAAGCCATTATGACAAGCAAACCGTGGCATAATGAAGGTGGCGGAGCCTCTTGACAGATCAGAAGTTGTCCAATCACCAACATGGCATGACAGTGCACTGAACTGTCTACAGCAGTTTTCAGGTGATATGAAGCTATCTATTTATTTTATTTCTATAATATTACTATGTCCAAATTTATTAACAATTAATATAAAATTCACTTATTGTGATGTATTACTTATCAGAACTTAATTATTACTACTTAATTATCTTTGTACTTTTGAATTCTACCTTCTGTTATCCCACATATAAAATCAAATTTACTAGATATTCTGTACACTGGCATGAATTTCGGAATTTATGATAACAATTATAAAGGATTTTGCCATAGGATCATAAGAGGACTTCAATTTTTTTATTTTAATTTTTATATTAATAGCTGGTATTGTTTGCCATTATCTTGCTATTGCTATGTCTGCTCGTATGTTAAAAATTTCAACTGGCTACCCAAGTACATTATCTGTGTGAAAGAAAGAGGTAGGATGGGCAGTGTAGCTTAGCAATAAGGCTTCTTTTCTGGGAACAGAACCCTAAAACCTAGACCAGGTTATGGCTTCACTTTGGAATTGCTACCATCGAGTTCACACTCTATAATTAGGCCAAATATAAAATTGCACACTGCGGAAATAAATAGTTTAGAGATTTTTTTACCATAATTTTTGAACATTTGACAACACAAATGTCACTTCTAAGTAAAGTAAAGTTTACTTTTGCGAGATAGGTAAAGATTTTGCAAAGATAGTAATTTTTTTCTATGCATTTTTTTTGTTACTTATTGAACAATCATTGTTTGGTGTACATTAAATACGACCTACTTCAACATTTTGTGCCATTTTGAGTGACACATTTTCATTTTTCCGTTGCGCCGATAAAAAATTTTTAGGTTTGAACTGTGATCATATTGCAGAAATAAAAAATTATCTGTTGAAAATTCATATACAAGTTCTAGATAAACATAACCTCAAAAATTAAAAAATATATATATATATCTCAAAACCAATCGTTTCCGCACTTTTTCCATCCATCGGAGGAGTCAACTTTCACCCTCACCGCCTCTTCACATCATCAAATTCAACAGTAGCTATTCTAAAGTCCAACCCCTGTTACTACTCTCAGCTATATTAACAGAAACAAGTTTCCTAATGTACTTCCATTTTACTTACACAACCAGGCGACGCAATTACATCTTCTCCAAACTCCTTAGCCACCTCTTTAGCTCTTGTACCCTGGATATCAAGTATAACGACTTTACCACCATTTTTCACAAGCCTATCCACAGTTGCTCTTCCCAATCCTGATGCTCCACCAGTCACCAAACTCACCATTCCCTGATGAAGACTTTACGATATAGGTTATGTTTATAGATCTAGATATTTTTGACTATAAAAGCAACATAAAAACCCTTAACGGGGCGTAACCAATACCTTCAGCATTTGGACTTTTTAAAATATATATTTTATATAAATCCAAGTTCAAAAATAGTAACCTCAAAACATGATTTTTATTTCAATTTCCAATTTTGACTTTTGGTAGATTAGTGTTGCTCAAACATCGATAAATCGATAATCAATGGCATTGTCGTTTTAACTAATTATTATGGGTCAAATCATCAATCGTTTATTTCCAAAGGAAAATACATAATAACGGTTATATGGGGCTGTATTTTGAGATTGGTAATACGCAAGCTGCGGAACGCACGTATGACTTATTTTTCGATGTCGTCGCACGCTGCTTTTCGTCGAGATATTCATACAACACTAAGAAACATCTGATTGTATAAAGATTAAACAATCGTTATTAATACAAAATAATCGATTGTATTGGATTTGCACGCAATAAAGTACTAAAGTATTCAATGCTTGTAATTTTGATATTTTTGAGGTCCCAATTCATTTTAATTGAATACATAATATAAAGTGATAAAAGAAAAAAAGAACCTAGTTATGCCATCAGGAAGACTCAGAACACTTTCAGTTCCCACAGAACTTAATGCCGAGTCGGCATAATAACAATCTGAATTATCGTTAAGCTTACGTATCTTTTTATAAAACGGACCACCTGCGAGTGGGAGTTGATACAAAACCCTTTTGTTTGAATAATAGTTAGTATTAAACTCGCTCTCCTATAACTAAAACCTAATTGTATTTATTTTACAAAGGTCCTCGGGGTCGCCTAAACTGTAATTACCTACACAAGACACATATTAAAATATTTTAATAATCATATGTATGTATTGATTTAATAAAAAAAATTAAGTGCAACGGACTGCATTAATGCAGCTTTGCAATACGTATGTAGCAATCCTATATAGAACGACTCTTGAGTGCGATAAAAAAAGAAAAGAGATTGGCACACATCAAGGTATCAGTTATTGTTTCAACACAAACAAAACTATACTAATTATACCTAGTAAACGTACTAGCTTTTACTAATGTGTATTATTATTGAACACTCCAAAAGTACATAGACACAAGCACATAAAAACTTGCATAAGGTGTTCTTTAACCTAGAGAAAACGTACCATATGGAAAGAACAAAAGTGATTTGGCGAAAAGTATTCTGCATAAAATATAAACAAACACTAATTAAAATAATTACACGATAGTTATCGTACAGGTATATTTAATGCCTCCGTACAATGTACGATAATTTGAAAATTAAAAAACTAAAAAGTTTTCGGGGAGCGGAAGTCGGTAAACTACGATAGTTCCGGTCCAATGTACGAAATATATGATAATTTCAAAGTACAATAATCGATAGCTACGGCGCTTCAGATTGTGAACCTCGCCGAAAGGCGAGTAATGCGAGTATTGTATATATATGTTCCTTGTTGTAAACCCTGTCGTAGACATGGGTAACTCAGCAAAATTTCTTGCGTCAACCCAACAACTCAAGCGCAGCTTAGTGCGCTATCGCATTGAGTTAACTCACATATGCGCCACGACTCAGCAAAATAGTACGTGCCAAGTGAGTCGCTAGACGTGCAACACCGCGCCGCGCCACTCTAATGTGCCAGCACATTTAGAATAAGTGTGTTTACTCATCCGGCGCAGTGAACTGAGTTGGTACAATTACTCGGCGTAGCGCAGTTTTACTATGTCTACTCTGTCAAACGGCGACCACAGAGTACATTTGTATTTTGTAATTTCCGGCAAAACACCGGCGGCGTTTTTTGTTGTATTCTTGAAGCGGCTTGTTACAAAATAATATTACAGGAACCGTAATGTTATTGTGATTTACCTGCATTTTTATATTTTGGGAGAACAATTAAACATGGCCAAAGTCGATCAACCCTTATTTATACTTCCAAAGAAAAGAAACGGCAAAAAACAAAACACTGTACCAAGTCATGTCGACCATATAATCACCGTCCAGGTATGAACATTTTCTCTAAAATTTTGCGTGCATCTGTAATGTTTTCATAACTTTCTATATATTATAAAAGTTATATTTGATTATTTAAATTAGGGGTTTATAAATATTATAAACCTTGGTTATTAAGACATTAACAATGTGATAGTTTTAGTTATTAATGTATAATTAAATCACTAAAATTCGCAAAGTTTAATTCAAATGGATTCATTTTTGTTCTTCTAATCATAATCACTTATATTTTGTTTATATAAATTATTCAAAATGGTTGTATATAACAAATTTACAGGGAGCTGAAATTGATGCACCTTCAAAATATATAAATGGACTATCACCAGTATCGGAGCATGTAAATGGAATTATACACTCCACAATGGAAGGCCTCAAGTCAAATATGAAGATCAACCTGCCAATCATCAATGATGTGAATGACGAAGAAATGAATGAACTGAAAACAGAAAATGATTACCAAAAGTGTTACGAAGCCTTGCCCATGATAAACAACAGCCGGGATATAATAGACTTATCACCCATTTATGAGAATTCATCAGATGCTTGTTCAAGCCATGGAGATTTAAGAGATACAGCTAGTATTGACATGCATAAAAGTAATAGAATTTTAAACTATGATCTGAATGAAAGCTCGTCTACACCAAACAGCATGTCACAAACACATTCTGAGAATAGTTTTGAAATGGGTATTCTCACTGATAGCTTGAAAAATAGTGCTAAAAGAAAAAAGCGAGTTAATATTGCCCCAGGGATAACTGAACCTGGTAACACAGATACTGAAATAACAGCTTTGAGGGTAGAACCTGAAGGTTCAACTTCTCCCGATTACTCATTAACAGAATCAAGAGATGGCTACTTGACTATGACAGGAACAATTAAAAGGGGGAAAAAGAAAGGGCAGAATATTGATGTAAAACTCAACATTTCACGAGAGGAACTGGAAATTATCGAAGCTGCTATAGTTGCTGATGAATACAATAAGATGGACATATCAAAATGTTCTTTATATAATGGTCCTCATATTTTTCTATTCAGTTTAGTCTGTGTTCCATTTGTAACTTGCATATCTGCTCTGTATTCCTTCTACATAGGAACAATGACATGGTATAACATTTTTTCACACATAACTGAAGATTTGTCCTGTTTAAAAAAAATATTACTTGCTCCAATAGTTATTCTTTCATATCCATTTTTGATTATGATTTTTACTACTGGTATTGGAATCTATGCTGGTATAGTTCAGCTTACATTCAGTGCTGGTAACTGGTGGAAAGATGTTTGTGATTTTGAAAAGGGATTTTACGGATGGCTCTGTAACACTTTAGGTGTGTCGGAATGCAGTCCGTATGAAGTTGTTGTACTTATGGATGTGAAACATTAATAAACTATAAGCAACTTTATACACTGCTAGCTATAGTTTAGGTTAAGGCTAGTATTCTTTTCACACTGACCAACTGGTGTTATTCAGAAATGTTTCCTAGTAATACATACATTTTAACTTATCAGTGCAGAAGGTCAGCATGGGAAGAAATGAAGCCTATAAGATGAATCTTAATTAATGGTTTTTGACATCATTTATAATAATATTCAGGGGTAATGGGATGGGAACAAACTTTGAAGGTGAATGTGTAGGATAATATTTAGTGTATTTAACATATAAAAATTTTCCTTTGTTCAAATTCCTCTGTAACTTTCCATATTTAATCAAATGCAAATGTATCTAGTCACTATAGACATGCATAACTAGTCAAATGTTTGCTGACTATGTAACCTTAAAACATAGTAAGTAATTTTTTACATATCTATTAACTACAGTGTTTAGTGGTCTAGGGAAAATTTTACTACTTATTAATAACTTTATTATTTAAGAGCATTTAACACATTTGCCTCTACAATTTTCATAGAAGTCTAATGCCATGTTGAATACATTTTACTAGTAAATCATGTTAAATGTGTCAAAAGTGAACCCACTATATGGGTTCCCAGACCCGTGATTGTGGAAGAGTGAGCCCACAATGTACATCCCTGGCACTGAAAGTCTTAAATAGCCATGTCTGAATAATTTTATATAATTTCTATAAAAGACTTAAAGCAAAATATAACTTTTTTAAATATAATCGGAGGCAATGAAAAGCAGTATTGCTTATAAGAATTTATATTGATTCCAATTTAACAATACAGTTGTATTGTTAACATACTGTTGTGATTAACATAGTCAAATGGTTTTTATATGTATTTTTTTTTATTTGTTTATATACACATTATCAATATTATTTATAAAGACTGATGTATTCTAGTCACTATTGTGGACATTTTCTACATAATAAACATTTTTTTGCAAAACTTAACTTGTTTTAACTAAACAATATCTACAAAAAATTGAATAAATAACTAAATGCAACACAACCACAACTCATGATGTATCCTTTTGAGTACTTTGATCAGGATTAGAGTCCTTTTGTTTGAATTCTGCGTCTATTCGTTCTTTAGCTCTTACGATTTTTGATTGTAAATAGAACGAGCCACCTTTCGCTTTATCATTGACTGTGAATAGGTGCTCATAATTCTTTTTTATTTTCTCTTGGTCTAATTTATCTATATTCAATATTTGCATAGCTTCTTCCAGAGTTAAGCCTGTGGAAGCATTGGCGGCTGCTCTTCGTGCTCCTTCGGGGCCACCACCAGCTCTCTTTGCTGCCTCCTGCGACGCAGCTATTTCTTGTTTTAGAGCTCGTGCGAAAGCTCGCCCGACCACTTGTGCACCCAGTACTATTATTTGAGCAATATATTTAGCCATTTTTCATTATTCAAATCACTTTGAGAAGCAACTAGTAATTCACATTACGAAACAGCTATCATAACAATGTTTTGGAATTTGGAGGTTACAATTAGAGATTACTCGCTACCCTCGCTACTCCAAAATTGTATCGATGCTGATTCGTACTTTGGAAGCCTCAGACAAATAAAAATTATTGGAGAATGTAATGCTATCTGTATCAAATTGACTCAAACAATTATTATAATAATACTAGGGTAAAATACAAAAAAAACTAAACCATGTAACATTATTAATGTAATGATGTATATATTAGCGATGTTCCAGTTGAGTTATTTGACTTGAGTAACTCGATTCAAATCGCAAACGAGTCAAATCGAGTTATCAACTCTGTCCACAGCAGAGAAATTGTGTTCACTTAATGTATTAAGTACTAGAGATGTTATATTAGGCTCAGGTTTAAATATTTTAGATACTATAGAATATATTCGTTATCAGTCGATTCGAGTTGAGGGAAATAGAAGTATTGTAGTGAGCATTTAGAAATCTGGCAATTTGGTGTGTCTAACTAGCCAAAAAACATGCTATTAAATGTAGCGTCACTTTATCGTGCGAGCGGCTACAGGCTCAAGAGCTCCATGCTAAGGGACCGCATCAAAGCTTGAGTTGCCACTGGAGAGGGTGGTCGTGGTGGTAGCAATAGTATGCGACTTGCGTTTATTTTCAATTTGCAATTAATCGTACATTTATTTTCCTTTAATTTTTTCCTCCATAATTTACTATCTATGACCACCTACTTATGTATTAAATCGGATAAGAAACTTAAACACAAAAAAATAAAGAAAACAGAAGTTCATATTGAACAGATAATTACACAAAAAACTTGAAACTGATAAGGAAAAAAATTGAATATGATACGCGTAGTTACGGTAAAAGTGACTATGATTATTATTTTACATTGATTATAGCTCAGAAGGAGAAAATTATATGGTTTTAAAGGCAATTATAGAAAACAGTTGTTATATAGGCAGAAATGAAAATACAAATAATAATGGGCACCGTGTAACTATACCACATCTATATACATATAATAAATCCGAAGTAAAAATTTTCGAATAGTTTGACCGATTTTGACAGAATTTTACAGGCAGATAGCTGATATTATAAGTAATCACTTAGGCAACTTTTATTTTGGAAAAATAATTAGGGTTCCGCACAAAAAATAAAAAACCTTTTTTAGTAGCGCACCCTAGCGGAGTCGTGGGCACAGCTAGTTTAAAATTAAATAAACGTTGCGTTTGCTAAACCATTACTAAACATTTCTCTGTCAGCAAAATTAGTCAAAGGGAATTTATTGCATTAAAAAAATATTCTATAAAATTCTATTTTATTAGAGTCTCATAACGCAGCCGGCTCAGTCGGTCACATAACGTAATGTGCTGCTTCACACAAAATGAAATTGCTGGCAAAATGTATAAAGGATTTCAAGAATCAACTACTGATATTTCTATATAAAGGGATATGTAGAGAAATAAATTATAGTTAATGATTCGTGCAAGTGCCACACCACGACAAATTTTCACATAATTATGTTTTGAAAAGCGCTCTGCGCCAACTCATTCGGAATAAGTGAGTTGACACTTTCGGCGCAGTAAACTCGGTTGGCGCAATTGGGTGGCGTAGTGCAGTGTTATCCATGTGATTATTTGTTTATAATTTTTGCTTAAACGTTGTGTATCGTCTGTGGATTAATTTTTTCGCGCCGCATTTGACAGTTTCTAATTTGTATGACTTATGAGTATAACCTGTTAGTTATTTACTTTTGAACTGAGTAAACTGGGTTTTCAGTTTTAAATTTGTAATTAGATTTTGTACAATTATTTGAAATCAGTCTTTAGCAAAAGATATAGTATGGTGAGTGACTTTATTCCTAATTCGTCTTAACTAATAAAAGAAGTAAACAACTTATTATAACCTTTACAATACAGTTCTAATCCAACGTTATATTTCAAAAAAATATAAGAGTAAATGATTTATGTTTTATATATAATGTATTCTGTTAACTACAGTCTACAACTTAGAATATAGGATAGGGTTAATAAAGGGTCATTTTTGTGTTTATGATATGCATAAAATAGTGGTCTTCATTATTAATTAAAGTGGAGGCTCAGAGAAAACTACAATTTTTTATTACAATTAGATAACTCTATAATTAAACTAAGTATAAAATTATACACTGCGGAAAAATAGTTTTGGAGAAATTAATTCTTGAAATTTAAACAAAACAAATGTCAGCTCTAGGAAGTTGTCATAAAGTTCTCTTTTGCGTGATAAGTAAGATTTTTGGAAGATCGTAATTTTTTTTCATACATGTTTTTGTTACTTTTTGGACGATTACTGTTTGGTTTAGGTTAAACACGACCTACTTCACATTTTGTGCCGTTTTAATTGACATATTTTCACTTTCCATTGTAGCGATAAAATTGGTTAGGTGAAAAAAATAATTATCTGTTGAAAATTCGTATACAAATCCTATATTAACATAAGTAATATATATTTCTCTACTTTCCGCCCTTTTTCCTTCACAGAGGAGTTACCTTGCACCCTCTCCAACCTTACCCGTACCTTCACATCATCAAATTCAGCGACAGCAACTCTTAAAGTCCAACCAACTATACATTACATATTAGAAGTATAGCTAACTTATTTTATACCATTGGGTCCCTGATATTATACAAAATTGAGTCTCATTATATAAAACTAAATGCTTGTTATCAATAATAAAGAAATATTTGATCTTTCTATTTCTTAATATTAAGAAACTTATGGAGAAATGCAATGTAGAAATTATGTTTTAATTCTTGTAAAGCTTAAAAGCTGTGAAAGCTTGCTTGTTTTTATTTATGTATTTGATTTGCAATACAACTTAATGTATAAAATAAAAATATTACACTTAATAGAAGTGATTTCTTTTTTAATTAATAATAACAATAAATGGGATATAGAATAGTAATCTTATGTGGTTATGGTTATTTGATTTAAAACTAAGCATAGCCTGGAGTATGGTTAGCAAAATATGACATTTCAACTATCAGGACACAAGCAACTATGTTGTAGATATTTATATAATCTATACCAATATTATAAATCTCAAGAGATTGTTATTTGTTTGGTGGAATACTAATTTCTTACAAGGAAAACTTAAGAAACCACCAACTCATGTAACTTATTAAGTTATACAATTCTAATGAGCCCAAACATAATGTCTCTGCTATAAGTTGGTGAGGAGTTAAATGTCCTGCAGACTCCAGGTGATGCTACAGCATCAGGTCAAGGTTGCCATGTTCTTCTAATATCATTGAAGTTTTGGAATACCAAATTTCAATTCGATCACTTATGTGAAAGATGCTCACAACCATTTATCAACTATAAAAGAGCTGATAATCTCAAACGGCTGAACAAATTTTCTTGAATCATAGCTAAGAATACTCAAAATCAAGACACCTTTCATACAAAAAAAAAGGTGTGTGTGTGATTCACACATGATAGAAGTGAAACTTCATTTTAAAAGACATTTTCTATTTTATTTAAACAGTGTGCAATATACATACTCACTGACATTTACTCTCTCGCTCTGGCCACACAAAGAGGAGAGACCGATAATGTGCGTTGGAACGCTTGGAAGTCGCATAAGCAGTTCCACTTCAAAAAAAAAAAAAAATTGGGTTCAGCTGTTTAGAAGCCACTGTGCCACAGACAGACATGCAAATGCACACATTAAACTTATAACACCCCTTTGTTTGTTTTGGGGTTAAAAATACCATATTTGAAATATTCTATATGCATATTAGAACTTATTTATTGAGAAAGGCTATATAACTATAATTTCTTCATTGTATAATGTACTCTTCGATTTACATGTAACTTTACTTTTAATTATAATAATGATATTCCAAAGACTAGATAGTTTTCTAATAATAATATAATGGTAAACTATATCTGATAGCAATAAAAGAGTATAACCTAACTAATCTGTTAAAAAAATAAAAATATTTGATTTACTCAACTGTAACGTGGAACTGATTCTTTTCTATAAACATTTTATTATTCTGAAAAACGAGATAGAATCTTACGTAAGTAGAGGCAGTGGTTTTCAGAAATCTAATGTACTCTTACATGGGAGTCAGGGGGTCAAAAATCACCAAAATCATCCTTATGTAATCAATGAAAGGCCCCTAACTACAATCGGTTACATTGATAGCGGAATATTGGACAGTTGGGTGAATAAATTCAGTATGGGTGAAACTGTGGGATACAGCTAGTATATACCTATTTATGTGTCCTATGTGGGAACTAAATTTGTGACTGCAGCTTAATAATAAGGTACAATAACTGTACTAAGTACTAATGTAAACTTTATATTGTTCAGAGTTCTCCAATACCGGACACCCCCTCTGAGAGGGATGATGCTCGATCAAGGGTGACATCACCAGCTCGTGATTATGAAATGTTTGATGATGAAGGAGCTATCCTTGGGGACAATGCTCCTGAAGAGGAAGAAGATGATGGTGAAGAACTCTTCAATGACAACATGGAAGCGTAAGTTTTATGATAGAATATTACTCAGAGATAAAATATTTAGTGATTTACATGTAGCCATATAGTTGACATAGTATATATACTATCTTTTATGGGGTATACTATCCTATAGAGCAAGGCTGCCTAATTAATTTTAAATGTGGGGCATAATTTTGAATCCATGTTAGTGAATAATACTTGTTTACAGTCATGGTGGATTCAGATATAAATAAATAGGATATTTAAAAGAATAATTTTTTCAGTTAAATATAGTTTAATAATAGTTGGTGGGTAATTTTTAATGTATTTCGCGAGCCTTATGGCCTGAGGGCCTGGGTTTAGGCAATGACATTTTAGGGGTTTCTTTATCCTGTCCACATGGATAACACAAAACTAACTGCTTATGAGTCAAATTTATGGTCTTGAATTAACCTATAGTATAGTATAGTAGTAAACTATAGTTATATATAGTATGTATACTATATTATATAGTAAAAATAGTATACTTAACAATTTTATAGTAAACTATTTTTGAATCTTTTACTATAAATTTTCCTAGATTTTGTTTAAACCATCCTGTAATAAAATTTGACCACTCTGTTGGAAATTAGACAACACACTCAACATTAACAGTAACACATTGGCTTATTCTTAGTATCAGATGGGTGAAAATCTATCAGGAGCTCATTTAGAAATCAGACCCGTGGTATCTAGCTAGCTAGTGGGTATCACTTTGTAGGAAGATATGATTACAGCAACTGTAGATAGATCATCTCTTGATAGTCACCATTGCTTGTAAACTGTTATTCACATGCCTTCAGCTGATGTGCAGTTATTATGCCGGGTTTGGATATTAAAAAAAAACTCTTTAAACCAACATTAGAGTCTTTGTTCGCACCATCAGAATTATTACACCTTATAGGGGACACTGTATATTCTAATGTATATACATATATATAAACGGTTTTGAAAAAAAAATATGCTAGAAGCTGAGTAATGAGTTTATAATATTGTAGACAAGCTGTGCCTGAGATTCGCTCGCGTATATGACAGAAGAAATCATAACTTCTTAAAAACAACAACTTTTTCTCGAATGTATTTAACTTGATAAATATTTTTTTTAATAAGGAACAACACTTTTTTTTAATAATTAGGGTTCAGTGTAAATAATATAATAAACCTTAATAGTAGTCCACGCGAGCGGAGCCGCTGGCACAGCCAGTAATAAATATTGTTGTAATGAAGTTGGTTTTTATTTTTGTTCATTCTCTTATTCTAGAATCTTATTCTTATTCTCTTATTCTATATATTTAACTCCTTTTTGCTTTTGTTTTAATCCCGTTTATCTATCTTATACATATTTATTATATATTAAAATATATTTACTTATAGATTACAGCTAATATTCTATTATTATTTAATTATGTTACACAATACTTTAAATACATATTTTACTTCTTCTGTAAACCCACTTGGCTGCTACTGAAAATCAGCGCTGGGGTCTCTCAGAATAGTGGCCGCCAGCTTATGCTGAGTTGTGTGCCCTTTGCAATGGTACTACGGCACATGGGTTAATATGATATCATTATTGACTTTTATAATTTTTATTATTTAGTTTTTAACTTTTATGTTTTGTTAATTGTGTCTTTAAAAACTGTGTGCCCCTATGTTCTCTGCAATAAATGTATTTTCTTTATTTCTTTAATTCTATCATTATACAAATGAAAAGCAGTTGTAGTTATTAATATTTCTAGTGATGCTTGTTTCTCGCACTGTATTAGAGCTATATATAGTCATCAACACCAGATGCTGAGATATATCTTCTGTGAATGAAGAAATACTTCACAACAAATACAGCATGAACATAATATTATTTTGTATGAAATACCTTCAATTTAATTAATATAATTTTAAATATTCCATAAGTGATTACCGTCCAATGCCAGCCTTGGACCGATATGACAATGAGGGTTTGGACGATGAAGATTATGACCCCATGTCCATTCAAGATCGAATAGCAGCTGAGCAGGAGTTACGCCGCCGAGATAGAGACGATGGGAGAATACGAAGAGATGACAGGGACTTATTATATGGTATGTGTGTTACTAAATAAAACACTTTATTTATACTTAAGAAACTTGTCCCAAATATAATTACATTCCTCTTCTTCCGTTATGTGGATGTTTACTATAACAAATAATGCGCATTTGCAGTACTTTTTCCCTCGGGAGGCTGTGAACTATATGTTCTTTCCTGGCTTTGAGGCTGGTTTCAACCCATCCAAACTAACATAATAAAAATATTGATGCATAAAAAGAGGAAAGACATTGATGTTCTAAAAATCTGGTTAATGTAATGTCAGAAGGTTCCAAAGCATGATAGGCAGCAGATCTTAATGTTACAGCAAAGAATTTGTGAAATTGTTTGTTTCCTATGTGTTAATCTAAGTGGTAATGTGTTAATCCTGTGTGTGCCGAATTTCATCCAAATCCGTTTAGCCGTCTTTCCCTGATTGAGTAACAAGCAATCAAAGTCACTTTCGCCTTTATAATATTAGTTAGGATAATTTAATGTACATTTGGAAAAACTTTGACAAGCTTGATTTTGTCAGCAGTTTTAATACTAGACAGTTGTACCTTGTTTTAGACTTAGACTAATAAATGTTTTATATTTAATAGTGTTAGGTTCTATAATAAGGTCCCGAAGCACATTACTGATTTGCCAGATAATGAGTTCAAGGACCATGTCAAGCAGGTTGTACTGCCAAAAGGTTATGTTAGGGTGGATCATTATGTGAATGATAGTGATGTCTGGAAATGACCACCTTTCAGTGCATCCACTAAATTATAAATATGATAATATTATTATTAACTGTAAATATTAGTTAACCCATTTGGAAACAAAAATGAAAAGAGATAAGCCTGATTGTGTTTCTTGCTGGTTCTTCTCGATTAATGGGATGTTTGTCCGAGCCGGTAGTAGTTTTTGACGTTCATAAATGTCTTCTTAAGTCCTAATTTTTTTTTTGTATTCTTAATTTTTAGAGGCTTTTATGCAATTCGCATATGTCAGCCTCACCGTAGCGTAACCCGAATATCTGGACATTGTAACATAATTATACATTTAATAATAATGAGCAATTGATTTGATCAGACTAGCCGCCTCCTCAGTGGACGTATCACCCAATATTTTATTATACATGCCAACGTCTAGTTTGTTCAAACAAAAGGCATTCATTAAACTCTACCTAACTGACTCGAACCCGACATACTCCATCAGAACATAGGTCCTAAATTGAATAAAGTATTTTTTGATTTTGATTTCGATATGTTGACTAAATAACTGTGCCCAACGGTTTCACTCTGTTAAATCTATTCGACTAACTCTACATCACGTCGCCGCTCAACGCACCCGTGTTCTCACGACCCACACTTGCCTACAGCTTGTCAGATTTCTTGTCATTGATGGTTACTGTTCCGCTTCTTCATGACGTGAACTTATATTGCCTATACCTTATTATAACCTTCCTCAATAAATAGTCTATATAATCCAAAAAGATTTTTCTAATCTGACTGGTAGTTCCAGAGATAAGCGCTTTAAAGCAAACAAACAATCTCTTAAGCTTTATAATATCAGTATAGATATACTATATTGATAGATTAATTTGTAATCTGCAGATGAGTCGGATGAGGAAACCGCAGATGCTCCTCGTGCTAAACGTCGTCGTGCCGCCGAGAAGGCCGCCATGGGCACCACAGAACAACTTGAAGAGGGCATTGAAAGTATTGAAAACCTTGAAGATACCAAAGGTTACACAACTAAAGAATGGGTATCTATGTTAGGACCTAGAACAGAGATTGCTAATCGGTAAGTTAAAAGTGCATATCTGTTGGAATAAAAATACTTTGATACTGATTTATTTATTGTGAAAAACATGCATTTATATATTTATTATTGACAGTGATTTGAATTAAAACAATAAATCGTATTTTTATGTAGTAGCGTAGTCGGAATTTAAATTAAACGTGCGAGGAATATTATAAATACTCTTTAGAATGGTTGTGTACTTTCCAACAATATCTTTCAATTCGAATCTATCTATATATATAAAGTAAGAAATTGACAAACTGATCGATCAACGCTCTGCCCAAACTACTGGGGCTAGGACCGTTAAAATTTGCTTGCGGGTTCCTTTTACACTAGATGAGCACAAGGTAGGATTTTTATAAATTCAACCCCTGAGGTGGTGAAAAAGGGGATGAAAGTTTGTATGAATATCCGTCATTTTTGAAGACAAATCTATGAAAAATTTGTATTTAGCAATTCACTTAGAATGGATCATAAAAATATAAAAGGACATAACTCAACTATAACGTGATCGAAGCCGCGGGAGAAATGCTAGTACTACGTATGGAAAATACCAGAAAGAACAGATCTTGTGAACGTATGTCCCGTTGTATGGAACATCCCTAGTATCTTTTTCATACAATCACTATTTTAAAAATGTTAAAATCATAGATTTAGTATAGTATAGAACTCTAATAGGTTAAATAAGCCGAGAAAAAAAAAACTAGTGTGTGTATTATTTTATTGATTTTCTTTGTTATATGATTTACATCCAGATACAGTACATCTAACCACGATTAAACACGTCTACCAAACATTAAATTACACTTTAAAACCTTAGATTTTGCAATAATAAGGGGGATTTGTTTTGGTCACGATTTACGTAGGCCGATACAGGTCGATACGAAAATGTGCTCGTTTCTTTATCTCGTTCTAACACAAGCGTATACTATGCGCTTTCGACTTGATAATCTATATGTTTTTAAATCCTTGGTAAAATGTTAAAATAATATTATTAAATTATGAAATTCATACAGCTGTACTAGAGAACCAGTCACTTAACTTCAGTCAAGATGAAATGATGATGGCAAGATCATCAAAAATGTATGTAATTGTTATTTGTAGGTTCAAGAACTTCCTTCGCACGTACACAAATAGCAAAGGCCAGTTTGTATTCAAAGACAGGATAAGACGCATGTGTGAACACAACCAGGCCTCGTTCCACGTCGAGTTCGATGTGCTGGCTCGCAGGGAGCAAGTGCTCGCCTACTTCCTGCCGGAAGCACCGTTTCAAATGCTACAGATATTCGATGAGGTCTGTTATTATCTCTCATTATTTCTATACAAGGAAGGTTAACATTTAGTTAATACATGTGGTCTTGTACTTGCGGCATGTTATGATCTCAGGATACGCGACGAATCCGGGTGTAAACAACTTTTGGAAAATTGTTCTAAACCGTTGAAAAGAATACATGTGAATTAATATTTATACATTATTACGCCTTTGATACTTTGTAAATAGATTTAAATATATAATTATATTATAAACTATTTCTTAATTTAAATAAAAAACTTGCAGCAAAAACGCTGCGTGACGTCATCATTCAATAAACAAAAGAAAGGTTCAAGGTGCAGATTTGAGTTTACTAGAATTTCAGTTATGAAATTTCGCCAGCACATGTTATTTTGAAGCCACAATTTCAACGCTTAGTATTAATTTCAGAGTCGCATATCACAAGATAACATTCAACTGTGTATATTCATTGAACGATGACGTCACATGTTCTGTAACGCTGTTCTAATCACGTAATTCGTAGAAAAATAAGAATAATTAAATGAACAATATCTTTTTTCGAAATATGTATTGTTTTAGACTTTTTATCAATAGTCAAATATAATTAAATAATTTTTGGGATTAGCCATTGTTTTTGTGGCTTATTTGATTGTTATTTTTATCACAATGGAAAAAATATGGGAAACAAAATAAACAGTACTAATTCGAGTTGGATCCGGACAACCGCGAGAGTAATGAATTCGCTTATGACGTAAATGAAAAAACGAAACAAGTGACGTTTGTTTGAGGAGTGGTGTCAAAATATTGCATGACGTAATTCGAAATGACTTATGTTGAAACGATGTAACTCGAAGACTGTCTGTACTTAAGATACCATTCATATTCAGATATATTTCCACCACCAATCTAAATTGGTTATATTGATAAGATCTGATTATAAAGTACAATTAAACATATGGGCAGCATATATTTGAACCAATGCTAGTTCAGTCGTAGCGAGTACGGACATCGTGTCGATCAACGTGACTTCAAATCCTTCCAATGAGCCTAATATTTCGGTGAAGGAAAACATCAAGAGGAAACCATGGTGTTAGTACTTTTTCTAATACCCGCCTGGCTAGCTACCAGCCTCAAGTTGAAAATCTGTCGCCAAGCACATAATAGTTTTATTTCGGTAGCTGCACTGCCCAGTCCCCTCAATAGGCTTAGCAACATCTTCTCGTCCAAGATAACTCCGGGTCTCATGATGTATGTATTGGACTAGTGTGCGTTGCCAGTGATGACTTATGGCACTGAAATATGTGTCTATGTGTCTTGTCAAGGTCTTCTTCTTTTTCTTCCTAACTTGGCAACCGGTCCTCTTTATCGTAAACTATTACTGCCATTATCAAGTAAATATAATTTCCAGTGTTATGACGACACATCCTTACAAAATGGTGGCTCCCTTGTTAGAACTTTCTAGGGAGTTTATGTGGCATCTCAGAATTCATGATTCATGTTATTATTTCCAATTCACTTCACTTCTGCACAATAGCAAAGCTTTATTATGCAAAATGCCACCTGTATTACCCACCTATATTGTATAGGGTCAAATAACACAAATCTATGAATAAAAAACAAAACCAGTACATAACAGTTTGAGTTCCCTCCAAAAACTCAATCTCAAGGTTACTCAAAAGTCTATACTCTCTCGGTTTCTCTGTGCTATGAAATTCAGGAATTAGGAAATCCGCACAAGAGTCGAAGTTACTGACATAGCTCTAAGAATTGCAAGGTTTATATGTCAGTAGGCGGGGACATATTGCTCCTGGAACGGATGGTTGATGAGGCTGTAAAGTCCTCGAGTGGAAACCCAGTGAAGGTTACGGCAACCAGCTGGATGTGAGCAGAGCATGACCGTTCATTTGGGACCATAAACTAATTTATGATATTATCTACACAGGTAGCGAAGGACATAGTTCTGCAGATATTTCCTAGCTACGAACGCGTCACATCCGAGATCCACGTGCGCATATCAGACCTGCCTCTCATCGAAGAGCTCAGAACGTTCCGGAAGCTCCACCTGAACCAACTCGTGAGGACAGTGGGAGTGATCACTGCAACTACAGGAGTGTTGCCACAACTCTCCGTTGTCAAGTATGATTGTAACCGGTGTGGCTATATTTTGGGACCGTTCGTACAGTCGCAGAATACTGAGCTGAAGCCGGGATCTTGTCCTGAGTGTCAGAGCTTGGGGCCTTTTATGGTGAGTCAGTTCTTACTTTCAATAATAATATTTGCTTTTAGATGTGAATTATGTTACTAGACCGAAGAGATAAATACTCACAGGAATATTTCTTTTTCCTTTTTATTTACGATCACACTGCACTGAGCCGATGGTGTATTTTTAGGCTTTGTTTTTATTGTGAAATACCTAATTTAATGTTTGTTAACTTTGCGACTAAACTATATAGTCGAGTACGTCAATGGCGGATAAACGCCGAGGAAAAGCACTGACTGATCTGTTCTCCTGACCGGGAATACAATACGTCACCTCGTTCGGTAGTTGAATGTCCTTAAATAGTGAGTTGGATGTTAAATGGACTGTATCGAGGGTTAGCGAAGGTGAAGGTTATTAGCGGGGTGGCACTGTAATGGCGACACGTGCCCGAGGCGCACGAAGACTGCTCTTAACGACAACCAGCTTCTAATACACCCACATAAAAGGAATAACATACAGCCGTTGAAATAGAAAAAATGCCAATTATGTGGCGCGAACAATCTTATTTTTATATAGAAATTTGAATAAATAAAGTAAAAAAACACGAAACTCATTGATATTCACGAAAAATCTATAAGTTTAGCGTAAGAAACCACGTTGATATACTAACACACGTAAAGTACTGAGTGTGTGTAGTAGAGAGAGAAGTTTTCAGTATGGGTATATATTGAGAGAGGGGAGATCTGAGTCGGAAGGAGTCGACAAGACGCAACGCTGGCCGAATGGCACGTAGCGACGTCCCATCAGAACACTTACTCCCGTCCAAACGTGCCATTAGATGTTTCACATCAAAAAGTACACGATTTTTCAGGTGAACATGGAACAAACAGTTTACCGTAACTACCAGAAAGTAACGATCCAGGAGTCCCCGGGGCGGATCCCCGCCGGCCGCATCCCCCGCAGTAAGGACTGCATCCTGCTGGCGGACCTGTGCGATAGATGCAAACCGGGAGATGAAGTCGACCTCACCGGTATATACACTAACAATTACGACGGATCATTAAATACTGAACAGGTATGTTCAATTTTGTGTTTATATTAAAAACAGATATACACTCATTTCAAATGTTATTTTTATAGGTTTGGCTGAGCCTCTTTACCCAGTATCTATTATTCTATTTGAAAAAAAAAACTGTTTTAAATAATGTTTATATAATATAGACGGGAGTAAATTTTTAGACTTATTTTTGTTTTTGTTACGCCAAAGAAGTAAAACTTCTGACGTGGGTAATATAGTTAATTACACACAATTTTTTAGTTATAACATTAAGCTAATTTGAACATCTATTCCGGCAGGGCTTCCCAGTATTCGCAACTGTAATAATAGCTAATTACATAGTAGTGAAAGACAACAAGCACATCGTTGAATCACTAACCGATGAAGATATCGCCAACATAATTAAACTATCAAAGGATCCGCAGATCGGAGAGAGAATAGTTCAAAGTATAGCACCCTCTATATACGGATATGAGTACATCAAGAGGGCTCTAGCGCTGGCGCTTTTCGGTGGGGAACCTAAAAATCCAGGTAAAAAATTACAGCCAACAATACAATACAAAAAAAACTACAATACAAAATACACAATACTATACAAATATACAATACAATACACAATACTATACAAATATACAATACAATACTATACAAATATACAATACACAATACTATACAAATATACAATACAATACACAACACTATACAAATATACAATACAATACAAAAACTTGCGTATATAATTAATTTCCATCCGATTATTCAATTAAATTGTTTTCATGTTGTTGTTTGTTTTCATTAAATTGTTTATTTACAAGCAACTGAATAAGTGATAAGTTTTAATCAAGTTGCATTTAAGAGAAAAATATACAATAAGTCTTATTTATCATCAAAATGCTTACAAGGAAATTCATTAAACGTGTTTCTAAAAGACATTTTTTTATGTATATTTTGTTTATATGACTGACATATTCGATCAATGATACAGACTTGATTCCCGGTAAGTGCTTCAAAAACGGCCCGAAAAATTAGAGCACAAATACGGTTGTGGTCTTATTTCAAATTAGTATGGTCCAATAATAGCATTTCGCAATTTTGATTACGGTTTGATGTAGCGCCATCTGGATTTCAAGGAGATAATAAATGTCTACTAACTAATATATAGGTACATATATACAATATAAAATGTATCTAGTGCATTATTGATCGAAGATTGACATACAAACCCTCTATGGCCATTTACTGATATCTTATTTTAACATGGTATGTCGAGTGCCATAGGTTGACCTAGTTGTTTAAAACTTTTTTTGATACCACCCTACACTAGATAAAATATATGATGTCTTTAAATAAACTCTTATTTCAGGTGAGAAACATAAATTAAGGGGCGACATAAATGTACTGATTTGCGGTGACCCGGGTACAGCCAAATCTCAATTTTTGAAATATACCGAAAAGGTGATTGCTTTGTTCTGACTAATATGTTTATTGATATCATTGTTACAATATGTTCACAAATATTTCTAACATTTTCTATTTATTTTCATTTGTAAAGTATAGGATGTCTTATGTATACATATTATAAAACTCAACGTCTCTATGGCTGTCTGTCTGCTTATGTTATATTCACGTAAAAACCCATTTATCCGATTTGATGTTTTTATTTTATTTTAATTCATAGCTATGTTATCTGGGCAGGTTATAGGATATATTTTGTTACATAAAGTAATATACGAAATAAGAATTGATGATAATGATGAATCAATGTGGAGCGTCTAAATGCCTTACGCTGAGTAAACCAAACTAGATATTGTAGATCTTAAAAACATTTATAAAATGTCAGCGATAGCATTTTTGTACATATATGATAACATGTATTGTACATAATCTTATTACAAAATTAAACCATGAGGTCAATAAAAGAGGATAATAAAATATATATTAAAAAAATAAACATTTTCAATTATTTTGTGGTGTGTCTTCGAAGTCGATAGTCCAATGCTAATGTAATTAAACCACCTTTGAGGTATGCCTTTTCCAAAGAAAAAGGAATCACCTAGATCGGTTCTTAAACAAAGAAGTTAAGGCTGAACATCTTTATTTTGAAGTCTGTTAAAAAAGACTGCTTTTAAGTTTCAGCAGCCTTTTTATCCGCGTTAACTGATTTATTGTCTTTGGTCGATTAAGAGCAAAATAATCTTAGTTATGCCATATTCTTATAAATATTTAACTGCCTGTGCCTGTCGCGTGACAACTAAAAAAGATTTTTTATTTTATGTGCGGAACCCTAATTATTCCTTAAGTTATTACTTATAACATCAGCTATCTGCCAGTGTAAGTCCCATTAAAATAGGTTCAACCGTTTCGGAGATTACCCGGAACAAACAGACAGATAGACAAAACCTTTAATATGCATTTAGTAAAAAGCTGTTATTTTGACATTACAGACTCTTTAATTTTATTATATGTATGTATATAGATAAATTAAATGTTGATCCGTTGAAATGCTGATTAATTTATGTATTATCGTGAATGTTATCAGAAAAACAATACAATACAATATGGATATTTTTATTCTTACAGATAGCACCGAGAGCGGTCTTTACAACTGGTCAAGGCGCCAGTGCCGTTGGTTTAACCGCTTACGTCAGAAGAAACCCTACAACAAGGTAATCAGTTAATATCTTTAACCACTATCATCTAAGTCGGATTCCGAACTGTGGACCAACATTGGTCCATGAGCAACATTTAATAGTACCAATACTACGTGACCCATTTTATGCCCCTCCCCCCACCCCCTCGGTAACCACTCATAGTATACATCAACACTCCCCCTCTAGTTTTCACGTGGTAATTCATAAATATGGTTTTAAATAAAAAAAATTGCAGACAGAAAGTAAAAATATTGTTCATATTTGTCTTTGTTAATACACCGAGTTTAAAAAGCGCTAAACGCTGTGCGCCATATTTGAATATAGCTCGAGCTTGAATAAAGCACGAGATTTCCATAGAGGATATTAACTACGTGACGAAAACCTAAGCCAGTGATTTTGAATACCCCCTCCCCCACTCCCCCCTCCCCCCCGCCCTCCTAACCGGTTCTCGTAGTATGGGTGCGTTCCCTAACGTGCGTATTAACTCACTCGCCGGTTAGTTTTTTGAAATAAAAACTTACTTAGCACCGTTGTGATTTGAAACGCGTTGAAACGAAATACCGACAGTAAAAAGAGAACGCTTGCCATCTGTATTAAAGTAATCGCTCAGCACTTAATTTTATTTTATTTTTAAATAAGAAAATGAAACCGAAGAACAAACTGTTTTTTTTTAAGTAATCGGTTCACATCATTAATTTGTTCTCACCCCGCGGTGAAGTGGTGTACTATTTATGATTGTAATAGCTGCTGCACTTACCACAATGTTTTTGAAGTGAAACTTCTTATGCGACTTCCAAGCGTTAAACGTTAAATGTTTAACGCACATTATCGGTCTCTCCTCTTTGTGTGAGCCAGAGCGAGAGAGTAAATGTCGGTGTGTATGTATATTGCACACTGTTTAAATAAAATAGAAAATGTCTTTTAAAATGAAGTTTCACTTCTATCGTGTGTGAATCGCACACACACCTTTTTTTAAAGATTGTCTATTATTTTCCAAAGACTTTTATTGTTATTATTACTTAAAAACGTCTATTTTCTATCGATATTATTCGGAATCTTTTATTTCCAATTACAAACACTTCATGTTTCACTTAATAAGTATAGATAATTATAATTGAATAGGGAATGGACGTTAGAAGCGGGCGCACTGGTGCTCGCGGACCGCGGAGTCTGCTTAATCGACGAATTCGATAAGATGAACGACCAAGACCGAACGTCGATACACGAGGCGATGGAGCAACAGTCGATATCGATATCGAAGGCCGGTATCGTCACATCACTACACGCTAGGTAAATCACACGTTCCTTATCATATTTATACATGTGCTTAATAAGCTTATATAGAATTAGAACTCTGAATATAATTACAGAATCTGTAGAAAAGGCAATGCCTTGTTGTGTTCTGATGGAACATTTTATTCAATATTTTTTATATACATATATACAAAAAATAATATTTTTTTTTTCTGTTTCCTCCATGCATTCTTACGTTATTCATCAGGTGGCGCTGAAGATTTGGTGAGTTGTTGTGTGTGAATGAAACCTTAGTTCAACATTTCTACCAGTCGTGGTAGTCCAGTAGAACTTATACTGTTAGCCATAAGGGTCCTGAAGCCTCAAGCGACTTTTACAGCTGCACCCGGGCCCGGTGGCGAGCGCTTAAGGCGCTTAGCCACGAAACTAATGCAACTAGTTCCGAGGGTGCCAAAGTGACTGGACCTCGGCTCGGACTATTGCCGTAGTTGTAATTAAGTCGCGATCTGACTAATTCCCTATCCGTAATTCGATCTAAGCTAACGATACATATATACCTGTCTCTCTCCTCTAGGAGGAGGGGTAGAGACAAGTGTATATGTATTTAGTAATTTGTCAAATTTGTCTAAACTAACTAGCCAAAAAAACGAAAAAAAGGTCTCTTACTGAAGTCCAGTACTTTGTCATAGTTCGGGATAGAAATTCGATGATCCGCAGGTTCGAGTCCGTGACCAAAGAATTTTTGGAAACAATCTGAGGAAAGAGGAACGCCTGAGAACTGTTCTTTTGAAATCGCAAAAATACATCGTGAACTGGCGTGGTGATTAAGCCCGTGCCTTCTCTCAGGAAAGGTTTTTTCCTAACAGTGTGACATTTATATGCTGGTATTATTATTGTACAATCATATTACTATAGGTGGCGCTAGTGTCGTTTAATTTCGAAGACAATGGTAACGAAGTTTTTAGCAGAAACTACTCTTCTATACATATTAAAAAGTCAACGGTTCTCTGTCTGTCCGTCCGTTAATGTTCTTTTCACTCGAAAACTACTTATCTGATTTACATGTTCTTTTTTTTAAGTTAATAGCTATGTTATCTGGTCAGGTTACAGGATATATTTTATAAGATAAAATGTTATTTTTTAAAATGTTACGAAATAAGCAGTGACGATAATGGTGAATCAATTCGGAAAAAAGAGGCATTTGGGGCGCTTAAACGGCTTACACTGAGTAAACCTTAGGAGATATATCAAATTAATGTTCTTCGTAATTGTAGATCTTAAAAATACCTTATCATCTAAAGTTCACTGCCCGATGGCATTCTGTGGTCCACGAGAGCGGAGCCACAGGCACAGCTAGCATATGATAAATTTCAATTTTTCTTACAGATGTTCGGTTATAGCAGCCGCCAACCCGATAGGGGGGCGGTACGACGCGTCGTTAACGTTTTCAGAAAACGTGAACCTGTCGGAACCGATCCTGTCGCGGTTCGACATCCTCTGCGTCGTGAGAGACGAGCCGGACCCTATGAACGACGCTCGTCTAGCGAGGTGAGCGGTTCTAATACTACTGTTACCGTAGCTTAAGGAGCCCTGGAAATCCTACTCATCGCAGGAACACAAAACTAGGTTATTTGACTGTATGGTGAAGGTATTCCACCAGTCTCGCTGCCCCAAGTAGTCTTCACATTAACTCATAATTGCTTAAAAATTTCACAAGCCGATACCTTCACCTAAAGTTAAATAAGACTATCGGGTTAGAGGCACCTGATACCAACTTGGCCCATTTGACTTGGCACAGAAACGAGCTATGGGAGTTGTTGACGATCCTAGTCTCACAAGCGATATCGAACCTTTAAGACTAAGGACAGACCTTGCCTCCTTATGCGTGTTCTGCAGCTTGTATAATAGGTTGTGTTCTGAGGAATTGTTCAACATGATGCCAACGGCTACCTTCCACCATCGGCAGGGAGTTCATCCTCACACCTTGGAACCTAAATGGTCGCGGACAGTCCGGTTTCAGAGGAGTTTTCTTCCGCGAACTCTCCGGATGTTTGAATCCCTGCAATGAGTCTGAGCTTTCGGTGAAAGAAAACATTGGAGGAAACCATAGCATGGTGGTAGGGCTTTTTGTAATGCTCATTCAAGTTGAACGTTTGTCGCCAAGCACCAATAGGTGTGTTCCGGCAGCTGCACTTGAGAGCCAGTCTTCCACTAAATTTAGCGTGTTATCATCTTGGGTCACATCGTTACTTAAAATCAGGCGAGATTGTGGTCACTACGCCAAAACCTATAATGATAAAAAAATGTGGAATGAGCTCCCTGCTGAGGTGTTCTTAGGGGACTACAATACGGGTTTCTTCAAAAGGGGAGTTAATTGGTTCTTATAAGGTCAACAACGCGCATATGTTTTGCATCTGATGTTGCAAGCGTTCATAGGCTGTGTTGGCAGCTTACCATCAGGCGTAAGCTTGTTTACTACAATCGTGGTATAAGAAACTAAATTATTATTCTTTGTCGTATGTCAAGGTTCGTCGTGAGCTCGCACATCAAGCACCATCCGACACAGAGAGGCACGGTACTTGAAGAGGAGAACGCTCCAGACCCTGACTTCATTCTGCCCCAGGATTTGCTCAAAAAGTATATTGTGTACTCGAGGGAGAATATACACCCTAAACTACAAGTAAGTTAACTCGACTTGTATACAAATCATAAAAAATACTTTAATCAATTTAGTCCCTAGGAAGTGCCACTACCACTGGTTTGAACAAACATCCTAGCCGTCAAGAAGGGCCAACCAGGGATTCGATCAGGTTTATCAATTATCTTCTATACATATTATAAAACTCAACGTCTCTGTCTGTCCATTTATGTTCTTTTCAAATGAAAACCACTTATCCAATTTACATGGTTTTTATTTTAATTTATATCTATATTATCAGGCCACGTTATGGGATATATTTTGTAAGGTAAAGTAACATACGAAATAAGCGGTGACGATAATGGTGAATCAATACGGAAAAAAGACGCCTTTGGGACGCTTAAATGTCTTACGCTGAGTAAACCATACGTGATATATCAAATTAATGTCTAAAATAATTGCAGATCTTAAAGAGATCTACAAAAAAGTCTACGATAGCATTTGTCTATCCTCTAAGGATCAGCCACAATAAGCATTTTCGTCTTGTGTCTTAGTCCACGCGATCGGGGCCGCGGGCATAGCTAGTTTTATATATTTTTAATTGTGTAATCATTGTCAAGCATAACAAGTATATTTAGTGGATGTACGAAGAGGGAGCCATTTCCAGACATCACTATTAGTCAAGTAATCATCCTATAATAACGTTTTGACAGTTAAACAAACCGGCTTGACATGATTCTTGAACTCATGTTCCTGAACATCGATATTGACAATCGGAGAGTGACCAAAAAAACCTTTTATTAGTCTTACAAATATTCCTGTTTCTGAAGTAACTTGTATAATTTGGTGGAAATGTAACATTAACTGTGAAAAAAGCTTCTGCGATGCCAAATTATAGAACAAAAACTTGAATACAATGTTGGCGATATACGATCATAATACTTGTTAGTTCACGACTCCTTTGTTTGCAGAATATGGATCAAGATAAAGTGGCAAAAATGTACAGTCAGTTGAGGCAGGAGTCTTTGACGACCGGTAGCTTGCCCATCACTGTGAGGCACATTGAGTCTGGTGAGTCTATCTAAAAGTTTTTTTTTATATACTACAAAAGGTAAACAAGCATACGGCAATACTATAGGAATCACAAGCAGGTTGCCGAACCTCCTACCCCAAAGAGCTCTGGAAACCCTACTGAACGCAGGAACGCAACACAAGGTTATTTCGCTGCGATCTTCAGTACTCTCTTATCTAAGAAGAATGTAGAGTGCATGTAATATATAATAGTAAGGAATGTATGGAGTGGCCTTCATTGTCGTTTATCATAATATCAACGTCTAACTTTGATATTGCGATTGTTAGAACATTCCAGAATCGTCCATCGCTATAATAATAATAATAATAATCGGTTTCCAGTAATCCGTATGAGCGAAGCGCACGCACGTATGCATTTGCGGTCGCAGGTAGCGGAGGAGGATGTGAACCTGGCCATCCGCACTATGCTCGAAACCTTTGTCGATGCCCAGAAATACAGTGTCATGCGCGCCATGAGACAGGTACACTACCAAAAATCATTATTATTACAATAACAAAGTTAAGCGCTGGGATTTATCACCATCACAATAACAATATTAAGCGATATGATTTATAATTAACACTTGATGTTAACCATTGTAATTTATCATTATCACAAATCATGTTAAGCTGTGTGATTCATCACCATCACAATAACATTATTAAGCGGTGTGATTCTCACCATCACAATAACAATATTAAGCGGTGTGATTCTCACCATCACAAAACCAACTTTATGCGGTGTGATTCATCACCATCACAATAACAATGTTAAGCGGTGTGATTCATCACCATCATAATAACAACGTTAAGCGGTGTGATTCATCACCTTCACAATAATAATGTTAAGCGGTGTGATTCATCACCATCACAATAGCAACGTTAAGCGGTGTGATTTATCACCATCACAATAACAATGTTAAGCGATATGATTTATCATTAACACTTGATGTTAACCATTGTAATTTATCATTATCACAAATCATGTTAAGCGGTGTGATACATCACCATCACAATAGCAACGTTAAGCGGTGTGATTTATCATCATCACTTGATGTTAACCATTGTAATTTATCATTAACACTTGATGTTAACCATTGTAATTTATCATTATCACAAATCATGTTAAGCTGTGTGATTCTCACCATCACAATAACAATATTAAGCGGTGTGATTCTCACCATCACAAAACCTACTTTATGCGGTGTGATTCATCACCATCACAATAACAATGTTAAGCGGTGTGATTCATCACCATCATAATAACAACGTTAAGCGGTGTGATTCATCACCTTCACAATAATAATGTTAAGCGGTGTGATTCATCACCATCACAATAGCAACGTTAAGCGGTGTGATTTATCACCATCACAATAACAATGTTAAGCGATATGATTTATCATTAACACTTGATGTTAACCATTGTAATTTATCATTATCACAAATCATGTTAAGCGGTGTGATTCATCACCATCACAATAGCAACGTTAAGCGGTGTGATTTATCACCATCACAATAACAATGTTAAGCGATATGATTTATCATTAACACTTGATGTTAACCATTGTAATTTATCATTATCACAAATCATGTTAAGCTGTGTGATTGATTCATCACCATCACAATAACGATGTTAAGCGGTGTGATTCATCTTTCACACATCATCAACACAACCACAATATTAATGGGATTGAAAATAGTTTGCACTTTAATTTTTTAATGAGGACTAGGCCTTCATGTCCTTTTACGTAACACACCAATATGTTTCATGACAGAGTTTCAACTCTAAGATTTATATTATTTCGTTTTTTTTTTTCTTGTTTTAGACGTTCCAAAAATATTTATCATACAAGAAAGATCACAGCGAATTGTTATACTACATACTACGGCAGCTGACTATGGACCAACTGGCTTACATGCGGGGCCTGCACAACCACTCCCAGTCGACCATAGAGATATCAGAGAGGGATCTCATTGAACGTGCGAGACAGATCAACATAACCGATCTCAAACCGTTCTACGACAGTAGGATATTTAAAATGAATTGTTTCAGCTACGATAATAAGAGGAAAGTGATTATTCATACCTTGCCAGATACGCCGAGCACTGCCTCTTAACATTTCAATAGTATGTTATCATATTTATAAGGATTTACAAAACACGCTTTATCAAATGATTGTGCGTGAAAACTTATTATAAGCAACTGATTATTCCTTATTTTCAATGAGCGCAAAAAATGACATTAGGTGCAAAAACGATTTTTAGATAACGGAAGAAATGGTTTCGTTTTAATAACGTAAGAAATAGTGTTTCAGTTTAATAACGGAAGAAATAATGTTTCAGTTTAATAACGGAAGAAATAATGTCTCAGTTTAATAACGGAAGAAATAATGTTTCGTTTTAATAACGGAAAAAATAATGTTTCAGTTTAATAACGGCAAAAATAATGTTTTTTTTATAACGGAATAAAAAAAATTTTGTAAGGGTAAAAACATTTTTAGTTCTAAGGGCGAAAAATCTCAATAGTGACTAGATATGATATCCCCATGGACTTTTATTTTAATTAGGGGATTTTGAGAAAAGTCATATTAAGTTTTTCTAACAACTTGAACACTGTTATAATATACCCACCTTTAGTTAATTTAATTTTAACCTTTAAACGCATTGTGATTTATTTCTATATCAATAAGTTTTTTACTTCCTACTAACCAAATCATTTTTTTTTATAAAAATAAAATTCATTCATCTAAGTGTTAACAATTGTATTAGAAAATATTTATAGAAAAATACCTGTTCTGTTTTTACATGACTTATTGAAATTTGAAACCATTTAATTTTCATCATTAACAAAAATAAGTGTAACACTTTTCCCAATTAACTTTACCGGGTGTTTTATCCGATGGTGAATCACCATACATATAGTGAAAAACATAGTTTATACATGTATGTGGATATAGTATGCCTCAAACTCTTATTACACTATCCGATTTTAAAGGACCTTACCCTTAATGTAGGTTAGTTTATAAAAGTTACGTAGTACACAAAGTTTCCGATTTACGGCGATCGTGTTGGCCTGATATATCTAGTTAAGGAGCTCCTTCATTTAGTGATAAGTGCGGAGACGTATAAGGTAAAACCACCAGTAATTGACACTGCACCAATAGTTGACACTCTGACGAAGAAAATTAAATACATATTAAGAAAAAAAGGAAGCCAAAGATCGAGATGGCAAAAATCACTGATTATTGATATATTTTTAATGTTATAAATACATATAGGTACAGTCAGTTATAAAAGTCGGTTAACAAACTCACGACTTCAAATCAATTTAGTATCAAATATTTAATTTTCTTCGTCAGAGTGTCAACTATTGGTGCAGTGTCAATTACTGGTGGTTTTACCTTATATCATGTTTTTATTTATAATTCAGATTTTTAACTTGAACGTTTACAAATTTTTCAAAACGTGTCTGGGACATTTTCAGACAACAGGTGTTTACACTAAGATCTGGTCCCCGGGAGAACTATTAAGACTAAATAAAACGCGGTAACTGATATTTGCACAACTAAACCGAATTACGATGCAGACTTAACAAACTGCAACATAAAAACTTAAATTTTTTAGAGCAGCGCCATCTAGTTAGTCAATTTGTAATTTACAAATATATTTTATAATACGATTAGACAACAAGGATTGTGATATTAAGCAGCTAATCTTAAATCTTGGTAACGAGTTCCCTGGGGTTATAACAGGCGTTTTTGTTTAGCACAAGCACTTTGTCTTAGAATCGAGTCTTTTTTTATTCTTAAACTAGAAACTACTAAACTTCATAACATTGTTGCAAGTATTGAAATAACTACTAAACTTCATAACATTGTTGCAAGTATTGAAATAACTACTAAACTTCATAACATTGTTGCAAGTATTGAAATAACTACTAAACTTCATAACATTGTTGCAAGTATTGAAATAACTACTAAACTTCATAACATTGTTGCAAGTATTGAAATAACTACTAAACTTCATAACATTGTTGCAAGTATTGAAATAACAAGCAAAAGTTACCTTTTGTAGGTTCCACGGTGAGGGTCAAGGGTAATGGATAAGGGATACTCTAATCCTTCAAACAGGGCCTTGAAATCGTATAGTGTAGTAGTCACTTAGTATATCACTGTGCAATGAGCAAGGGATAATATTACATCGTGTTGAATTTAAAGAGCATTATTGCTTGATTACACAACTATCCAGCGTCTCTTTATAACATGTCATTGTACTTTAACATTTAATACAGATTAAATATAAAGTATATTTCGACTTGCTTAATTTTATAGTGAACTAGCTGTGCCCGCGGCTCCGCTCGTGTGGACAACTCAAAACCTTTATTTTGTATTTTTTTGTGTGGAATCTTAATTATTTTTCTAATATAAACGTAGTCGAAGTCATTCCTTATAAAACATCAGCGATCTGCTAGTGAAAGTCCCGTCAAAATCGGTCCAAACGTTTCGGAAATTAACCGGAACAAACAAACAGACAGACAAAAAATTTAAAAACTGTTTTGTTTATTGTAGTTACGGAGTATACCTTCATATGTATTTAGTACTTCTTCTTTAATTAATGGCACCGTGTGTACATGACACAATTTTGCCAATGTCCGTAGATATATATATGGATGTACATTCTCTATGGTAGGTAGTGAAAAGGTGTTATTTTGACATTACAAACAGACTCTTCAATTTTATTATATTTATAAATCAGTTTGTATTATATTGAATACACAGTTTACACCGCCGCCATGTATAATTAAATATGCGCACATCATTACTAACCAAATCTATACATACAATAAAATTGAAGTGTATGTTTGTAATGTCAAATTAAGCGGGGTTTACTAAATGCATATGAAAGTATCCCTATAACAAAAATACCATTTTTTAAATTGTTGTCTGTCTGTGCGTTCCGGGTAATCTCCGAAATGGTTGGATCGATTTTGATGAGGCTTTCATCGACAGATAGCTGATGATATAAAGAATATTTGAGGCTAGTTTTGTTTTAGGAGAATAATTAGGGTTCTGCACTAAAAATAAGTTTTTTTAGTAGTCCACGCGTGCGAAGCAAGGGGCACAGCAAGTGACCGATAAAAGTAAGACGCGTAGAAGCCTCCCCCCTCCGTTCTTCAAATCAAAGTTCTGCTCACGGGCTCGTGACTGGAGTTATATATACAAGAATAATCATGATCACCAATTTGTGATATTTAGGTAGCCTAACATATTAGGGAGCGTTCAAGTATTACGTAATTAGTCAGATCGCGACTTAATTGCATACGCGCAACAGTCCGAGCCGAGGTCCGGCCACTTTGGCACCCTCGGATGTTGTTGCTTAGCTTTCGTGGCTGAGTGCCCTAAGCGCTCGCCCCCAAGCCCGGTAAAGCTGTAAAAGCCGTAAAGGCTCCAGGGCCCCAAAGGCTAACAGTATAGTCAGTTCGAAAAAAAAAAGTATCACGTAACGAATTAGGGGGGGAGGGGGGTTCTTCTGAAACGTTACGATGCGATTCAGGGGCAGGGAGAGGGTTTTGAACTAGCGTTACGTAACATTATTTTAACCTTACAGACGGTTTTTTGTGACCTTTGTGACTTTTGTGACCTTTGTGTAACATAATTGTGACTTTCAGGTAAAAATAGTCACTTGGCGGTGGTTACGTAACGTTTTACTAGGGGGTGGGGGGTAAAGAAAGATGTTACGGCGCGTTACATGGGGGGAGGGGGGGTCAAAAATCTCCAAAAACTGCGTTACGTAATACTTGAACGCTCCTTTAGTGTCAGGAATGTGTTCAGTAAATTAAATAATATTAATGTTTCGATTGTAAGGAAATTTACACAAACCATAGATTTAATATATATATAAATCGGCAACTCGAAAGAGAAAGAGCTTAGTAAACGGTTGTGTTAAAACGAGATAGGAATACTAGACCATTTTCTTATGTCTTTAGCACCGAAGAAATATAAGGTTTTTAAATGTAATTTAATGTTTGGTAGACGTGTTTAATTGTGGTTACGTGTACTGTACGTAACCTCGATGTAAGTCATATAACAAACACAATCAATAAAATAATACGCCTACACTAGTGTATTCCGTTTTTGGTCACGTTTCATTCAACCTACTGCGGATTATTCTATATTAAATCTATAAACAAAATACTTCAGTGATTTAATGTACCTAACTGTACTAAGTGCCTTCAATGCGCAGTACAAAATAAAATATGTTTGTAGTATGTAAGCCTATAATAATATTATTAGTACATTCTAATTAATTATTATGTTTATTTGAATTATGTTACAAGCTCATTGAAATAAATTTCGTACAATTAAATCTAGTAGTTTCTCTTTCTCTTGTATCTGTTTTTTTATTGTTATAGGTTTGGCGTAGTGGCCACAATATCACCTGATGTTAAGTGACGATGTGGCCCAAGATGGTCACACACACAAACCTAGTGGAAGACTGGCTCTCAAGAGCATCTGCCGGAACACACCTATTGGTGCTTGGCGACAGTTTTTCAACTTGAGGGTGGTAGCTAGCCAGGCGAGCATTAGAAAAAGCCCTACCACCATGCTATGGTTTCCTCACGATGTTTTCCTTCACCGAAAGCTCAGGCTCATTGTAGGGATTCGAACTCACGTCAATCGACGCGAAGTCGTACACGCTACCACTGCGCCATCATCGCTTCAATTCATCATTACTTCCCGTAATAATGCATTCAGCGCTTGGCGTTGGTGTATTAATTCAAATTATATATCTTATGAAAATCACGTTTAAATATTATAAATTGACTATAAGGAGGTCGTACTATTGACTGGTTTGTCTTTACTATTGACTGATGGCCATCGCAAAAAGCGGCCGACGATTAAGTGGTTAAAGCACATATGTTCTCGCTTGGAACGTCGGACCGTTCACACCTGAACAGACTTCTTGTATGGTCAGCCAAAGACAATAAAGATGGCAACTCCGTAAGCCACACTGTTCATCATAAGACCGTCCTTAATGACGTCATACTTTAGTCATTCCTGTTGGAAGACGTCATCTATTATAACGTTCGATCTCTTGCTCCGACATATATGATTAACGGGTGAAGTCGAGGCAATGCAGAATAATACAAAATCAACTTTACAACAAATGAGACAAACAAACCTAGGATCTGCCTAATGGTAAGCCGTTTGCGCGGTTTGCACTAGCGCTTTGCTGACCTTGAACCCCCTACCCCAAAGAGCTCTGGAAACCCCACTCACCGCAGGATCACAACACTAGGTTATTTGGCTGCGATCTTCTGCAGGGTGGAGGTATTCCACCAGTCGGACAGCCGCAGGAAGAGAAATCTCCAAAGAAATTTGTGCCCAACCTCTCTTTAATTAGATCGGAGGTGATCGGACATCGCGTCTATCTGCGTGGAATTTCACTAAAGGAATCATAATGTTGATTACATTAGAATAGTGATAAGACATTTCCTAAAAATTTTTTGAGATAGTCTATCGCCAAGCGCCAATGTGTTCCGGCAGGCGCGTTTACGTCAACGTCAGGTGAGATTTTAGCCAAACGCTAAGAATTAAAACTATAAAAAAAAAATTAAGCTTGTTAGCTGCTTTCCCTCACACAGACTGTCTCTTGAATGTTTTAAAATTACATATTTTCCACCGAAAATAATCATTTTCAATAAAAGAATTATTCACCATTCAAACCATTTTATTTATTTCATATTTTATATCAAAACTGTTACATTTTACTTTACTAAACAATTATGAAACAAATTTGAAGATACACTCCCATTAAGTCTCAGAGACACTGTCTATGACATCTATGTAATAAGTGACTGACTATCTACTATCTAGAGAATTCATAATGTCTAGTCAATTGTAGCTATTTTACAAAGCGTGAAAACAGTATGCTAAAATCTCTTTAAATATAAAATACATTTCCGAACCAAAAAAACACATTCAAACACAAAAATTAAATAACCCTAGTTTATATTCTAAAGATAATTAAATCTCACAAAGAATTATATATAGACTTAGTGCCACAAAAAACCTCTAAAAACAGTACCTACTGGACTTTTATAGAATATCACAAATAAACGTCAACTGAATGAAGTACATCCCTGAAATTTTCCGGCACTTAGACCATAATATAAATTCTAAGTACACATTAAAAATAATACTACACCTATTATACATTTAATCTGAATTGAAAATACACATACATAAATAACATTAAGATTACATATTATATCTAAAAATTTATCCTAACACTGTGACTGGCAACTACCATGAATTGTAAACATCTCTTAAATGTCCTGCACCAAAATAAGAAAAATCCTGCTTGTTAATGATACCTACCTGGTTCAAGTCAATGATGTTGACATTTCAGTTCAAACAACCCTTGGCTAATATTAGAAAAATATTCATATAATACAAATTTATTACTTATTTAATTTTAATTAAAAATAGCAGAAAACATAGATCAGAATAATTAAACAAATGTTAATGTTAAAAAGATATTATAAGTATTGTTAACATTTATTTTATTAATGTTAAAAGATGTTCAGACTTTGAAGTATTGTTAACACATTTTTTAAATTCTATATTAAAAGGCTTTCTATAAATAACAGAAACATTTTTATGAGACAATAAGATCAACATTTCCATAAATTAATAAGCATAACCTTTTTCTACTATTAGCCTCTCTGCACTCAAAACTTTTCCTAACATACTTAACAATCACTGCAGGATTCAGACCCGCTGGAGCTTTCCGAGTCACTTCCAGATTCATCACTGCTGTCACTCTCTGATGAGCTTGAGCTGTCTGAGGAAGAATCTGAAGAGCTATCTGAAGAACTCTTGTCTGAACAGTCCTGGCAGTCATCTTCACGTTTCTTTTTGTTGGGTATTTTGCAGCTGCCATTGCTGCAACAAAAACAAATTGTTTTTTTTTTTTCAATACAATGAATATTGTAATGAGATCTATAATCTAAAGTATTATTATAAAAAGCTAAAATTTGAATGATGAACCATTGACCCAATCTAAAAAGTATTTCAGAAATTGAAAGCTATAACAGGCTGATGGTTGTAGGTTATATGTACTGTTGTTAAGAATTTTATTAAAATTAACGCATACGAAATCACAGGCGATTGCTAGTATTTAAATAGAACTAGAGTATAAGAACGAAAAATAAAGAAGTAAGCCTTTTTTTCGATCTAACTATACTGTTAGCCTTAGGGGCGGCTTTTACAGCTTCACCGGGCTTGGGTAAAAGAAAGCTATTGTTGATACAGTATATACCCAAGTAAATCCACTTTGGAATTGAATAAATACAACACAATTATTTCTATTTTAATGTTCATATCACACCTGAAATTATAACGTTTTGTAGTTCACACATCTGTTAGTCTTTCTTTTTTAAGAAGGAACATGTATATGATGCTTATACATTATATTTTAAAATAAAAAAGAACACTGAAACTACTGTCATAATAATAAGGGATCGTTTTTCACCACATTATTATTGATAGATGGTATCAGGTTTACACTGGCTAAATTTCCTCAATTCAACATCTGTGTGTGCTTATTTTGCATGATACAGGTCGTCTTTAATCATGCCAGCCCAATTCTTGCAGGAAATCCACTTTTTTTTTTTTTTTCGAACTGACTACACTGTTAGCCTGAGGGGCCCTGGAGCCTTTACGGCTTTTACAGCTTTACCGGGCTTGGGGGCGAGCGCTAGGGCACTCAGCCACGAAAGCTAAGCAACAACATCCGAGGGTGCCAAAGTGGCCGAACCTCGGCTCGGACTGTTGCGCGTATGCAATTAAGTCGCGATCTGACTAATTCCCTATCCGTAATTCGATCTAAACTAACTATACATATATACATGTTTCTCCCCCTGGGAGGAGGGAAGGAACATGTGTATGTGTATTTAGTGGTCTGAAATTTTTGTCTACTCTAACTAGGCAAAAAAAGAAAAAAAGGTCCCTTACAGAACCTATGTACCTATGTGTGTTGTGCATGTGTGTATAATGCAGTGTCATGTATGGCTGTGAAAGCTAGTGATTGTAGAGTCACTTGTATCGCGCGAGCGGCTGCTTGTCTCAAGGGTTCCATGCCGATGGATCGGACCTAGGCTTGAGTTGCCGCAGAGGAGGGCGGTCGTGGCGGGTGTGAGGAAATCCACCAGTCGCCTGATGTTGTTAAAGACCTTCAGAAGAGTCTGTACCAAGGTTTTTAACTCAGTATTGAACCAACTCTCTGCACTCCTAGAGTATATATTCGGTAGTTTCTTCTATTCCCATACACTCTCAGCATACGGGGCTTTCAGCAATACATACATAGGTGTTGATAGGTGGTATATGAAATAATTGAGGTAATCCTATGTAACTGATGGGTATTTTAACATTTAGTTGCTCTAGTTTATTCTCTATAAGTTAGTACTTGACTATGATCTGAGACCAAAGATAGTAAAACATGCTACCATAGTAATGCCGAATTTTTACTTTACTAAGTATAGGCCACACTGTCCTTCCTACCAAACAGAGGTTATATAGGGAGCTCTCTAAAATCTACAATGTTTACGCCACTGCTTGGTACTTTAATAATGAGGCTGGACCTTATGAGCAACTGCCAAACAATAGATGTTTAATGGCAGGCTTACAACTTGAGAATGATAGCTTACTAGGTGAAAATCAGAAAGTAATCATATCATCATTGCACAGTTTTATCATGGTGTTTTCCTTCAGTTTTAAAATTATAAAAACTCCAAACCCACATTAGTTGTACAGCGTCTGTTTCAATTAACTTGTTAGCTTTGGGTAAACCTATAATGAGCTTAAGCTAATAAGCTGGGCTAGTAAGTTTTGAATTAACAATTTATCAGTAAGACCTAATTTGCTGCCTGTGATTTTATACAAGCCATATATCTATACTAATATTATAAGAGGTATAAAGTCTGTATGTTTGTAGGAGGTAATCTCTGGAACTACTGATCTGATCCTGAAAGTTTGTTCAGTGATACAAAACAGCATTTTCCCAGAATGATAAAGGGTATATTTATTCTTTTACAATTTGATATTGTAACTGGCAATGCCCGTGGCTCCAGAATGCTGTTGGATGAGCGCACGCATGAATGCGCTGCCTCAAAAATGCTTATTGTGGGTGAACCTTAGAAGATAGACATATGCTGATTTTTTGTAGGTCTTTTTAAGATCTACAATTGTGTAGTAAATTAATTTGATATACCTCTTATGGTTTACTCAACATAAGCCATTTAATAGTCCTAAAAGCATATTTTTTCAGAATTGATTCACCATTATCGGCACTGCTTATTTCTTATGTATATATATTATTATTCATGAAAAAAAAATCCTATAACCTGGCCAGATGGCATACCTATGAATTAATGGAACAACTATTTAAATGGTATTAGTAGTTTTCGTGTGAAAAGAACATAAATGGACAGAGAGACTTAACTATATAGATAATTGAATTTCATGATAATTATCATGAAAGATGTCACATGTTATTACTCTAGGCACTGCTAGTATATGCTACAAGCAATAATTGCTACTGTAAAGCAACCAAACATGAATTTCAATATGTTGGATGGTAGTATTTTCCATCTCAAGTAGCCAAATTAAAGATTTGTAAAAAGTACATATTTAATAATTACACCAATTTGTACTTCAAAGTCAACCTTTAATCAAATTAAATCAAATAAAAATTAAACCTTTAAAATCATTTAATCTCACTATATTTAACACTGTAGGTTAACATAACAGAGATTGAAGTCGAACTGAAGTCTCTAATACAAAATCTCATCATGGGGGTATAACAAAAAAAAAACTTAGTCTCCGTTTTTCCACAAAAGAAAATTATAATGATTTATGATATTTTATGGAAGTGAAAAAATGTCCCATAGGAGATCTAATATTACTTGTCTAATAATAAAATGATTGCACTGCTCTGGAAGTAAACGAAATCCATTGAGGGTAGTTTAAAAACAAAAAACTTTCTAGAACATGAAGTATATTGTACCTGCACTGTCCCTCTTTATTGGCCTTCAAATTCAACTTCAGCACCTGTGTACGCGACGGGCGCATCAGTATCTTGCGTTTCCCTTTGCATTCGTAGCTCCAATGACCGTACTCCAAACACTTTTGGCATTTTATTCCTTGAGGAAAGGCAGCTGCCAGAGCCGCCTGCCTTTTATAAAAAAGAATCACGTTTATACATCAACACGGAATGAATAAATATACCGATAGAGAATATATTTAAAGAATGATTACTTTTTCCTCGCTGCTTGATGTCTGTTGTAAGTTCCTAAAGTCATGATGAAAAAACGTTAAGTTCTTGAAACGACGGTTGTAAAAATATGTAGGTATACCAAATTATTCTTTATTTTTTCTATGAACACTGATTTTAAGATCACTAACTGCAAGAGCTCGTATGCAAATGATTTCAATAATCACTTCACAATAGAAAAAATAGCAAGCGTGGATAAAGCGAGCGCAGCTGTCAAAATTATAAACAAAATATAGATCAAAATTTATGTTGTCTATGGTACATAATTATGTTATTTTTCATAATAATCTTCGTATATTTATTCGTATATTTTCACTTTATTATTATTTGTAATAAAGTGCTCGATAGATGGCATGTTCGCCATATTCGTTTATACACTCTTAAACCAAATTAACACAAAATTAGAATTACATTAATAATCATAGACGATTACGACTATTTTTAATTTCTGCATTATAAAAACGCTATTTGTTGTGCTATTCCCAAGTCCGATGAAACTGTTAAAAGCCGTTTGAGACTTCAGGGCTCTTTCGGCTAAAAATTTAGTCAGATAGAAAAAATAATAATAAAATAATAGCACTGAAATATTATGCAATATCGCTATCTCACATCCGGTGACACCACTGTCTATCTAGTTCCTGGTCTGTCTTCATAAATTTTTCTGAGGGGCATTTTTGACATTTCTGTTGACATAACACATTAGACACAATTACAATAATGACATTGTCATAGTGACAGTTCTTACGTGGAGCTCGCAAGTTGGGTTGTTTGTGTTCTTCATAATACCTTTTTAAATTTCATAATATAAATAAATAACTGTTATAGGTTTTGAGATGTCCGAATTTAATTTAGCAATAATAAAATGTCGGATTGGTTTTGGAGGGTGATCGCTTTGAAGGCCGCGTTCGCGCTGACTTGCTTCGTTTGTAGTCTACGTGCCGACGATACTGTGCAAAAGTTACCATTCTGTAACCCGTCTAATGCGAAGGATTCGCCAGTCTACACCGAGTAAGCGTTTTTTTTATAAAATTCCATTTTCATATAATCGGATCATATTACATAACCAATGGATTTCGTTTATAGTATTGTTTGTAAACAAACGAATTATATACACTATATAATATGTTATTGACATAATATTCCATCGTATGGCATTATTTAATACATACAACAATTTATAATAAAATGTTTATAGCTGATAGTAAATTGTAATGACATGTTTTCACAAACAAGTTTGAACTTGTTCATTTATTTATTTTACTATCTTAATTAAAAAAATAATTCGATATTAACATATACTAACTAATGCTAACACCAATATCATAAAATCAATTAAAAGAATTAAAATTTTAAAGTATCAAAATTCAAAACTGGATATGATTAGAAGATGCATGAAAAATAATAAAGAGAACTAATTTTAGATAATTATCGCAGTTTTTAATCATGATTCATATGTTTTCTAATAGTTTCTACAAATTTACAGCAATTATGATCTCTAGTTATTTTAATCTTCCAACTTAAATTAACTTAAAATAGATTTAAATCTGTGGCCATATGATTTCTACAAATTGTTATTCTTTTTGTTATTGCTCTGCAGCAGCACTTACCAGTGTCAATATTTTTAAGCCTAACTTCATAGTCTTTTCTAATCTCAAAGTCGGGTCTAACAAGATGGTGGCTGCCTAATTAAAACTGTTTAGGGAGTTTTTATGGTAACTTAAAATACATGGTTTTTTAATATATTTTATAATCTACTTCACTTGTGCAAAATAACCAAATTACATTAAAAATTACTGTATAATATATGACCACTATATGGTCAAGATCTTGCCAAAAACTCTCTTGTACAAGAATAAAGTTTTATAATTAGGTGCAAAAGGAGAATAAACTAAATAGCCCACAGATAATTTTAAAATTTATTTAGATAAAGGGAACTAGAATGTACTTATCACATAGTGGTATTGTTAAAATTCTTTAAGATAGATTCTAGTATAATCTGTTGTTTATTTTGATGTTTTATCTCAATTGTGTTTATACAATGTACAGGATGGGTCAAAAAACTTTAATTTTTTTCTTTAGTTACCATGGAAATTTCTCCAAGATGACGAAAAAAAAAATCTGGTAAAGTTTGAGCTCTTAAATAATAATAATAAATAATTACGGAGATTTTGTTACCAATCAGTATCAGTTAATATTTTTAATCATACATAAACTGATTGATCAGTTCACTTTTGAAGTGTAATACTTAAAACGCTATTTCCCTACTCATTTAATTTTAATCTTTTGAAAAGTAAATACTCATTCCTCCTATTCCTGTCTAACACACCAGTAAAAAATCTAAAATTTGTAAAGGGAATGGACCTGGACCGATTGCAATTATGGTTAAAGAAAAGAAAAAAATATTGCAGGAAATTGGAGGATATGGCAATAGCCCTTACCAAGAGGAGAATATTTTGATTTATTGGAAGCTTATTCACATTCCTATTAGTTTGTAGGAAGACATAGATAGTGCGATTATTGACAAGTTCATATAATATTTAAAAAAGTATCGACCTTCAAATGTTATGTGTCAAAATGTAATTATTTTCCCACGATTGTTTTACAAATTACAGTTGTTTTAGTGACCCTACTTTTGTAATTTTCAAAAGTAATGAAAAATCTGAATTTCCTGTGTTGATAAAGCATTATTTTTTAATGGGAAAACATACCATTTAAACAATGTAGTGGCTTGACAAGGTTATTAGGTCTCTGGTTCATCAAACACAAATGGTAGAGAAGTGGTTTGCTAATTTTAAATGCGGGCGTACTAACATTGATGATGGTGAGCGCTCCAGTTGCCCAAATTCGGCAGTTGTTCCAGAAACCACAAAAAAGTGCACAAAATTTGTTTGGAAGACTGTAAAGTGAAATTGCTGATATCTTAAAAATATCAGAGGGTAGTGTATGCACTAATTGGTATGAATATTTGTCCATGAGAAAACTTTGTTCGAAATGGGTACCGTGTTTGCTCACTGTTGACCAAAAACAGTAACATGTTAATGATTCAGAGTGCTGCTTGGAGCTGATTAAGTGAAATAAAAATAATTTCTTTAAGCTATATGTGACAACGGATAAAATGCGGATCCACCACTACACTCCAGAGTCAAATCGAAAATCAGCTGAGTGGACAATATCTGCCGAAAGCCGTCCAAAATGACCACAAACGCACTGGGTAGGTTATGGCGTATAGGTATGAAGAAGAACAAAGTGCTTTTTCATCAAGACAATGCACCTTGCCACAAATGATCGCAACAATGGCACAAATTGTACTTTGAATAAATTTCTTATCACCCATATTCTCCAGATTTAGTCCCCAATGACTATAAACCGTTTGCAAATCCCAAAACACTAATCACCAGAAAAATACATGGCTCAAATGAAGAAGTGATCCCTGAAATTGAAATATTTTGAAGGGTTGGACAAATTGTTCTATAAGAAAGACAGAAATGTTAGAGAAACATTGAAATGTATGCATCGCTCTTGGAGGAGACTATTATTATTATTATTAAGCCTTTATTGCTGCTACTAATTATACATATAAACTAAAATTTTCTTAATCTTTACACATCTAGTATCCCTTTATTAGTGGTCAGCGTGTCATGTGACACGTAGGCCTCTTCCACCAGTTTCCATAACATTCTATCGTTTGCCTTTCTTGGCCATATTGTACCTCCAATTTTCTTTATGTCATATATTTATGAACAAAGTCGAATTTTGCTGAAAAGTTATTGTTTTATTGTTTATCTTACCAACTTATTGAGTGATGTGTTATATCACTGACGTGGCTAAGATAGCTTCCTATTAGTCAACAAATTTATTGAATTGGATTAGTAGTTCTAGAAATTACCTGCTACAACATACAAACTTTACCTCTTTATAACAGTTTTCCTAATTTATAATTCGAAATTTTTTCGTGAAATACTTGTAGTTATTATTATGGAGTAGATGAAATGAAAAATGTTTCAATTTTAAAAATTAATAAGTAAGGAGGAATTTTGTGTACACATAAAAAATTTCTTGTTTTGGCGCCGCAGAAGCATTTGCCAGTGTCAATGTTTTTAAGCTTCCATAGTATTTTCAAAGTGGGATCTAACAAGATGGTAGCTCACTTGTTACGATTATCTAGGGAGTTTTTGTGGCAACTCAAAATGCATGTTACCATTTTATATTTATAATCCATTTCACATGTGCACAATAACCAAACTATTACATGCAAAATACCACCAATATTAAATAATATGAGATAAAAGAAGCTAAGTTAACGGATTAAAATAAAAACCAAAACATGGCAGCTCAAGATCCCGCCAAAATTCATTATTTAAATCTATATATTCGCTCAGTTTAAATACAAATAAAATATATTATATCTTTTATTGTTTTAGTTTGGTGATAGTGAGTACATTGGATGGACGACTGACGGCATTCTCAACACAAAATGGAGCCAAGGCCTGGGATCTGGAAACACAGCCATTGTTATCATCTAATCTACATAATGTTGAAGTAAATATTTTATTATAGTATAGCAAAGCCATTTTCCGTTTTCCGCTGTTAGGTTTCACCCGCGTATGATTGTAATAAATCGCTGATTGATTATTTATAATACTTCAGTTTTACTACAGTCATCGAGAAGAACTGGCAAGAAACTAGATCTATTTTATTATATGTATATATTGCTTTAAGTTTTTGATTTTTTTCTTTTTTCAGTTGACTTCAGGCGGAAAATGGGTACGACTAGTACCTTCCCTGCGAGGAACTCTTTACAGTCTCAGCGGGGACACCATCGAACCATTGCCTTTCGACACTGAGCAACTATTATCATCATCGTTTAAATATTCTGATGACTTGGTTGTAGCTGGTAAGTTTACTTCTAAAACGACCGTATTCATTTTAAGGTTTTAATTTTACAATGCGTTTGTTATAATCGACAATCTTCTTATACATAAAAAAAAAATTCAAGTGCGTGTCGGGCAACGCGCAGTGTAGGGTTCCGTAGTTGCCCGTCACAGAATGTAGACTTAGAAGGGGGTACGAAATTACTTCTCCAAGTACATTGTATAAGTCGGTTGACTTAGCTGACTGCTTAGCTGTGATAGTTTTCCTTTTAACTTTCTTTATATATACTACTCTCGTGAATTTTTTCACATATCCAATAACAACCATTTAGCTGTCAGGGGGGCACTTTGATCTAACAAAAATTAGCACTAAATTAGCTTAATATTTCGTAAACTGATCTCGGAATCGAAAAATCACATACCTATAATATTTTTGAACGACCTATCCAACGATACTACACACCATGTGAGAATGTTTTTTATTAGATCTTTTTTAGCGTGATTAATATGTATACCCGTACAAAACTACAGTTTTCTAGTACTAAGAATGTTTGAGCTAAGACGCTGACAGGCAGACGAACATAGTGAAACTGTAAGGCTTCCTTGTTAACTTCCAAACCCTATCTTTCTTGCCGGTTCTTCTCGATGACTGGGATGTTTTCCGAACAGAGTACTTTTTTTATGATTGGCCATAAATTACGCTTAAACAGTTAGAAGGATTGTAATGAAATTTGGCGTAAAAATAATTTATGTCATAGACCAGGACATAGGAAACTTTTTTGCTTAGTGAATAGGGTGGGCAACGGCTAGTAAATATATGTAAATAAATAAAAAATGTATTAATATTAACATGAATTATACTAGAAAAAGAAGTTGAGGAGTTAATAGGATAGTATTGAATGAGCATGCCATAAAGAGGATGAAAGTTATATAACTAGAAGAAGGTCAACTTTAAAAGATACTGAGATAGAGGAAGACCAAAGAAGGTATAGATGTGTGAAAAATGCTATTTGTGTAAAAGGCGTAAATACTGAGATGAGAGGAAAACACGCTGTGCCGACCTTACTTAGCTGGAATGAGGACAAGAAGAAGAAAAATAATTGAGAATGTTTATTTTGAGGTTAGGAGATTCTATCATGGCCAATACTGAGTTTCTATATTTTGCTGGGCAATAACAATATACATGGTGAGGAGTCGTCACAAGCAAGGCGTTTCATTGTCGAATAACATTTACCCAGCATACGTTATTATTAAATTAAGTTATTCGATATAGTGCCCTCATCACCGATCCAAACTCGCACCTTTCGCCGTTGGCTGGCTGCTCATCCTCACACTCTAAAACCTAGCCGAAATGCGACAACAGTAAGGTTCTATAGGACCTTCCTGTCACGTACGCTAGGGTTGTGAAATAGGTTGCCCAGCTCGGTTTTCCCCCAGGACAAAATGACATGAAATTATGACATGGGGCTCTTCAGAATGGGATTGAAATACAGTGTCCAAGGAGCAACATGGCTGTAATGCCTCTGGTGTTGCAGTTGTCCATAGGCGACAGTAACCATTAATCATCAGGTGGGCCGTCTGCCTGTTGGAGCCCTTTAGCATAAAAAAAAAATTGATTCAGGCTGTTGAAGGTTTGAAGTCAATTTATATCCAGAGAATGTTTGAAGTTCTTCCACCAACTGACCGATTAGGGAAACGATTTGCAGAGGAGGAAATGTTGTTCTCCCTCTCGTTCCTTTGTTTCTGAAGCCTATTCTAAAATATTTATCGAAAGGTATCTGGTGGGAAGTTTAGAAGCGACCGATTTACCACCGTCACTATCCGAAGCGTACAGGTGAGATAGCAAATTGGACCGGGATAATTTGTTTGTTCTCTTAAAAGATTACTATGTAAAGTTTGCCATTATATGAATGTTATCTGAAATACTTACATAATGACGGTGTTGTTTTGTTATCGTACGATAAAATTGTAGATTAGTGTATGTAATATTACTCATAGAAGGTTTTGTTATAAATGCATTTCTCTATTTGCTCGACATGAGTCATTGGAATATTATATTGGATTTATGAGATAACTCATTGATAACGTGTACGGACATTGCTTCGATAGAAGTGAGTTCGATTCCCTGCAATGAGCCTCAGCTTTCGGTGAAGAAACACATTGTGATGAAAACCATAGCATGGTGGTATGGCTTTTTAGGGCTTAGCATGTTACCATCTTGGGCAACATCGTCACTTAAAATCGGGAGAGATGGTGGTCACAACGCAAAACCTATAACGAAAAAAAACTTGACTGGTTTGTATAAAGAAGTCGATTATGGTAGATATTTCCGGAGAGGTAGGGCACAGACAATTTTTTTAGAGATTTCGCGACTGGTGGATTACTTCCACTCTATAGAAGATCGCAGCCAAATAACCTTGTGTTGTGTTCCTGTGGTGGGTAGGGCTTCCAGAGCTCCTTGGGTAAGGGGGTTCAAGGTCGGTAACACGCTAGTGATATACCTGTGGAATTACAAGCGTCTATAGGCTACGGTAGCCGCTTACCATCAGGCGGGCCGTATGCTTGTTTGGCCCTTTTCAGTATGAAAGATAAAAAAAATGTCTAGTGCGTGTCGGGCCATGCGTTCCGTAGTTACCCCTCATAATATGCAGACTAATGCCAGGTTTTTGAACATTTCAGTTAAACTTTTACTAGATATTGATTCGATAAAGTTATTTATAAGATAAACGTCGGTTAACTGTCACTGTGTTTCTGAACACCCAATGATGTCTCCAATGTTTTTTTCTGATCTATCTCATGGTGTGTGGTGTTGTTGGATAGGTCGTCCAAAAATATTGCGGGTTATTGCAAACCATTTTTCGCTTCAGGGGTCTTTTTGCGAAATGTTTAGGTTTAAAGTGATTTAATATAAATTCATTATTAACGATCTAACTATAATAATGTTCATTTCGATTGGCAAAATTGAATTTTATGCAGTGCACTCAAGGATTATAATCAATACGGTATGTGTGGTATTAAAAAAATCTGTCACATGTCTTCAATAATTTGTTTTTTTTTTATAATTTTTAAAGTTTCACTTGCATCGTGGTTTCATAAAACCACACAATATTTTTTTAGTAGGCCCGCACGACAGAGACGACTGTCGATGGATTTTAGAAGCCCCGGTGGTCACCAATGCATTCGGATGAAAGATTAAATGAAAGTGCAATTGGATTCCACTGTGTCGTCACTTTGACGTTCTACGAAATTACAAATTATACAGTTTTCAAAATTCTCGGGTGTACCTCCAGTTGTCAGGGTCAGAATGTCAGGGCATTCGATAATTGCTAAACGCTCAGGTAGTTTTTATTTTCTAACCGTGGGAAAATCAAAAATCTATACGTTATCTTTTATGCCACTATACTCGTATATTCTCGCAAGGTCGCCCGTGTGTTGTCTGACAGATAACAGAATTACAAAAGCAAATGATAAACTCTAATCTTGCCGCAACATAATTTCGAGTGGGTAATTTGTTTTGGTTGGTTTTAACGGTGATATTGACTGTCACGAACTATTGATGATTTTGTATCTACTGTTTTGCTGCTTATCATTATTTAATGTTTATGTCAAAATATAATACTTGTGGCTTTGTGGTGTTTTTTTTATACCACACAAACAAACAAGCGTGCGGTCCGCCTGATGGTAAGCGGTCACCGCAGCCTATGGATGCTTACAACACTAAAAGCATCACATCCCTTTAAAAACCCAATTACTCCCTTTTTGAAGACCACCCATACCGTATTCCCCTGGAAAAACTTCAGCAGGGAGCTCATTCCACATCCGGAGCGTTAGCGAAAGAAAACTTCTCTGAAACCGGACTGTCCGCGACCATTTAGTTTCCAAGGTGTGAGGATGAACTCCCCGCCGATGACGAGCGGTGCGATGGTGAAAAGTAGCCGTTGGCATCATGTCGAACTATTCCTCGGAACACAACCCATTGTATAAACGGTAGAACACGCACAAGGAGTCAAGGTCTCCTCAAACTTAAGGGTTGTCGCGTGAACAATAGATAGAGATAAATATAGAAAAATATATATTAAAAGGTATATGAAATTAAATTCATTATTGATTTGTATGTGTATTTCGAAGGCATTTAACAATAAAGTAAGATATAAAATACAGAGTATCTTAATTTTATAGCATATTAATTTTACTTAATCTTCACTATTAAAAAAGTCCACGTTTATGTACGTCTATCCGAACCAGAGCTGCTTGTAAAATCCGTCTTGAGAAACTTGTTTGTATATGAATTTGGCAAACAAGCAGAAGTTGTGAGTTTGGGATCGTCAACGACTCTCACAGCTCGTTTTTGCGCTGAGTCAAATGGCCCAAGCTTGGTATCTAGGTGTTTTTATCATTTGGCAATTAATTATAACTATAACCGTGCGAATATTTCACAAATTCCAGAATATAAACAATCTGACAATTGTCATGTTAATTAAACAGGTTGTTAATATACGGCGCGTTGAATATATTTTCATAAGCATCAACAGATAGCATTACTAATGAAATTTTTAAACGAATTTATTAATTTTAAAGTATTTGTTTGTTTTTTTGTTTTTACGTAAAACATTGGAACGTTTCTGGTGTAGGTGCCCGCGAAACGTTCTGGTTCGGATTGGACTCGAACACGGGGAGCGTTATATACGAATGCGGGTCGAGCGGGTGTAACAGCGAGCAGCAGCGGGCGGGAGCCGGCCGTGACGTGCTTGTGCTGCGTCGGCTGTCGGCAACGGTGCGCGCGCTCGACCCACGCACAGGCACTGAGAAGTAATCCTCCTTATTTATTACTACATTTTGACAGACATTTAAGTTTGCCATCTTTTTTTACCACCATTTTTTTATCTTTGTAGGTTTTTGCGTAGTGGCCACAATCTCACCTGATGTTGAGTGATTATGTAGCCTAAGATGATAACACGTTAAACCTAATAGAATACTAGCTCTCAAGTGTTACTGCCGGAACACACCTATTGGTGTAACCGATTTTCAGCTTGAGGGTGGTAGCTAGCCAGGCGGGCATTAGAAAAAGCCCTACCACTATGCTATGGTTTCCTCACGGTGTTTTCCTTCACGAGGCTCGTTAACCGGCCCTGTATATACCATTGCTACTGTAGCAGTGATCAGGGGTTTCTAAAGAATTCGGTCGCTATATGACGGCGACATAAATGGCACGCAGAGTAGGCAGCAAACTATCGATAGCCCTGGGGCTTACACCGCTGTATCCTTTCTCACCAATACCAATGAAAGAAACTGTCTCACTCAACTGGTGGTGGTCTAAGGTTCCAGACCATGAAGCTCGAGATATCAAATCCGTCGCAGCGCCGTCCACAATACACATATAAATGTATCGGCCGTTTAAAGTTTGTTTAGCACGTCACTAACATCATATAGTTCATAAAATACGAGCCGCACGGCTAATAACGATGTACTTATTGTTTATATATATATTTTTTTATCATAGCACGGCATAGTAACTACAGTGTACCTGATGGCGAGCACAGTGCAATCCAATAACATCGGCGACTCCGAGTCTTCGAGATGTGGCGGAGATGACACGCCCGATGTAATCCCTGGAATTAAGGTCGCTGCGAATATCCATACCTAGGATACTGAGGCTGTCGCGCTTTGTTAGCGAAACGTTCTGAAAAGTGAGAAGAGGGAAAAACGAGGATTTTTTGGTAGAAACCGCGCACACCTGAGTTTTAAAGGGTTTTAAAAAAGGTTCCAATATAACAGAACGTCAGTTTTGTAAGATGTAGTAACGAAATCATCCGTACTACCAACATACTGCAAAGCGGTAGGATATGTCGCGAGGCAATTGGCTACGGCACAATAATTGTTTTTTAGATGTTGGCTGCAGCGCATTAAAAGTTGCTTGCGCGCAATGATTGGTGGTGAGACCTCTTATCCCCGTGATTGGTGATAAAGGATCCAACGGTAATATCGGCCCAAACAGCTACATCTGTCTTTTCAAAGCGGCAATGATTCTGTTTTCCATTCAGAAGATTGGTACACGAGCCGTTTCAACATTGTTACTAGGGTTAGCAAATTATTGAGTGACTGGCCTATCGTTGCTTGTCTTAATCAGTTACTGTGTCTTGTTTTAGGTTGGTTTTATAAAGTGAATGTGTATTGGTTTTTAGATGGAACTACAGCGTAGGAGAGCATGACGTGGCAGTGAGCCGACGCGAGTGCGTAGGGCCGCGGGGCGGAGCACCCTTGCCGGTGCACGTGTCGGTGGCGCTGCACGAGGGGCTTGTCGCCCTAGCGACCGCCGGTGACAGGCGACCGCTCTGGCAACATAAGGTACGAGTCTCTGTGAACTTATTATTTTAACAATTAATCACATTATAAAAAAAAAACTTTCTTAGTATTAAAAATGAAAACGTTTCAAAACGATATCAAGATAATTATATAGTCAAAAATATTTTACCATTGTTACTGGTCTTTATCGGTTTAAATGTTTGATGTAGCAACTGCAATTTTATATCTTCTATCAATACATATTATAAAACTCAACGTCTCTCTATTTGTTTGTCTGTTTATATTCTTTTTACGCGAAAACCACTAATTCGACTTACATGGTTTTCCTTTTAATTATAGATATGTTATATGGTCATGTTATAGATACATTTTGTTACATAATGCAACATACGAAATAAGCAGTGACGATAATGGTGAATCAATTCGAAAAAAAGACGCTTTTGGGGCGCTTAAACTGCTTACGCTGCGTAAACCATAAGAGATACATCAAATGAATGTACTACGTAATTGAAGATCTTAAAAAGAACTACAAAGAAGTCTGAGATAGTATAACTCTATTTTCTAAGGATCACCCACAATAAATATTTTTGAGGCAGAACAATTCGCGCTTGCGCTTAGCCGACAGCATTCTGTAGTCCACGCGAGCGGTGCCGCGGGCACAACTAGTATAATAATATAGTATTTTTTGGATTAGCATTTTAATATAGACAGCAATATTATTAAATGTATTAATTATCATAACACATCTGTCCCAGTTGCATTAACACGCATAAACTATTGATCTGAAGATATAGTGTATCCTCTCAATACCGTGTATATCCGTGCACACCCGCCGCCCCGCGTCCCGCAAACCATCAGGAGGGTCGCGCTTACAGCGGTCGGTCTATAGTGAAATTTGTACATTGAAATAATTTGGCAGTTAGACGCGCCAGTTGCGGGCATGTGGCGTTTACACGAGGGCTCTCTGCATAATATCGATGTTATGTGGGAAGCGACGCAGACGCTCATCGAGGGCGGTGTCAACCAACAACCGTCGCTCTACATCGGATCGCATCAGAGACAGGTACACCATCATACAAGATACAAGAAACAAAACAAGCTTTTTGAAGCATTGATGGCTCAGTGGTAGCGTTTATGACTACGCCTCGACTGACGTGAGTTCGAATCCCTGCAATGAGCCTGAGCTTTCGGTGAAGGAAACCATAGCATGGTGGTAGGGCTTTTTCTATGCCCGCCTGGCTAGCTACCATCCTCAAGTTGAAAAATCTATCGCCAAGTACTAATAGGTGTGTTCCAGCAGCTGCACTTGAGAAGCCAGTCTTCGACTAAGTTTAACGTGTTACCATCTTGGGCCTCATCGTCACTTAACATGAGGTCACTACGCCAAACCTATAACGATAAAAAAAAATCGTTTGTTACCGAATTGAGATAATTTATCGATATTAGTTGCTGTGAAATGTCGATAAAAAGTGATTATCCCTAAAACAATATATTCTAGCTGTACATACAAGAGAGTAGGTTCTACGCACATAAGTTAGAGAATGCGGTCTCCGCCAAACCTATTCCATGGAAACTGGTTACGGCGCGACCGCTGATCAGCTCTGGTGGGGAGAACGGTGATACGGCGCTCACTGTCACAGATCCGGATTCGAATAAATTATCACTCGTCACTCTATACGGAACCTCTGGACCGGTTGGTGAGTCCTTTAAAACTTCTTTAGCCGCGTCGAACACTTTTTGGTAAGGGAAAATCTTATGGGTTCGCGTCACCGACATGCTAATGTTAATTGTATATCTATAGCACGTACTGCTGTGATATCAGACTGGCGTATGAGCAGCTGCCTGTGTACATGAATACATATACGTATAAACGTATAACACATCGTATATACCTGACCGTGTCTGTGCGTGTTATAGGCTTTTTGTATGGGTGAAATCTTTTGAGTTCGCGTCACCGACATGCGTAATAGCAGTATATCTGTAGTTATACAGGTGACGTATTGTGCAACATTAGTGCTGTGTATATCTTTACAAGTAAAATAGAATGGATTTAGTAAAAAGTTTAATATGTATATACTGTACATTGTTCAAATAGTGTTTCAGTTTGATTATTATCTTAATTGTTTAATTGTAGAATCACAAGAACGTCTGCAACTCAACGTCTCTCTGTCCGTCTGTTTATGTTCTATTCACACGAAAACCATTAATCCGAATTACATGTTTTATACTTTGATTTATAGCTATGTTGTCTGGTCAGGTTATAGGATATATTTTGATACATAAAGTAACGTACGAAATAAGCAATAAGGTGAATCAATATGGAAAAAGGCGCTTAAACGGCTTACGCTAAGTAAACCTAAAGAAATATATCAAATTAATGTACTACATAATTGTAGATATTAAAAAGACCCAGAAAGAAATCTGCGGTGGCATATGTGTATCTTCTATGGATAATCCACAATAAGCATTTTTGTTTTAAAAAAGTAGAAGCGAGGGTTGTGTTATTCGCGCGTACGCTCGACCGACGGCATTCCGTAGGCCACGCGATCGGAGCCGCGGCCAAAGCTAGTTATATATAAACGTCTGGATGTTTTCTGTGCTTGCCACAAAGTTCGGTGTAAAAGCCCTTCGGACAATATTGTTAGTGGATTTAAACAAAAAAAAAATCGCAACCACTTTACATAATGTACGCTTATAGGCCGACCACTGTAAGTGCGACCCTCTAGATGGTTTGCGGGACGCGGGGCGGCGGGTGTACACGGATATACACGGTATTAAGATGATATCCTATATCTATTACAACTGGAATATAATATCTAATGACTAATAATATATTTATTTCACATAATAATATTGTCTTTATTAAAATGCTAAACAAAAAAAAATGCGCGTAATTTTATATATCCGTCTATCATGGTAAAATAATCTCATGTATAGCCGTCACAAATATAAAACCGTATAAGCCCATACGTCATACGTGTATCGCTGCCGGCGGCCGGCAACAGACTAGCTTATTGGTCGGTCTTGTTCCCCTCCCGCGTCCCGCAGACCATTTGGTGGGTCGCGCTAACGGCGGTCGAGCTAAAATTACTGTTTAATTCAGTAAAGCATTATATTTACCTAAAGGATTTTATTTTATGATTCCGATCCTGTCCTCTCTATTATCCCTCAAATGTAATTAATAACCCTTTTATTTTCTTAGTGTTTTTCCTTATTGTAATTATTGTAGTGTCATTAATTTTCAGTTGACCATGGTTTCTTCCTATACATACAAGAGACTTGTGACCAAGCAGTCCAAGTGACAGAAGATGCTATAGAGTCCGATTCATCCCCGAACAACAGTCACGAGCAACCGGACTACCATCATATACACGTGCACGTGTACTCATTATGGTTCTGGTGGAAGGAGGTACTCCTCATCGCCGTCAGCTCGGCCCTGCTGATGAACCTCATGATATGGCCGCGGTTCTTCGCGAGGAAGCTACCGACTTCACCGTTGCCTGTCAGCAGAGAGTTCAGTGTAGTCAAGTATCGGCATGTCGAGAAACCACCTTCCCTGCCCGAGTACTCTGGGAGGTACGAGATGGACTTCACTCCGCTGCGGTGCCTCGGGAAGGGGGGTTTCGGTGTGGTTTTTGAAGCTAGGAATAATATCGATCATTGTTCTTATGCAGTCAAGAGGATCACATTGCCTAAGGAGTAAGTATCAACTTGTATCTTGAACGTTTGCATCCATTATGCCCTTTTTTTGTCGTCTTTAAACCTTCTATCAAAATCTCATCCGTTTTTTTTATTATAATATAAAACTTTCTCTGTCTGTCTGTCCGTTTATGTTCTTTACACGCGAAAACCACTAATCCTATTTACATGGTTTTTCCTTTAATTCTTAGATCCAGATAACTGGCCAGGTTATAGGATATATTTTGTCACATGAATTAGTAACGATATTGATGAACCAATTCGAAAAAAAGACGCTTCTAGGGTGATTAAATGGCTTACGCTGAATAAACCATAAGAGATATATCAAATTAATGTTCTACTTAATTGTAGGACTCAAAAAGACATACAAATAAGTCTGCGATAGCATATGTCTATCTCCTAAGGAACACCGACAGTAAATATTTTTGACGCAGCACAATTCGCGTGTGCGCTCGAGCGTCAGAATTCTGTAGTCCACGCGAGCGGAGCCATTTTATTGTACAACTAAGGTAGCAACTACTAAACTAGCATACGGCCCGCCTGATAGTAAACGGTTACCGTAGTCTATGAACGCTTCTAACACCGGAGGCATCACTAGCGTTTTGTTGACTATCTTGAGCCGCATTGTCAAAAAAAAAATTGTGTGTAATTATGTACGCACGTAAGAAGTTATTCTTTTTTGCCGTAACAAAACAAAAATTAATACAAAATGTGTATCCCGCCTGCCAACAACATGATGAACTTATACATAAATTTTAGTCTCTAATAAAAACGCCACAAGAACTATAAACTTAGGCTTGCACATATTCGTAAATTCGATTTTATCACACATATCTTCGAGTATTGTATTATTAGAATAATATAAAAAAAAACTGTTTTAATAATATCTAGCTGTACCCGCGGCTCTGCTCGCGTGGATTACAGAATGCCGTCGGTCGGGCGCACGCGCGAATTGTGCTGCTCCCTCTCAAAAGACGGAAGACAAAAATGCTAATTACGGGTGATCCTTAGAAGATAGGCATATGCTATGGCTGCCTTTTTTGTAAATCTTTTTAAGACCTACAGTTATGTACAACGTTAATTTGATGTATCTCGTATGGTTTACTCAGCTTAAGCCATTTAAGCGCTCAAAATGCGTTTTTTTTTCCGAATAGTTTCACCAATATCTTCACTACTTAATTCGTATGTTACTTTATCTAACAAAATATATCTTATAAACGAACATAAGGATGTTGAGTTTTATAATATGTATAGAAGATGTCTTTATTTGCCTGTCTTAATTTAAATATATATATCAGTGGTGGTTAAGGTGTAGTTTGTTTGTTCGTTGTATAGTGAGAGTAAACGGGAACGTGTGTTGAGGGAGGTTAGAGCGCTCGCGAAGCTCGAGCACGAGCACATAGTGCGGTACTTCAACGCGTGGGTCGAGCAGCCGCCCCCCTCCTGGCAGCAGCACAGGGACCGCCTCTGGATCAAGTATCTACCTTGCATTATACTACACTATACTAAATACCTTTTTGTTGATCATTTATCACATACTAGCACTCGCCTGCGACTTTCATTCAATAAAAAAAAATGACATAAATCATCAGAGCCTGCTAATAGTGAGAGAATTTTAGAATCGAATTAGTAGTTTCAGAGATTATCTTCGTACTAGCTAAGCCTTGCGGTTTCACCTGCAAAATCTGATTGAGCATTTATAATACTTCAGTATAGACAATATTATTATCAGGGGGCCAGGGTTATGCGTCACAACTCACACGGCTCGTTCGCGCCACTACACCTATAGTTATAGATCCGAGCAGAGTGTTGAATTATTTTAATTTTCTGCTATCTCCTAAACTATGTGTCCAAATAACATGCTATAAAAGGCAAAGTTTATCTACATAAAATTGTCTTGATGATGAAATAACTTTCGTTCGTAAGAATTAATATGCCATGCTTAATAATACTCATAAATCACTTTTAAATCTTCAATTAAAAAAAAACACAAAATATCTTATTGTGGATTATGTATAACAGATAGACATATAGAATCGCGGACAATTTTTAGATTTACTAAGCAGCAATATTTTTGTAGAACATTGTATTTACGTATCATTAACCATTACTCCAGCACACACCGATAAACCAGTTCAAGTGCCTTATTTGTTCCGACTTACTTAACAAAAATCAATATTGAAAGGTGTAGCCTATAAAATATATAATTTGTTAAGTGTTATGCAATTTCCTTAAGATGAATCAATAATAATAAACACCATTGTTGATTTTCCTGTATGTTATGTAAAACATGAACGCTACATTTCATTTTTTGCACTAGAGAACTAGAGGGCGCGTCGGTAGCGACGTCCGAGGAGTACACGTCCACGAACACGAAACCGGTGAAGCATCGTCCCAGAGATGGCAGCGTCACCTTGAACCTCCACAAATGTGGAGACGATATACAAGATCTGGACAACGAGAAGAAACTTACAGAGCCTAAAAGACTCAGGTATAGAATTTCACTGTTGAAAATGTTAGGTGCCATCTGCTTCACCCGACTCGATCGCGACAGTGGCACGTTTAGGCCGTAGAGCCATAAAAATATCTGAATGGTTTGCTCTAAATAATACAAACTAAACCAAATGTATGAGATTTGTCTTGACCAGTGTTCGGCGTGTTGATAATAGTATCAAGATAGAAGGGAATTTAGTAGGCTTAGTTGATAATACTGTCTTCTCGGGTATTACGCTTGATTTAAAGTTAAAGTTAAAATAGGGTCCCCATATTAAAACTTTAGCGGGAAGATTAGGTTTCGCTGCATTCGGAGTGCGTAAGATATGCCGGTTAATAGATATTGCCATTGCCAGGTTAGTCTACTCCACTTATTTCCATAGCTTAATAATGTCTTACGGTATTTTGCTGTGGGGTCCAGCAGCTGAGGTAGACACCATATACATATTACAAAAGCAGGCAGTTCGAACAATATACAACATGAGACCTCGCGAACCACTAAAGAGCAAGTTCCGGGAATTTTCGTAAAAACTTTGATAAGCTTGATTTTGTCAAAGATCAGCACAGTTTTAATACTCAAAATAGACATAAATTAATTGTACCGTGTTTGAGACGAATAAAAGTTTTTTAGGTAATAGTGTTAGGTTCTGCAATAAGATCCCGACGCACATTACTGATTTGCCGAACAATGAGTTCAAGGACCACGTCCAGCAGGTTTTACTGTCAAATAGGATGCATCATTATGTGAATGATAGTTGTATGCGCTGGTTTGGTTACTTTTAAAATTAGCGTGATTAACGAAGAGGCAACCTTCCTAGGTCGTTTTCAGGTATGCACAATGATACGGAAAGAAGGAAAATAATGGACTCACTAGTATGCAGTTTTAAGTTTTTTGAGGCTTTTTCTGGTTCACTGATGTTCAAGCAAGGCACCAAGCACCGTCACAATCAATATTATATTTAAAAGTTTATTATTATAATTTTTATAAATAGCGCAGTCACAATTGTTGTTCGTCGTTCCGATTTAAAACTCGAACTGCCATTTTGGTGTAAGGGTAGGGGAGAAAGGGATAGACAGATACTAGGAAAAAGGATGGAAGTTGTATCATTGTGCATACGAGTATAATTATTGCCATATTTTAGCCTAACCAATAGTGATGTCTGGAAGTGTCTCCCTCTTTATACATCCACTAAATTATAAATATGTTTAATAACTATAAATATTAATTGTACAGTTGGAAAAAAAAATTAAGAAAAAGATAAGCCCGATTGAGTTTCTTGCCGGTTCTTCTCGATGAGTGGGATTTTTTCCGAACCGGTGGTAGTATACTAGTGTTTGACGTTCATAAGTGTCTTCTTGAGGCATAAATTGAGTAAAGTATTTTTTGATTTTGAACCGGTAGTAGTGTTTGACGTTCATAAGTACATTCTTGAGGCATAAATTGAGTAAAGTATTTTTTGATTTTTAACCGGTAGTAGTGTTTGACGTTCATAAGTACATTCTTGAGGCATAAATTGAGTAAAGTATTTTTTGATTTTTAACCGGTAGTAGTGTTTGACGTTCATAAGTGCCTTCTTGAGGCATAAATTGAGTAAAGTATTTTTTGATTTTTAACCGGTAGTAGTGTTTGACGTTCATCAGTGCCTTCTTGAGGCATAAATTGAGTAAAGTATTTTTTGATTTTTAACCGGTAGTAGTGTTTGACGTTCATAAGTGCCTTTTTGAGGCATAAATTGAGTAAAGTATTTTTTGATTTTGAACCTGTAGTAGTGTTTGACGTTCATAAGTGCCTTATTGGGGCCTAAATTGAATAAAGTATTTAGTAGTTTATCACCATATCTATGGTGGGCGAACACACCTGACGGTCGGACGGACTTTCAGACTTGTGTGCGTTTTACGTAAATTAGTCGAAACACTACATTAGTCGTGCACAACAAATTTCACTTCAAAATTCTCTTTATCAGATCACTAAGCTGCAACGACTCGATCAGCATTATCTTCGACGAGAACGTATCGAAACCGCATCTCACGGTCTCCTCGAAGAACTCCTCGGAACCGCCACCGGGGTACCGTCACACGACTGAAGACGATTCCTACATAGTCTTCGCGGAGCCTGAACATTCAGGGGCATTGTCCGGCCACACGCCTGGTCGACAGAGTCCTGGGCGACAGTCAAACGGTTTGGAGTTGTCTGAAGCGAAGAAGAATTCCTCGATCGATAAGCGATTGGAACGTGTGAAGCAATGCGAGGGATTCGAGGTCGATTCCTCTTCACCGAGTAAAAAGAAGGTGAAGAACTTTATTCTTTTTTTATTATGTCTGTCTACTTTTTGTATAATTTCAATATATGGTTAAAGTTCAGCGGTATAAATTGACGATAGTTTCATGGTAGCGGGCCTCAGATATAGCATTGGTCGACGTAAATTCGAATCCTTCAATAAGTATTCTATATTACCTCTATACCCGAGTAGATCGTGACCACCAGACACCAAGCGACCACTCACAGTAGTGGCAGACTTATACGTGTCGCGTGTCGGGACCATTCACTGTTAGGGTTGTCTTCAGCATAGATTTAATGAGTGTGGTATATGTAATTTATGTATAACATTATTTTCCAATGTTTTAACTCAAGTCAGTCTAGAAGTTCCGACCCGATCGGTACACTTTTCATCTAGACGTTAATGACTTGCTTTGGCCCACGGTTTCATCGTGTTAAATTTATTCGACCAAGTGTCCATCGCACTGCCGCCAACGTATTTCTCATACTTGCCAGATTGCTTGATGATCATGATTACTGCTCCGCTCCTTAGGGCCGTTGCGTGAACTTATATAGCCTATTACCTTTCTCATTAAATAGGCTACAGTGCAAATTAGTATTTACATATCTGATTGATAGTTCCAGAGGTTAACGCGTTTAAACAAACAAACTCTTAAGCTCTATGATATTGGTATAAATTAAATGTTAAACTGTATACCCAAATGAAGTCGCGGGCTGTTGCTAGTAGTATATAAAATACAAAAATATCTCGCGTTTATGTGAATAATTAGAAATTAAATTTAATGTTGAACTTTAACGAAGTCAGTTTTTTATTATTATTTGGAAATGTACATACATATAATGTCCTTTTTTTGACATAATTTCTCAAACGTCTTATTAGGTAGATATTACTTGATTGATAAACTTTTCCTCGTGTAGTTATTAATAGTTTATATAGTGTTTATTTTATTTTATTTATTTAGCAGGCCAACAGAACAATTACAAAACAGTACAAATACTTATTATCATGCACAAATTGAAATAAGGATAACTAAATCCTACTAATTAAACATTTCGAACTACATTAAAAATCATCACGTATTAAAATTTGTGTAAAATTATGTTTTATTTTTAAACAAGGAGTGCTTGTATGAACTAATTATTTGCGAGAAGATATCTATGGAGTTATTCATCGTGTAAGATCTCTCGTTATATAACCTTCCCATACGTATAAGAGGGCTATTAAATGCCGTATTAAGTGTTGTAGTCGGAGTGGCAAATATATGTGGGTTGCGGAAATGAGGTCGAAAATAATAATAATTAATAAGGTTCGCATCTATAGACATAGTCCTAAGAGTAGCTAGACTTAAGGTGTCCCGACGAGCTGGTAAAGGTTGCGTAGTGTACATGGTGTGTGTAACGTTGAGGGCAGAAGGGCCACACGCGGCACTGGTCGCTGGACGCGTGCGTGCGCAGCGCGAGCGACAGCGGCGCGCCGGCGCCCAGCATGTACCTCTACATACAGATGCAGCTCTGCCTGAGCGACAGCCTGCACGACTGGCTCCGGAACAACAGGACCTGCGAAGCTCGAGCCGATAACGTAACTATACGCATTCTATATTATTTGCTACTTCTACTTCTTTACCTGCGACAAAACGGCTACTCCACACATTTGCCCCGGATGGCAATTTAGAAGGGGTTCCAAATTAATATGCTTGAAATAAAACTTGTTTCATTAAAGCACCTAGCATAGTTAATTTTATTTTTTAAGTTGATTTCTAAAAACGTGCGTAATGAGTGTGTGATGTCACCGTCAGGGGAATGCCCGTCGCATGTAGAAATTTCATATGTTGGAGGGAAGAGATGCTAATTTTAATTTTTAGCTACGGTTAGGAAAAATAGATCTTATCTACGCGAATATAAATAAATAACTTACATATCACACTCGTCACAAATGTTCCTCAATCGCAGTCCTTCCCATTCTTAGAGTTTCAAAATCAAAGAAAACTTTATTCAATTTAGGCCCCAAGAAAGCAGTTATGAACGTCAAACACTACTACCGGTTCAAAATCAAAAAATACTTTATTCAATTTTGTCCCTAAGAAGGCACTTTTGAACGTCAAACACTACTACCGGTTCAAAATCAAAAAATAATATATTCAATTTAGGCCCTAAGAAGGCACTTATGAACGTCAAACACTACTACCGGTTCAAAATCAAAAAATACTTTATTCAATTTAGGCCTCAAGAAGGCACTTATGAACGTCAAACACTACTACCGGTTCAAAATCAAAAAATAATTTATTCAATTTAGGCCCTAAGAAGGCACTTATGAACGTCAAACACTACTACTATACTACTACCGGTTCGGAAAACATCCCAGTCGTCGAGAAGAACCGGCAAAAAAGCTCGATCGGGCTTATCTTTTTTCCCACTGCACAAATAATATTTACAGTTAATAATAATTATGATATTTATTATTTAATGGATGCAGAGAGCGAGTCACTTCCACACATCACTATCATTCACATTCACTTTTGGCAATAAAACCTGCTTGACATGGTCCTTGAACTCACTGTCTAGTAAATAGTAATCTGTGTCTAGATCTTATTATAGAACCTAACATTATTACCTAAAAAAAAACTTTTACTAGTCTTACTGAGTCGAAAACACGGTACGACTAATTTATGTCTATTTCTATTATTAAAACTGCTAGCTAGTCTGTACAAAATCAAGCTTCTCAAAGTTTTTCCGAGTATACATTATTTTATCAAGAATATATTGGGTGGGCAAAGTTTGATATTAAATTCCTGGAACTTATTCTTTAGTGGTTCGCGAGGTCTCATGTTGTATATTGCTGGAATTGCCCGCTTTTGTAATATGAATATGGTATCTACCTCAGCTGCTGGATTATCCAGATTGTCGCTTTTTTTTTTTTTTCGAACTGACTACACTGTTAGCCTGAGGGGCCCTGGAGCCTTTACGGCTTTTACAGCTTTACCGGGCTTGGGGGCGAGCGCTTAGGGCACTCAGCCACGAAAGCTAAGCAACAACATCCGAGGGCGCCAAAGTGGCCGAACCTCGGCTCGGACTGTTGCGCGTATGCAATTAAGTCGCGATCTGACTAATTCCCTATCCGTAATTCGATCTAAACTAACTATACATATATACACGTTTCTGCCCCCTGGGAGGAGGGAAGGAACATGTGTATGTGTATTATAGATTGTCGCTTCGATGACCAGTATATATAGAACTGTCTCCGGCCAGATTGTAACTCGGGTTAGCTATCCCTTTTAAAACGAGCCGTAGAAATTTCGAGAAACATTTAATGAAATTTCGAAAATTGTTTGCTTGTATATGATACCTGCAACGATAAGTTTTTTTTTTAAATGTGTGCTTAAATCATTATCCGGCAGAGGATGTTTTAGAATGTAAAGAATTCTAGATTTTCCAGACATATCTTTAGTGGTTTATAAATACAAGTCGTAACATTATATAGACTAAATTATCATCTATACATAATTTATAAAACTCAATGTCTCTCTGTCTATCTGTCCATTTATGTTCTTTTCACGCGAAAACCACTTCTCCGATTTAAATGGTTTTTTTAATGCATAGGTATGTTATCTAGCCAGGTTATAGGATATAATTTGTTACATAAAGTAACTTACAAAATAAGCAGTCACGATATTGGTAAAGCAATTCGGGAAAAAGACAAATTTGAGACGCTTTAATGGTTTACGTTGAGTAAACCATACGAGATATATCAAATTAACGTTCTACATAATTGTAGATCTTAAAAAAACCTACAAATAAGTCAGCGATAGCATATGTCTATCTTGTAAGGTTCACCCACAATAAGCATTTTACCTTCCGTCTTTAGAGCAGGAGCCACCCCGATTCGCGCGTGCGCTTCACCGACTGCATTCTATAGTCCACGCGAGCGGAGACGCGGGCACAGCTACTTGATAATATAAATGAGTAATTTTCCAGGCAAAGAACCTATTCAGTCAGATAGTCAGTGCGGTGGAGTATGTACACCTAGCGGGTCTCATTCACCGCGACTTGAAGCCGAGCAACATACTGTTCGCGCCCGACGGCCGGGTCAAGGTCGGCGACTTCGGTCTAGTGACGCACATCGCCGACGCGGACGCCGACGCCGCCGCCGACGCTGACGGCTACGCCGACAGCAAGGGCGCGGGTGTCGGCGTCCGACATGCACAACACCGACATACGTACCGAGTCGGTGAGTTCTTTGGCCCGTTATAACTTTTATTTATATTTATCGATATTAACGAAATATCCGAAAATAATATATTAAAAATTCTGTCAAGAGTAGAAAAAATATGGTTTCAATGTCCTCTTGGCGTTGTTCTAGTAAGCCCTACTATTGAGCCGAGAGGCCGCAGGTTCGATCCCCGCACACGACTAACTTTTATATATGATGAGCATAATTGTCAGTTGTGTGTCTGGATGTTTACTATGTATATATTGTATGTATATCAGCTGTTTAGCTGCCATCTTACAAGTTTTGCCTAGTTTGAAATTTAATGGCCGTGAGTAAAATTGTGTCCCAATATAAAAAACAAATTTAATGACTGGATATAAACCGGCTGATCTCGGAGTCCGACAGGCCAAAGCGTGCCACTATAGCGGGTGTTACCCAGTGTACGGTGGTCGCGTTAATTACATCAGTAATGACTGTAGGTACACACCTGTACATGTCTCCGGAGCAGCTCCAAGGTCGGCGATACGGATACAAAGTGGACATATACTCGCTCGGGATCATCCTGTTTGAGTTGTTGCAACCCTTCGGCACTGAGGCGGAGCGGGTCTCCTGCCTCATGCGGCTGCGGGACCACCACTACCCGCAACACTTCCAGGAGAAATATCCTAATGAGGTGGCCATCCAATTACTTTTAGAAACTTTGTCAAAGAAACGTTTGCCTGCTTGGCTAGATACAACCTCCTGTTGGAAACTTTGTCAAGGAAACGTTTGCCTGCCTGGCTATATACAACCTGCTGTTAGAAACTTTGTGAAAGAAACGTTGGCTAGATACAACTTCCTGTTAGAAACTTTGTCAAGGAAACGTTTGCCTGCCTGGCTAGATACAACTTCCTGTTAGAAACTTTGTCAAGGAAACGTTTGCCTGCCTGGCTAGATACAACTTCCTGTTAGAAACTTTGTCAAGGAAACATTTACCTGCCTGGCTAGATACAACCTGCTGTTAGAAACTTTGTCAAGGAAACGTTTACCCGCCTGGCTAGATACAACTTCCTGTTAGAAACTTTGTCAAGGAAACGTTTGCCTGCCTGGCTAGATACAACTTCCTGTTAGAAACTTTGTCAAGGAAACGTTTGCCTGCCTGGCTAGATACAACTTCCTGTTAGAAACTTTGTCAAGGAAACATTTACCTGCCTGGCTAGATACAACCTGCTGTTAGAAACTTTGTCAAGGAAACGTTTACCCGCCTGGCTAGATACAACTTCCTGTTAGAAACTTTGTCAAGGAAACGTTTGCGTGGATGGTAGAAAATTTTATAATGCCCGCTTGACTAGCTACTAACTTCAAGTTGAAAACCTGTTGCCAAGTACCTGCAGGTGTTTTCCGTAGCTATGTAGCTACATTGTACATTGTACTACAATGTAGCTACATTTGAGAGACGTCTCTAGGCTTACTACTATTTTTGGTCACATAATCACTCAATGTCAGATGACAATAAATAAAAAAAAACGTGTTGACTTGAGTCGCTATTGTAGTTTACATTACGTTAATAGTATTTCCAATCCAGTCCAGCATATGTTCCTTACCACTCTGCTCACCCCATTTCTACGTTTGTTGTTAAGCATGATGAACTGTTCGCCGGTTATAACTTTGTCGGGGGTATCGTTAATGTCATTACCCCTTGAAACTAGACAGATTTGTATTTCTGCGTCCAGGTGGGGTTGCTGAAGATGATGCTGAGCGAGGACCCGCGGAAGCGTCCGACGGCGAGCGGGGTCCGCGCGCGCGCGCCGCTGTTCCACTGCACCGACAGCCGGTACCACTTCGCGCTGCCGCCGGCGCCGGCCTGCGTGCCCGCTCTGCCCGCGGCGCCGGTCACCGCCTGACACCTACACTTTCAAGGTAACAACTACTGATTTTCTATGTTAAACGCCAGAAAAAACGAGTTAAATTAAAATGATGTCACTGTCGCATAAGTTCCGAATATACTTTACTTCATAATACTGTTAACTTCAACTAACTACGATTGTACTTTTTTTGGTTACATGAGCGTCATTTTATACAATTTGCATACAAAATTTTACCTTTTTCGCTGCATTAGCGCTATTTTGTACATTTTGTATAATATAATTCGTATTTTTTACTTTTTTATAGCTGTTTTATACATTTTGTTGAACATTATTTCAGTTGAAAACTCATATAAATCGGTATTTCTTACTTTGTAAAATTTAGGGTAATCATTTAAAGCGTAGGGTTAACTAAAAATAACATTTGGCAACACCACATTTTGAATTATTATTTTTTGCGTTCACATGTTGATTTTTTATATTATGGACCCAGTGATGATTGTGTGACTTTCAAAGAAAATCACGCAAAACTGCTTTAACGGGTATTGATTTTTCTTTAATAAACATAAATATAAAACATCGATAAAATCTTACTTAAATATTTAACACTTTAACGCGAGGCTATAATAGATTGATAATAATATTATATATGGAAGTGAAATAATAAGATAATATTCCGATCTACATAACGATACATTTGAGTTTAGTTCGTATGTTATTTACATTTTGTAAAATTATACGAACCAGGAAATTACTTCGTTAAAATACACGCCGCTATGTAAATATAATGTCTAAAATTATTTTTAAGGTTAGGTTACGTTACAAATGAAAAATCTTCTCAATGTATTTTTTTTTTTAATTTATTAAGAACTCGTGTTACTTAATTGTAATAATGTGTCATTCGGATTATATATATTAATTTGTTATTTATGATAACGTGTTAACGAAACGGTAAGACTGTATTGGTATTTCTAGAGTCGGATATGACTATTTTTTGAGAAAATGTTGTTTATGTCTGTTGTTTGTTGTATGGAATTTATACAGGCAGTCCTCAAGTTACGTCAAACGATATTTTGACACGATTTATCTAACAAACGTCAATTTTTTCGATATACGTCATAGGCGAATTCACTTAACTCGAGGTCGACCGACCCACCGAACTTGAAGCCTAAAGTTTTTTATTATAAAACTAAAAATAGCAAACCAATAAATATGAAAAATAATTGCTAGTATATTTTCAAAGTAATAAATGCAGTTTAAAGTCCTTGAAGCTCCTATCCCGGCTTTGTATGGGAATGTATGAAAACACTCGACTTATGGCGTTGAAATTTACGTCGCGTATTTCAAGAACTTAACATGCCGTAAGTACGAGAACTGCCTGTATACAACTGTTTAGTTGTTAAGTTATTTAACGTTGTAATTTTACATGTAAACTGCCTGGCTTCCATTTATTATAACAATGAAAAATGAAGCTGAGACTAAATTAATATAGTTGTATGTTTCGATGACGTCATTGTTCGAGAAGGTTCGAAAAGGAAATGTTTACATTCGTACATATTGTGTACATAATTTAAGCAGTAAATAATTTTAAGCGAACCTTGTTTAACTTTTTCCTAATTTCCCCATAGATCTTAATTTTTTTTTGCTGTTTTCACTATGACTAAATCATTTTAACATTATATAAAAAATATACTATATATTAATAAATTTGTACATATATCTATGTCTGTAAATAATTATGTTAAAATGCTAATTATACAGACTGTTCCATAAACCAGAAACGATAGTGATTATAGTAATCAGAAATATATTTTTATGTGCTTTAAAAATTATAAGAAATTAGAAAAATCGACAAATTTGACATCCTGCAATGATCTTTGTAGTACTGTGACTACAAATCTGTTTCTTTGTAATGTAACCTGCAATAATATTTCTGTAAATTGTAGTCGTAAACATAATAAAACACAAATACCTCAATTTTTAAGAAAATATCACTTTTGTTGCCCATTTTGATTTGCCCACATGATTTTCAATCTAGTTCTTTTTAATTAATGGCAATGTTTCAAGACGTTATCCGAGTCCGATAATTTAAAGTGCCTATCTGAGTGAGACGGATAATGACGCTATTTTTGCAAAATGTGAGCGAAATATATAGTGAGGCCTTTTTACAAGATGAGTGAGACGGATAGACACGCCACCATAGCTAAATAGTGACGCGTATTTGGCGCGACGACGACGGTTCCTTCTGATAGGGCCTTTGAACAAAATAAGCGTCTAGTGTTGGGTATATTTGTTGATTGAGCTATCTAGAGTTCGGCTGCTGAGAGAATGCGTTCCTGATGTCTGGCACAACAGACGACGGTTTTAGTGATATAAAATGGCGGGGCCCATTACGCCATTTGGGATTGCCATTTTTCACCACATTTTAAAGTCATAAATAAAAATTTTAAAACTTAAAAAAGTTATTTTTTTTCTAAAATACTATTTATTAATCAGTTTCCTACTTTAATATATGTTATTTTTTGTACAAAAAGTAGGCACGCGTAAATATGAGTAGCTACAATACTTTTATATTTCTGGTAAAAAATGGCAACCCCAAACGGCATGAAAGTCCGCCAATTTGTATCGCTAAAACAGTCGTCTGTTGTGACAGACGTCAGGAACGCATTCTCTCAGCGGACGAACTGTACCTACAACCATGAACCTTCTTAGAGCTATCTTAGAGCTTCAAAGATTATTCTGATTCTCTGTAAACATCCCCAAAGACATTCGAAGAATAAAAAGAAACACGTATTGCACTGTTATTATTTTTATTAATCAATTCATTACAAAATAATAAATTTTCATATAAATAAACATATTTTCCATTAACAATACTTAGTTAATATAATACTAAATTTTAAAGCCTATGTTATTTATGACGCTTTAAAAGCCCTTTATATCAAACTCTTACATTCTTGGACGCTGAAAAAAAAACCAACTTCTAGAGCGTCACTCGAACAATTTCGGTGTTGCGAGACTACAAAATAAAATATGAAATCTACGAAACTTGCTACTTTTTTTTCAGAATTTTACCGATAAACACATCGCTCCCTGTGCGATATACATCGAATTATTTAAAAAACGAATGATCTATAACATAAATTTCATTTCCACAATAGAAAGTGAAATCGTAAAGCGGTTAATACCGGTAACAACTTAAATTTTAACTATTAAGCTCTTATTATTTATCAGTTAAAAAACTGTATTCGAAAAAGGAATCGCCATCAATAGTTTATATACACTTGAGCAAAAACGGTCTTTTTTTACCGGTTTTCAAGCCGTGCATTAAACTCACTTTGTGAAGTTATTCGTATTTTTACTATTGTAATTACTTACTACAAACATTAAAAGCCATATTCAATAATAATATGTGATTTATACAAAGATTACCTACATATCGACACCCGATATGAATAACATCGTAACTTTAATTACAATAAAATTATATTAGAGTTTTAAAGCCTTATCACTACGACTGATAAATTCATTTATACTTGATTAAAATGATCATTGTAAATAAATACATTAAAAAAAAACCGAACAGGTTGGATCAGACTCCTGCACCGAGGGTTCCGTACAAACATGTAGGTATTTAAAACTGGATTGAGGGACAAACTTAACTTTGCCGTAGAAAAACTGTTGACCCCATACATCGACAGATCGACGGTTAATTTACCAATTACCATTATTAACCTAATCGCGTTCTTTTTTTTTGTTTGATATATTTACGGTTTTCGGATTTTTCCTTTTACTTGTGCAGACATTGCTTCTTGTGAAATTTCATGATTCTTGGTCAACGGGAAGGAGTACCCTATAGGTTTTGAATCCCTTGCGAGTGTCAAAATATGCTGCATAAACGGTCGTAACTTTTGATTGCGCTGGCTTAGAAGTTTCACAGCTCCAAGGGATTGCAGACCTGAGCATTTGATATTAATTTCAACTTGATAAACCCACCACGCGTTCCGAGAAAAAGGGTCTTGATATACAGACAAACAGACAACGAGGTGATCCTATAAGGATTCCTTTTTCATTTTGAGATACGGAACTCTAAAAAAGAATATTACCCGTATAATATCGTCGTTAATTAATTAATTAGCTAAAATTCACAAATATTGAGTCAAAAAGCTTTAAAAAAAGGTATCATCTAATTTGAATCATGATGACAAAAATACATGAACTTGATGTTATTTTTTTAAAGCGGCTCTTTGAAAACTACTGCTAAATGAATTATGATGTTCTTCTTTTTATTTATTGGCAACTGTGTTCATCCACCGTTCTGCCAATGTCACGTGATTAGAATATTTTTCTAATCGTTCTTGTAACCTTCAAACTTAGCTCTAACAAGATGGCAACTCTCTTGTTAAAAATGTTCAGGGCTTTTTGTAGCACCTTAAAACTCATTTTCCTAGATATTATTTAAAATCCATTTCACTCGAGCACAATAACCAAACTAAATCACGTAAAATGCCACCAAATATACATAATATAGGCCAAATAACATACGTATCTTAGCGTATCTTTAGCTTTAACGTATTTAAAAAAAACTGCTACATGCCAAATCAAGCTCCGACCTAAAACTAGGGTTATGATGTTATTCATATTGAGTATCGGTATTTGTACTACCAAATAAACGGTATATATTTTTTATCACACATTAAACGTACCAGTTATAAAGTCTATAAAGAGATTTTATCTTTATCTCATATACACTATAGAAGATAACAAACCTAACCTATTTATTTGTCGTACAATAAAGTTATCGCTGTACACAGAATGTCAGAAGATTCAGTTGCTTTAATATCTATAAATATATTATTGGATATCACATGTAAAGTGGACTTAAGAAAAAAAAGGTGTGTGTGCGATTCACACACGATAGAAGTGAAACTTCATTTTAAAAGACATTTTCTATTTTATTTAAACAGTGTGCAATATACATACACACCGACATTTACTCTCTCGCTCTGGCTCACACAAAGAGGAGAGACCGATAATGTGCGTTAAACGTTTAAAGCGTTGGAAGTCGCATAAGAAGTTTCATTTAAAAAAAAACGATATCACACATTATATTACGATGTGTATTAAACTATTCCCTATCTCGAAATGTCTGGAAAAGTCTAGAATCTACTATAATTCGTAGGTAAAAAGGCATCGCGGAACATGCTCACTTAGAAACATAGTTCCGATTAGGTAAGCAAACAAACAGTTTCTAAAAATAGTACATTAACCTCTTTCTTTTAAACGATACCGGTATGCTAAAAATAGATCAAAGTTAAATGATTCTAGAAATTTTGATCTCTCATTTTATTTGGATGTATTAAGCGTGCCATATTTCAATAGAGGACAATTCTGTTTTTGATAACCAATCAAATACAAGAAGAGATATAATGAAGAAATTACAAGACTGTAAGTACAACCACAATGTACTGTATAGACGATTACTCTGAACTACGACTGAGAAATGTTATTGAGTAGGTATAATTTAGGCAAGACGAGGCTCCAAAAATTATTTCCTTGCACATATCTCATATAAAAAAGGTATAGGTTTCGCTCACTTGTCATCCACGACGACGAAATAAGATCTGTTGAAACGTTTGTACCTATTTCTAACAGCCCCGGATTTAACGGGGAAGGGGTACCTGTCCGGGTAGCAGTTTAAGGATGGAGCCAAATTTATATAATTTATTTTTACTAGCGCAACCTATGATGGTTTTCGAACGCGTGCGTAGTTTGTGTGTGGTCTCTCTGCCATGAGAATTCCCGTCGCAGCAAGAAAAATCAAATGTTGAAAGGCTTAAATCAAGCTTATGTCCGCGTTCGGAAAAATCATTTGATCCGGGCCGGATTCTTATCAGCATAATATTCACTGCTTATATATAGACAACAATTTGGTTGCTTTAATAAATAAATAAACAATGGTCCACAGCAAATAGTGCATTATAAAAAAAATATATGCAACAATGCATTTTAATTATAGTTAATCTTAAATTTAATTAATTTAACAAAAAAATATTTCACGCATTTTTATGGATAAAATCCATGAAAATAATAAACATGTTTTTTTTTTACTTAATTTTCCTCAACTGATATGATTATATCATTTTTATGTTACAAATTAAATATCATAGGTTTTCTTTAATAATCCGCCAGTTGACAGTATTACAAACTAAAGTTCATTATTAGTATATTGATAAATAGACTAACACATACAAATCTGTTTGTTTAGTTACTTTTTTCCTTCCGGAAATAAAAATTGATTGTCTGTGTGTCACCTGATTGGAAATTCCATACAGAAAATTAGACGTCATCGTTCAATAAATATGCAAAGGTGAGCGCTATCTTGTGATAAATGACTCTAAAATTATTACTAAGCCTTGAAATAATGGCTTTAAAATCATCAATAAATGTATTTTTTTAAATCATAACTTTCAACTAGCAAACTCAACTTTGCACATAATAGCTCTAACCTTAGTTTTATTTACTGAACGATGACGTCAAGCTGCGTTTTGCGGTACGTTATTTTTTTAGATAAAAATGTTTTTTTTTATATTACTTTAAAAGGTGTAATAATTAATAAATATTAATTCACAGGTATTATTCTGAACATATAAATTGTTTAAAAAAAATTCAAAGTTGTCTACCCCTGGATTATAATATCGATTTAGTTCCTTTTTTAAATGAAATCATAGAAAAATAATCAATGTCAACTTTTGTTGAAACTGTGACTTGTATGATTATTCTGCAAGAAACTTGGTGTCTTACCCTCTTTCACGATCCTGAGCGCTTGTAACACTCTCGCTGTATCCAGTTCCTTTTCAGAAGCCTTCTCATTGTCCAAACAAATGTCAGCCATCCTAGCATTAAACTGTTCGATCACCTTAACTCTATAGTCTATGGACGAGGCCACAGGGTTGGCGGTCAACCACAAAAATTCTAAACACGGCAACCTGCATATATGCTGGACCTCCTCAACGTCTTCAATCAAATTACAACTTAAATCCAGGCTCTCCAACGAATACAACCTAGAAAAACCTTGGAGTGATTCCACCTTATTTTGGGACAAGTCTATCTTGACTATGTTTCCTATTTTAGCGTGCCAATTTTCGCATAGAGCAAAACTGTTCATCGACAAATTGAGGACTCGAAGTTCGTGGAGGCAAGATATGTCGCAGAGTTCCGTCAGCCTGTTCGACGGGAGACTGAGCCGTTGCAATCGTGGAACGAGTTTGATCGCCCAGTCCACGTTCTTGATGTTATTGCTGGCGAAATTAATGACCGACAGCTTTTTCCATTTCTGCGAAAACAAAATGTTGTGCGTGTAACCATTAATTTGTAATTTAGGGGAAGTGTATAACAAATGGTCAACGAAAGAAACGGATGATAGAAGACGCGTATGTTAAGACGGCTGTGTGAATGTATAAGATCAGGAATGAGTATATCAGAGAAAGTAGGAAATAGCACCAGTCACAGGGAAGTTGAGGGGATAATAAGTAAGTGTGGTATGGGTAAATCATGAGGAAGGATGAAAGTCATATAACTAGAAGAATTTTATGTATGTGCCTCACGTGGGTTTAATGTAGCTCTCGTCTTAATATCCTTCTTTAATCTGTTAACTTATAGAACATAATATCGATTACAGCAACAAAGTTATAGATTAAAAGCCTGTTATTATTATTAGGGATCAGTTTTGAAATGTGTATAAATGTATTAAAACTGCGTAAATAGCCTATAGCTGTCAAGCTTCCTAAAGAAGTTTCACTTCAAACATTTTTATCCTTTCTAAGAATACTTTCGAACATAACCAGTTTTTAAGCTTAGATTCGTTGAGTACTAGAGGAAAAATACCTAGTTTTTATTAATATTACAGATCTTTAAAAACAGGCCATCAGATCGTTAAGAACTGCAGGAAAAATAACTACTCATTTTTTTAGATCTAAGACTGTAAAAACATGTCATCAAAGCTACTTGACCTTTCGGTCCTTAGTGTGATGTGTCATGTTCCTTTGCGCAAGTTTTTCTTACGTCCGAAATTAAATATAACTTCACGCGATCTGCATTTGAGAACTCATTTTCCTCCACCAGTTCTTTAGGTAATTTCACCTCTTCACTGTGTCAATGTTACAAGTTACTGCCTTAATATTAATAGTAAATTTAAATAAATAACAAATTAGTTCATATCTTTACAAATAAAAATCTCTATTATTATTAGATGTAACATTTACAACGTGTTGGTAATGACATTGGCCATGAATCCAATGAAAACCAAACCATAACCTGTTAATATAATATTGAAAGTAATTTTTGTATTGTATTTGTATTGTAATTTCTATTTTAAACATTGGAATAACCTAATCATTGCTTTGCATATTAAATATCCCTATATAAAAGAAACATAGAAATTTACATATGTAATGAAATTAGAAACTAGGATAGTAGGTTATATAAAAACAGATAAACTTCTGACTCATTGGTCAAGTGACACGAGCAAGCATGCTTAGGTCATTATGATAAAACATTGTATTTGCTTTGTTTATCATTTACTATACACACATTTGTACATATATACATATTACAAAACTCAACATCTCTCTGTCTGACTGTCCGTTTATTTTCTTTTCAAGCAAAAATTAATTCATATACACGTGACACGTAGACCTCTTCCAGTTGTTTCCATACCATCCTATTGTTACCTTCAATTTTCTCTATGTCATCTGTCCATCTTGTTACTTGTCGACATAAATTAACTTATAATAGCTATCAAATTGGTTGATATTTATTATTATTTTTTTTTTACTTTATGCTAAGTATTTGACCAAAATCTCACCTGATGTTAAATGACAATGTAACCTAAGATAGTAACACGCGGAGTCTAGTTGGACGACTGGTTCTCAAGTGCAGCTGTCTGAATACACCTATAGGGGCTTGGCGACTGATTTTTGACTTAGTAAGGCATTAGAAAATGCTCTACCATTATTATAGAACTAAACGCAATCTCATAGGACAGAGATGTAGGATAAGCCAACATACATATATATCTGTCTAGCTGACCTGTGTGAATTTTTCGCACATTATAGAATGTAAAGAATATAACAACTGTCATATTAATTAAACATATTTTTAATAGATGGCGCAACATGTATGTAAGTTGAATGATTTTTTTATTATTTATAATTAAACCATTGTTTTTAAATATTTGTCTATTTTTCCTTAATAGCAAGGAAAATAAGCTTTAAAAATGATGTTAGAATCATTCATTTTGATGAAAAATTAAAGGAGATGACATGTTGACACAAAAAACATCCTGTGCAAAATAATATATAGAGATATTATTTTGCATAGCACCAGTCTATAATGTCCTATAATGGGGCAAAGACAGAAATTGTTATTGGTTCCTCTTCTTAATCTATACTAATATACTAAACCGAAAGAATTTTTTGGATGTTTGTTAAACAAATATGCTAATCCCGCTAGAAGTACCCATCGGATTCGAAAAATTCTTTTTGTATATGATACCAGATTTATGAGGAATAGTGTATGTTATATATCATTAGGCTACACTTCTCAGCTAGCCTTAAATATGGACATACGCCTACCCTAAAGATCGCCACAATGACCGGTCCTGTGCTGCAGCGGCTTCCCGCAACCTATACCAGGTCGTTGGAATACCATATACCTATCTCTTATACATAAGCGACAATAAGATATTTTATGACAAAATTTATTGAAAATATAAAAGTGATTTATGAGCATTATTATTAGGCATGGCATATTAATCCTTATGAACGAAAGTTACTTCATCATCTAGACCATTTTATGAAGAGAAACTTTGCCCTGTATAGCATGTTATTTAGACAAACAGTTTGGGAGATAATGGAAAATTAAAATAATCCCTCACTCGGCTCGGGTCTATGACTATAGGTGTAGTGGCACGAATGAGCCGTGTGAGTTGTGACGCATAACCCTGGCCATCTCATAAAAATATTATCTGTACTAAAATATGAACAAACAAACTAATTAATAACTAACTATATAAATTATCAATCTGCTATTTCTTTCAAATTATATGCGAATGAAACCGCATTGCATAGCTAGTATTTTATGAAGTTAATATGAAATGTTTAGGACTCACCACAGTATCTGCTATACTAGATGGTTCCTTATGCAGCATATCTACCAACAGGAATTCATTAAGTGACACCACACTGGCCGTAAGCACTGACAGACTGACTAAAGTATCACGAAGACAACCTGGAATTTTTTTTTCACTATTAGTTCTGCAATACCATCTGGACGATTTGATCAAAGTCCACAACTCAATGTCTATATGCACCTATTTTTTATGCACCCTACTCTTTTATAAAGCCAACAAGTCACCCAAAATATATGGGGGTAATTAAAGAATAAAAAGGATCAATTAAACACATAAGAATCAAAACAATACTTAGTTGATTTACCAACTTACCTACACTTTGTATACAAGCCATGGGAACACCTAGTATACGTAAATCTGACAGCATCTTGAAGGGGACAAGGTCAAACTGCAGATCATTTGGAATTATATTACTTGTACCCAGCTTCTCATAACTGCCCTCTATGTTCAGCGATCGTAGTTGAGAGCAATAATCCAAGATGTGGCTGAAATCATACATTTGATCTTGTTTCTCTAAAGGAGAGCACTCAGTTTTCAGCCTTTCACTGATTGCATGTAACTGAAATATGAATAAGTTATCATTTAGGTTTACATCTACATTAAAAAACTTATCATGCTAACTGTCGGCACTGAGCTATATGTGTCATGTACTATCATCGACAGATCAGCGACGCTGATGCACCTCCGCAACCATGAGCGTTTTTATTTTACACTGCAGGCACACACATTGTGGCAATGATTTTCAACATTATTTTAGGTATTGCACTGACAGAGGCATGAGAAGAAAACCAGCCTAAGTTAACATAATTTCTTGTAAAAATGTTCACTTTAATTATGTATATTCCCTCTATTCAAATTAACAGAGGACCAGCGCCAAAAATAAAAAAAAATAAGGTTTGTTTTGTCAAAAACATCTTCTGAATCTTCTTCTGAAGATACATTTATTTATATTTATTATAAACAAGATATTTTATGAAAACTATCCTACTGAAACCGCCATTTAGGTTTAATTGCAGAGAGGTGTTCTCGTCAACATGGTACAAGATGAAAATCAAACAAGTTCAAAGAAGTCTTTCATATACAAAATACTCCCTTGGAACCCATCAAAGCCTTCTTACATCAGATTTCAACAATTCCTCCATTAAGGTTTTTGGTATTGCATTTAACACTGAAGGCAGCATATATTCCCATGTATGCATACCATAGTAAAACACACCACAACAGTGAACATGCCTAAGCTGGGAGCAGCTTTCAAGTGCAGCTGTCGGAAAACACCTATTTGTGCTTAGTGACAGATTTTCTTCTTAAGGGTGGTACCTAGCCAGACGGGCATTAGGAAAAGCCACTATCCTATGGTTTCATCAGAAATTCTTTCCTTCACCAAAAGCTCAGGCAGGAATTTGAACTCACGTCCATTAATGCAATGTACGCACACGCTACCACTAAGCCATCATTGCTTAATTTAATTACATATAAAATGTGTAATTTAATAGCTTTTATATTTGCATTGTATTTAATTTTCAGATGTTAATCTGGAACTTAATTATAATCGAATAATAAAAAAAAATAACCTCTACTGGAGTAAATTTGTGGGATTTTTCATTCTGCAACAATTTATCGCCTTCCAAAAACAACATTTTCGCCAAATCTCTCAGTAGAAACAATATATCATAGTTATGGAAATCGAGGAAGTGAGCAAACTCGGACGGCATTGTCAGTCTTAAGTAGTTAAAAACGTTATTCAAGTAATCGTTAAGTGCATCACGTCTTTGCTCCACAAACTTTGGTGTTTTATTTCGTATAACCTTTTTCGGAGGAAGTAGCTCTTTAGCAACGCCATGGTCGGCGACCAGTTTGTCGTGGAGTTCAACGAAGTCGCTGTACCGATGCAACACGGACCATTTCACAGGCCCAACTTTAACTGTTATTTTGTAATACGTAACACTGTCCTTCGTTGTAGCTTCTTCTACACTAACTGTACTCTCGTCTCTATGTTTAGTAAAGGATGACATTATCACAATTTTAACACACATTTATTTATATATATAGGTAAAAATTAGCTAATTTTACATTTCCCCTATACTATGTATCGTCACACTTAGTTCTACAAATCTACAGTGCAACATACGTAGTGTCCTCTTATTAGTCTGTGAGTGCAACTGCAAAATCTTACATTGTAAATAAAACGTCAAAATGAAACATGACATCACACATGACATCACACATGACACATTTAATCACCATTTAATTCTCTTGTCAGAAGCATGGTTCGTAGGTCGAAATTCTGAATTTTCCCCATATTTATATTTTCTTTTCCTTTTCTTTTCTTTTTATTATCAAATATCAAAAATGGGAAGGCATACAAATAGTTTATTTAAGAAAATGTTATTTTTAAATGTGGATTTAATTAAATGATATTGAAAAGGTTTATTAACAAAAATGTATTAATTGTATTACCTCCGTTTGTACTTCTTCTTCATTTAAGGTCAAAATAATCACATTTTAAAATAACGGCCAATACCTAACAGATAACATATTTAAACATGTTAAAATGTCTACTATATACTGAAATTAATTTCATTTTTATTACAATTAAACGAGGGTGAGTCATAAAGTTCTTGTAATCAATATTAAAAATGCAAAAATTTCAACAAAAATATTTTATTTTTCTATATAATCTCCCTCCAATGCAATGCATTTAGAATTACGCGTTTCTAACTTCCTAATTACTTGCAAAAAAAAAGTTTTTCTCGATTCTCGAAAAACTCCTCTACGTAACCTGTCATAATCGTGAAATTTAGTTCCACGAATTTCCTGTTTTAATTTTGGGAATAAGTGAAAATCACTTGTGGCTAAGTCCGGAGAATATGTTAGGTGGTCAAGGAGATTGAAGCCAGCACAGCGGATTGAGTTGAGCGCAACTTTCGATCGATGAGCGGGAGCGTTATCGTAAAGAAACAACAAAATCGACACTTTTCCACGACGTTTTTATTTAATTGCTTCACGCAATTTCGGAATTAAAATTGCATAATAGGGTCCGGTAATAATCCTGCCCTTTGGCATGTAATCAATAAAAAGAATTCCTTCACTATCCCAAAACACTGAGGCCATAACTTTGCCAGCGGTAGGAGCAACTCGAAATTTCTTAATTGATGGGGAGGATGGTGATTTCCAAGACATGCTTGGTCTCTTAGTTTCAGGATCAAAATTATGGACCCACGTTTCATCCATGGCGACAATTCGACGGCAAAAATTATCTGAATCACGCTAGAACATTTCATGGAGCTGCCTTTATCATATCGACAACAGATGTGGTTCCAGCTTGATGGGGCACCTGCGCAATTTTCCCGAGCAGTGAGGGAATATTTAAATGCACATCATTCACCGTTGATTGGTCGTGGCGGTGTGGTAGCGCGGCCAACTCGCTCACCCGATTTGACACCCATAGATTATTTTTTGTGGGGTAATATTATGAAGCAAAGGGTGCACGCCACAGTTCCTAATACAAGAGAAGAACTCGTCGCTAAAATTTTGTCAGTTGCCGAAGAAATAAGACTTGATACAGACATGGTCAGGCCAAGTGACACAGAGAGCTTTGAGCTTGTCTACAGGCTGGAGGTGGAATTGCTTTAGGTATTAAATAGTTATGTCAATATTGTAAAAGTATTTAATAAAAAAAAAAGATGTTTAGTGTTTTATTGTTTCTCTATTTAGGGTTCAGCGGTTAAAATAATAGACGAACAGTTGTAAATTTAATGTTGTATTGTAGATTAGCTCAAAAGCTATCGATCTAATAAAACATTAAATAGGTTATGGGTAGTGATTTTGTAGTAACTTGCAATAATTTGTTAATTTACGTATTTTGTTTCTAAAGTTTGTAGATAGTTAACACGTTCTTTTATAATGTAAATGACAGACAGTATTATTATTAGACGTTGAATAAGCATATTTTTATCGCAGTGAAACCCAAACTTTTACTGATATGATGTTTTGTATACTCACGTAAAAAAATTTCATTAAAAAATCAATATGGCTGCCATTTCGCGTGGAGGTGGGTTGGACCCAAGTTTATGCTGTATTTATATATTAAAATAGTTGTCGCATTGTATAGTTAAAAAATTAAATACATAAAACATACATAAATTAGTACACCGTATTTTTCTTGGTGCAATTACGGTAATTTCTTAAAATCTACCGTTTTTTTAATGGATTCACCGTCAACGTCATTTTTGACATGGCATCACTGTTTTCGGCTGACAAAAACGTTTCTATCGGACGTTCGAACGCTCAAGGACGGGCTTTGGCCTTGGTTACGTCCACGATAGTTTGCACAGTTAAGTATACATTCATTATTCAGATATCTATAAGACTGGGTTGTCAGCCACGTCCGATAGTTGGTTTTCCGCTTAACCGTGTAAATGTGAGGCTATAGGGGCCATAGACCACAAATAAATAAAAAAAGCAATTTTATTGACTATGACATAGGAGTTTATGGCGGGATCTTGTACTGCCATATTATGGTTTTTATTTTAATATATTAACTTAGGTTTTTTGACCCTATATTATGTTATATTAGTGGCATTTTCCGTGATATAGTTTGGTAATTTTGCATACGTGAAGTGGATTATAAATATAAACTGGAAACATGCATTTTGAGTTGCCACAAAAACTCCCTTATAGATAGTTCTAAAAACATCTCGTTTAAACTCATTTTGAAGATTAAGAAAGACTACGAAGGCCTGAAAACAGTGACATTGGAAAGAAAAAATAAGAAGAAGAAGAAATATAGCGGACTTGGCTTCGGCCTTAATATAAATGACAACTAAACATGGACTATAAAAACAACATCTGAGCTGGCTGCATGATCTTAGATACCTTTACCTTTGCCTTTCACAAACAAAGAACTTTTATTATAAAAGTGACTGTGACATTTTTGGATTTTTGACAGTTTACGTATTTTCGTTGTTTTATTGACGTGCTGTAATAAAATGTAAAACTTCTAAATGGATTTTCTGTAAAACGATGGCCTTGAAATGAATGTACAAGTTTCCCTTGCGATGTGTAACATGTTTTCTTTTGTGTAAAAATAATAAAACACTAACAATAAAATGCTGAGCCGCTTTTCCGACGTTTTGCAGACCGCTGCGGATGTTGTGAGTTTAATAATGTATTTATTGTTTATCACTAGGCTATTGGAACTGTCGTTTTATAGCGAATATCCTTGAAATATATATCCTTGAAAAAACTATTAACAGTGTTATGGCCCCGACACTATAAAGTAATTTAAAACCCTGCACTTTATGACCTTAAAAATTCTTAATTGATTCAACATAAACATTATACGATCAGTACAATTTGATTGTAATATTATTATGTTGTAAAACCTTCACATTGAAGTAGTTATGCAACTCATTTTTAAATCACCTAAATGATCTAAATATTTATAAATTTTACATTTAAATACGAAATTATTTATAGCAAAACAGGTCTCTTTATTTTAACTTACTTCAAAAATAAAAAACCATGTTTTCTAGTTTTTTTCCTGCACTTTTTATGATTTTGTACTGAAGTAGTCTATATACATATGGGAACATTTTAATACATAAAATGTTAAGGTAAAATTTACAGACTTATAATAATTATGTATGCAGGCATGAAGGAGGCTACCGCTAGTGTGCTTACCGTGAGGGAGAGATCTGCCAATTTGCCGAGCTATACTAAAAAAAATTTTTATTATTGATTTTTAATAAAAAAAAAAACTCTGTTTATGAAATATAGTCATTTAATCATTTTCTAAAAGCAAAATTAACACTTAAAATAATACACTATAAATAAAATAATAATAAATTTGCCTTTATTTCAGATTTTTTACATCATTTAGGGGATTTATGTCATTCATTATTTAATTATGTTTTTAGTAATTTTGTTTGAACGGCTTTCTTAAATAACTTCCACTGGCTAGTGTTTTCCAGTCTAAACTCTTAAATGATATACAATATTGAAATAATTTTCAATCACCAGCTGGCACCTCCAGCTACCCGACTGGAGGATTTCGAGTATCACTGGAAGATGATACTGAACTTTTACCAGAACTATGATGATAGCAGCAAAGTCCATGTTGAAGATACAAGAATACCGCATCATCTACATCAAATGTTACAGGTAATTATTTAAAAATGACATATCATGGACAATGTCACACAGAGCCATTGGGTTTGAAACAAACCATAGCTTATTATAGCAAATTAGTAGATACATTCCTATAGATATTATTGTTGAAAGGGGTATTATAGGGTGGATTATTAGTGAATGATGGTAACATTTGGAAGTGATTCTTTATTTGTACATATAGAGAAAATGATAGCAAACAATATAAATACAGTAAAAAAAAACAATTAACAAGAATGTTGATAAACCAGATCAAGTTTCTTGCTGGCTTTTATGACTGGGATGTTTACTGAACCGGTAGTAGTGTATTGTCATTCATATGTGCCTTCTTAGGGCTCAAAAATTAAATAAAATAATAATTAATTTTGATTGTCCTTTATCACAAAATATTAGTTGTGTGCAGAATCAAACTCATAATCTTTTGATATATCACAATTACTAATCCTGTTTCATTTAGCCTATCTAATATTAAAAGATTATTGATTCTTTCTCCTCACAGATTTGTAAATAGTCCCAATAAATTTTACTAAACAATAATGCCTAGTATTTTTTAAATTACAATATGAGAAAAAAAAATCTAAGTAATGAAAATAAGATCCGGATGGGTTAATAATTATGTGTAAAGAAGGAATGTGAAAAAATAATGGATTATTAAAAAAAATGGTTTTTACCATTGAATTTTATAAATAAAATAATCAATTAAAAATAAATGATTTTGTACTGTACCAATTTTAACTGATAGAGCTAGCAATCGCCGAGGCAATAATAAAAATAATGGTATTTAATTATGTAATGTTGGTTAACATAAATATGATGATGAATAAGTATTGTTGATTATCTGGTTTAATCAATTTATGATTATGGGTAATTCAAGCATGTAATTTTCTCCCTTAAGAAAATACTAAAGGAAAAACTCGATTATTTTTATTACAAAAATTTATGATTAGTTAATCTGTTTTAATACAAAATTATTGATTATGTAATAATCAAATTTTATTTTAAATGTCACATCCCTAGTGTAAAGTATAAGTAAGTATGATAAAAAATGATGGTCAAGAATATTATTTAGACCATAACATTTTATTAGTTGTTTCTAAGAAAAATGAAATTTTGTTTAATAGTAGGAAGTCATAGGTCATAAAATTTGCTTGCCTTATTATATCCATAAAACTTATTAGAGATTTAGAGAAAGATGTTTATAAAATGCAAATGAATGAATTTACTTTCTCCATTGTGGAGCTCATTTGTAAATCATAAATACACCTAGTGGTTTAATTACATATAGTTGTTTTGACCTAGATGACTACATTGCAGAAATCGTTGCTATGTTCATAAATGATAGAAATATGAATAATATTAATTAAGCAAGTTTTATTTATTTATATTACAGTATTTTGTACACAGTTGATTACAAGTTTTCATTTTGATTTGATTTATTGATGTACCACGTGTTTTTGATAAAATCGATTCACTGTAAGCCTTCTGTAATATTTTCATTGGCTCCGAACACGAAATTCCATTGGTGATGCAAAATTGAAGACAAATTCTTTGTTCGATGTTTTGTCCATTATGAAATTCGCAATACACACTAGATATGAACTAACTAAAAACAGCACTGTATTTAATCTAAATGACAGATTCAACTCATACTCCGCGCCAAAATGAAAAACAGTTGTGCCTATATAACAGATAAAAAAAGAATTGATTTTGGAACCATAAACAAATGATCCATTCCCTATACTTTTTTGACTAAATGTATATACTGCTAAATTAACTTATAGTACAAAAAATGTATGAAATAAAAACGTATGAACTTTTAACCTTCGATTTCACAAGATGCTGTTTTCTTGGATTATTTTATAAAAAATTAGAATACATTACTATATAGAAATTCTTGAAATAACTTTATCCTATGAACAGAATTACCATCATTTATTAAAGTATTATCGATTGATAGGCATTATCAGCAACTTCCTTACTCACCATAATATGTTTTGCTGAACCATGATAATAAATTATAAATACATCCTTTTGTGTTGAAAATTAGGTAGTCATAAGAATAAATGCTTATTTCAGTTAATAGTGGAAGAAGAAAAAGAACAACAAGGTGGTACTGTAGGACCATGTCTGGAAGCTATAGTACAACGATCTGTATGTATGTTGGACGCACTGACGGCATTCGCAGCATCGGATCGACCACCAGGGGCGAGAGCACTGGCTCTAACTACTGCTACAGCGCTGTTAAGGCGAACCAGGCAGCCTTGTGTCAACAGTGCTCATGTTTATAAGCCTTTACAGGTAAGGAATAACTATACGTATTGTTCAGTGCTTAGTACTAGCTAGGCAGGGTATGTGACTGCCACTGGACCTACGGAGCGATCAGTGGTACCGGAGAGACGCGGTAAGGCACATCCCTATTGTCAAAACCGGAAAAACGGTCATACATTTTTCAAATCCCATTTCTCTCGCGAGTTTGTTGTAAGTATAATATGGAGTTGACTTGCTAATAATAATACAATGTGCGAACGAACTGAGGGTAAAAGACAGAAATAGTTTTGTTAGTCTATGTATGTAAGTATATTTTGTTTTGAAGCAATGATGGCTCAGTGGTAGCGTGTGCGACTTCGCGTCGATTGACGCTTGAAGGAAAACATCGTGAGGAAACCATAGCATGGTGGTAGAGCTTTTTCTAATACCCGCCTGGCTAGCTACCACCCTCAAGTTGAAAATATGTGGCCAAGCACCAATAGGTGTGATCCGGCAGCTGCAATTGATAGCCAGCCTTCCACTAGGTTTAGTGTGTCATCATCTTGGGCCACATTGTCACTTAAAATCAGGTGAGATTGTGGCCACTAGGCCAAACTTACAACGATATGTATATGTATATGGTTTTTGTAGTTGGTCACAATCTGTTTCACAATATTTTTATAGTTTACCCGGAATTAACCGTATAAATTTGGTAGTTTGTTTATTGCCACGTTATACAAGAATTTCACGTTAAGGCGCCATTTTGTACTGTATATTTAATTTGTCGGGTTGTACTATATTGCTGTCCCTTACGGTAGAATCTATATTATCCGTAATCTGAGCTCCCGAGTGTTCGATCATGAACATCAATAAGAGGTGTCTTCGCGTCGTACGCGAGCACTAATGTTGGAGTATTTGGGACTAATTGTAAATTGTACTACAACCTTTACCCAGAGCACAGAGGGGAAGCTGGAGGTTCCAGAAGAACGATAAGCGGTTCTTTGTTATTACTTGCAGACCTTGTAAGCTTGGGTTAAACTAAACACTGAAATTAGGGGGTTTAATATACATAGTTGGTTCTTTAAGAAACCACCTAAGAATATCTGCCCAAAGTTGATGGCATTATCAACAAATATGGTGAAAAATGCTTAAAAATCCATTATAACGGGTTGTCCCAAACTGACATATTTAGTATTTTGTCCCTTCAGTATAACTGTCGCTATAGACGCGCCAATGCAACTGTCTCGGTAAACGCATTAATTAAGTCACATAAAGTTCGGCCGCTGAGAGAATGCGTTGCTGACGTCTGTCTCAACAGACGAGTGTTTTAACGTCACAAAATGGCGGCCCATAACGCCATTTGGGGTTGTAATTTTTTTACCAGAAATTTTGTCGTTGCAACCTTTTTGTACAAGAAATAAAATATATTAAGGTGAGAAGAGGAAAATAAATAGAATTTTAGAAAAATGAACAGTACACTATCTTTATTAAGTTTTAAAATTTTTATTTATGCTTATGTAGTTATTTTGTTTAGTGTTATGGTGAGGTGAGGTGAGGTAGTCTCACCTTATGTGAATGACGATGTAGCCCAAGATGTTGATACACTAAGTGTAGTGAGAAAACTGGATTTCAAGTGCAGCTGCCGAAACACACCGATAGTTGCTTGCTGCCAGATTTTCAAATTGAGGGTGGCAGCTAGCCATGTGGGCATTAGAAAATACCCTACCATCATGATATAGTTTCAACATGATGCTTATCTTATATCTTTAAACGAGCAATTCTTATGTATATTTATATATAATCTGAATCTCGGAAACGGCTCCAACGATTTTCACGAAATTTAGTATACAGGGGGTTTCGGTTTTTGAATATTGTAATAATCAATAAATATTAATTCGTGGGTATATTAACATATAAAGTGTTTAAAACAATTTTCGATAAGCAGTTAATTCCCGGATTGTAGTAATATATATTCTTTTTTTAGCGCATCTTAATACAATGTAATGAGAGTCCCGCGTCGCCAACAGAGAAAGAAGAAGTGGAACTTCTACTGACATTATGTGGTCTCGTACGCAAAGAGCCAGGCTTAGCTAACATCTTCACGACGCCGTTCGTCGAAGACAAAACAAGTCTACTAAGCATCCCGGAGGACATAGAAAAGTTGATACCGATCAGGAATAAAGTGCAAACGCCAAAGAAGAATCCACTTTTTGAAGTTGATTTACCGCCGAACCCGTTGACGAATGTTTCTATAATACGTACGAATGGGGCAGAGGATAATTTTAACACAAACTGTAGTAATTCAGTGGGCGACGACAACGCTTCGTATAAAAGTCAGAAAACTGTCTACGATGATAATGATAAATTTTTGTTGATCGATTTGCTGCTGTCTTATTTGAATAGTGCTGTGAGTATTAAACTTTTATTAGCGGACGCGTTCGTATGTTTAAACAATCTAACAGATATCATGTTAGTTAAACAGATTGTTAACAGATGGCACTCTTACAGCTCATTTACACTAACGCTTCGCGGCTCGTCTTGTGTCTCGGCGGCAGGTCATTCGCTCAAGTTAATCAATTTATATTCACACTCTCGCGGCGCGTTCAGTTGTTTTCGAACTATCAACTATGAGCCCCTTTGACTCGTGCCCAATTAACCGTTTCCGACGCGAGCGCTGCGAGGCGAGCGTCGAGCTCACTGATTACACACGCGTCTCGTGGTTCGCCTCGAGGCTTGTCTCTCTGCTCGCGCGACACTGTAAATGAGGTATTACATGTTAATTGAATATATTTTCCATATGCCATCATGAGATTCCTAATGCTCAAGGTTTTTTAATTAAAAACATTAATTTTATACTATTCGTCATCAATAGCGGGGAAAATATAGTTTAAAATGATGTTTGAATAATTAATTTTGATGAACAATTGAAGGAGATGTGGCAACTCCTTTACTGGTAGTGGTAGTGGTGGTAAACCAAAAGAGGCATATATAATGGCATGTTGCAGAATACTAGATTGAATTACCTTATTTATTAGAAAATATAATAATTAATTATGAAATTAAATAAAATACCGAAAGGCGTAGTCAAGTTTCGTGCAGTAGGTTTTCTGTGAAAACGTTTTCATTTTCTTTTCGATGCCGCCGTAGTTCTCGCACAGGCCGGCACTGGACTTTTTAGGTTTTTTAAATTCCTATTGATGCGACGCTACCTCTGATTTGCGTTTTCTATAGTTTCGCGTATAGTTACGACTCATATGAGACGCCACTTTTAATTTTTCATTTCATCCAAATCATCGTGCTAGTTAGACGCGTTCTCGCACTACACTAATTTTGCAATATACCGATGATGTCACGGGCAAAGCAAACGCTGCACAACACTCTATCCAACCTCAACTGTTGTTATCGCATTATTAGTCTCGTAGTTATTAGCGATTGAAATCTGACGATATTTTGTAACACAAGAAAGTTTGACCGGCTATCACATCATTGTACTTAACGACCGAATAGACGCTATCAAGTCAATAAAAAACGCGGGTAAGACTTAAATGACAATAAATTTGAGTCAATAGCTGTCTTTATAGCACTTGTAACAATTATTTGCAACACATGAGATCGCACTGGAACTGTATTTCAGAAATAAATAACAGTTTGCCATAAACCTTTTACTAAGATAGATATATTAAAAAAAATCTAATTAGTTTTAAACTTTTGATCCTTATGTCCAGTAGTGGGCCGATAAATGTTTTACTAAGATAGATATATTTAAAAAAAAATCTAACTAGTATTAAACGTTTGATCCTTATGTCCAGTAGTGGGCAGATATTTGAAATATAGTTTAGTAATTAATTATTTAATGAGTTCAACTATTAAATGATTCACGGAACCTTGGCGAGTTTTTCACAGAACGTTTTGGTTCCTTGAAACTCGCTTTAGGAATCGCTGTTTTATGGTGTACATGGAAATTTAAACGTAAAAATAAATAGTTCCTATCGCTCAGAATTTTATCGTTATCGATAATTGCGTATCACTCTAATGGAATGATTTTTCATTAGATAAGTGATAAGACAAGAGTTTAGTTTTGTTTTTTAAATCACAGTAATAATTCTAAAACAGTTTTTTAAAATGAAGTATATTTATTATACTCTATTTAATGCTATATCAGTGATAATCTATGTTCATTATACCCTCGTTTTACAGCGAATAAATGCAAGTTTAAAAAAAAACAAGATTTTTAGCAATTTTTTTTATTTTTGACAGAAATGGAATAATCTATAAAGTCGTATCATCCACAATCGAATGGAAAAAAAAAACTGTATAATACCTTTTGTTGTAAATATTACATAAATTGAAATAAGAATTAAATCATATTCAAGCAATAGAGAAACTTTTAAAATCTCATTATTACTATTGACTTTTATATACTATAATGATCCTGAAATATTTTACCATGAGCATGGTGGTTTTGTGTGTCGCGACACAGACGGGGTGCAGATACTATACCCGCTTGATTACTGGAATTACACCGGATGACGCCTAAGTATGCCTTTATGGCGAGGATTACACCTGGTGTATGGTGGTTAAATTTCCAGGATAACCAAGTAGTACTCCGAGCGTGTGAAGGTATAATGATAGTGTCCTCGCTGCCGGAAGACGACATCGCAAACCTGGTGACGAGCTGCAGTCCCGCCTGTGAAACGATAGTGGAGAAGCTCTCAGCCAAGTATAAGTGCGTGCCCGCGAACGTCGACCCCAATGACGTGGAGCATCTCAACATCACATGGGCGTGAGTCAGCTCATTTATCTTTTAAAGTGAACACTAAGTCTGGCTTGTTTTGTCGTGTGTCCTCAGATTAACTAAGGATAAAAACCTTTAAAAACAATCTTCGAAATATCGACTTTTATACGGGCGAAAGTCTGACGAAATGACACCTTTAAAGCTAATTTAATGACGGGCAAAGTTAACGATGTAAATAATTGTACACAAATTGGATAATATTTCAGATACGTTGCTCAAGATTTCGGTGACAAATGCTATAGCAAATTCCATGGGTACAGGGAACTGACGAGTTTCTTCTCGTGGCTGGACTACTGTGATACATTGATGAAGGTGTGTACTCGTGTGCTTGTGCTGAACCGGGATACCGGCTCTAGGTAGCAATTTAAAGGGTCGGAAATATGTTTATTAAAGTTATATTTTTTGTCGCGCCTAGTGGAGGGTAAATTGCTGTATATGCTGAGGGTAAAGTGGATAAATTTGCGTATTGTTTGCAAAAATTTTATTTTTATTAAAATATTAATTATTTGTACATGATGAAATTGTTTTTACACGGTTAAATTGTTTTTACACAATAATTAAGGTAAAATTAGGTAAATATTGATTTTTAATTTTTATCATTGCTGGTTAATTTTATCATGTTGTTGGTACAGGGGATAAAATTTTTGGAGTTTTTTTTTTTGTTACGCCAAAGTATACTTTAAATACACACATTTTTTTAACGATAACATTACTTTTAAAGTATTTGTCTATTTTCATCAACAGAGCATCGAATAAGCTTTAAAATGATGTATCAGTAGTTAATATTCATGAAGAATTGAGGGAGATATAGCGTTGCCAGAACAAAATACCTTTGAGAAATATAACATAGAGATAGATATGATATGGTTTGGAATGTGTGACAACGTTTCCAGGAATGCCACCCGACGATAGCGTCGCACCTGTCGCGCACGTTCCGGCAGAACTTTCTGGAAGGCGCCGCGGAGGCCGGCGTCACGGACCTGCACCACGCCGTGCTGGTCACCTCGATCCTCAGCAAGTGTTTGAAGGTCGTCGATTCTGCCGATCTTATTAATGGTATGTATTTCTGTATGACTCGTATTCTTTCTAGTAATTCTACCCTTAAAGGACTTTTTGTGCCTAACTTGTATGTTTGTTCCAGAATTTTCCAATTGGCTGGTCGGCGACGGTGAAGTTTCCGAGTGGCCATTACTCCACTCTTTAATAAGCAATTGTCTCACCGAGAACTATGATCTAACCTTGGAAACTCTTCGGTTTTTCGAGGTAAGCTTTCTATATTATACAAGATGTAGTGGAAACTTCTATAGGCACGTTGGGCGATTTCTGGAACCCGCTCGCCTAGAAGAGTCCGGAAGAAACTCGATCGGGTTTATAATTTTTTTAAACTGTGTGCATAATTATTGTGGAAAACAAAATAAAATAATTTTGTGGTTTATCGACTTACTGATATTTAGATGAATATGACGTAATTGATGAAGATTTTTTCCATTATACTACTTTCCTCGGTAGAATTAGTGAATTAGACCAGAAGATAGGTACATAGTATAGTCAATAACGACGGCTGCTGTAGATCTAGTTCAGAATATAAATGCCTATTTTGGAAACTCCAAACAATGGAAAAAATATACTGTAATAAACCATTATTTCCATATTTGAACAGAATATAATAGAGAAGGGCAACGAGCACAGCATACAGAGGCTGGTGCTGTGCAGCATCAGTACGAGGGGGTACTACGCTGTCCAACAGCCGTTAGAAGCCGACGAAAGGGACAGGCTTAACGATGTACCCTTGTGGAGGGAAAGAGAAAGAAACAGGTCTGTATGCGGGTATTTCTGAAAAAGACATACATGAAATTCTTGTAATCTAATCTATATATATATAAAATAAGAAACTGACCAGCTGATTGACTGACCGATCAACGCGCAGCCCTGACTATTGGGGCTAGGACTGTGAAATTTACATGCGGGTTTCATTTACATTGTAGGTGATTACTAAGGGAGGATCTTTGGAAATTCAACCCTTAAGGTGGTGAAAAAGGGGATGAAAGTTTGTATAAAAATCCATCTTTAAATATTTTAATACCCGTGCGAAGCCGGGGTGGGCCGCTAGTTATTTATAAAACAACTATAAATATGTATTCATTAGTTCCCATAAGGGGTTTTCCAAGGACTTGTAAATTAAATGGAAGTAGATTCCTGGCAATTGCAAACGAAAATAAACGAAATACTTGGAATAATGTAAGGCGTCAACTCGCAATGGCGTGTCCCAAGCGAATGTATGACACCTTGGGCCGTCACCCCGTGCACGATTTTTCCTTTTACTTTACAGGTTTAGTATTTGGTCACAATCTTACCTGATAATAAGCGACGTTGTGGCCCAAGACAGGTTACACGCTAAATCTAGTGGAACTAGTTCCCAAGTGCAGCTTGGCGACAGATTTTCAACATTAGAAGACGCTCTACCACCGTACTGTGGTTTCATCACGATATGTTCCTTCACCGAAAGCTCGGGCTTATTGCATGGATTCGAACTCACTTCAATCGACGTGATGTCCCTAAGAGACACGGAATACAGCAGTCTGGTGGATTGCAGACAGGCGAGGGATTCACTACCCTCAGCAAAATCTCTGTTTTTTTTTACACTTGACTAGATGCCAAGCACGTATGGTCACCGGAGCCTTAAAAGGGCATGGACATTACAACATACATTTCTTTAATTTAGGTGTAACAGAAAGCCCCCTAATGCTGGGTGTGCATGGAAGAGATAGAGACAGCCAGTCACATGCTCTTGGAGTGCAAAGAGCTGGCTCGATATCGGGTTGAACACCTCAGTACACCGAGAACCCTCCCGGAAGTCTTTAGCAACATTAGGGGACTGGTGGAACTGGGCTGGCACATCTAAGCCAGTCACTATGACGCAAAGTAGCCGCATATTGATGTCGAATTGCGGAATCTTAGCCCGTATAAACCTGATACCTGACGCGGTGTCCGTACACGGTACAACGGAGTAACTGATTGCACCGTTTAGATCTAGACCAGTCTATTAGCGACTGTAGATGTTTAGACTGTGATAATACGCTTTCAGGGAAGCAATGAAGCAGCTTCAGCACGAAGACCATGTCAACGAGCAGATAACTGATATTCTCTCGCATGAGGGACTCGACGCCAACGATCACGCTGAGGCCACTGAGAACATACACCGGGTTATCAACAGGTCAGTTTAAAGTTCACATGTGTACTATACCTTATTCGTCATACGAAGACTTGCGTGACACATCCATAGAGCGTAAATTGTTACGTCGTGCAAATTATGACATAACCTAAAACGTGCATTTCGAATATCAATTATCATTTAAATAAAATTTGATATTGATAACCGTTATAAAAACATTTTGCACAAGAAAACCCTATATAACTTCCTCTATACAATGATTTTAGTGATTTTTTTGTTACTACGTGTATCATTACTTTCTATGTTACTTAAAACTACAGTAGACCAAAATAATAAAACCAAGGAATCTTTAATTATTAGAATCAATGAAACGCCGTTGTACTTTTAATTTATTTTATATATTTTAGAATATTAATATATATTTGCGTAATTCCTATATTTTTACTATAGCAACAAGCATCGAAGAATATTGACTTGAACAATTAAACTTGTTGTTTGGAGACAGCCATTCAATAATTAAGTGTTTCCAGATCGCGATTTCAATTGTTGTTATACTTTATTTTTGTGATTTCATTTACACAGCTTACACACCCCTCAATTGATTTAAAACACAATTATATTACCGATTATATTTAATTCTAAAAAAGAATCGATAATCGTAAAATTTCAACTTACATTTTAAATTATGCTATATCTCTAAAATAAACATTTGACATGTGTCGTACAAGTGTTCTTACGATGAATCATTTTATAGTTTGGTATATTTAATAGTTTGCAATTCAAAAGCAAGGCACAAGACGTGACGGTCCGCCATTTTGTTTCGCTAAAACAGTCGTTTATTTGGTAGACGTCAGGAACGCATCCTCTCACCGGCCAAATTATAGGTTTAGGTATTTACGATTTTATTGATAGATAAATGGAATATACTTAGGAAACGTTACGCACTGTAAGCGATTTATATAAAAGGTTTAACTACACAATACAATCGAGTACTCGTGTGTTTTATTTTGTTGAACCATTGTTCGGGTAAAGTGATTAAATATCTAGATATTATTGTTATACAATTTTGGATTACGTTCAAATTTAATTGATTAATATTTTTATAGATTAATAGAATAAAAATGATACAATCCAGTTAGATCTAGTGATGTTTCATATCGATAAAATAAACATTTACAGTTACATGATAACTTTGATTTCTTTTTAAGGTAGAAGAATTATGTATCGATCGTACATATGTAGTTTTTGCTACTAATAATAACTTTCGCTTTGAAAGTATATTCTGATGTATTTATTTGCGTGGAATTTATAATTTTTGTAATTTAGAAAATACTCTTGATATTTAATTTTTTCGTAAATTGCAGTTTATTTCATTTTTCAAGTCCATGATGTTTTTTTTCTGTTATTTACCTATTTGGATGAACAAAATATTATGAGAGGGAGAGATGTGGCCGCGATTAGATATGAGCCACGCCCTTCCCGTTAACGCGTCGGATAATGATGTTTTTATAATGTCGTATAAAGAAAATACTTATTAATATCTATATATGTATTTGCAATATTAAATAAAGCTTATACGATCATATTAACAGAAGCTTCAAATTGCATTTTAGCCGGCTTGAAAGACTCAAAGCGCGCGTCGAAGAGATCATGACCGGTGAAGGTTCGTCGACGTCCGTTGATGACGTCATCACTTAACAAATTTTATAATTAGCGATGTGTGATAGCGGATATATAAAGTTCAATTGTTTCGATTGGTCCGACATATCGATGTACTCGATTGTCGATGTGGATCATGTAATGGCTAATTTGGACGGCAGTAAAAGCGTTCAGATGGGACGTCGCAACGTGCCGTTCGGCAAGCGTCGTGTCTGGTCGGCTCTTTTCGTCTAGGCGCTTTCCTCTCAATATTTATACTCAACGTTTCTAGCACTACTTTACGTGTGTGTTACTAGTGTCAGCGTGGTTTTTGTGCTAACCTTATTGGTTGTTCGTGAATATTAGTAAATTTCAACTTATAATATAGGTACATCATTAAAATAAATTTCTTTTATAAATAACAATGTGAATATAAATATTTTTAATTTATATTTCAATAAAAAATATGATTATATTTAGATGTTTCACATATAGCAGGAATCATATGACAAATGCTTGATTTTCATAAGAACGCGAGGCTCTGTAAGTCTCATTATATCTCCTTCGATCTTCCCACTTCTATAACTTGTAGTGTTAAATTATTGTTTCTTGACTGACCAGACTGACGCTTACGGTTTAAATATCTAAGAATCGCCCATCGACGAGTATTTTGGTTAATTTTAGGATTAAACCACCAGATAATACATTGAGACCTTTAGAGTTTCGAGGTGTTTTAATAAGGACTGCACATTAAATTGTGTTCATATATCAAATATAGTGAATGATCATCAAATCTCAACGAGTAAATTCTGCTTTATTAAAATGTGGCTAGGTTAGGTTAGGTTCGACTTGTAATAAGAAACTACGGGAGACGCGGCGAGCGTCATATAATAATAATAATAATGAAGAATTATGATACAAAAAATATCATGTGGTTAAAATTTTGGTGGTCACTATTTTTGGGTTAACAATGATTATTTTGGAGTCAAGTGCTTCAATAATATAGCAAAAAGTAAAATTTTTGCTTACCATTTCGCTAATTGAATTGGGTTTATCAATTTGGTGATCATTTACTATTTTGGCAGTGTAAAGTTCTTTTATGAGGTAATATACCTGGTAATAAGTGAAAGACATGCCATTATTTTTTTATGAATGTACATATTACGCAAGCCATATTTATTCGATTCTATTGATCGATCATTGACCATTGCTAATAATGTACCTAATGTGACAATGGCGATGAATGGACGTATGGCAATGGAATTTTAGGGCTAATAAAGAACAGTTTATACAATTTAGTATATGTATAAGAGTCTATAGTTATTATTGCTGACTTATATAGAGCTACTATCAACTTTTGCTTATCATTGGTGTTGTTGGAGCGTACACACAAAACTTGCTTAACAATTCTTTGCAATTATGGGTCTTCTATAAATTTTCGGATTTTGCCGGGGCTTTCACTAACAGATATCTGATGTTATAAGGAGTAACTGAGATCTATTTTTATTTTAGAAAAAGAATTAGGGATTCACGCTAAAACAAGGCTTTTTAGTAGTTCACGTAGCGGAGCCGCGTGCACAGTTAATTTTTAATATAATCGTCATATCTGTTACAAGGTTACAGAAGTTTTTCTTGAAACGCGCGTAAAGGCTACACGCATTTTTTTGTCATTAATATCCACTTCGCAGTTATATCACATTAGCTATATAACCACAAGTAAATCTTTCCCTATATACGTGATTTAATTTATGGACGACCCTTGTACATCTTATTATATGTGCTTATATTTTAAATCATTCCTGTTTTGCTTTTTGATTATAGTAAAGTTTCATTTTGTTAACCTTATTTTTTATTTTTAAATACTTTATTTTAGGTCTGTAGATTTATATATGATATTTTTTAGTCTCGAAAATGTTTAAACTTAGATAAGAGTCTTAAAAAAATAGACAAATAGACAAGCTCAATAGAACCTTAAGCTAAATTATATTTATGTTGCAAATGCAACAATGTATATAAGTATTTTTTTTAATTGTCCAAAATTATTTTGCCATAGATGCCAAAAGCTGTGATAACTAATTTTCCCACAAAAATATGTTATGCCATGGAAATTTAATACAGGGTTTTTAATTTTAACCCTCATATAAAATTATCGTTTTCTTTTTAAATTATTTTTTTCTTCATATACAACTAAATATGTTCCTATAGCAAAAAGGTTAACAGTTGTAATTTTTCTTAAGTCTGTTGCCATAGGATCTGCCATTATTGTGATGGATTTTTAACATAGTTATAGGCCGAACGCTGTAAGCGCGACCCTCGTGATGGTTTGCGGGACGCGGGGCGGCGTGTGTGCACAGATTAAGATGATAACCTATATCTTAAGATCAATAGTTTATGCATGTTATTGCGACTGGGACAGATTTGTTATGATAAATAACACATTTAATACACAATATTGGTGGTTTATTAAAATGCTAATGAAAAAACTACTAAATGGAAAGAAAATTGTGCGTATAACCTTTACACGCAGTTGAAATGAATTTTCTATGAATTTAATTGTATATATTTACAATATAATTGAATAAAAATGCGTTAAAGCATTACTCTTGACTTTCTGTATAGTTTTTTTTTAAACGGAGTGTATAATAATAATAATCTCATGTGTAGCAGCCACAATAATAAAACGACATAGACCATACGTCATACGTCTATTGATGCCGGCGGCCGGCAACAGACTAGCTTATTGGTCGGTCTTGTTCCCCTCCCGCGTCCCGCAGACCATTAGGAGGGTCGCGCTTACGGCGGTCGAACTTTAATAATAATTAACAATTGTTTATTTTGTAATATAGTGTAATCATGTAAATGTATATAGTTTTTGTAAATAATTAAAGTGTTTAAATATTTAAAAAATGTGTTTCATTGAGTCGCATTCCTCGTTACAGCTTCCTGTTGCTGTTGCCGCGTGCGATATTGTCCGATCCCGTCGGTGCTGACTACGAACATTACATACACGATGCTCATAGACATTATCAGGTAATATATCCTTAAGCACCCGTATGATACAATGTTAGGTGATAGTGGGGCAACGAAAGTAGTATCACGCTAAGAGTTTATAGGCGACTGTGTCTCAGCCCCTTCTTATATTACGACACTCACAGACGACAAGTATCCTACACGAGTCTCGGAGACTGTAGACTAATATACCACTGTCATCATATGGACACTCTACTGATATTATATCGAAATTGTAACAAATTTGTTATTCTGTTAAAATGTCATTACTGTCTTGATAGAATCTCTGTAGTGTTGTGATAGTGTGTCAGTGGGATGGCAATATCTATCTACACGTCGTTGGTGTTGCCTATTAAAATCTACCATGGATTCAGTGTTGCTAATCGATACTACCATTAGTTGACACTACTTGTTAGTGCTATTTTTTCCGTTAAATCTGTCACCATCTCGATTGTAGCCGTCTCGACTGTCACCATTTTGACAGTAGCCATCTTGACTATCGCCATTTCGACTGTCACCATCTCGACTGCCGCCATCTTGACTGCCACCATTTTGACTGTCGCCATTTCGACTATCGCCATATCGATTGTTGATGAGCGCACGCGTTAATCGTGCTGCCCCCGAGCTTTTGTTTTAAGGATTGTAGCCACAATCTCACTTGATCTTAAGTAACGATGTGGCCCAAGATGGAAGCACGCTGAGCCTAGTGGAAGACTGGCTCTCAAGTGCAGCTGCCGGAACACACCTATTATAAGTGCTTGGCGACAGATTTTCAGCCTGAGGGTGGTAGCTAGCCATGCGGGCATTAGAAAATATCCTACCACCATGCTATGGTTTCATCACAATGTTTTCCTTCACCGATAACTCGGGCTCATTGCAGGAATTCGAACTCACGTCCATTAACGCGATTGACACCACCATTGAGCCATCATTGCTTCGCTGAATTTGTTGAAGGTCTTTTTAAGATTTACAATTATGTAGAACATTAATTTTATACATCTCTTATGGTTTACTCGGCGTAAGTCATTCAAGCGCCCCTAAAGCGTATTTTTTCCGAATTGATACACCATTATTTCCACTGTTATTTCGTATTTTATTTTATTTTACCTTATAAAATATATCTTATAAACTGGCCAGATAACATAGCTATGAATTTAAAAAAATACCTATGTTAATCGGAAAACTGGTGTTTGCGTGAAAAGAACATAAACAGACAGACGGACAGAAATACGCTGAGTTTTATAATATGTATAGATGTAGATAAATATATATACATTGGTATGTCATCGACTTCGACAAAATTACGGTCGCCTATACATATCTTTATTTAAGAAGGGTCATGACGGAAATGATAAGTGATTAGTGATGATAGAATAAATTGAGAATTGTCCGATGTTTCTAACATCGATGTATGGATGTTTTAATAAACCAAATATCGATATCAAAACATCGATGTTCTTAGTCTCAACATTGATGTTTCGAATTCGATGACGTCTGTGAATATCGAATATCCCTATTAGTGACAGAATATCTAACTGGGCTATATGCTTTACATTCATACTATGGTTTTATTGTTTCCCTTAAAACCCCTAGGGTGAATTTCCAAATTAACTCTTCCGATGCCTGGTTAATGTACTCTGCCTTTAAGTCCTATTACAATTTATAACATACTAGATGTGCCCGCCGTTTCGCCTGTGTTCAATTTATTTGACCAACTGTCCACCGCGCTGCGTCTTAACGTACTCGTGTAGACTATTGTTGTCCTTCTCACCTGTACTTTATAATATGAGGATAGATTTGAAAGCTTCATCAATTCGATCGTTTTCAGTATTGGCTAGATATAACCTCGACATTCAATTGGCCGAACGAGCATTGTTGGATCGAGAACACGGCCAGTTCCACCCATAGCTACGACAGTAGACCAGAAGCCGACATACACCTGGATGAGGTCTTTGAACCTGTAAAACAAAATAGATATGCCCAAAATGAAAACTTACATGAAAGAAGCAAATTTCAATTCTCCCAAAAACTTGTACTCCGAAGTAGGGATCTTACTCCGCAGCCTTTAGACGATGAATTTGACGAAGGACCTTTCCTGAGAATGCTCTTCAAACTGCTATCGAATATGCCGTACCAACCTTACCAAGTGAACTTGCATTTGACATCGATTATCTCAAAGTTGGCACTATTGCCGCATCCGAACCTACACGAGTACTTGTTGAACCCGATGTTGCCGACCGCGAAAAAGACACAGACTCTATTCAAGACCCTGCAGGAGCTGGCGAGGAAGATGACAATGGAGATACCAAGATTAAGGAATTATAAGAAGTTGATTGAGAATACGAGATTGCAGTTGATGAGTGAAGATCCTGGTTATGATGAAAGGTAAATATAATCATTTCTTTATCTATATGAATAGAATAGCAGTGTCGAGTTGTTTTTCCTGATTTATTTGGGCGAAGAATCCTCGTTATTAAAGATTCCAGATCCGTATACCACTAAGATTACACAGTAAATCTAGACACTAAGCCGGGTCAGCCAAATTTGGAGCTGGCGACATCGTCTAGTCTGTAAATTTATTCTACTATTTCGAACTAGTTTCAAAAATTATTCGACCTTCAGACTTGACATTTTATTGTTAAAATATTTACGTTAATTCGTAATTAAAGGAGTGAAATGTTTTTGATAGCTATTTATTGATAATGAAGACTTGCCAAGTTAGAAATCTTATATTAAAGAAAGTAGCAACAAATTGTTTTGTAAATGAATCGAAGAACGTACATTTATACAGCTATAAATAAAGGAATTACTATGGAACTACACGACACCCGTCACTGTGACGGATTTATTACCATGTGTATGGTGGCCGCTAGGTCGCGACACAGTTGAGTACAGACTGGCCACAATCTTACTTGATGTTAAGTGATGTTGTGACCCGAGATGGTAACCCGCTAAGCCTAGCGGGGAAACTGGCTCTCAAGTGCATCTGCCGGAACACTACTATATGTACTTGGTAACTAATTTTCAATTCGAGGGTGGTAGTTAGCCAGCCGAGCATTTTAAACTGCCCTCCATCATCATATGGTTTCATCACGATTTTCCTTCACCGAAATCTCGGCTCGTTGTAGAGACTCGAACTTACATCAATCGACATTATGTCCGTACGCGCTACCACTTAGCCATAATTGCTTCGAAATTCCTAATAAAACATCGTGAATAATTCGTTTTAATTTGACAGCGGGGAACACAACCAGCTGGTGGAAAGCCTGATCGTACTCGAAGAGTTCTGTAAGGAGTTAGCCGCGATCGCTTTCGTCAAGTACCAACATACCGAACATATGCATACATAATCTCACTGTATAGTGAATCAAATTATTTGCGACGTACATATATATACTAAATATTATATTAAATTTGGATCAACGAAACCTCGAAAAAAATTCGGTACAATAAAACAAAGTATTCTCGCCCGATATTGGTCTACACTGAAAAAAAAGTTTTGTTAAGAGTAGCTCAAATTTTACCTGTTAGTTACAAAATTCGGGGGACTACTAAACTGAGGCCTACTAGTAACCAACCTCTTAACTAGTTTGGGAAGTGCAGCAAAACCAGTTTAGCTATTTTAACAAAAGTTTGGTTACTAAGAAGTAAATTTAAGCTATTTTCTGATTAGTCAAACTAGTTCAGCTATTCATTTTTTTCAGTGTAAGTGCACGTCACAATGGTCAAGTAATTGCACCCGTGTACAAACTGTTGGACGAACTCTTGCCTACAGCTTGCTTGCTTAGCGTTCATGGGTAGCTCCGCCCCTAAGTTATGTAGCCTATTATAACCTTCCGAAATATAATCTAGAGCTAGAATTTTTCAAATCTGACCGGTAGTTTCAGGGATTAGCGCGTTCAAACCAACAAATTATTTCTTAAACTATAAAAATTAATACAACAAAACTCAAAAAGATCCCATACTCTGCTGTACACGTGATAAACGTGAAAATTTTAATCAATGACACCTTTTCCCTCGTGCGTATACTTGTTTTATTCTCTCACGCACATTTATTTCTCTCGATGTATATAGTGCTTTGTTTTTTACTTTGTAACCAAGCACTTGTATTCCGTTTCTTTTGCGTCAGACTCAGAAACATTGAGTTTAAAAACGTTACACTAAAAAATTCGTCCTTAATCGGGGTTAATTTTACTCTCATCTCGCCCAAAGAATTTTTCCTTCAAACTACTATTATTAGGTTTGAATTTGTTGGAAAAAAAAACGATAAGTTACACAAGCAGACGGCTAATCAATCGACACTCGTGACGTATGTAGCTCGACCTACCGTTCACGTAAAGATAATATAGTTTTGTTGTACTTAAAATGGCAGGAGCCTGTCAGGCTTCAGCTCCGATCTACGATTTTTCAGAACGGGGTTAAAAACTTGACATTATCACCCCTCTACAGCATTTGAAACTTGTAGATGCGACGGGAATTCCCCTGTTAGAGACATTACACATACTACACACGTTTAAAATGAAAAGTACAATTCGATAGTACTTCGCCCCCGGCCCCTTGATCCAGGGCTATTAGGATTCATGTGGAATATATGAGCCAATTTAGATGCTATTTAGAAAATTACAAAAACTGTTTGCATTTAAACATTATTTATTTATTTTATAATATTTTTAAAGTATAAAATCGTATAATTGGATACTATTTTTATGAAGCTTAAAAAGTTAAACGTACGTTTGTATGCTAAACACAGAACAAATAAAATCGATAAAAATATAGTTGTCGAAAAACGTATTTATTTTTGTGATAAACATAGTTTTCGAATGATTTAGCGAATATTATAAGTAGTTACTTCAGTATATATTGGGTACATGAATAATACTGATTTGTTTACTTCATAGAAATAAGAGGCAAATACGCCATTAAATACTTCTCAAACCAGTGAGAAGATTCTAATGGATTTGTTACTCTAATTATTTATGATATGATTTGTATTTACGCATCGAAATAAACCACGCACCGTGATGTAGTTAATTTAGTTTCGGCAATAAAGTGAAAATATATCTTATAATCTATTGGGTGTCCATTAGTTACGTGAGGTTATTTTTATTTGGGCCCCACATTCCTGGCGAGATTTAGCAAGTTTTGTAGAAATCACACTCTTTCGCGTGAGATATTCATTTTAAATAATTATATTATGTTCATATCGAATACCGGCCATGAACAAAATTAATTTGAATAAATTTATTTAATACAAAATGTTGTCTGTTTATAATATGCTTAATCTCAAAATTAAAAAGTTAACGTGCGATTGTTATTTTCCCCTATTTCCCTTTAAAATAGTAGTGGGATTTTGCCGGATCCTACCCCAATTTTGAACTTCACATAGGTAATTAATGGGCACGCCTATATTGGCATGTTTCAAACTAGAGATGTGAACCGATTAAAAGTTTCAGCAACCGTTTAATCCGATTAATTTTGAGAAAAAAAAAACGGCTTTTATAGGCTTTTTCGATTTTATTTTCTTGAATTTTTATAATTATTATAGGTTGTGGCCCCAATCTCATCTGATCTTAAGTGACGATGCGGCCCAAGATGGTAACACAATATCTTTCGTTCTATGTTAAAGAATCCTCACGCAGTAGTTCGTTTATTAGAGTCATGCAATCAACAAAACAAGCATCTTGAGCCAAACAGACTCTTAGAACTGAAATATTGAATCCAAGACCGAATCTTTTCTATAGTGCTGACTAAATCAATTGTAAACCGTTTAACAACCGGATTATTCAATCGTTCAATCGCGAACAATATACTTATTTTTAATCGGTTTATTCTTTAATAAACCGTTTTAACGGTATTTAGTAAAGACCTTTTTATTTTTAGGTTTTCTTCGAACCGGTTCATATCTCTATTTCAAACAGCTGCATTGTCAATTATTATTTCATTTTAGAGAATATCGTTCATCTCGGAATAAATCGTTACTTGAACAATATATCTTGTGAAACGTTTTTATTCAATGCATTTTAATGACGACAAAGGCATTAAAAGATTTGAGTTTCAATTTTTATGATGATATTTTGTTAGATAGAACAAGATTATTCATAGGTCAGGATATTAAAAAAAATATACACGGGTGCTAAATATTCAAAGTTATCGTAAGAATTTTTTTACAATATTATTTGAGTTTTATTTCTTGTTTCAATAAACTCTTTTTCACGAATAATCAATATACTGACCCATATTGCTTATTGCAAGGCATGTAATTGAATTTTATTTATTTTCATGCAGTGTTTCATAATGGATTATTTTATATACCATATGTTACGCGATCAAGGTATAAATTTAGGTGTCCAAAACGTCGAGAGTTTAAAAAACCGGTAATAACTTCTATGTGGTATCTAGTCTAACTTTATTGTTTTAATTTATTGAATATGTGAATACGTTTGGAACTCTGGCTATATCGAAGCTGTTTGCTGGAACATTTACTTGTCTATATGTAATACGATTTAGTAGAATATCTGCACCAATCCTTACAATACTAAATATAGTGTTATTTACTATAAAAATATTTTACTGTGTCCTGTTCGTAAATCGTCTTGAATGGATCAGACGGCATTAGTCTTAATTAGACAATTTAATTGTGATATATCGTTAGATAGAAAGACCTAAATCATTTTTGTGTCCATCTTTTATTTCTTTGCTTATTTTGTGGTTTAGTTACTGGCGTATGGTCCCTGAAAACAGATGAAGCAGAAGTACTGTTTGCTAACCTAACATTCTGTACCTATGTGTCAATGTGTCAGACGATTCCATGGTGGCTCGGACTAACGATGTGTAATATTTACCAAACGGAAATAAATGGAAAATACACTTTGCAAAGTTGCTTAAATTTAATTGTTAAAAGAATTCATAATTTTAAATACCTAATAATTTGTACAAAAAATATTTTTTTACATTATTATTAAATTATTCATTTATACATATAAGGTTTCAAATAAAAAACAATGTTACATAAAATCTTTAATAATATATAGAAATGGTTTCCGTTCTTGTTAATCGAAATTAAATCGTAATAGAATAAACAAATAGATGGTAATATTGTAACGAGGTGTAAAGTTCACTTTGTCGAAGAATATTGTAACCGAATGGTAAGTATTCACGTTATTTAGGTAGTAATAATTATTATTTATTGCGATTAATATTTGTTGTCCAAATAAAGTGTTTGATAAATGACCAGATGTTTTTTTCCCTTCTTAATTTATAATACTCAACTGAGGTCAATTTAGGCTGTGCAGGGGATTGGTCATATTCAAGTAGATAGATCCTTAGTTCGATTGCTATTTTATTAAAACAACTTAATACAAGTCATAAAAAAACATTTTTTTTTCTAATCTTCATACAGCGTTCTAACAAATTCTCATGGTTAACATTATTTCTAATTCACTTTACTTGTGCAAAATAACGTAAGCTACATTACGTAAGATGCCACAAATATTGCTGAATATAGAGTAAAATGAGTCAGATATACGAATTGAAAAAAAAAAACACTCCATGACAGGTGAAGTTCCCGCTAAAAATTTGTTTATTGACAGTGTTGCCAGCCAGAGTATAGTTTATTGTTTCATTACTGGTAGTTTGTTTAGTCTGTAACAGTGCTCGTGCAGTTTTTTATGTTTTAAGGATACGGTTGGCAACTTGCCCCGACACACAAGATAATTTTTTTCTCAAAGTTCGGATAGGATAGCAGTCTTGTTTGATATCGAAGATTGCCTAAGTCAATGTTTCAGAGTAGTTGTGCCCCGCGGTTTCATCCACGATAAGTTTGAATTATACCTGCCTGTTAAATACTGACCCATTGTTTGCCAAACCGGTTGACTTTTATTGTGACTAGTCCGCTCCTTAGGACCGTAGCGTAAATTTATAGGCCATAGAATCGTTCACAATGAATGGGCTCACGATAAAAAAAACACTTTTTGAAAACAGACTGGTAATTGTTGATGTGTGTTCGATCAAACATACAAATTCTCCAACCATATACCTAACATTAGAGTACAATATAGACTGCATGTCCGTTTATCACGTGCTTTAAGTTTAAAAGAAAGAGTTTGAGATCCTCAATACCGAAGTCACACCGTTCTGTTGACATGTCATAAGAAATAAATAAAACAATATAAAATGCAATAGTGATTATATTTTTTATCCAAAATTAAATATGCGTAGTATAAACATGAATTATCTATCGAACATAAGCTTTTAAAAGTATTTACAATATTGAATTTATTTCAAATGTTTATAGGAAGAGGTATTTTTTTTATTTCCCCCATTTTCAAATCCACTATTTTGGGCATGGGTATTCTATGTGAACTAATTAGAGCGTATCTTTCGAAAAATATTAACAAGTGACGTCTAGAGAAGTATAAATGGCTTTGGTCCTTTGGTTTTTGTTTATAAATAAAGATATACGTGTAATAAAAGTGTATTTTTTATTGTTTGAGTATCAATTGATATACAAAAATATATACTGTGTAGTGTCATGGATTTTATTGATAGCTACATCAATGCATTAAAATTTAAGCGTCGTCCGCTTAATGAACTATACAAAAAATATGGTTCGAATAAATACACTTCAAGGCCAAATCTTCACTAAAACATAAAAATAACCGAATTCTTCATCTCTTTTCCAAACTTGGCAACCAATTCTCGCTATTGAAGATCAATAAATGCCATTAATGAGTAAATATATCGTTTTACAAAAGGGCTTGTTATGGTTTCAGTGTTTTCACAAAATGGTCTCATAGATTAATTAGTGATTGGTCTCTGCTGCGCTTCAACTAGATACCTAAAACAATAGCTCCTAAAATACGGCAACTTAATAACGTAGTGTGTAAGTGACTAGGGATGTATGGATATGAGGTTTCGGATAATTTCGGTAATGAATATTACATTTTTCAAAGATTTTTACAATATTTTAAAAAAGCCTGTCCGTTCCGTAAATGTGTTATTAGGTATCGAGATTCAGTTATATTTATGTAATCATTTTGACATTTTAAGTTAAAAATGTACCCCGAAAAATTTACAAAAAAAAATTTCCCTTATCTTCGCTAAAATAGTTTGCTTACAGTCGTTCGAAACTTTGGTTGTATATGTGTGTTAGTTTTTGACAATGGTTAATTCGTCTTTGCCCGAATTCGTCTTTATCCGAAACATTTATATCGGATACGGTTAAAGATTTTTTATTTCGGATATCCGATAGTTACGGATACGGATATCCATAACATCCCTGGTAGTGACTATTTAAATTGATACTCGTAAACGTGAAAGTATTGTCGGTATGACACTGACTCGCGTACGCCGATTCGCCGTAGCTTTGATTGCCGCTTTTTTATAGTACTCCGATGGTATTTACTTGACGCGGCGCGAAAACCAATCATTAATCTATGGTTGCATCCTTGCTAGAACTTTCCAGGGAGTTTTTGTGATATTTCAGAATTCATGGTCCATATTATTTCTAATTCACTTCACTTGTGCAAAATAACCGAGGAATTTTATGAAAAAAAAAACAATCACTACATGACATAGATCCCGCCAAAAACTCCCTTCATAACTCTATAATTAGTTTTATACCTCGTTAAAATCACACCGATATCGATAAACCCTCTTCCTATAAACAATCGGTACACACGCTTCGTTTCGATCACACGTCTCACACGGTATTCTAGTTACACAACTTATTTAGAAATTGAACTATACTGAATCGTTATTAAACAATATACAGGTTTAAAAATAGTTAACGTAGTTGTTTTTAATAGTATTTTTTACCTTTGTCATATTTTTAGTCAAGGTTTACACATCCATAGTTAACTTTTTATCGATAAAGGGCAGGCAATAACTTACTCATTTTGTACTGAACAGTATACAAAAACTTGTATCAGGAATGTGCCGGGATTCTTTTTTTTTTCTTATATATATGCGTTTTTTAGTATAATTATGTATTCTAAGATAACAACTAAAATCAATTTAACGAGCTCAAAGGTTTTTATTGTTACCTTTCAAATTTCATACAAGGAAAGAACATTAAAGATCAGTTTAAGATTCGCAAAAAAAAAATACGGATACGAATGCGGATCTCTTTTCCTCTCGTATATCCGCGGATACGGATATCGGGCACGTCCCTAATTTGTATTACGTATGTCATAAATAGAAAAATACTTCCTGAACATCATGTATGTATGTAGTAATGTTTTTATTATTTCTTTTTATTTAATTTCATCCGTATCATTCATCCACAATTCTGCCAACGTCATTTGAATAGAATATTTAATCGTAATAAATCTTTAAATTACTATAGCTCTAACAAGTTGGCGATACTCTGCTAACTATTCAGGGAGTTTTTGTGGCAAATTAAAATTCATGTTCCTAGTTATTTCCACTTCACTTGTGTACAATAACCTAATTAGATCACGTAAAATGCCGCCAAAATTACATAATATAGGGCCAAATAACATAAGTTTATGAATTAAAATAAAAAAAAACTACATGGACAGTTCAAGATCCCGAAAAAAAACTTATTGTGTTTATTTAAAGCTTCCGTTATTGATAAACAAGGGAAATATATCAACTAAATCTCGACACTTGTACACTATTTAGTATAATAAAAAAAGAGTTGTACTATGTAGAAAACGTTTTAAAAACAGTAAAGGCTTTAACCGAGGCAATAATTCGTCTTGTTTAAATTTATTGAAAAAAAAAGTAGTAGGCAATTCGATCTATAGACATTTATAATGCCGATTAGGTACCGTCTTAAAATTTTAACTAATATCACATAAAACCCAGCCACGTTTAAAATTAACTCGTTAAGAAAAAGAAAGTTAAATTCAACAATTTGAATTGTTTATATAAAGTTGAAGGAATCGAAAATAAATTAAAATTAATAAAAGATGTCCTATCGTTGAAAATCTTGCAATATATACTTTCCAATTTCTCTGTACCTAAGTTGTGGTTGGTCATCAATAGGTTACTTGCAAAAGTCGAAATTACATTTTCAGATGCCAAAATAGACATGTAAATTAAACACAGTTGGAAAAAAAGAAGAAGCCGACACAAAGAATGACAGATTTCTGTGAATAAAACTAAAGAGTCGAAGAAAAGTCCAAGGATTCTATAATAATCTTCTTTTTAAAAGAATGTGCAATTATAACTTTCTTTTATTTAGTTGTGCTTGTTACTTGCAAAAGTCGGAGTAACTATTTTCTGATGTAATAATAGACATGTAAATTCCACACAGTAAAAAAATTAAGCTGACACAAAGAATGTCAGAGATTTATTTAAAGAGTCGAAGGAAAATCCATGGATTCTATAATAATCTTCTTTTTGCAACTAAAACTTTCCTTTATTTAGTTGACTTACAAATTAATATAATAGACGACCAAAGTGAAAATAATAAAGAAATTGCTTAGTTTGAAATTTGAGTACATATTATTTGAAAATATAGACGTCTCGCTGTACAGAGCCCGGAATCATTTTAGTAGTTAGATTTCAACAAGTAATCCTATTTACGGCATTAGTACATTCTATATTGATTATGTTATTTTCTATCTGTAACAACTAACATCGCTGGCCAACTGAACACAAAAAAGTAACATGTAGGAAATTTTACTACACAACCATAATACAATAATTAAGATTGGAGATAAAATTTACAAGAAATATTTTCAAGACTTGACGAGACTTCTTATTCACCCTTTGGAACAATTCCAATGCCTAAGAGGAAATGCGGCTGGCGTTTAGTCCATACAAACGTATTCCTCTGTTTTATCACTGGATAATGGTACTAAAGCAAATATTTGTATACCATACAATCTATGTCTACCATTGCCATGTGTCTATGTGCTGATTTTGCCTATAAATTATTATATGAACTAGAAACCTTTTAAAATTGCCCAGTCATACCGCCGTTATTGGAAACCAAATAACAAAATTTTACAAATACAAAAAAATAAGTAATGTCCAGTTTTGGAGTTGGAAGCTGGGGAATACGAAATTATGATTTTGTCTATTTTACATAGGTATTTTATATAGTATCAGTCCGAGCTGCGGTTGTCTCTCTCGCACTCGAGCATAACACGCGACAGCAATAGATTTCTGTTAAAACCTATTATCGAATGTATTGCCGACCGCGATTCCTCATAAGGGAATTATCGATTTTAATATGTGAGGTCCATAGTTCTTGATCAGTTATGTGATATCACAAGTATCTTTAATTATCAAAAAATATAAATTGCTCTACACAATTTAAAAAAATATTCAGAGTCATATGTTCGTACTTCGATATATTTTTAACCCCCGACGCAAACAGGAGGAGTGTTATCCGTGTATCTGTGTGGCATCGTAGCTCCCAAACGGCTGCACCGATTTTTTTTTATTGACAGGTGACTTGAGTGTTCTTAACTATGATTCAAGAAATTCTGTTCAACCATTTGAAGATTATCAGCTCTTTTCTAGTTGATAAATGGATGTGAGCAACTTCCACGGGTTTGACCTAATCGTTTTTGTTTATGGGCTCATTGGAATGGTCTCAATGAATACATAAGTAATGTTATAAGTGTCGGGGTGTTTAAATTTATTATTATGAAGCTTATCTACCGACACCGAAACATACGTATAAGGCAACCAAATCATGAGGTAAACAGAAAAATATATAAATTGTACCAGAATAAATTAACTTTTTTGTTTCAATAATCACAATTAATAACAATAACAACTAACGCGTTTATTATATTTGATATTGATCTGACGATTTTTTAACATATAATTATTTACAAAAAATAATTTAATTAGCAGCCAATTCGACTAGTTCGGTCCGAGGGCGACCGATAACTGGTATGATTATTAAATATTTAATTTTCAAAAGACCATAACTGTTACAAGGACCTGCTTTCCCATCGTCCCCTATCAACAGGTCATATTAAATAAGATAATATTTAATATAAGTCGGAGAATTATGGTGACGTGATTATGGAATCCGTACTACTGACTTAGTATTCGTTCTATTGACCTGCACTATTTACTGGACGCGATACTAACAGGTGTGATCAGTGTCCACACATACCTTATAAGCAAGCCAACGACCGGCTTGAAAACATTCTCGCTAAGTTGTTGGTAGTGAAGATGTTAGTTAATAAGTCTAGTACAACAAAACACTGTTCCCAAGGTCAGTCTCAACGCCCATCACGCTACGTGTTATATAAACTCATTTAGTCAACTGAAGAATGTCCATATGCCGCACTAACAGGAAAGCGGGAAGCAACTAATTCAATTATTTTTGTTTTTGAAGTACTAAATGATTTTTCAACTAATTTTTTTGTAGATTATAGCGTTTAGCCCCAATCTCACTTGATGTTAAGTGATGATGTGGCCCAAGATGGTGACACGCTAAGTCTAATAGGTGATTATCTTCTATATATTACAAATTGCTTTACGATAGAAGTTGGTAGTAGAATAAATGAAAAAGAAATCGAAAATTGGTGACCAATCCACCTTAAACGTTCATGACGTTTTTAGCATGACTGGCTAAGTATATAAATATGGCAACCGACTAAATGTCAATATTTTATAAAAACCAACCTAAATTTCATATTTATAATCCATTTTTAATTTATTAACCTAATATTCTCTTTTGAATTTAGTTAAAGATATAATAACCTGTGACGTATGTCGGAAATGTGTAGTATTGAAAAAAAATGTTTAATAGACAATAAATTGGTTACAACTAAATATGTTTGTAAGAGACAAACAAGAAAGAACAATTTGGAAAAATAATATGGAATAAGTGTACAGTATTACGATTTACGGCTTTATCGACTATGAAATCGATATGTAACAAACTAATTAATCGTCAAAATCATTAAACTGATTTACGTTACATTAACTACCTAAAATATTTATTTAAAAGACGAAAAATATATGACTGTAAACATTAAATTTTGTTACCTATTTTAGTCGATATTTTATTTATCTAATTAGTCGATTAACGTAAATCAGTTTAAAAACCGATAACACACATATCGAACCTTCACTATCGGCGACTAAGAATCGTAAAAATCATCGGTTAGTTAAACCAGTATTTATACAAAACAATATTTGATAAAACACTTATTGTTATTTCTAGAAATAAATACATAACAGCTTAGTAACGAAGTAGGCGATGTCACAGACATAAATACAATAGTTTACAGTTTGATCTAACTTCAGTAGCATGTAATTAATTATTATAATAACTTTCTATTCTACATTATACATACATATACATACAATTGTGTTTATTATAAATAATTATCGACTCGGATACGGAACTCTTACCTGTGTAGCATAGTAGAATCCTGGAAAAAATAATTAAAGTACGTTAATTCTCTAATTTTGTATAATAAATGTCTTCATGGTACTAGTCAATATCGATAATATATAATCGCAACAACAACTCTAAAGCTTGATACGTGTGACAGATGTCATTGTGACATTTCAAGTGTTGGGACAAATATATCTACATTTATTAAAATTTTATCGATTTTACTGTGACCATTCAGATAACATATAAATGGTAATTTATTTTTGAATAAACAAGAAAGAACACACACACCGGCCTCTTGATATAAGACGAATTGTGTCCAAACACTAATATTATCAAAATAAATAAAAAAATATATCTTTCAATTCGATTGCAGTGTACCGATTACTTACGTAGAGTATGTATCGTCACATTCACCACCACGAGAAGAATGGTGACTTGTGCTGGAAACGCTGCTGGAACGAATCGAAGAACCGCGAAGACGTCGTGCCGCTCTTAGACCTAATGACAAGTATTACGTTTAGTGATGACGATATTAGTTACATATTAGTAAACATCGATGTTCGATAAATATCTAGAGTTGACAGCCTTTTTTTAGGGAAACTTGTAATTTATTTTGCTTATGCACGGACGTCTCCTCAGACACCATTTACAATAGACAAAGACCCATGAACATAACATCGATGATGAATAAATATCTAGAGTTGCAACCTTTTTTTTAGCAAAACTTGTGATTTATTTTGATTATGCGAGAACCCTCGGTCTCCATTTACAAGAGACAAATTTTATAAATAAAATCGATCATCCCTAATTCAATTAATACCCTGTTCCACTTCAATTTCATATAAATCTGGAGTTTTTGGCGGGAACTAGATCTGTCATGTTGTGGCCTTTATTGTAATCATGAACTTAAGTGAATTAAAAATAATAACTAGATTCTAGTTACTACAAGCATTAATTTTAAGTTTCCACAAAAACTTTCTGGATTTTTTTAACAAGAGAGCTTGTTAGATCTTCGTTAATCTGAAGATTAGAAAAATATTCTATCCATGTGACATTGGCATAATTGTCTATCAACAGCAGACATTGCCAGTAAATAATAATAAATTATCTCATTCACACTCGCTACAATAAATTGAATTCACGGTCACGTTAGGACACTTGACATCGACATTGTCTATGCCAATTTGACGTCACATTTTTATATTGTACTACGTTTTTTAATTCCAGAAATAAATTCTAATTTTATGTGTTGCTTGATAATTGGATTTTCATAATAATGATGTCTAACAATCGGATATAAACGGTAAAACGTACAACATATCTCTATTGTCAACTTTTACTAAAAAATGGCATAAAATTTTACGGTTCAAAAATAATCGAAACGCAAACGTCGGATAACAACAAAAAAATTATTGTATCAACATTATTTATAAAGTTTGACATTAGATATTGTCAATGCTGAGTGGTAGTACATGGCAATCCTGCCCGATTGAACCACGACCACTATACACATGGTGATAAACTTATGTTATAACTTGGATGAAATATATATCTTCTATACACATTATAAGCCTCAACGTCTCTGTGTCTGTCTGTCCGTTTATGTTCTCTTCACGCCAAAATCCAATTTATCCGATTTACATGGTTTTTCCTTTGATTCGTAGATATGTTACATAAAGTAACATACGAAATAAGCAGTGACGATAATGGTGAATCAATACAGAAAAAGGACGCATTTGGGACGCTTAAATGTCTTACGCTGAGTAAACCATACGAGATATACCAAATTAATGTTCTACATAATTGTAGATCTTACAAAGACCTACGCTATAGTATATATCTATCTTCTATAAGCATTTTTGCTTTCCGTCTTTCAAGAGGGGGCAGCACGATCCGCGCGTGCGGTCGACCGACTGCATTCTGTAGTGTACGCGAGCGAAGTCGTGGGCACAGCTAGATTATTTAGATAGAATAACGTCGGTGAGTACCTCTCAACGACAACGGCGGGCATCTGCACGAGCTGCACGGGACTCTTCCCGTCCTTCAGCGCTTGCGTCAGGTTCAGGACCTGTCCGCGCACCACCGACATCTGCCGCTCGAACAGACCCTTGTCGAAACCCTTGTCTTGCTACGGAAACAACATATTACAAGTTTGTAGCGAACAGCTGGCTAATATACTGTCTTTAATATATTTCTGTCGTTATAGGTTTAGCGTTGTGGCCACAACCTCACCTGATTTTAAGTGTCGATGTGGCTCAAGACGGTAGCACGTTAGACCTAGTGGAAGACTGGCTCTTAAGCTCATCTGCCGGAATACGGCTATACTCAAAGAAGTTTTACTTCAACTGCATGAAAGGGTTACACGCACAATTTTTTTCAATATAAGTAGTCTTTTGATTAGCATTTTAATAAAGACAACAATATTATGCGTATTAAATGTATTTATTATTAGATATCTGCCCCAGTTGCAATAACATGCATCTTATAATTCTCTATTATAAGAGATCTTATATTTTATCCTATGTATATATGAATTGGGTTATGTGGCACTTTAGTCAGGTTATAGTCTATTATAAAGGACAGACCAATGTCTGCGGAGCCAATTAGTTAATAATAATTATGCGCTAGAGTAGGACGGCGCGTTTAATTCGATGATAGGTGCAGATTTGTGGCCATTTTTATCCTCCGATATAGTTCCAATATTGCCTGAAAACTTTTCTAGGACCTAAAGATAAAAACAAAGAAAAAATTGGTAAGAATGGTGGGTTTATGGTCTTGAGCTCATACAAAAAAGGACGTTCAGTTTTTGCAGAATTTGAAAATCTTTATATAGGTTATTCATTATTATTATTTAAGTAGCATGTGGAGCCGAGAGCAGCACTCCGCAGCAAGTCACCCAGAGAACTATGGAGCGGGCGATGTCAGGGGTTTCTCTTCGAGACATTATCCGAAACACTTAAATACGGAAACGAACCAAGCTCACCAACATTACCACAGCTATAGTTCAAAGGAAATGGAAGGAGGCAAGAATTATGGCAGATGGCAGATGGGGTGGAGACCCAAAACTGATCACAGAAGCGTGGGTCAGAAGGCCATGAAATGGACAGACGACTACATAATTTTTTTGCAAAGTGGCCTTTGGTCTAATAAGTTTGAGGTTCCAAGGCACAAACATTGCATTATTCCATATTTATTTTTTACATTATTACCGCAAATTGAAAACACGGTGCGATTTTCTCTTTTGAAAATAATAACGAATTATACTCTACAAGAATCTCAGTTTTAGAAGTATCTAGAATGTATTTAATGTTTTGTTCGAATACTCACTTTGAACAGCAAATGTAGTTCATCGCACAACTCTTGCACGAAGTTCATATCCGATAACAATGGAAGAACTAGTTCTCTGGAACAATAAGTATTCGATAAAAGGGTACAATATAAAAAATATATAAATATAATAATTACTTATTCTTTATACGGACTAAATATCTGATAAGTAAAACAATAAAAACGGCAAACCTCAATCATTTTATTTGAACAGATGAGAATGATCGAACGCTTGAATCAGCAAGTGAATGCTTGTCTCGATGGAATGTTCCGTTTAGAAAGCTAATCCTAGATATATATGACGTGAGTAGCGTGTGAACTGACTTGGTCTCGTGGCTGAACGGCTGCTTCGCTTGCGGCAGCCAGGCCCAGTGGTAGGGGTACGCGCGCCACGAGTCCGGGTGCTTGAAGGGGAACGCGAGCCCGTTGTCGATGGCCGCGATGCGCACCTCCCAACTGTTCCACTCCTGTATCAAATTACCCATTACTAGCCTTTATAATTGACTATAGATATGATATAACATTTTTTAAAGAGGCGTAGTACGCGTGCGCGTACACCACCACATTGAAGAATATATCTATGAAATTAAATTACGGAATAATCACACAAACGTTTATTACTGAAAAGAAAATTCTTAAAAAAGGTTGCCAGTACAATTACAAGGTGAAATTTTAGTGCAGCGGTTTTAACGCAACAATTCTGACAAAAAGTGACGTAGAATACTATCGCCACGCGCGCCGTAAGAAAAAGGGGCACATCCAACTAAAACACAAACCGGAGAATTTTAAAAAATATGATAGTTACAACTTATGAGACAAACTGTAACTCAAGAACGGAAGCTCGTATGGAAATAAAAAAACACTACTAGATGCCCCTTTTTTTGCACAAATTAGCAGATGCGCCCCTTTTTCTTAGGACGGCAGAATAAGTACTTGGCTAGAGAGGAAAATAAAGACCTATACTATAAACCGAAAAGATTATCTCTTATCACACTTTGTTCATCATAAGAAGGGTTGCATGACACATGTCAAATGTTTATTTTAGAGATGTACTAGTGTGTAACTGGTAACTTAAATTGGAAAGTGATTTTGCGAAATACCATTTTTGAAGTGAAAACTTCTTTAGTCGCGTTGAGTACTTTTTGATAGGGGAAAATCTTATAGGTTCGCGTCACCGACATGCTAATGTTAATTGTATATTTGTATCTATTAGTATATATATCTACAGCATGTACTACTCTGATATCAGACTGGCGCATGCGCAGTGACCTGTGTACACGAATACATATATTATATGTATACACGTATAACACATCGTGTATGCCTGACAGTGTGCTGTGCGCGTTAGACGGTTTTTAGCTGGGTAAAATCTTGTGAGTTCGCGTCACCGACATGCGTAATAGCAGTATATCTGTAGCTATATAGATGACGTATTGTGCAATATTAGTGCTGTATATATCTTTACAAATAAAATTGAATGGATTTAGTAAAGAAAATTTAGTACAATTATCTTAATTGTTTAATTGTAGAATCACTGTGCAGTACAATAGTGAGTACTAAATAAATATACAAATATTTTTAAGCTGAAAAATAAATAACAAAAAAAACCGTTTTTTAATTATTTTAAATATTCGTATTTATATTGGCGTTTGAAAATAATTCTAAGTTATAAGTTTTCACTTCTATCGGTAGTCCCTATGACGGGGATTTTTTTTTAGGGAAATATAAACGACAATACGATTATGCTTTAAATCAATTGAGCGGTGTGTAAGCTGTATAAATGAAATAACAAAAATAAACTATAACAAAAATTAAGATCGCAATCTACAGCATTTGATTGAATGCCTGATGCCAAACAACAAAATAAATTCTCCCAATCAATATTCTTCGTTACGTGTTGCCACAGTAATATAGGAATGACGTAAATATATATTTTTAATCGAAATTAAAAAAGAAACGAATAATAGAGGAAATTATTTAGGATTTTGTCGTGCAAAATGTTTTTATAACGTTTATCAATACCATAATATTTTAATAATGATAAATGAACATCGAAATGAATGTTTTTATGTTATGTCGTAATTTGGACGACTTAACAATTTACGTTCTAAGACACTTCATGCAACGTATTATGATGATGCACAAACTACAAACCCTTCCTTCTTGGAGTGGGCGATAACGCCTCCCTGTAACCGCTGGGAGGTCTCAGGACGGTAGAAGGTTCAGGGGAAATTGTATGGCGTGAAAGTGTTAGTTTATCGACAAACAAGTGACGTATTCAATTTGGTTCGTTTATATTATCTTCACTTGTAACTAACTAACTAACAAACAATGTAGTAAAATTCTAGAAATCAATTTTAACCTACTTCTAATTGTCGTATCGAAAATAAACTTTGTATGTGTATGTAGTTCGGATGACAACACTATAATTTGGTATCTTGGAGCCGAACTGATGATGGAGCCAGGAGGTGGATAGTGGGACACATCAATGGCAACTATTAAGACCCTCAAGTTTGGGCCCATATGGCTTGTTTTAGCAAATCTAATACATTGGGCATGGTAACGAGAGTCTGGTGATGGAGCCAGGAGGTGGATAGTGGAACTCTTCATTGGTTACTAGTACACCCCTCAAGTTTAGGCTCATAAGATTCGTCTTGGCAAGTCAAATAGATTGGGCTTGGTAACAGGATGTTAGTATAAGACTAAAAGCGTGTTTTTAGTTGTTTAAATTATTTAAACTTACATTAGTTAAATCGACAATAAAGTGTACTCACCGAAGGATCCCGCATATCGACGTCAGCTTCCACATTCGGCGCGTCGTACTTTATCAGCCAGTTATCGTTACCGCGGTCCGTGTTCCGGATTATATAGTCCAATACAACCAGACGTTCAAACTGCAGTTGAAACCTAATTCATCATTTTAATTATTTCCTTTTACAAATAAACGCTACAAAACGTTTAATTTTTTTTTTATAAACCAAGAAAATAAAAAAATATCTATCAATTTTTAAAAGTCGTAGTGGTCTAGTTATTTGGATAGGCGGAATATCGAATCGATGTTTGTAGGTTCGAATCTCGACTGACGGTGAGGAGAAACATCGTGAGGAAACCGGAACGCTTGACAAATTGTTCTTGTATGAGGGAAAAATATAGAACTAGTTAACTTCTCGGTGCTTTAAATCGCCAATACGTCGCGGGCTGCCGTGGTGCTTAAGCCTATACCTTCCCTTTGGAAGAGGCCTTTGCCCAACAGTGGGATACTTACTGGTTGATATTATTATTACACGTATTTATATATTTGTTCCAAGGTTTCACAAAGTTTACTATAAGTCAAGGGGAAGTCAAAATTTTCTTTTTTAAATACTAAGCTTGCCTTTATGACTTTACAGAGAATGATGGTAAGTACGGTACAATTCATCAACAACGATAACTTCACGCCCCTTTTGAAGGATCCGATATCATATATCATCCTCACCGTTACCGCGCACTAACGAACACCTTGCTGGAGGGTCGGAGGTTGCAATGACTCCCTGCCCGCATTTGGATACCATGCGTAGGTATCATGTGAAGGAATTTGGATAAAGAAAAATATTTATTGTACCTTCCGAAAATGTTTTGTATGCGCAATCGAATACTTGGTAATAAAAACAACGATTACTACTATATATTATTTTAAATGATATGGTTACTAACTTCCTCATAACGTGTGGCGGCGGCGGGTCCTGCTCGAACCTGCGCAGCCAATAGTCCGCGTCCTTGTAGCCCTCTACGAACAACTGGAACGAACCGACCTGCGACAACACGACCATATTACAATCTTCCTATGCTTATACATTTCCTATTATACTGTATGCACTAACATTTAGATATGAATGTGTTATTAAAACAGGAAAAGTATTGTAAACTCTATATACCATGTATATAAATAAAATGATTGAGGTTTTTCGTTTTGCGCGCATCATACAAAAAGTAGTGGATAGATTATGAACAATTTTTTTTTTGTTTTATTTTTAGATACTTGGTCCTTATAAAAAATAAACATCCTTATCGAAGAAAAACATCGTGAGGAAACCATAGCATGGTAGTAGGGCTTTTTCTAATGCCCGCCTGGCTAGCTACCACCCTCAAGTTGAACATCCGTCGCCAAGCACCAATAGGTGTGTTCCGACAGCTGCACTTGAGACCCAGTCTTCCACTAAGTTTATCGTGTTGCCATCTTGGGGCACATTGTCACTTAACATCAGGTCAGATTGTGACCACTAGGCCAAACCTATAATGACAAAATTTGTTATTATTTAATAACAAAAAAAAGCTTTACTCCAAAGATACTTGGTCCTTATCAAAAAGAAAAATTATCACGATATCTTCATAAACAATAATACTGTAAGTCCACGTGAGTGTAGCCGCGGGCACGGCTAATAATAATTTATACATATAATAAAATTGAAGAGTATTTGTCTGTTTGTAATGTCAAAAAATCTATTTTTTACTAAATACATATGAAAGCATACACGATACATATAACAATAAAAAAAATTGTCTGTTTGTTTGTTACGAGTAATCTTCGAATCTATCAATTTTTGTATATATGAATTGGCTTATACTTTTTAATTGAATTGACACACTCGCGTGAGCTAAGAATTATTGTTTATGAAGATATCGTGATAATTTTTCTTTTTAATAAGAACCAATTATCTTAGGAATAAAGATTTTTTTATTATTCTAATTTTCTTTTGTCACAACCTTCCCTGAAGTTAAGTGACGATGTGGCCCACGATGATAACACGCTAAACCTAGTGGAAGGCTGGCTCTCAAGTGTAGCTGTCGGAACACACCTATTGGTGCTTGGTGACCGATTTACAACTTGAGGGTGGTAGCTAGCCAGGCGGCCATTAGAAAAAGCCCTACCACCATGCTATGGTTTCCTCACAATGTTTTCCTTCACCGGGCGCTCAGGCTCATTGGAGGGATTCGAACTCACGTCAATCGACGCGAAATCGTACACGCTACAACTGAGCCATCATTGCTTCAAAACCTATCCAGTAGTATTTTTCGTGATGCGCGCTCGACGGCAAAACTCAATCATTTTATTTATATAGATAAAATAATCATAGATTAGTAAAACTATGTGACACGAGGTCAATGCCTCATATTGAGCCATTTCCCCCATATTATGATAACCCGATAATGTTACCTTTTATTTAAGTAATTTTTATCATCATTACATAGTATAAAACAAAGTCGCGTCGCTCTGTCCGTCCCTATATATGCTTAAATATTTAAAACTACGCAACGGATTTTGAAGCGGTTTTTTTAATAGATGGAGTGATTCAAGAGGAAGGTTTAAATGTATAATACATGAATAATGTTGTAGAGAAACACTGATAAATTTAGAGGTTTCTAATGTGATGTCGTAAATAAACAAATTTTTTGCGCTTACATTGCAAACGCTGGCTGAACCCCACGAGATAAATCAAAATAATGTACTACAGTATTGTACACCTTAAAAAAGTCAACAAAAAAGTCCGCGATGGTATATGTCTATCTCTTAAGGATAACCCACAATAACCATTTTTTATCCTTTACATTTTGCGGGAAAAAATGGCTTATTTACGAAGTGATTTTAAGCAATACAGCATTAATCCTTATCCAATGAAGTACCTTAAATACATTGTCCATTTAATATAGACCAATATAGCCCTTTACAGCATGTAATTTAAATGAATATTCCTGAAGATATTACAGATTTAAAATGTAGGGAAGTGCGGCGGTACCGGCGTATATGGCCGGACCATGGTCAGTTATATGTCGCTCTTTCAAGAGTAACCTCTAAACAAAACATGTTTGTATTGTCTAATGACAAAAAAGCTGTATACGTTGTTTAAGGACATTCTGTAGTAGGTAGGTACATTTAGTATCAGCATTGGACCCGTGCGAAGCCGGGGCGGGTCACTAGTAGTTTATATTTTAAAAAGAGACGTATTCAATTGAAAAAAATAATTTTAGCACCCTTGCCGTCGCTGTTTTAAGGTACACATAAAAAGTTTGAGAATGTTTAATTTTTTTATTGTTTTTTTTTCGAACTGACTATACTGTTAGCTTTAGGGTCCCTGGAGCCTTTACGGCTTTTACAGTTTCACCGGGCTTGGGGTCGAGCGCTTAGGGCACTCAGTCGCGAAAGATAAGCAACAACATCCGAGGGTGCCAAAGTGGCCGGACCTCGGCTCGGACTGTTGCGCGTATGCAAATAAGTCGTGATCTGACTAATTCCCAATCATTTGATCTAAACTAACTATACATATATACATGTTTCTGCCCCCTGGGAGGAGGGAAGGAACATGTATGTGTATTTAGTGTTGTGAAATTTTTTGTCTAAACTAACTAGGCAAAAAAAAAGAAAAAAAAGGTCCCTTACAGAAGGGTTATGAATGTGTGTATAATGCAGTGTCATGTGTGTCTGTGAAAGCTAGTGAATGTAGAGCCACTGTATCGCGCGAGCGGCTGCTTGGCTAAAGGGCTCCATACCGATGGATCGGACCTAGGCTTGAGTTGCCGCGGAGGAGAGCGGTCGTGGCGGGTTTTTTTATTGTACTATACTATCAGCCATAAGGGCACTGAAGGCTTTAACAGCTTCACCCGGGCTTCGGAGTCTGAGAAGCATTTGCTATAAAATGTATTAACGCCATACATACCTTGGGAGGCAGCCCCATCCTGTTGAACCTAAGATTCGGGAATTGTTCAGTGATCGCGCGCTTTAGTCGCGACCTCTCGCGGTCTATCCGCAAGTAATTAAATGTCTCCGAAACCAATTTCACGACCTGAAAAAAAAATGTGTTAAAACCAGTGTAAACCAAATGATACATTCCATGCCCATTATGGCTATATTTTGAACTTGACATTGAAAATGAAATTTTACTAATCACTAGCTGTACTCACGCCTAGGCTCGCGTGGATGACAGAAGAAATCGTAATTTCTTAAAAGTTTTATAACTTAAAATATATCAAAACCTATCGAGTAGTTTTTGCGTGATGCGCGCACATCGGCAAAACTCAATCATTTAATTTATATAGATTTGTTTTTAATAAAAGCATTTCGTCACAATGCGTTTTCTTCGAGCCAACCAGCGGTTGTGTGAAAAATGTATGTAGCGAGTAGAAAAACAAATATATAAAAAGAACTATAGCTCGACTGGCGTAAGCGCGACCCTCCAAAAGGGCTGCGGAACGCGGGAGGGGAACAAGAACGACCGATAAGCTAGTCTGTTGCCGGCCGCCGGCGGCAATAGACGTTTGACATATGGGCCTACGCGGTTCTATTTTGGTGACTGTTACACATGAAATTATTTTACCAAATCAATTTACGGACGCTACGTTTTAAAAAACAATACAATCAGTCAAATGTGATGCTTTAACGCGTATTTATTCAAATATATGTTCAAATATAGTATTCATTGACCTTGTACTTAAATAAATATATACACATATTTAAACCCCATATTAATTAATTTCCTTTATACCCTGGCAATAGTTTAAAGTACAACTAAGTAAATACATTTCAGATTTATACGTCAAGTTTTAATTCTAATTAAAATTAATGTTTTTTTAAATAATTATTTTTGTTTACACTTTATTAATAATCTTTCTACTTAAGTTTATTTATCATTTATCCAGTCCAACTTTAACAGAAAGTAAGCTGTGACCTTAAACATGCGTCTAATAGAAATTTATCTTTATTTCAACAGTACCTATTTCAATGAAGAAATAAATGTTGGCCCAACATTTTGGTATCATTATTTTGGACCAAAACTGTTGAATAAATATTGACTTCGTTTAAAATTTTTGACTTAAATAAATCCATCTTTGTCAGATGGGACGACAAAGCTGCCTTGTTGGCGCTGGTAGATTAAAAAATCGCAAATAAATCATATTTTCTTGATCGGCAGTTTTATGAAATTAGAATCCTCACTCAATATTTCAATTATAGTTATAAATTACAAATATAATTTCATTCCATACTCCTTAGTTTTCTTTTTTTTCTTGGCCTGGCCAGTCTTTCATCTCTTCAAAATTTCCCAATTTATCGTATTTCAACAGTTTTTTACCTAAGTTTCCTTAACTCTTTTGCCACGTCATATCACATGCCGTGTTAGTAGCAACAAAGTTTATTTTAAACAACGCGATTTTCTGAAGGGCGATAGAAACAATTTTATTCGAAAAGTAGGCGGGGCGCTGCGTGCTAAATAAATTGGCGAACTTATGGCATATAGTAAATGATTTCTTTATAGTCGGTATTTTATATATAACTGACGGAACAGTTAATACTGAATTAGAAGTGTCGTTAACATAAGATACTAAAATAAAAATCCTTGATATAAATCAAATAAGTATTTCGTTACTACAAAAATAGTTGTAAAGTTCGTCCGCACTGGCGGGGTCAAACCGCAAGAATTAATGTTTTTTTTATTATTCATTAAGCTTATCTTGTTTGCGATTTATATATTTAACTTATTTACATAGGCCACACATAATTACTATGTTTCTTTATATTAAAAACATATCAGTTGGCATGTTCTAAACATTAAGCCGGCCATACAAGCTACGGTCTACCGGAGAGGTCCTACATGTACTGGTGTGCCTGCACAGATAGACCGAAGTGTGTATTGGAATATACATGTGTAGTTTGTTGTTTGTTGCAACACCGTAAGCTGAATCTGTGCCCGTATAGGTTTCCGGTGCCCGTCTTTCGAACTGACTATACTGTAAGCTTAGCGGCCCTGGAGCCTTTGTGGCTTTTACAGCTTCACTGGGAAAAAATGCCTTTCTAAAAACGTTAACGCTAATAGAATACGAACAATATATGGATTGACATATCTGAGGCTTCAGCCAAGTTGCCTTTCTACAAACATTATCGCTAATAGAATACGAACAATATATGGATTAATATATTTGAGGCTCTAGCGAAGTAGCCTCTCTAAGTCTCTACAATCGTTAACGCTAATGTTAAAAAAGTATGGAATTGCAAAAGGATTTAAATGCAAATATGGCGAACAGATACATCGCAGTAGATGATCGCAGACCAAAATTTTAATAAATAAATAATAGTAATTTTACTTATTGTATAAGTCCTTGAATAGTCACAGTTATGTGGCGCAAACCACCCACTAACCCACCATACTCCTCAGAACTTGCTTCAACAGATTACCACTTTTTTTTCGGAATTTAGACAATTTCTTGCAAGGAAAAAAATTCAATTCCGATGAGGCTATCCAAACCGCCTTTAAAGATTTTATTGATTCTCGCATTCACAATTTTTTCAGCAATGGAATTAATGAACTACCTATAAAATGGCGAACGAGCATAGATAATAATGGTACATACTTCGATTGATTAAATGTATAATCTCATATTTATATTTTGAATAATTTATAATTTGAATAATTTATGTAAGGACATATTATATCAGCTGTTTAGTCAACACAATACAGGATATGCTTAATTTGGAATGACATAGTTATCGATAGATATCGATATCGAATTATATCGATAGATATAATTATCTCCCCAAATAAAATAAATAAAACTATAAAAAAGAAGACTTAAATCTCACCCTGGTCTTCGGCACGATCCGGAGACCGATTTTGGAATCGACGAGACTGGCGCCCGCCTCCGACAAGTAACCCTGGTTGGGTATCAGGCAGGATCGGCCGAAACAGCAAGGACAGCACAACTTGTGCATCCATTTCGTCCACTTCGGGTTCAGCCGGCCGTACGGCTCTTCATCCTTCGGCTTGAACACGCCGATGACTTTCTATTATACAAAACCATTCTTAAATCTTCATAACAAACAAAAAAGTCTTCTAAACGTTCGTGCATGGTTCATTCAAACGAGATTAAACTTTGTACACTTTTTGCTGGCAATTTTATTACGTGAACCTGACGTGACCTACTGAAATGTTTCTTTGCGCCTACTTTGAAGGACCCAGTATCATAAGAAGGAGGGAACACATTGGCCTAAAGGCCATTCCACATCTACATGGTAGGGCAAAGGTAAGAATTTGCGAACTTCTTTGTTCGTGCCTTGATCTGAGCCTTGTCTATATCTTTCCATACCAATACCATTATTATTCTTTTCTGATATGTTTAAGCAGTAAAAAAAGAGCTAATAAAAAAAAACTTACTTTTAATACAGATAAGACACAGTTCACGTGGAACATCAAAAGCGCTCTTACATGAACAAAGTCACGAGCACAAGATAGTTAAATAAAAAAGAAATGGGACATAAATAAAATATTCCACTTTTATCTCTATAGCATGCTATTCCCTTAACAAATTTCACTATCATTTTTTCAGGGGGTGAATTCCATAAGCAGGTGATACTGACTTACGAGATGTTTTTTACCATTACAGCTAAAAGATAGCCTGTATTAGAGTTATGAATAAAAAAACATTTTGAAATTGTCTCTGTCACACCAAATAAGGGAACGTTCCCTTGAAATTCCCTTAACCCCGCGACAGACTCAATATTATACGCTTCATTTCAGTACAAATCAGCACAGCGCAATCTCTTCTATTATAAATAGAAAAGATTTAAGCAGATCTGCTACAGTGAAATTAGCGATATATTATTGTTTTTTAATAGAATATTATTTATATGTGAACTCACCCCTCCAGGATTCTTCACGAAGTAGGAGCCGCTGGAACCCTGGTATATCCTCTCCGGGAAGATGCCATTATCGATGGCGACCTCCGCCTGCCATACCAATTCGCTGAACTGCGGATCATCTGGAACAAAATTATAAGTTAGATTTTGTCAAACCATCATAAGATCCTTCCTTAAATACAGTTTTGAAGCGTAGGCACTAACACAAATAGAAGAAAATCAGCTCCTGGTGGCGGAGAGAATGTTCTCCGAAGGGTCCTGGGATCTGTCAAAAGGCGATAACACTTGGAAGATCCGAATGAATGCTGACAGTTGTCAGAGGAGTTAGTAGTAGTCGAGCCCAAACGAAGATTTAATCAATTTCGTTGGCTCAGCCGCCTACAGGGAATAGGGGAAAATCGAGCAGTCAAAAGAGCATACTTGAAAGAGGTGATGAGGCTTTTAGTGGATCTTGAACTATCATGTGATGATTTTTATCCATAAATTATGTAATTGGGGCTTATATTATGTAACTTTGCTGGCATTTTACGTGATGTAGTTTTTGTACACAAGCAAATAACAAACTACAAGGAACACGCATTTTAAATTATTACAAAAACTCGCTGAACAGTTTTAACAAGGGATCCGCCATCTTTTTGAAGAAGAATAATTAGAAAAATATTCTATTCACATGACGTTGGCAGAACTGTGGTTCAACACAGTTGGCATTGAATTAAAAAAATGAAGAGAGGTGCTCGAAGTAGTAGGGGAGATTTTGGCGGGATCTCAGACTGTTTTTTGACCCCATATTGTGTAATACAGGTGGCATTTTTCATAATAAAGCTTGGTTATTATGCACAAGTGAAATGAATTGGAAATAATAACATGGACCATGAATTTTCATATGCCACAAAAACTCCCTTGGAAGTTCTAACAAGCGAGCCGCGCCGCTATCTTGTTAGGATACTAAAATCATCATATACGTCTGACTTGGCTGTATGGTCTTAGATACCTTTGCCTTTTCCTTTCACGTTATAAAAGGGAAGTGTATACCAAAAAAAAATAGTCGCCTAGCAGTGTAATTTTACAGTAAATACAATTATATAATAACTTAAACACGCCGTGGGAGCACCGCAGTAACAGGATAAATTCGATCGTTGTGATTACATCGAATATTCATGATTGTACGTGACCCTCATGGTCTCTTACTTTATGATTAAAGCAAAAATTATGGTTAAGTTTCTACTATATTTTCCTTATATTCGATTTGTTACAACTACATTGAAACTTAATTACAGACAGTAAATAAAAATGAATCTTTAGAAATCAACGGGAAAATATTATTTTTATTAATTCTTCGGTTTTGGTTAACCTCAACATAACTGTAACATGGATAATCTATTTACATTTGTACGATACAAGAATTCGACCTCTATTAGCTCAAAGGTAATAAGGAAATTTATTTAAAAAAAAACTAGCTGTTCTCGCGTTTCCGCACTCGTTGATTACGCAGTAATTTCTTCGTTTCATTTAATTTATATGTATTTAGTTTTTACACATATGTTATAATTCCTAAAAGTATTATTGATAATTCTTATAGCATATCAAACGCAGTGTAGGACGCCCTCCGGCCAGATCGGATGCAGATCTGCGAAAGACTGCAGGCAGATGCTGGATGCGGTCAGCTGAAGACAGGGCGCTATGGCGCTCATTAGGGGAGGCCTATGTCCAGCAGTGGACTATTATAGGTTGATGATGATGATGATAGCCTATCAATTAAGGAATGACACAGACTCTCTAATTATATCTAATATATAAAATTCTCATGTCACGGTGTGCGTGATTGAACTCCTCCGAAACGGCTCGACCGATTTATGTGAATCTTAGCGTGCATATCGGCCAGGGTGGAGAATCGGACAACATCTATTTTTCATCCCCCTAAATGTTATGGGTGGTTAAATGGTTAAATGTTAAATTTTATTTTTTAGACAAAATTTTTTATTTTTCCGCACAAAAAATAAAAACGGTTTTTTAGTAGTACACGCAAGCGGAGCCGCGGGCATAGCTAGTATATATATATATATATATGTATATATATATACATACATATATATATATATATATATATATATATATATATATATATATATATATATATATATCATCCATCAATTAATATTATATAACAATTAGAAATAATACTCAAAGAAATAAAAAAAAATATATACTCAAACGATGTTGATATGAAATTTTATCTAAATGAAGTAAGTATAATATAAGTCAATTCAAAATTTTCAGACTATAAAAATTATCATAAATACTTTTAATAATCATTAAATAATATAAACATATTAAAAATATATACATATATGTATTTTTATTTAAATATTCCCAAACGATTTTAATGAGATTCTATACAAAATGAGTAATATTATGTCATTTCAAAATGGATAGGTAAAGATCAATGATTGGTTTCCGCGCCGCTTCAACTAGATACCGTCGGCGTACTATTAAAAACGGCAACCAAAACTACGCCTAATCGGCGTACTCGTGTCTATGTCATACCGACAACACTGTCACGTTGATAAACATCATTTCAAGTAGTCACTACACACTACGATATTAAGTTGCCGTATTCTAGGTGCTGTTGTTTGTAGGTAGCGCGGTATCTAGTTGAAGCGCAGCGGAGACCAATCATTAATAATCTATGTTGATACGTTATAAAAATAATCAGTAATGCACAGGGAGCGTTTAAGTATTACATAAAGAATTTGGGGGGAGGGCGGGGGTCTTCTGAAACGTTACGATTCGTTACAGAGGCGAGAGGGGGGTTTTGAACTAAGCGTTACGTAACATTGTTTTAACCATTCAGAACGGCCGCGGAGGGTTTTTTTGGACTTTTTGTGTCATAATTGTGACTTTCAGGTAAAAATTGTCACTTGGTGGTGGTTACGTAACGTTTTACTAGGGGGGAGGGGAGTAAAGAAAAACGTTACGGCGCGTTACATGGGGGGAGAGGGGAGTTTAAAAATCTCCAAAAACCGCGTTACGTAATACTTGAACGCTCCCTAACAGAAATCATATAAAAATGTGTCAAAAATAATCAATACGAATAAATCTATAATTCTGTCTGTATATGTACATTTTTTTCCAAAATTCTTGATAGACTTCTATCATCTATCTATCACGAATATTGCATTTAAAAATATTTGTATGTCTTTCTATGACCTCATTTAACTCGAAAACGGCTTGACGAATTTCTATGATATATTGTACACGGAAAGCTTATGTCATTGCTGAATTGATACGCTATAAGAGTTGTATACGATAAACGTGTACGGTATCAAAAGAGAAGGGAAGCATACGCTAGACATAAGGATATAATAGTATAATAAAAAAGAAGGGAAGCTTCGTAGCATGTAAGCAAATTTAGACTAACTAGACCTTAAAATTGTAAATAATATAGAATGGGGTCATTTGGGAAAGTCCTCACTGAAGGAAGGGACACGTAGTAGATTTAATTTTAGAAGACACAAGATCACTGATCTGCGTTAGGGGTGTCGTTAAGGAACTTAAAAAAACATGTGCGGTACCAAGCAAGAATATCTATAAATTGTTTAAATAACGCCGAACAATCCTACCAATATTGTAAAATTATAGTTTTGATGTTTGCTAATTTACAACGAGAAAACAGCTAAACAAATTTAGCGGGAATTTGGTGCACACGTAGTTTATAACCTGGATTGGATATGGATACTTTTTAATTTCTCTCTGGAGCCGACTCTGAAGTCCACGCAGACGAAGTCAGGGACAGAAACTAGTGTTATATATTTGTAATCGTTGTGTGAACGACGCACACCCGTACCAAAACAAGTTCAATCAATATGACTTCATTAAAACACCACGATCTGCAGATGTCTATTATATTGAAAAACAATCACGATCCATACGAGTCATTGTCTCGAAGAAACAATATTTAGATTACGACCCACCAGCACGTCACTCTATCAAATGCATTGCTTACTAGCAACTATTGATTCATTTTATCAAATGCATTATATTAATTATTAGTAACCCTTTTGTTTCTTGTTTACCTAAGAGTCAGACAAAATAAATTCAACAAACAACTATTTTCATGTACTTTGTATGTATAAATCTATTTTTACGACTTTGGTCTAAATATACCCAGTTTTAAAAATGTGGACACGTGTAACTTACTCGTTAGAAGTTATTAAGGCACAGAGTTTCTTTGGAGACTTCTCTCTACTTGAGGCAGCCCTACTGGTGGAATACCTCATCCTAAAAGAGATCGCATAAGACCTTGTGTTATATTCCTGCGTCGAGTAGGGTTTCCAGATCTCCTTGGGGTAGGATGGTTCAAGGTCGGCGACGCGCTAGTTAATGCCTATGGTATTTATAAGCGTTCATAGGCTACGGTAAATGCTTACCATCAGGCGGGCCTTATGCTTGTCTTCCACTTTAGTAGTATAAAAGAAAAGCCTTCATTGAATAGACTGTAAAAATTGGAAGACTGTGTAAGTATCATTTCATAGGTGATGTAGGTAGGTTTTCTAAAAATGACAGTTTATGTACGCCGGTAAAAGTATAATAAATATATATATTTTTTTGCTATAGTTGCATCTTTATTTTATTAATTTCGTTGTTTTTTTTTTATAGCGAAAAAAAATCTGCAGTTATAAATCAAAATTTGGACGAATTGAACAGATTATAGGAGTTATGTTAAAGTGTAATACTTAACTTTAAAACACATACTATCTCGGTATATGAAGTAGCGAGTTATTTGGCCTATTTACAATAATTTTCTGTTGCATAATCAATATAATACATATTGTTTCACCTTGAGGTAGCTAGGCCGATTTGCATACAAACTTGTTTGGTTTTATTCTCAAGTAAATATTTTTTTGGTACCAAGTCTATGAAATGTAATTTACGAAATAAATAAAAAATCCATAACCGTAACCATATCCGATATAAATGTTTCGGATAATTTCGGATAGGGCAAAGACAAATGAGCCATTGTCTAAAACCAACACACATACACACCCACATTTTCGAACGACTGTAAGCAAACTATTTTAACCATGATAAGCGGAACTTTTTGTATTTTTTTTCGCGGTACATCTCTAACTTGTAATCTCAAAGTTATTACATAAATATAACTGAAACTCGATACCTAATAACACTTTTACGGATCGGACAGATTTTTTACATTTTTCGTAAAATTCTTTGCTAAATGTAATATCCATAACCGAAATTATCCGAACCAATCGGATATCTGAAATAATTTCATATCCGTATCCGTAACCGAAACCGATTAAATACTCTTAAGATATCTGTATCCATATCCGAAACCTCATATCCGTAACATCTCTAATTTATATGATATGAAAATCTATATAATTATTTAATAATTCTACTAGCTGTTAGTGATAGGTGACTGTAAGTAATCCCAGATCTGATGCCCACTAGAAATAATTAATTTTATTTTTTTGTTATCGTTATAGGTATATCGTACCTATCGTATATAGGTAGGTATATCGTTGTGGCCACAATCTTTTCTGATCTTAAGTGACGATGTGACCCAAGATGGTAACACGTTAAGCCTAGGAGGAGGACTGGCTCTCAAGTGCAGCTGCCGGAACACACCTATAGGTGTTTGGCGACAAATTTTCAACCTGATGGTGGTAGCTAGCCAGACGGGCATTAGAAAAAGCCCTATCATCATGCTATGGTTTCATCACGATGTTTTCCTTCCCGAAAGCTCAGGCGCAATGCAAGGATTCGAACTCACGTCCATCGTCGGGATGTCTGTATATGCTACCACTGAGCTATCAATGCTTTATCAAATGTATCTTCCTTCACATTACATTTTTCAGGTTACTCTAGTGACATTGCTGTCAAATGATTTTTGCACTATTTGTGGTTTTAATTTAGATACATTAATTTTGCCCTCTTTATTTATGAACAAGGTTAGAGTTATAACATCATACATATAAATACAATCTTGTCTTAAGCATAGAAAACATAAGCAATATTTACATGAAGAAAATGAATAAAAACAAATTTTAAATCATAAAAAAATATCCAGGTAAAGTATATAAAATGTTTTATATTGATGGTCATGTAAAAATGACCAATGGAATGGAAAGATCAATTCCATCAAAGAGATACAAACAGGAAGTACTCAATAAAATTATGCGAAGAAAACCAGGACCAATCCGGCCTAAATGAGGTTTGTATGCGTTCAGTCAAAAAAGTATCGGGAATGGATGATGTATTTATGGTTCCAAATTTTTTTTTTATTAGATTGGCACACTGTTTTTCAACTGTTTTTCATTTTGGAGCGGAGTTTGATTTGCATCTGTCATTTAGGTTCGATACAGTTTTAAGTTAAATCATATCTAATGTGTATTGCGAATTTTTCATAATGGACAAGAACATGGAACAAAGAGTTTTTCTTAAATTTTGCATCGCTAATGGAATTTCGAGTTCGGAGACACAGAAAACGTTACAGAAGGCTTACGGTGAATCGACTTTATCAAAAACACGTGCATATGAGTGGTAACAAAGCGTTCAAAAGCGGTCGAGATATGCTGGAAGATTTGCCTCGCCCTGGTAGGCCATCAACGTCTTCAACTGAAGTTAACATCGCAAAGGTGAAGGAAATAGTGACTGAAAACCCTCATTCAAGATAGAGAGAGATAGCCGCTGAACTTTCTGTGTCTCACGAGACGATCCGTATCACTTTAAGTAAACACTTGGGTATGAAAAATGTTGTTTTGTTGCTTCTTGGATTTTGCACCACGTTAATGCGCCTTCGCACAAGGCCATCATTGTTAACGAATTTTTGAACAAAAACTCAACAAATACTTTCGAGCAACCACCTTATTCACCAGATTTGGCACCAACCGACTTCTTTCTTTTTCCTAAACTAAATTACCACTTCGTGGCACCTGTTTTCATTCGGTAGAAGACATAAAGGAGAATTCGCGACGAGAACTAAACTTAATTCCGTAAAAAGCGTTTAAAAAATGTTTTGATAATTGGATTATTCGTTGGCGTAAGACTATCGTTTCTGAAGGAGCATACTTTAAAGACAATAAAATAAATTTGAACGAACATTTAACATTTTGTATATTATTGATCTTTTCCGGGTACTTTTTGATGGAGTAGTATATACAGAAGGTTCGAAAACTGATACAGGAACAGGCGCCAGACTGTTTTCCTATGACTTGGATTAAGAGACACAGCGGATCACTGGGCAATGATGCAGCAGATGAACTGGCAAAGAGAGGTTCGAGCAGTCTACGAGTAGGACCTCTACCTATACTAAACATACATACTGCCGTTCAGTTAAATTCATTCCTGGCTGCGTCGAAGAATAATAGATCGATGGACATCGGCCAGTGACTGTAGGCAATCGAGGGTGACACTGCCCATCCCCGAACCGCGATTGTCGTGGCGACTACTTAGTTTTAATAGAAGTTATCTACGTGTTATTGTAGGCACAAACATCTTTATGTTCTAGGTGTCACTGAGAGCCCCATGTCCAGAGCATGCATAGAGGGAAAAGAAGCTGTCAGCCACATAATCCTAGAATGCTTTGAAGTTACAACTCAACCGGCAGAAATCCTCAAAAACCTGAGCTCGTTTTGAGAAGCATGTGAATGCCCCAGGAGGATTCTGTGCCTTTGGTTGGAGCTGGGCTGGCTAAAATAGCCAGTTGGAATATCTATGCACAATGGACTTATCAAGAGTCTAAGTGCGGACAGATGGAACCCACAAACATATATGGTATATAAATTACAGAATTTTTGTATGTAATTTATATGATTTGTATGCTTTATATATAACACACACATCATATATGTGTATACCAAAAACAAACTTATCACACTCTTCATAGGACTTTAGTAGCAGCCATAGTCCTCTTTTCACATAAATTTCTTCTTGCTATTGCTTCTAATATTCATCAAACTAAAACTGTACATTACATTGGGTCCTTATGTACACATTAAAACGAGGGTGGAAAATTGGATAATTATATTTTGGTTATGATATTATATTATTTTCTTCAAATTTGAGAATGGTTTAAATGCTTTCATTACTGAATCATTTCTTGGAGAAAATATGAGCATAAAGCTGCGCCTTATCTTTTCTAGGAATTCCTATATGGAGTTTATTCATTGTAGATAATTCTAGATCTTTCCAGATGTTTCTTTAGTGTTCGAAAGTAATGCATTTTTATTTTTATACAGATCATAAGGGGCCACCTAAGGAGGAGTGGGGGGTCAACAAAGTGTGATAAGGGGGATGAGTCATAAGCTTTGTGAAGTCACATGTATAAATTTAAATTATTAAAACTCTTAAACTTCACTTATAATGAGAAACTTTATAAAATATTACCAACCCTAAGGATATTATTAGATACAAGATTTAAGTGTTATTATCACATTTTGGAGCTTGGCAGCATTTTATATTTAAAAATTTATTTATCTATGTTATCAGTTTATCTGTGTTATTATTTTTTATTAGTATTCAGTGTAATATGAAGGCTATAATGATATTAGCTGAGGAAAAATTTAGTTCCATGATTGTAGAGGAATGGAGAAATGTTTGTCTACAAACTATTGAAGAGGAAAATAAATTTCAGCGTTCAGACAAGGCTTTAGTTAATATCAGAATAAATTATCATTAACATTTTTTACCAGTTTTTGTTGATTAATTTATTTGTATTTTATTGATATTCGCTCTTAACCAGAAGACTACAGTCTGCGAGCTGACAATATATAAAAAATTAGACCTTCCGGTTTGCCATTGTGCGTGCATCACACAAAAGTTACTGGATAGATTTTAATAATTTTTTTTTTGTTTACTCCTTAGATACTTGGTTGTTATAAATAAAATATCATGATATCTTATTTCAATAAAAATTTAGTAAAGTTTTAAGAAACTACAATTTTTAAAAGCACTAGACATTCAAGGATGTTCTTGCCATGATGTAATATAATAAACACCACCAACGAAGTCGCAAGTATCAGTTAGTAATAAATAGACATTAATTCACGGGTATTATTTTCAGCATGTTAAGTCTTTAAAACAACTTTTTAAAAGTAGTCTACTCCCAGATCAAATGATTGAAAATCTAAAGGGTTTAAGCTAGAATGTTCCACACGCACACATGTGCTGGCCATTTTGAAGTGCAAGTACACTGCTACATAGACCTCATTATCTCTGTGTACATAAAAAGGAATTGCTATAGACACTTAGACTTATTTCGATATTGTTAGGCATGGCACTTACGAGTATATTTTTATTATAAAATTGCTATTAATTTTTTTGGCAGATAGACCTTTTTTCAACCTTACAATTAAATAATTGAAATAAATAAAATACAGTCAAAATCTATTATAACGACATCGAAGGGACTACTCATATTGAGTCGTAAAAACCATAGTTGTAACAACGTGACAGGTATTAATAGGAAAGATAATATGTATATTCATGTAGGAAATTAAACCGCATTTTGTTTACTTCAATACAAATGTATAATATAAAAGAACAATATCATTTTTCCATCATTTTTGTATGCATAAAATAATAAACACTTCTGTCGTGCATACACATTTTGTAATTCACGTTGGATTTTAATCAGCGTATCGTCACAATTTCCCTGCATGTGGTACTCTTTATTAAAAAGAACAATCTTTCGTAATACACTAACAGCATTGAGACCGTCAATCAAAGTTGGCACTGTAAATTGTTCTTCCGAGTCTTCCTGTTCATTTTCCTCTTGAACTTCACGTACAATATCATCCTCCGTAGCTGGTGCACAAATTGCAATAGACTGATCTACATCAATGAACTCGTCTGTTTCAGTAGTAGATAAAACAGGTCGTAAATTTTGGGCTAACTGAGCCAAAGAAATATTGTCCTCTTCATCATCGTCAATCACATCATCTGAGGTTCTTGTTATAAGACTTGTAAGATCTTTAAAACCTGCATGCCCAAAGCAGTTAGCTATAGTTTTTTGTAAAACTTTTTCCCATGCTTCTGATATCATCAAGATGGCATCAAGAACCATAAAGCTGTTATGATTATTACTGTCAATGCTTTGTATTAACTTTAACACTTGCAGTCTTCTATAATGAGATTTTAAACATCTTATTACACCTTGGTCCATAGGTTGCAGTACAGATGTAACATTTGGTGGTAAGAACACGAGTTTAATACACTTCAGATTAGTAACAGCCGGATGAGCAGGACAATTATCAACTAAAAGAAGAACTTTCTTATTGTTTGCTTTTAATTCAGCGTCCCAGTTTCGTAACCATCTTTCAAAAATTTCTGATGTCATCCATGACTTCACATTGTTTTCATACGTTACCGGCAGTGAGCGTATGTTTTTAAAGCATCTTGGTTTCTTAGATTTCCCAATAACTAAAAGCTTCCTTTTACAGGCTCCTGTCATATTTGCTGCAACCATGATCGTTAGTCTCGTCTTGGACATTTTTCCTCCCGAACAATTCTCTCCTTTGAATTTTAAAGTCCTGTCTGGTGTCATATTATAAAAAAACGTCCAGTTTCGTCTGCGTTATAAATGTCTTCTGGACTGTAGCCTTCGCATAATGTAGGCCACTGTTGCGTAATCCATTCGTCTACAGCATCTTTATCCACACTGGCAGCTTCACCACTCATTTTCCCGCCGACAATGCCATGTCGAGCCCGGAAGCGTTGAATCCAACTAGACGAGCAAACAAAATCTTCACCAAAACGTTGAGCAAAATCGTTTGCTTTTTGTTGAAGAATTGGTCCATTTACTGGCACATTATTTGTCCTTTGATTTTTAAACCACTTTAACAAAGCTTCCTCAATCTTCGTATGCCGCGTTGTTCTGGCTCATTTCATTTTCAAAAAATTCTTGTCGTAAAGGATTTGAATTTTCTCCCTTTCTTTCCAAATGGTTGAAATTGTCAAGTGTGATACACCATATTCTTTTGCCAGGTCTTTGTTTGGAATTCCTTTCTCTAGCTTTGAAATAATACGCGATTTTTCTTCGATATTGATTTGTTTTCTTTTTTGCGACATGTTACATTTTTCAATTTTTGTTAACTCAACAATATGTTTTGGTGCGTCTTGTGTAAAGATAAGGAACAAACTGACTTAAGAGATTTGATGAAGCGGGCCTTAAGGCTAGGGCATGCATGTGCTTTGTTTCTAAGAATTACAACAGACCCTAAACTTTGTTTACTTTTACGATAATAGCCATTGACTATTATACTGTGCCAGATGTGGATACAGTTACCTATTCAAATTGTTTACAATACAGTTGAGCCCGTCTTTCTACAGATATAATTCTCCGAAAACATTAACCAAATGTGGTCGCTTAATGTGGTATGTCGTAAAAACCAATGTTTTCGATAAGGCGGTCATATAACATTCAGCCAGGACCTTTGATTTTGGTCAATTTAACCGGTATGTTGTTCTAAACGATGTCGCCATAAACGGTTTTGACTGTAATTGAATATTTACTACATAGTATATTAATATTTATTTATTAAAATTCTAGATGCATAAAAAATAACAATGATAATAAATAATTTCATACCATAACCCAGTGATAAAAAAAACTCATACTTCCAACACTAATTTCAACAAACAGAATTAGGCTGTAATCATCATGTAAACACAAAAATTATAAATAAATAATAAAAAATCTTACACCATAATTACATATATATAATGTATATACATAATGTTCATCAGTATATGTTTTTTGGTATATAATTAGTTATTTTAAAGTGCAGAAATGAAATCTGACCCAAAGCATTAAACCTACCTTCCATATGGCTTTTATGTTATCACTATTTAAGCTAATAGGATTATATTATCTTACATTAATATGAATAATATAGTTATAAGTCTATATGAAATCACTTACTACATGTGAAAGGTGACTCCATATTATTATTTTTAATCGAAAATGAATACAACTGAAAGTCCTTACACTGCTGTAACGCTTCACTGAAAATTTCATTCTGCAGCTATGTTCACTCAAATTGTGTAAACACTTTTTGAATTAAGAACAGAATGAAGTTGCAGCAATCAATAATACAACGAAAACACGAATTTTATATATATAGGAAAAATGTAATATATATTATTTTAAATAAATTTTGTTTACCACGCGATTACTCGCAAAAAGAATGCAATAGGTTCGAGTTTAGAAAAAAAAAGCGGAATCTTGAATCCTTAGAGATACCTAATCAAAGAAGACAAATAAGTGTTTCAATCGTTTGAGAATCGATAATAGTTCAAAGCCATATGTTTCTCTATTGTAATGTCATCTTTATCATGTTAAATAAATATAACATAGTGAAAAGAGTGCGCAGTTTTATCTATTATCGTCTTACCTGGGAAGTGGTTAAATGATACTTCGAAGTCGCCACGGCCGCCGAGTAGCGGCTGCGACTCCCTGTTCACGCCTGGCGAATCCACGTTGCCCTCGAACTCGACCTCTGGTACTAAACAGATCTCTTCTGAACTACTGGATAGAGAGACCACACCGTCATCGGGTGGAGCGATGAATGTGTTCGGTTTGTCGAAATCGAGATTCAAAAGAGTCTCTTCCGTACTCATGAGTAATGTTGAACAGTAAATCACTACTGAGCCACATTTATTTTTGTATATTTTTTCTTTGTTTCACAACCATTTACACAAACACTTGACTTCATTCAACCAACAGTGTCACAAAGACTATAGAAGAAGACGATGACAGTTCATCAACTGACAAATAGAGGTCATAGACATTGTTTGTTTTTAATATCAGTGCTAGGTACGTATTGTGGCTATTTACCGGTTTTTGGTCTGACGAAATCGATTGAAATAAAATGTAATAAAGTATGTCATCATAAAATATGAAAAAGTACAATTTTATTTGTGGGGTAAAATTCATATGAACCAATATTTACTTCTGTTATTTTGTGGCTACCCAATATTTATTCTGTATCTGCAGATTCATGCCTTTGCATGTATTTTTAAGAAATGTTTTCATAGTAGTTACCATGATTTAGCGGGAAAATACAATATTGAAAATTTCAGGGCTTTTGAAATCGTAATACCGCATCGTATTGTGGGCTAGCGCGTGGCGCATGTGGTGACTTGACCACAGAATTTGAACCATGGTTTCCTTCGGCCTCCGGTTAATACATAATAATACGTTTACATTCCAATGTAATTATTAAATATAACAATAATAGTTTTTAGGTGGATTTTTGAGATGTGGCAGTAGGGGTAGACCAGTACCTTAACCGTCATAGCTACAGGAAAACTTTCTGAGGAGTCAGTCCTTAACTTGTTGAGACATTTTGAATGTCAATTACAGTTTTTTTTTAATTCACAGTTAGCAAGATAACACACAATTTACACAAAAAAACATGCCAATCTATCCTATTTCTTATAAGGATCAATAAACTCTATGGGACCAACTAAGATTAGAGTACCTACTAAAAATTTCAGCAGTCGCAAAAAACTTTTCCATACATGTCATAGGAAATCATTGTTGCTTCAATAAACTTTTGCATGAGACTAACTTATTTTTATGCTGAATTTAACTTTTTATCATGGATAATGTGGGCCCTAGAAAGAAGACTGGAAAAAAATAAAGAAAAAAAATTAAACTTCAAATTTCAAGCGAACACATCATTATTTATTAACTTTGAAAATAAATATACACATATATATATATACAGAATGGATTTTTGAGATAGGGCATTAAGGGTAGGCATCTTAACCGTTTTAGCTACAGGTAATAAAACTGTGGAGGCAGTCTCCTTAAGTTTTTGAGAGATTTTAACTACATTTACAGTTTTCTTTAAGTTAATATACAATCGGTGCAAGGAACTATTTACTAACTTTGTTTATTTATTTTTATGAACTCTTTTTTAACTTATTTTCAGTTTTAATGAAATGTAATTTAAGTCTACGTACTCGGAAAATATGTGTTTATTAAATGAGAGTTCAAAATATTCTTGTTTTATTTTATATCTTTTAATAGAAAACACTAAACACGAAAATAGAAGTTCACAAACATTGTGTTAAAAAATTACACAGAACTAAAAGAATAAATTATTCATAACTACCAACCCGTCCCGGTTTCCCACGAATAATACATATACTGGTACTACTGGTTTACGCGGCGCACGCCTCTAAAGCTGTCAGTCGGCATTATTTTTTCTACTAATACGTTCGGTAGTTAAGTTTATCGTGTTCAAACAGACAGACAAACAGACGTGGCGGGGGACTTTATTTTATAATATGTATAGATAGATAAAGATCACCATTCTACAGTGATTTATTTATATTCTATCCAACGATGTTATTCTACTAGTTACTTTGTTAGTCTATTTCAATGATTTTTCAAAATTCATAGATTGGAACAAAAATATCACAATGTCATAAACTCAGACGAGTTGACTATGATGCGAGTATGGTATGCATACGTCACAATCTATACATATAATAAAATTAAAGTGTCTATTTGTAATATAAAAATAACACATTTTTACTAAATGCATACGAAAGTATGCAGGCTACCTATAACAAAAAAACAATTGTTAAAATTTTTGTCTGTCTGTCTGTTTGTTCCGGGTAATCTCCGAAACGGTTGGACCAATTTTGAAGGGACTTTCACTGGCAGATAGCTGATGTTATAAGGAATAACTCAGACTACTATTATTTGAGAAAAATAGTTAGGATTCCACACAAAAAATAAAAAAATCTTTTTTAGTAGTCTACGCAAGCGGAGCCGCGGGCACAGGTAGTGTAGAATAAATGGCAACAAACTCGCATTAATATACAAATTTTACTGAACTGTAATCTATACACAAATAAATAAAATTGAAGTGTCTGTTCTATCGGTTGGCCGGATTTTGAAGGGAATTTCATTGGCAGATAGCTGACACTATAAGCAGTAACTTAGGCTACTTTTATTTTTGAAAATAATAATAATTAGGGTTACGTGAAAATAAAAATAATTGAGACAAACAAGCAAGATTTGCTCGTGTGCCCGATCGACAGCATTCTGTGGACCACGCGAGTGCAGCTGCGGGCACAGCTAATGAGATATAAAACTAATACAATCGTCTCCATACTTACGTTCACGATAACTATTATTTTGTAAGAAAATACGAAATAAACTAGTCGGTTACCCTCAAATAAGTGAAGATTTTTTATTACATCAATAATAAGATATATCAGATTTATAAAATGAGTATCACTTTCTTGATTGCGGCGCGGCGTCGCCATTTCCGTGTTTACGGATAGTACTCTGTGGTCGCCATTGATGTAATATATAGATCGTGACCACTTTTTCAGTATACGCGATTAATAGACTACATATAATTTATACGTGATTTACATGATATAAATCACTGTCTACACATAAAACATATAATATGTTATATTTTTTTTTTAAATCAACACAACAACACAAAATTAAACATCCCTTGTGAAAGAACCGTCAAATCCTTGTGAATCGGATACACCGCTAAATTCTTTATCAAAATATCTTGTATCCAAATACCCTTGCTTTCCGAAAATTCCTTTCTGGCCGTTATGATCATAGTCGCCATGCCTAAATCCTGCTCCTGCTGCAAATTTACCACCTAAAGCCTTCGCACCGACTTTGTTAACGACTCCTTCAATTTCATCATCTTCGTAGAATATTTTGTCTTTTTTGTATTCATCCTTGTGTTGTACTCGATGGAAGCCTCTCGTTTTCGAACCTTTTTTGTATTTTCTATTTTCAGAACCATCAACACCGACTGCTTTTGCCACTACCCCTTTAGCTATAGCGTAAACATCATTATCATCGTAAAAACCTTTATCACTGGCATCTGCTATATTGTAAAACTTTTTAAAATCACCATTATTATGTTTGTATTTAATTTCTTTGTTCTCATTAGTCTTCTTTTTAAACCCGGATGTATTAATAGAAGTTTTTGCTTCTTTGCTATTATCTAATCGTCTGTTCGACGTTGTGTCGCCTAGAAGTTTCGAGAAGTCATCCAAACCTTCTTTCTCGACCTCGTAACGTAATTTTGAGAGGTCAGTATCTAGTTTGTCGTACTCTAATGACCCAAGATTTGCCGGAGCCGACTCAGCCACGTAGCAAGCGGTCAATGACAGTATGAAACATAATTTATTTTTCATTATAGCGACCTGATTTTTTGCCAATACTTGAGCAATCGGAGTAGGTTGCGACACTGACATACATGAGCTCCGTGAAGCTTATATAACCTTAAATTTAAATTACCAAGCAAGGATGCTTGATTTTCAAAGATGAGTGTCTATAATACTTATTTCCGCTTGATCGGACTTACGAGCCGTGCGGTGCAGCAGTTCGTAACGGTCAAGGTTTTTATTCTGTTATTAACAAAAAAATTCAGGCATAAAAATATATTTGCGATTTTTTTTTTGCTCAAGTTCAATGAAATATTAGTTAGGTAGGTACGTATCTATACACTAACCAAATTTTCGATGTTTATTACGATATAATAGAATTTTATAAGGTAAGTTAGGTATATTTATATAATCGTTTTTATTATACTAAAAGTACAAACTATGAAATGTAAAAATAATCCATTTAAAACATAATGTTTTAAGACTATATGGAATAATCTAAATTTTTAGTATATAAAATTATTGAGCAAATTTAACATAACCATTTTTAGTCATCGACAAAATCATCTAAAAACTCATAATACTCGTAATACGAAATTATACCATACAACGTAATACATATAGCCAATCGACTCGCGTGTTCCTTGGAAAGACTGCGCTCACTCGGAACCCTTGGCCCCAGAATTTCGACTCCAAACTGCGAAAAAATGCAGATCTTACCAAGGGAAGCATACTTGCATCGCTTTGATTATCAGCTATAGAGATAGCAGCTGCATCAGCTCTCAATGAACTGGACGGTGGGACGGTGTCAAAGTATCGACTCCCGTGCTATCCCATACAAAGGGCAGACCCATTTTCCATGCCTGTTGGTTCTAGATGTGATGCTGGCAAAAGCCCGACATAAAAAGTCATTGGGTCAACGGCCTTTAGAGTATACCAGACCATGATGAGCGGATCTATCATATCACCGCAGTGGCAGTGATGTAGTATATCCGAAATTGTAATCGTGTCCGATATAAAAGTTTCGAGTAATTTCGGATAGGGCGAAGTCAAATGAAACACTGGTGATTACCAAAAATAACTTAAAGTTAAGTAATAAAGTGAAAATAATTATATAAAATAAAATTAATATTGCTCACCTATAAACATTCATTCAATAATAACTGTTTTACTTCTAAATACAATTTCTCGAAAATATTTATATCCATAACTAACTGTGCCACGCAGTTTCACCCGCGTAAAAAGCTTCACAGCTCACACGGCTCATTCGCCTATAGTCATAGACCCGAGCCGAGCGTTGAATTATTTTAATTTTACATTATATCACAAACTATTCGTCCGAATAACATACTATAAAGGGCAAAGTCTATCTACATAAAATTGTCTTGATGGAACTGTCGTTCATAAGGATTAATATGCCATGCCAAACAGTAATGCTCATAAATCACATTTTAATTTTCAATAAAACTTTGTCACAAAATTCAAAATACTTGTTGTAGTTTATGTATAAGAGTTAGGCATATGGTATCGCGGATTTTTTTTTTAGATATACTAAGGAACAATATTTTTGGAAAACATTGTATTTACGTATCACTAAGTTTCATAGATTAGCGTGTTTTAACAAACAAAAAAAAGGTGTGTGTGCGATTCACACACGATAGAAGTGAAACTTCATTTTAAAAGGCATTTTCTATTTTATTTAAACAGTGTGCAATATACATACACACCGACATTTACTCTCTCGCTCTGGCTCACACAAAGAGGAGAGACCGATAATGTGCGTTAAACGTTTAACATTTAACGTTTGGAAGTCGCATAAGAAGTTTCACTTCAAAAAACTCTTCCGCTTTATTATATTAATATAAGAAAATTGAAATAAATCGAAACTATTGGATATCTATACAAATAAATAAAATTGAAGTTTGTAATTGTAATGTTTGTAATGTCAAAATAACACCTTTTTACTAAATGCATATTTATGAAAGTATATACGGTAACTATAACAAAAAAAAATCACTTTTTAACATTTTTGGCTGTCTGTTTGTTCTGGCTAATATCCGAAAGAGTTGGACCGATTTTGACAGGACTTTCACTGGCAGATAGATAATGTTCTAAAAAGTAACGTTTTATTTTAGAAAAATAATTAGAGTTCTGCGCAAATAAAATAATAAACCTGTTTAGTAGTCCACGCAAGCGGAACCGCGGACCCAGGTATTCCGAAATAATTTCGTATCCGTATCCATAACCGAAACCGATTAAATACTCTTTAGACATTCATATCCAGAGCTGAATCAAATTAATAACATCCTACGATACTACTAAAGCAACTAGACGGACAGTTTCAAGCTCGGTAAAGCTGTAAAAGCCGTAAAGGCTCCAGGGCCCCTAAGGCTAACAGTATAGTCAGCCCGAAAAAAAAAAGTCGGACGGTATGAAAATGTTGTTGTCAAGTCTTACTTAGTCTTAGTCGTACACATAATCAGAAATAATTCAGTAATCTTGCTTCAGTAAAAAAAAATTTGTTAAAACCAAATCAGAAGTTTTGACGCAATAACTGACTAGAAAACCCAGAGACAAGATTTAATTAGTTTTACCACCAAATAAATCGAATTACATTTTTTCACACATCACTAAATCCTAAATTTTTCAAGGTTTTAATTTATTGGATTAACAATATAATATAAATTGATATAAATTAACTTGATAATTGGTTTCAATTGTTAGATAAAGAATTATAATTTCCTAATCAGAGGCCGATTGTTGATAGATTGAAATCGATTCTTTTTATTCTTGCTAAAGATTGCGTCTAGGCCAGCGATTCCTTAAATTGGCTCAGGGTTCCATGGAGAAGTCGCCAGAAATCCGCAGATGAATTACAATAGGTATTTGATCACAGTCTTGAGAGGTAGGGCATAGAGAAATCTCATTGGAGATTTTTCTCTACTTGGGGCAGTCCGACTGATGGAATGTGTTGTGTTCCTGCGGTGAGTAGGATTTCTTTCTCTCTCTTTGGGGTAGTTAGGTTCAAGGTCGACAACGCGCTAGTGATTCTTATGGTATTACAAGCGTCCATAGGTAACGGTAGCCGCTTACCATCAGGCGGGCCGCATGCTTGTTTGCCAGCTTTGTAGTATTAAAAAAAACCTTATGTTGTGTTCATGCGGTAAGTAGAGTTCCAGAGTTCCTTGAGGAAAAGCAACAAAACCCTAGTGATACATCTGGTTTTAAAAGCGTCCATAGGCTACGGTAACCACTTACTATTAGGCGGGCCGTAGGCCTTTTTTGCTACCTTAGTTTTATATTAAAAAATGTCATTGAAGTGTTGAATTATTTTCTGTGTTAAATAATTAAACTATTACAATGATCGGAACAGCGTAATAATTATAATACAGTCAAACCTGGATAAGCGAGAGTTCAAGGGAGCACAATCTCATTCTCGCTTATAGAGGTTTCTCACTAATCCGAGTTTCTCGCTAATGCAGGTACATGGGTATCGTTTCTCTCTTATAGAGGTACGTAATTTTATAATAGGTGGATTCTGGTAAATTAAACTCCCTCTGAATTTCATTTCGCGATTTTCCGGATTCAAACGCATTCACTATTTTAACTTTATCACTTTAATTTTCCGTTTTGACATGATGCAGAACAGAACTTTCCTTCGCAATTGATTAACGATAAACTGAGTAAGTCCGACAAACAGGACGGTACACAGGCACACGTGTTCATTCGAAAAGAATGCGATAAAATAACAACGTTATTTAGTTCCTTAGAGTCATAAAATAGCAGATGTTAAATTTATAATTTGTTTTGTCATTTGTTCCTCCTAAATAATATAAATAAAAAAAACTCGACTGTCGCTTATAGAGGTATAGATAAGTAGCAGTTTCACTTACGGAGGTCCATGAGGGAAAAACGACTCTCTCTTACAAAGGTTTCTGTTTCTCGCTAATAGAGGTTTTGGGAGCTTAAAATGACGGGTCCTGGCTATTACTCTCATTTATAGAGTTTTCTCACTTACCCAGGTTTGACTGTATAGGTTTTTTATTGTTATTTCATATTGCACTGCTCTTCACTTGCTTAAGTTGCTATAATTTTGAAGGTTTTCATACTATCAACTTTATTTGATGTGTGACGTGTGTGCCTTAGCTTTAAGAGCCGCTGGATTAGAAAATCCTTTTGGATTAAGCCTTTTCAGACTTTTTCTAAATAGTAATCGCCAAATTAACTTTCCTATTTGTATCTTCTATTTTGACCAACTCATACTTATTAATAAAAAAATGCTAGCTTTGGCCCACGAGTTCACCCGTGTTAAATTTATTCGAGTTGTTTCTCACTTCCTGTACTTGCCTACAGCTTGCTAGATTGTTAAACGTTCATGGTTATAACTGTTACGCTCCTCACGGATGTAGCGTGAAGATATATAGCCTATAATAGTCTTCTTCAATAAATCTATACATATTATTAGATTAGGTGTTTTTATAGTGAAAACGTCTTCTATACATATTATAAAACTCAAAGTCAAATGTTCTTTTCACTCAAAAACCACTTATTCAATTAACATGTTTTTTTAATTGAATAAGTGGTTTAATTGAATGTTATTCGGCCAGGTTATAGGATATATTTTGTTAGATAAAGTAAAATATGAAATAAGCAATGACGATAATGGTTTACGCTTACGCTTAGTAAACCATAAGAGATATATCAAATTAATATACTACATAATTGTAGATCTTAAAAAGACCTACAAAAAAGTCAGCAAAGCATATGTCTATATTCAAGGATTACCCACAATAAGCATTTTTGAAGCAGCACAATTAGCGGGTGCGTTCTACCGATAGTATTCAGTAGGCCACGCAAGCGGAGTGAATAAATAGAGTAGAGTAAATAGGGTATAAGTTGTAAACAACACTGTCAAATCTGACAGGCAGTTCCAAAGATTAGCGCGTTCAAACATAGAAAGAAAAAACTATCTTTTGAGCTAATATTAATAAGTAAATATATATAAAATAGCCTATAATAGAGATAGTGTAGCCTCCTATTAGTGAAATAATGTTTACAATCAGGAGGGTTACTCTTGAAACTGATTCGAATTTCATTTCGTTTCTGATTCAGTTTCACTTTTGAATCGAACTCGATCCTACAAGCGTTACTATCGAATTATATCAACGTCCGACGTCGTTATCTGTATCCGGTCACAGTAAACTCACAAGTCACCGTAAAGTATTATAAATCTTAGCTTGGATTCTTTTTATTCTAACATTTTTTACATAAAAATGCTAGATCAAAAATCAATCGAAGTTAGTTCCGATTCGAGCCACAGTACGATCGCGCTAGTGTTGATTCCAAGAGTGCCAAATGGCACCATATTGAATTTTATAAACTTATTATATATTTATTATTATATATTTAACCCGGACGCGTCAAGAGTAAGGCGGTTGTGATCCAGATCATATCCAGAGATTACGTCCTACAAACATACAACTTTATCTTTTTATATGAATAATAAAAGTATATATCATAATAGTTTCACATCATATTGTAATCAAAGTAAAAAAATATGTAAATTATGCTAACTATATAATGCTAACTGATCGTAAATGGTCACCACAGCCTATGGAATTGTGTTTACCTCTATAGCTAGGTTTCTTATATGAGTATACGTATGCTTATTTTCGTTCGGACGCTTACTCATCATCGCTACGCAGCAGTTAAGAATAAAGCCTTCTTGTTGAACGAGCATTGTCTGTGTTAATTCCGTTTGCCGCTACTTACCTCTGTGAGTCAGGACTCTCAGTATTAGTGTACATTCAAGCTAAAAATTGTATCCGGTTAGACGTGACAGTTGTTGCCTTGAGTTGATTAAAATTAGCTTTGGAAAGGATAGAGGTAGGTCACAAAGAAACTTCTTTAGAGATTTCTCTCTACCTGGAGCAGTTCATCTGGTGCAATATTTCTACTCTACAGAAGAGCGCAGCCAACAAACTTTGTGTTGTGTTCCTGCGGTGTATAGGGCTTCCATAGTTCGAGCTCCTCGGGGTACGGGGTACAGGGTATAAGGTTTGGAACGCACTAGTTTTACCTATGATATTACAAGCTTCCATAGGGTACGGTAGCCGCTTACCATCAGGCGGGCCGTATGCTTGTTTGAAATCTTAGTGGTATAAAAGAAAGGTGTCAAACAGATTTTTTAAATTTTGCTAGTGGTCCGTTCCTTCAAAAAGTTTAACTCTGCTCTGCAAGATATTTGGTACAAAGGTGGTTGAAAAAATATTTTTATAATAAAATTAAAATTTCATGATGTAAAAGAGATATATTTCTAATCAACCTAGCTTGTGAAACTGTGATTCGTAAATCGCAAAAAACAATTGCCTATGATTATTATTACGAAAACTACAAAATATTTTTTTCTAATATTTTTATTGATTGCTTAATAAAAATAATTACATCGTCGCCATATATCAAACATAACAAAACATTTATGAAAACGCCTATTTATATTATATATTTACAAGAATTATTTACAAGAGATCATTCTTTATCATCTTCATCGTCATCATCACCATACGCATATTCTTTCGCGTGACCGCTGCCGCCCTTCTTACCAAAATCGTCATGGTGCTTGAAATGACTGTCGTAACCTTCTTCAGCTGAATGGCCCTTATGAAGGTCATCTATATGACCCTTGGAATGGAATCCGTCTTTTCCATAACCACCTTTATCGAAAGCGGAGTTGTGCTGTCCACCTTCCTTGTGACCACCCTTTTCAGATCGATGATTCTCTTTCTCATAACCATGCTTCTTGAAATGACCGCTTTTATCGGCAACGTCATAGAAATCGTGGTCTTTCTTGTACTCGTCCTTGTGGAAGATCTTGTGGTAGCCACTTACATCGTCGCCTTTGCTGAAATGTTTCTTGTGTCCGTGGTCACCACCTTTGTAACTTTCACCCGACTCGTGATATTTACCGTGAGCGTCGGCTTCGTCGTAGTGCCCCTTCTTCTTACCTTCTGCTTCGTTGTAGAATCCTGCGTCATGTTCCTTACCGTAATGTCCTGATTTTCCTACAGCATAATGGCCCTTTGAACTGTAGCCTTTAATTCCTTTCTCGTCGTTAGCGGAGTGATGCTCTTCACCGTAATCACTACCAGCGCCTTTTTCAAATCCATTTCCATCATATCCAACAAGGTCATCTCCATCTGAATATTCTTCTGATGAATCGTGACTCTCATCATCGTCTTCGGCATCTTCAGCTACGATAGGTTTCGCAGCTACATACGGTAGAGGTGCTAGCCCGAAATCGTATCCTTTATTAGCCTCGAATTTTAAAGGCTGGGCCAACGGTGATTGTTGTTCGTAACTATGAGCTCCCAGCTTGATCAAACTCGCAGGACCGTTGTAATCGTTCCTGTATATGTAACTACCTGCTGCAGGTGGTACAAAATCTACTTGTATACCGAAAGCTGTCGCCGCAACAAACAGGACACTCAAAACTGTACTGATCATCTTGAGATGTGTATTACTCTGCAAGCTGTGTTGGAATAATTTGACAAGCCCGTTAACCAATATTTATATCAAAGCAATAGACAAAAGGACCGTGAATGTGTCACCTTTCTTGTCCATGTAACGAATTGTTTATCAGACGAGGTTATAGGTGACAAAGACGTTGTAAATGAAAAAATGACCTTAGTGTAATATTTTGCAGGCACGCCGCCGTCGACTGCAGCCTAAGTTGGCGTGAAATGCTTTTTACTAGAAAGCCTATGCGTTCATGAGGCTTAACAAAAAATCGTGCTGAGCATAATTGTCAGTTGTCTGGGTGGTAATCAGTTCTTTAGTTATCAAACTACAAGCTGTGATTAGTTTGTATTTAAATGGCCATATGTGCAATTGTGTAAATACTTAGCTAAAAAATTAATATCCATTTGGGTATGTGTAAAAGAAGAATCTTTCACCCATAATCATATTCATCAGCAAGCATTGTCGCTCCGGAGTAGGTAGAAAAATGATTGAATCGCCATTTCTCTTTATCATCGTATATATCATTTGTTTCCATTCGAATTTTGCGTCATAATATTTATAATAAATAGTGACAAAACAATATTATAAGTAAAAAAAGTAAGCAACATTATAATTCGTGTTTTCATTTATTATAGGAAATAGGAATAAATAAACGGAATTATTCGCGGGATCTTATGTAGTGTCAAACACGATATTATCATTTATTATGTATCTGACTATGATGGCATCGTAGTGTGGCAAACAAATGGGTATTTGTTCATCTTCATCATGATTATGATAATAGTCAATTGGAAAAACTCTTGAAACATTTTTTTTATTAATAATAGATAATTGAAAATTGTAATATTTTAAAAAGAATCACATGACTACGAACGCGCCACGATTGATCGCCAGGTTTGTGACGTCACACGCGCTCGGGTTTGTTCGGGAACGATCGGCGCGTTTTCGGTACTGAATTCAAAAATTAATCTTTATTTTAAAATAACTTTAAAATAATTAACTTTATTGCGAAAAAAAAAAATAGTTTTGTTATAAAACTTATATATGATCTTTCAATTTATCACTTTTTTTTTTTCATAAACCCAATTTTGATTTCGTTTTTTTTTTGTTTTAAAGTTGACTTGGTCGAGAGTGCTCTTAGCTATGATTTAAGATAATCTGTTCAGATGATTGAAGATTATTAGCTCTTTTTTAGTTGATGCTTGGATGTAAGCATCTTTCACAGGTATGATCGAGTTAGAACATGGTGACCTTGACCTATTGCTGTAGCATAAATCACCTGGACTCTACTTAACTCCTTACCAGCTTACAGCAGGTATCTTGTTTAGCCTCTCATATACATATACTTGGCGCTATATTATGTGTAATATAGGTGGAATTTTGCATATTAAAGCTTGATAATTTTGCAGAAGTGAAATGGATTAGAAGTAATAAGATTCTGAATTCTGAGATTTCACAAAGACACCCTGGAAAGTTCTAACAAGGTGGCCACAATTTTGATAGTTCCAACACTAAAAACATTTCAAGGAATTTTGTAAAACTAGATGAACCACTTGATAATGTCAGTAATAACCTTCAATAGCGAGCAAAAAGAAGAAGAGGAAATAAATAAATAGATAAGAAGGTATAAGAATAAATAAATAAATAAAAATCTAAACGGTAGATACCTACATAACAATTTAAGTTTCAATTTCGCTTAAATTGTGGACACCTCCATGCATATTGTTGGGTACTATTTTTTATGCCAAAATGGCACCAAACTGGCTGATGGCCCACCTTGTCGCCGGAGACAACTGCAACACCAGGGGTATCATTATAATGTTGCAGACCTTGGAGAGGGTAGAGTCCCTTTTTGAAATAGCCCTGAGAAAGAAGAGCCCTATGCCCTGGGGGGAAACCGTGCTAGATAACTCATCCAGTCATTCCACAACTTTAAAATATGCGACAAAAAAGTTCTTGAGAACCCTACTGTTGTCGCGATTCGGCTACGTTTCAGGATGTGGGAATGAGCAGCTAGCTAACAGCGCGGGTAGGTGTGAGTATGGAATGGTGATGAGCGCACCATATCAAAAATTTCCTCAGAGTAATACAGTTACCATCGCAATGTGGGCGGAGTCGATGAAATGCCAGTGTATTATATGTTTATCCATATCCATACATATCATTAAACTCAAGATTTCTTTGTCTGTCTGTCAGTTAATATCGTTTTCACGCAAAATTCACTTTGTTAATTACAATTTGTAATTTTGTTATGTGCTAATACATCCTCGAGATACATTTTTCCGAATGTCATTCCGAATCGAATGAGTTAACGCTCATATTTTTAGGTTTTTTTTTTCGATCTGACTATACTGTTTGCCATAAGGGCCCAGGAGCCTCGAAAGGCTTTTACAGCTTCACCGGACTTGCTGACTATACTGTTAGCCATAAGGGCCCAGGAGAGATATTTTTAGGGGCTTTATCTCGAATTAATACCATTTTGAACCTGTCGACCAAACTAAAACGCTCGCATGCGTAATATTTCTTTTCATTGAATTTTCATTATAGTAATAATTACTGATATAAATTATTTAAATAATAAAAATGCGTAAGTAATTTGATTGAAGTATCTGCTTTTGGATATGTATATTAATCAATTTGTACATCTATCTATACAGGTATTTTTCCAAATATCCTAATAGACGTTTATTATAAAGGGAACTGATTACGAATATGACAAAAAAATATGTCTATCTCTCTGTATATACCGGATTAAATTAAAAAAAGCATAAGAATTTTGATAAAATTATGCACACGGGAATCACAGATTATTCGATAATTAAAAATTCGTTAATAATAAAGAATCGTCATTAATTAGAAATTAGAATTTTTAGAAAAAACATGATTAGTTGTAAATCGATTTACATGAATTTTTTGAAAAAAGAAGTATAATATGCTATTCCTCAATTGACAGGCTACATGAACTGTCAATAAAATGAGTAAAAATTAAATTACGGGATAAAAAATATATATGGCGTAATAAACCCGTGCACGGCTGTGTGGTAGTTTATATGGTATAAATTTATACCATGGATGGTAGTTTATATTTTACAAAGTATTTAATAATAATAATAAAAAAATTATAGCCATCTTTGCTGCTAAATAAATACTTAGAGTAGAATTTTTCTAATAAATAAAATGGGTTAAATAATAGTTAATAATATATTTCAGTCTTTTAATTGATAATAATGATTTTATTACTGAATATATACCTAATCGTATTTGTAAGATATATATAAATCCTTTATTCACTTATTACATTTATATATATATATATATATAGGAAGGCACCGCAAACTGATTAGCCCGTTTTCAGTCTTCAAGATAAACATACATACTTTCAATGTCATGTGTTTATATTTAAAAATCAATAAGTTTTTTTAAATAAATGTGTTGTAAATAATATACAAGAGTTAGTGTTAACGTATAGTTTAACATTATATTTTTCTATAAATGTACATATTTACAAAACATTACCAAAAAAACAACAAAATTATAACAAAAATCTTTAACACGCCGCCTTTAGTGTTTAATTTCGTATCCGTAATTGTTGCCGCCGTGTTTGCCGCCGTTAACTCCGAACTCTTTGTGCCCGTGGTGAGATAGTTCTCCTCCTTTTCCTGCTGAATGTTTATCTTCTCCTTTAACTCCCGATTCTTTATCGCTGTAACTGTTTTCTCCGAAGCCATCTTCGTGTTGCCCAGATTTATGATTGTCCCCCTTGTTGAATCCACCGGCGCTTGATCCGTGATGAACGTGGTCGTTTTCATGTTTGTGGAAGCCTCCTTTATGCGTTCCACCATTGTAAAAGTCGTGGTCTTTCTTGAATTCGTTCTTATTGTAGACCTTATGGTATCCTTCCACCGTTTCTCCTTTACTGTGAAGTTCTTTGTGACCATGGTCTCCTCCTTTTTCACCGTGTCCATCAGCGTAATGCTCTCCATGTGAATCGGCTTTATCATAATCTTTCTTGTGACCCCCTTTTCCTGAAGTTGCGTAACTTTCATATTTTTCTGTGTGATAATCTCCAGCTCCTCCTTTGCCGTAGTGGTGGATAATTTTAAATCCTTTGTAATCATTATCTCCATATTTATGATGACCTTTAACTCCATACTCTTTACCATCTCCTTGTTCATGATACGGTCCGTGCCCGTAATGATCTAGACTATGGAGATAGTCTGCAAAATCTTTTTTGTAATCTTCATAATGAGGAGCGTAGTCACCAAATATTTTTCCGTAGTCCTCATGGGCTATTCCTTCGATATGATCATAATCATCTTCCTTTTCTACAACTGGTTTAATAGTCTCGCTTACGTGGGACGCAGCCTTGTTTTCATCATCTTCTTTACCATGGAAAGGTCCGGGTGCAGCTGGATTAGGCGCGGAGTACGCTTCAGGTTTAGCATATAGTTTTGATAAATGGTTCATAACCTCGCTTTCTCCCATTTTGACGACACTGACTGGGCCATCACTTTCCTTTTTGTAAATATACCCCGTCGCTGCTGGTTGAAGGTCAGAGCCAGTGGTGCGGACCATAACCATCCGTTCCACAGTCTCCCGCATCTCCATGCAGGAGACGTAATTAAAGATTAATATTAAAAGGGCGATATTTACAGCCATGTTTACGGCGGTAAACGTCTACTTTAATAATGCCGGCAAAGGTCAAGTCTAGCTTTTATATAGTGAACATAATACTGTATCGAGCATTGACATTCATCATAAATGGGCCGATTGACAGCGCTCTCTAGATTGAGTAATGGGCTTCGGTGTCAATGATAATGAAAAACCCTGTATTCATTTATACAGTGCATTGCTGCGCGTTCACACAAAAAAGGAATTCACTAAATGTTTACTATAATTAGTTTTGTTACGCCCCAAACAAATGATGTTTTTATATTAAATTCGATATTCTTATATTTGAAATCTCAATCACAATAGCAGTATTTAAATGTTACCGCATAATTTCATTTTCAAGAACAATATTAAGTTTTTAGATATCACTGGTAATATTCTATCAGGCTATATATGAAGAGTATAAAATATGAAATCAATGTATCATGTATTTAGTCACATACACAAGGTGAAAAACGTAATAAAATAATGTAAACGTAGCTGAAATATATTTTATTAATTTATTATAACGTTTATGTAAAATATATGAGTTTATTATATTATAACAAAATAGAACAACTTCTAAGAAGATAAACACTGCATTGTAATACAAAAATAATCAGGTAAATTCATAGGTTTCGAAAGTTTGAGAAATTTTTCAATAAATTTGTGTGAAGTTTGCTTGTGTTCATTGTTTTTAACGATCTGTTATTATTCTTATCAATTTCATTATCCCAATTAATAAGTCTATCTTTATTTTCATAACTTTTGTTTGAATTATCCTTCATAGAATTAACGATTATAAAGTCATCATGTTGATTTATAAATTCTGGATTCATTCGGTAGAAAAGAGCATAAGTTGTGTCACCGTTACCGATACTTTCCTCTCGATTACCAATTCTCGTAGGCTCATAACGATTGATACGTTGCTTGAATGCATTTTTATCTTTACCAATATATTTTCTGATGGTTTCAAATATAAGATTCCGTTTAGATTTGTTGTAGTGTTCTTTATTATTCATCGTCATCATGTTTCCAGTGTCTCTTTTTTTGTACTCGCTCTTATGTTTCCTGTCACCATTGCCGTATGATAAATTGTCATGAATTGCAGACATTGCTTGGTGATTACGTTCAACGAAGCTAGAAGGTTGTTTAACATCTATATTCTTATCAAACGAGTTTGCCATCTTGGGATATGGCTCCTGGGGACTATTTATCGACACTTGCCTGTTGTTATTCGCCCTGAAAATTTTCTTCTCATCTGCTGTAATCTGTGACTTGTGAACGTTCACTTGAACGGTCTTAGGTTTGTTCTCGACCGGTATGTTTAATTTTTGTTTTCGATTTCTTATCACGTTTAAATTTTGCTGTCTCATTGCATTCTCATTATCTATATAAGTTGGTACTTTATTAGTTTGACTGACCGGTATATTATTTCCATTGCCACGTATTGCCTGACTGTTTGTGTTTAGGAGTTCTCTGTCATCGTTTTTAAAATCTCCGTTCTCTTCGGATTTGTCATTGTTTTGCTGTTGAAGTCTGGATGCCTCGTTTCCTTTCCGAATATCATTATTTCTATCGTACCTGCTTTCATATGTTGGAATTAGACCTGTGTGATGTAATGTTTTCATTACTTTGAAATGGGAATCCACAATGTGATCACTGCTACTATACTGCTGGTATTTCGCAGCACCCGCAAAATATTTCTTTTGCAGTCCGTTTAAACCCATCTTGGAATAGCTAACACCATTTTTTACAGCTACATATCCTAAACTTGGACTTTCTTCGTATGCACGATATGTGAACACAGGTAGCACATAGCACAAACAGAAGAAAATGTTTATAATATTCAATAAAAACTTCATCTTGCACGAATGGTATCAAACGAGTGTCTAAAGAGATATCGTTGAATGCTCTTATAAATTTCTCAAAGATTGTTTATTTTTTTTTTGCTGTGTGTAAACAAACAAACATGTTTAGTTAGCTTGAATCGTTCGTCGATGAGTTGAATTGTTTAATATTTGTTTTAATCACATACAAATTCATTTATTTAGGAATTGTTAGTGTCAGGTTAGAAATTATTTGTGTCATGAACCCACGTGCGTGAAGAAATTTTGAATTAGGGATCGAATTTGGATAATTCACAGGAATTACACTTTCGAGTAATAATTTATTATACATATTTATATATATATATTAACAAATCATGAATCAACGACTTTTAGAAAATTGTTTTAAATATTTCATTTGTTCATAATGTTCAATTATGTATCATTATGTTCAGTAACACCTATAAAATAAATATTTATTCATTATTACACCTTTAAAACTAATATAAAAATATGTTTAATCTAATTAAAAAAGAAACATAGCTAAAACCCGACGTGACGCCATCATTCAATAAATAAAACTAAGGTTTAATGTTAATATGTGCAAAGTTGACTTTACTAGAATTTCAGTTTTGAAATAACTTCAGCACATTTAATTTTAATGCGACTATTCAACACTTAGTAATAATTTTAAAGTCACAAGAAATCACAAGATATCTTATCAACAGATTTTTATTTATGATTATAGATTTTTATCAACAGACCAATATTATAAAATAGTTTATTAATTAATTTTTAAACTTCCTGTCAACACGCTGATTATCAAAAGGCATTGTAAAAAATAGTCTTTTAAACTAAACAAATGAGCAGCACCATATACGGGCGAAAATTCCTTCACAGGACATATCCATCCGCAGAGCCATATCAATGATACGAAGTGTGTCCTCATTTTGAACTTTATCGTAATCGGATAAAAGGGCACCCATAATACATTTTAATACATAGATCATTCAGGTTTAACTGTGGCACTGATTAAACATCAAAGCACTTAGGATAGTCAATTATCTACCTAATTCACGCCATGTTCCTATTGGCGTAAACAGAAAGAAAGGCGCACAACTTTTCTATTCGGTTTCGCTATCGATTCCTTAAATCCTTCCTGCATTTGAGACAGCACTGAGTATTTCTCACTTCTCTACGTTAAGTACTCATTGTTCCATAGAAGTCGATCTCTGTCGTGTCCGACTTGTACTTCCACACTCATTTGCATTGTATGGGGACGTACAAGTATCACGTAAGCAATCTTTCAGTGATTTTAAACCACATTTTCTTCTGTATAGGTAAGATAAAATTTAAGGGGAACAAACAAACGATTTCTTGTTTTAACTTGTATCCAACATCGTAATTTAGATTTGAAAACCTTTATTAATTCTGCCTATACAGTAAGTAAATTAATAATTTATTAATACATTCATACATAGTTATATTGCCCACAGATTTCATACCCAAGTTTACATGCCATTGACAATTAGTTAATAAATAAATTGCTAAAAGTCTTTAAAAAAAAACTTCTATTATTAAAAAAGCAAACATGTATGGAAAAAAAAGAAAATTTTCTACTACTTTAATTTTACTGTCCTACTTCTTGTAACATATCCAGTTTAAAAGTAGTGGCTATTTGCATGATAGTCGTAGATCTGCCATCGATGGATCCGTATGTTTAGATGTTTTTATTTCATGAATATAGTATTTATTATTATTTGTATAATTTTATATGGGAGAATAGGACATAGTGCAACACATCCTAAATGTATGTATTTTATAAATCACTACCTATCATGATTTCTTTTTACCCACTCTACTGCTGGTTAGCTGGAAGAAAATTCTTTGTGGCAATAAACTCGTTAGCGTGGAATTCATTAATATTGTTCCTTGACTATAATCCTTGCCAAATAACCTTTTTAATCGTAGTACGGCAAAGTGTTGGCATTGTAGTCATATCGGCCTGCCCAAATGTCTCTTCACATTATGTTTGAAGGATTTCATGTTGTCGAAAGAGATTTAGAATGTTCATCGTCCGGGAGACAGTTCCACATATTCACAGTACGTCGAAGATATAACGGCGCGAACTTCTTTGTTCGTGCCGGGTAGAAGGTTACCGTACAATTATGACTCGGGAGCCCAGCGCGTATGGTTCTGATATGAAAGGGAGTAGAGGGAAATAGGTGGTACAGGTCTTCAGAACATTCGTTATGGTACAGGCGATATAACACGCTCATCGTGGCAATATCCTTACGCAGCTTAAGTAGCTGTAGTTAATTTTCGGTTTAGTTAATCTCCTTTGAAAATAAGTAAATTTTATAAACCTTCACACTTGTACGTCACGGAACAACAAAAATGATTAAATGGGATTAATGAATACGCTACAAATCTTCCATAGCCGACTTCTGCCAGCGACTCTATCACTTGATTTGAATGACTTTAGTCTTTTTTGTTCACCGCTACTAAACCTTCTTTTGGTTTGTAAATAACAGTTAGTATGATATCATCCTAACCTACTCCAAATGTGAATGCACCTTTGTTACAAAGATAGGATATGTCGGTCATTTAAATGCATACAAAATGGTACAGTAGTTAGCAATGGCCTTATTTTCCCTGTTTCCCTAACAGATGACCAAAATATAAGATACGTCAAGAAAATAGCTGTCATCTGGTAAATTTGATTAAAAAAAAACTTATAATAAAAGCCGTATTTTCATTAGAAATGCCATCTGTACAATGAAACATATTGCATCAATAAATAACGATTTTACAATAAGAATGATATTTATTACGTGTCTTCAAAATAAAATATCTTTCGTTAGTAAATATTACTTATTTTCAAAATATTTTATTACTATTCGATGTATAAGAAAACGATAATGTGCGAAATTTTCTCACCGATCTGCTATTATTATATGTCATACAGACCGACATTTCCGGGTTTTTACAGAAAAAGAGGTACGTTTTACATTTAAAAAAATAACTGTGGGTACATATGTATGTATATATTATACTTTTTGATGTGTATATTTTTCTATTAAGTTAGTATAAATGTTTTTATAACAATAAATCCATTACCAATACACATTCATATCAATGCTACAGTGTATTCATTTTCTATGTAAACATTATTTAAAAACAATATGATCGTTTACATTGTGAATTGAATCATTGCGACACCTCTAGTCGCTGATCGTCTAACGGACACAAAGCACAATGAAAGTAACTTTGTTAATTATAATCGGGCTTTATCGACTATCATCGTTCGAGGGACGATTAATACCAAGAAATTTGAAGTTAACTACCGAATTAACAACAAAATCCACACCTCCATTAAGAATTGCAAGAGATATATCTGAAGAGGATACTTTAATAGGGTTTTCAAATGAAGATACCGGTCAAAGTGATGAATTTATTCAGCCGTACAACAAAGGAACAAAATACTTCTTTAAGTACAAATCTGCAAATGAGACCCGAAACAATAACATGGTCCGCGTTCCAAGAAGATCAAGTGAAAATACAACGTCTATAAAAAATAGTACGTTCGGTTATAGTAGTGGAAACAAGCAGAAATTAGTTAAAATACCTATACCTAAATACAGCGACAAAGAGTACGATGATGATTTTCAAGACAAAGTTAACAAATCCCCTAAAAGAGTTGCGGATTCTGATGAACACGAAGACGAAGATTTTAACTTGGCTGATTATGATTTTGACGTAAACCATGATGAATTCGCTGGTAGAGGTAAGCCACTGGAACCTAGACATAAAGCAAAAGAAGCAAACGAGTTGACTATGCAACCTCAACCGAATTTGTCAATAAAGATAAACACGATACCATCGGATGTTAAATTGCAAAATAATTTTCATGTAGCTACTCTTGAAAGAACAGTTTCAAACAAAAAGGAACGTGCTATAAAAGAAGCTGATTATTATGACGACACAACTATCAAAGATGTTACGAAAGAAACTAAGACACATAATCCAGAAGAAGAATTAAACGAAGAAAATGATGAAAGTAAAGAGTTTGAACGTAAAGTTTGGTCTGTACGAACGATGAGATCGGTTTGGAATATGTCGAACGTTAAGTCAAAAGAGAAAACTCCAGCAAAAGTTTCTAAATTTCTAACATTTCTTCCAATGTTCCCTCAAGTGCCGTACGATAGAGAGTTGGATTAAAATGTAAGGAATCCAATAATATACTAATATAAACCTACATATATCCCTGTAAAATGTAGGCGTGTATTCATTTTTAAAAGTAATTCGAAAGTTTTTTCGTGCGAGTACATTATTCCTTCTCATATTTTTTGACTTTCATTGTTATAACTTTTAATAAATTTCATACGATTGTATTTGTTGTTTTTTATTTTTTTATCTTTTTATAGTCAACAAATGTGATTCCTGAAAATTAAATTGTGCTGCCCCAAAAATGCTTATTGTGGGTGATGCTTAAAAGATAGACATATGCTATCACCGACTTTTTTGTAGGTATTTTTAAGATCTATAATTATGTGGTATTATTAATTTGATATATGTCTTATAGTTTACTAAGCGTAAAAAGTTTACGCGCCTTTTTTCCGAATTGATTCACTATTATCGTTGTGGGGGCGTTGGTTACACCTCCACATTAATATGTCAGTTGAAGTAATAAATAAATACTAGGATAAATAAATACTACATTGCTTGTTCGTGTGTTACTTGATCTAAAAAAATATATCCTATAACCTAGCTAGATAACATAGCTAAGAAAAAGAACATAAACGGAGAGACAGACAGCGAGACGTTGAGTTTTATAATATGTATAGATAAAGTCCCCCGCCGCGTCTGTCTGTCTGTCTGAACGCGATAAACTCAAAAACTACCGAACGGCTTGCATACGGTTTTCATCAATGGACGGAGTGGTTCATGAAGAAGGTTTAAGTGTATAATTCATTACGGTTTTAGGTAAATTGGCTGAAATATGGCTATGATTGTTGAAAATGTCGGAAAAAATCATGGCGACTGGGAACTATACAGGCGTCCGCCGCGTAAACCATTAGAGTTATATGTATTACTCTGCTATCCGTGCGAAGCCGGGGCGGGTTGCTAGTATAATATAAAAACGTACATAGTTAGTATGTATTACACATTATTAAACAATTGCTTTAATAGGCATTAGTCGTAGCCAAAATCGTGTAATGTCATAAAATAATTCGATTGATAATTACTTCGGTTTCGCTGAGAGCTTAGAGAATAACAACTTAGTAAAAAATGTATTTATTATATAATGTAGGTACACATGTAAGAACTTAGGTATACTTCTTTGACGTAACAAAAGAAAAATAACTACAAAAACTTTATTCTACTGCCAACAACTTACCTATATACTGACATTTAATTCTTTTAGTTGTTTAATTATTATTTTTTTCAAATAAAGTATATTACACCGTTAAATTACTTTTAAACAAACGAGTACATTATTCAAATTTATTAAAAATAATGTTTATTTATACACCGTTCAATTATTATAACACAATTAAAATAAAACCGGTGATATGAATATACATTATTATAATTAATGGCTAATTTCATCGTGTCACAATACTGACACAAGATGCGCGCGCAGCTCTTTTTTACTCTCTACTAATCGCACCAATTATTATATAGTAAATGGTAATTTCATAGTTTATTTATCATCAATATAACAGAAATATCAGGCAACTTTACTACAAATAACTACTATTTAATAAGATTGGTGAAGCAACGCAACCCGCGTGACTCAATGTATGAGTATGAGTAAGAAGTAATACGTATGAAACTTAGAGTCTTCGTAAAGGAACCGATAGATTTGAGTCTTCGTATAGGACCCGATAGATTTTTACTTATTCGGTGAATAATAATTCTTCAATTTTTATTTTTATTTATTTTATTTTTTATGGAGCTAATCCAAAAGGACCTAATTAATACACAAATAAAACAATAATCAATAGCGTTAATTATTTAATCTGCATATTACCTACATCGATATAAGGGAAACAAATTATTATTGCATTGAATACCTCTTGAGAAAAAAAAATTACAACATAAAAAAAAATAATCAAATATTGTATTTGGAAAACTTTTTGCGATATAATTACGTCACAGCCACGATGTTTAAAACAGTCCCGCAGTTAGCAACTATGCGAATTAAAATTTGAAATAGTAGTCGTCATAATTGCTTAAAGCTACTTTCTGGGCAACATCTTCATATTTGTTTAATTGCCTGTCTTTTCCTTGTATCATTCCATTTGCTCGATAACCATTATCATAATTTTTATTTACTGTATTGTCGGTTATATCGTAAGCATTACTTTTATTATCGGATGGTACTTTTGATGGTGATTTTGAAAGTAATTCTAAGCCACCGATATGAGCAGTAGAATTTACAATTTCTTCACCTCTAATACTACTGTTGTTGTTGTCATAAAATTCATCTTCTTCTCGATATTCGTTTATATGGTAGACTTTTCGAAAGCCTTTTTTCTTTTCTCCCTTGTCTTGGTTTCCTTTCAGACTATATTGTGAATTTTGATTATGAACTTCTTTTCCAAATTTATTTGCAAATGCATCTACAAACTCTTTAAATCCATTATTTTTGTTACAGTCATGTTTAAGTCCAAACAAATTTTTATCATTTTTGTGAAAGCCTTCTTCATGAGTAATGAGGCCCTGTGTGTGGCCATTATCTTTGTGATTTGTTGATGGTTTCGATAAAATTTTTGTTGAACTATAATCTATTAACGAATCGAGTGTCCCGTCGTTTTTTAATGGGTTTGTGTAGTTATTTCTAAGCCGTCTGATTCTTTTTCTATACTCATCTAAATCAACAAAAACTGGTACGTGATCAAATTCTTTACTCCAATCGTACCCTTTAAAAACAAAGGTATCGTCTTCTTTGCCATTATTAAAATAGTCATTTAAAACAAAAGAAAAGAAAGGTTGGTTTCCACCGTTAGGATTATCAGTAGTTGTTACTATTTCGGGATATGTTGGTGTTGCTAAAGACTTATATGAATAAGGAAGATATTCATTAGAATTTTCATGTACAGGAATAATAGCATTATACTTTTTGCCAGCGTGTCGTTTTTCTTGTGCCTTCTGTTTTTCGGAATCGATTTTCATATGCTCATACTTGTGAGGAGTGTGGTAGAAGTACGGCCAGCCGTTGTATAGACCTTCAGAGCGGGTCCTGACATCATCATCTTCCACACGATATTGACTCTTTTCAAATCTCATAGTGTCATCATTTGATGTTATAGGTGGATGAAAGTGCATCATTGATCTCAATCTTGCATACTTAGAGTCTGTTTCTATCTTCGATGGCAAAAACTTGGTATTATATTTAGCTTCTGCTTTAGCTGTTTCATAATTTGCTGAATATTTACGTATTGGATAATCGGTAAATGAGATCGAAGTTTCGGTACCTGGTTTTAGTGATCCAGTAGGCGTAGTGTATTGTAAAATTGACTCTTCCTCTTTGAATTTTAAGGAATTGGTAAGTTTTTCCGTTGGCTCTTTTACAAATATATCACTGGCACCATCACTAAAGCTTACATGAGATCCGGGTAAGCCATCGACTTGTCTATACACGTGTGCGGTGGATGTAGGAATAGCATTATACTTACTTTTTCTAGTGAGGTACATGTGCTGTATTGATTGCATTTCTGAGACTACGCGAGATATGAATAATATAAAGAGTACGCGAACCATTGTTATACTCCACGTGTTTGTAGTAGCTTGTAAACAGATAAACTGAAAGTGTGCATTTCTTAACTTGTTTTTATTGAATGTTTATAATCTCGTCTATGTTAGAACAATTGATTTTTAGACAATAGTCCGCAGTTCTGGTTGCATTAAGACATATCCCGTAGATATTCAATTTTGCTACAAGAGGTTGCCTAACTTAAAATAAATAAGTGTACCAGCTTATTATCGTTTTCACTTTCTATATATTATATTCAGTAAAAAAGAAACAAGGTTTAAGATATGAATTAAATAATAAGTATTTACTTATTGATTTGTATATTATATGAAGTAAAATTTTCTAGCGAATATAAGTACTTATTTAAATATACGTACCTAAACCACTTTCCAGACAACAGCCCTATACATAGTATTTAGCAACAAGTACCTAGTACTTCAACCTCGGCGTTAAAAAAAAAGATAATCTTTGTTTTAATTCTTCCAATATATCTACGATCTCACATATTGTATTACACATACCCACCATGAATACCTACAAGATTGATATAACGATTGTTAATGATTAAATTAGTGACTTGATAACTGAAATTTTATTTATTGTAAGACCGTTGAAATATTTTATTTTTGTATTACTTTATGCGACATTTGTTACTTCGAAATAAAATAATAATATTGATATTATTTAATTTAATAATTGCAACAATTTAATCTTATATTGACTGTAGTAAAATTGTTATGGTATTGCCACAGACGCCTCGTGGGTCGGTATTGTACAAATAGACTACTTCTCCAGCAAACCATTGAAGGTCGCACTCACCGACGACGCATTGTCTAGAATTATGAGAGTGTGACATTGTTGGTGTCACCATGCTAATTCATTATATTATATACTACTCTGTCAAAAAAGTACCGGGAAAAGATCAATATACACAAAATGTTAGTTTTTCATCCAAATTTATTTTATCGCCTTCAAAGTATGCTCATTCAGAAACGATACACTTACGCCAACGAATAATCAAAACATTTTTTAAACGCTTTTTCCGGAATTGAGTTTAGTTCTCGTCGTGAATTCTTCTTTATGTCTTCTAACGAATGAATGCCACTAATTCGTAATTGGAGTTTAGGAAAAAGAAAAAAGTCGGCTGGAGCCATATCTGGTGAATAAGATGGTTGCTCGATGGTATTTGTTGAGTTTTTGGTCAAAAATACATTCACAATGATGGCCTTGTGCGAAGGCGCATTATCGTGGTACAAAATCCAATAATTTTCTTTCCGGCAATCTGACCTTTTTCGTCGAATTTGCTTTCTTAAACGCCGCATAACGCTCAAACAATATACACCATTTGACCTTCCGGTAAGAATTCCGAGTGCACAACACCGCGATAGTAAAAGAAAACAGTCACATGACTTTGACTTTTGATCGACTTTGGCGTGTTTTTTTTGGTTTATGTTCATTTGGAAGGTAGTATTTTTGAAGTCGATATTTTTGTCCATTATGATATTCGCAATATACACTAGATATAATTTAACTAAAAACAGTACTGTATTGAACCTAAATGACAGATGCAACTCAAACTCCGCGCCAAAATGAAAAAACGTTGTGCCAATCAACAACAAAAAAACAATTTGAACCATAAACAAATCATCCATTCCCGATACTTTTTTGACTGAATGTACACTATACAACTACACACGGTCTATATAATTTTTTTTATTGAAATTTACTCCTTTAGAATCGATTACATAAATTAAATATCCCAATTTAAAAAAACGTGTGTTAATAAATGTGAAGGCGTTGTGTTGCCCCTACCACATATTCGTGCATCTTATATGAACGCGTGTATTTGCATATATTCAACTTACTTATTTATATAAGGCAGTTTTTTTAATATACTACAAAGGTAGCAAACAAGCATACGGCCCGCCTGATAGTAAGCGACTACCGTAGCAAATTGATGCTTGTCGCTTGTAACACCGTATCACACTAGCGCGTTGCTGACCCTGAACTCCCCTGCCTGAAAGAGCTCTGGAAACCCTTCTCACTGCAGGAACACAAAAGAAACATCGTAATGAAATTATAAAAATTATAACATGGCGGTAGAGCATTTTCTTGTTCATCTTCATCTTCAAATTGAAAATCTGATGCCAAGCACCTATAGGTGTACTCCGGCAGCTGTACTTGAGAGCCAGTTCCCTACTAAGCTTAGCGTATTACCATCTTGAACCATATCGTCACTTAACATCAGTTGGCATTGTGGCCTATTGCTAAAAACCTATAAACAATAATTATTAAAAGAAAGTTTTACTTAGAGCCAGTTCTTTAAGTCCAGTGATCGGCAAACAACGGCACGAAATTTAGTGTGGCCCGTGGGTTTTAGTTGGAAGGCAACATTGAAGGAAGGCTGTTGTCGTCCACCAGGATCCCCTAACCTGGTCCCCCAGCGGATCTCCTAATAAAGTATAAAAATATGCCGATTTATATACCTTTTGCGAGATAAGTAAACATTTTCGAAGATCGTAATTATTTGTCACTTTTTGAATTTTGGTTTAAGTTAAATACGACCTTCTTCAAAATTTGTGCCGTTTTGAGTGAAGTTCATTTTTCTGATGTTGCGATAAAATTGGTTAGGATGAATAATCCGTTGAAAATTCATATACAAGTCATAGAATTCTTTAAATAAATCTATCCAGTGTGATATTGTCTTTACTTCCTTTTTTAAAAGGGGATCCTGATGAACTAATAAATTCACGAGGATCCTTTGGGGATCGGTCTAGGGGATTCCTTGTTGACTCGACACGAACATCGAAAGGTTACTTTCTTAGTAAGATACGTTTTAGATCCGCATTAGATATATATTATAAATTAAATTATAATCTCACGTTCCTTAAAAAATACTATCCTTGCGAAGTGAGAGGCCTGTTTATAATTATATGCGACTCGAGATGCTCAATGACATTGTTTATATTGGTACGTAGTTTTCATCTTGTTCTTCTTTCTAATTTGGCAATCGAATTTGGCCTCTTTATTGAAGACCATTAATTATCAAGTGAATATGGAGCGTCACGACCTATGATGATTTCAGAATTCTAACCAAATGGTGGCTCCCTTGTTAGAACTTTTTAGGGAGTTTTTGTGGCATCTCAGAATTCATGGTCCATATTATTATTTCGAATCGACTTCACTTGTACACAATAACCAAGCTTTATTATCATAAAATGCCACTTGTACTACACAATATAGGGTATGAATGAATTTATGAATAAAAACAAACACCACTACATGACAGTTTGAGATCCCGCCAAAAACTCCGGGCCCGTAGTCGAAAGTCAAACACTAAAATGAGTTTTTGGCGGGACTTGATCTGTGATGATGTTGTTTTTGATTTAATTCATAAACGTATATTATTTGGCCTTATATTATATAATTTTAGCGGCATTTTACGTGATTGGTTATTGTGCATAAGTGCAGTGGAAATAAAAGTTATAAAAACGTGCATGTTAAATAGCCACAAACCTCCCTTTGTAAAGAATTTTAAATACACACGACATTGGCAAATTTATGTATAAACACACGATACCATATAATAAAAAAACTTTTTTAAAACGGCAAGGATTGTAGGAATGTTTGGAGGGAAGGTTCAGGATGTGTTATTAAAACAATCTTTATTCAATAAGAATAACTTTACTTATACACTTTAAAATTTGACATCTTTATAAAAATAATATTTATAGTTTTACAATATTTTGTACGCAGCAAGCCTCGGCAAATTGTGCCTAATGTGACTATTAAACACCGAAATATCTTCAAAACATAAACAGTGCAAGTATTACAAAAGTTTTATTTTGTCACCAAGGTATACGCTAAAAACGAAAATTTCTAATACGATTATAAACACATTTTTCTCACAACCGTATATTGATAATCCAATTAATGTCAATTAATTTAAAATTAAAACAATTAAATTCTGACCATACATATATATATCCATTGAGAATGAAGGTACAGAAACCTGAATAAACTTTTTTAACGCTTTAAAATTATGACGTATACTTTCATAACGTTACGTAATACCTGTTTATATACAGTTCTCATATTAACATCGAAAGTGACAGCCGAACAAAAATAAATTAAAATTTTCTCAAAACGGACGCGGACATACGGGTCTAGATAAAAAGAAATGTTAATTAAAATTAAATACATTTATTTGTTGTAATTTTACTAGTTATAACGTATTGGACGGTTTACACAAATTATTATAACATTTAATTGTCTATATTTTCAATATTAAATATCTCTGTGCAGCGTTTCTCAACTGTGGACTGACAACTGGAATAATGTTTTATTTAATTGAAGATGACCCCCCCCCCCCAACCTGTGCAAACATCATACTAACTTAAATTTACAAAAGAACGAAAAAATTTTAGGCTGGATTTACGACGTGTTGTGTCGTGATGTGCTCTGACGCGTCTTATATGTCAGGTTATGATGCCACCTGACATTATTTTTAATGAATACAGTCGCATGGTACGTGCTCTGTGCACACTTGTCTAATCTATTGTGACACGGCTGGTCTAACCTCTAACGCTCTGACGCAGATCGAAATTAGCTGTCATGTGACACATTACACACATCAGAACACATAGCATCACACTAATGGAAATTTTACCATACTAACTGTTCCAAAACGATACCGTTCTGACACATCAGGACATGACACGTCAGACAAATATAATCCGGCCTTATTTATAATCATCTTTTTCAGAACAATAAAGGTATTCAGAACTTTTTCGTGAGCAAGTGCCATGATCAGTCACTCCTTTAATTTATTTACAACAATTATTAATTAACACTGCACACGATATTGTCTATTGTTTTGATTAACGAACACATCAATTTGCTGAAATTATCAGGAGATATTTCACGGTATATAATCTAAAAAAAAACTTAAGTTACACACGCTACCTTCTACAGGACAGTCAGTCAGTTTTATGAACCTGCGCAAGCGACGGCGCAAAATCCAGAAACATTTTCCTGAATGACACTGTACGAGGAACATGTGCCCACGCACGTTACGATAAACCACTCTGGTAGACGGTAGCGTGTGGCCTGCGTCACGCTATTAGGTATTTAAAAATTTCCTTATCAAATAAATACAAATCAAGAAGACCCGACTAAAACTATCCATACCGGTTAAAAGTTTATTCCTATTTTTACACAAAATGGTTTCAGTTTCAGAAACATAGCACGACTTGAAATTTAGTGCCGGGGTCTTCATAAAAAATAATTCTATTTTCGATATAAAATGTGATAAATAAAACTCTGTAAAAGGCATAGAAATACATTTATTTCCATATAGACGTCTGATACTGGTCCAAAGCTAAAATCTCTATTGAGTTTCAGAGCCACGTATTCAATTTCCTGTTATTATTCATTCAGTGGAAGAATTTAATTAAATAAATAAAACCATACACAATGTACAGATATAAATTTGCTGCTTCTTATAGATTTATTTCTACACAATCAGTGTGTAGATTATTCAAATTAAAACGTAACTCGGAACCGAAATTACTAGTTTTGATTATATCAGATCTTTGGCTACATCATTATTATATTATCATAGTGGTAACCATCTCAAAAGCTGCACACATTCGACGCGACCCGATAAAAATACGATATCGATAACCGCTCCAGAATTATAACTCGACTTTTGCTATAGTCGATAAAAGCAATCGATATGTTGATGGTTGAAACAATTATTTACGAACGTTAAGTGGACTATAAGCCTTATGTTTTGTACACATATCTAATCATATTGACTCCGCAAAACAATAAATTCTCATCGATATCGATAAATACTTGAAACCAAATGAAAATTTATTAATGAAAATTTTTTTTTAAAATAAATATTTTTTATTAATTGTATTCATCGGTCAAAAGCAAACTGACATTTGCTATTCATCCACAAATAAGAGCTTGAAAATTGAAGTCAATTGTCTACATAAAATTCCAATCGTATATTATGCGCTTCCATTTCAAATCAAAACGACATTGGCTTATATCAAAATTTATATTTTTTTATGAAATAAAACTTTTAACAATGACAATCAAAATTAAACCACACATACGATTTAATTAAAGTTAGTAAAAATTGTAAAGTTTTTCCAAACGTTTTCAAGCTCTAACAAGATATCTCGCATATCTCAGTACCTACATATAAAGAAGCACAAATTATCGATAAATCGAACACACCTCTCGTACCGTAGCTACACTACTTACAAGACGAACAGCTTTCATTAAATTTGACGAAAAAAAAGAAAAATCATTACTTCACTTTTCACAAAAAAAAAATAGTACTTCACATTTCACAAAAAAAAAAAACAATAAAATAACTTCACATACCACAAAAAATATTTACTAACTACGTTTATCGTAGTTCACGTTTATCCCCACTAATCCTAATCTCGACGCTAAGAGGTTTTCGACCAGATCAGCACGTTAACACATTTTAGACTAGATATCTACAATACTAATTTTTTGTTTTTTTTTCTAGTACTCCCGCTATTTTTTGCTTTTTGTAATTAATATTTACTACTTTCCACGAACGGTTTTGCTCGGCATATAAATAACAGTGTGAAGTGTATGGGAGTGGTTTTATAATAGTTCGGCACATTGACTGTACTGTCCCTGATGGTAAGCACATTACAATCCAAATACAACGACGACCACCAAGAGATCGAAATCCATCGGCGGTCGCCGCTGTCATGCCGGCCTGCATAAATATCCCTTCACGTTACGCTTGAAGGACCCGATGTCATAAGAAGGAGGGAACACATTGGCCGGGAGATGGTTCCACAGTTTCACGGTACGACAAAGATAAGGCACAGAGAACTTTTTAGTTCATGCCGAGATGTAGGTTACCGTAATTTTTTTGGATTGCAATTATGAATGGCGACCACCGTACATATGTACAATAGATTACATTACACACGTGCAACATCTTATACATTAGCACGCGTTCCAGGATCAACTAGTGTATATCCACTTGCCGGGACGACAGCGATTACCGTCGACAGATTGTTTATGTTTCTGTGGTCACCGTTGTCGTTGGATTCCATGTTCTTGAGGCACATGTATGTGCTTGAGGCATAGTGCCGACACTTTACCGTTATACCATAACAACCAATGTATTCAAAAATGATATTTGGGGTAAAACTTTTTGGGCATCTATCGGGTAAGATTCCAAAGACAAATTTTACTCCTACTTTTTACATGCTTTCTGACGCAAAAGGACAGATATTCTTATTTAGCTTAGATAAAGAAAAAGCTGACTGACTTTTTGACTCCTTCCTAATTCTCATCGATTTAATTTATGGATATAATCAAAACTAAATCGATAATCACTTCGACAAACAGTCTGTTATAATAAAAACCACTTAAATAAAATAATTATGTTTTATACTTTTTTGGCTTTAACAATACTATAAAAGGGTTGAGATTTTTTTAAAAGACTAAGTCCATTCACACATCTGTTAATGTCAAAACAGTACTTAAAGACCTAAGACGTCATTTTGTTTGGTTAATTTTACACTAAGTACTGAATCCCAACTTGTCTTTGAATCCTCTTGCGCTAACAACGCAATCGTCCCAATATTACTGGTCTATTATCACGTAAATATGATGCTCAATTTCTTGATTTTTCTTCGCTGTTTGTCCATTATAACAATCAAAATTATGCATAAATGTAAGCCCGTATATAAAAAAGGCAACACTGTTAAGTTAGTTTGTCAAGAAATTCGGTATTTATCAGGGCAAATATAAAAACAAACTTACATGCATTCGTCATGAATTCTTACAAAATAATCACAAATTATACTCTTTGTTTAAGCTTGTACGATGCGGTGATGGAGTTGAGGCTTGGGGTGATGTCGTTTATTAAACGAAGCATCATGCTATAAGAGATCACCTTTTTTCCTTTTACAATCCTTTATTTTATTCTAACACAGTACAGTAGACATTTTTATGTGCCATTACATGAGATAGTGTTGCTATATACAAAAGTTCGAATCGGATCGTTTGGTGTTGCCGGCTCATCCTTGCTCCAACACTATTTATGTATTCATAACCTTTTTTTACTATATATAAATAATTCAGTGTTAGCACATCTTTTGTTTATTTTTTACAAATTCTTGTATTTTACACTACCTAAAATGGTACTATTTTTGTCCCAAAATACCGCTGGTCAGCTGGAAGAAAATGGCCTGTGGCTTTAAAAGCTCGATTGTTTACGACATTACATGCAATAAAGTATTAATTCATTGTCCCCAAATCATTATTATTTTACGTTTATCTTAATTATTGACGAAGCGTGCGCATGAGCATAGTGTAACAGCAGGACTGAAACCTCTTGAGCGTGTTCTATTAAATTTTTCCGCTTAGAAAAATATTCTTTAACCTATAACTAGTGTAACATTATATAAACGAATATCTCTTTTTTTGCTATCTGAGAACTCTCTTCTACTAAAATTAATTTAGTATTTTATCTACAGAACAATATCGATGGTTTCCCCCATTGAAGACTTTTACGGTGACTTCTGGAAATGAGAAAAAACAGAGTAACATAAAATATTATTAAATGTATTGATTTTGAAGTTCAATTTTTTTATCGTTTATAAGTTTAGCGTAAAATGTATGGAGTTGACATATCTCAACGTTAAATCACGTGATTTTATATTAGCGTTATCGATTATAGAAAGGCAACTTGACTAAGGCCCCTGACGTTAAGTGACGATGTGTCCCAAGATGGTAACACGCTAAACCTAGTGGAAGACTGGCTCTCAAGTGCAGCTGCCAGAACACACCTATTGGTGCTTGGCGGCAGATGTTCAACTCGAGGATGGTAGCTAGCCAGGTGGGCATTAGAAAATAGCCTAATACCATGCTATGGTTTCATTACGATGTTTCCTTCACCTAAAAAACTCAGAGTCATTCCAAGAATTTGAACTCACGACCACGTGGAGTCCGTACACGCTACCACGGAGGATTATTACTTTAATCACCATACATCATTTATTAATAATCACAATAAATCTATAAATATAATTAAGTTGAAGTGTTTGTTTGTGATGTCAAAAAACAGCTTTTTAGTAAATGCATAAGAAAATATATACAGTACCTATAACAAGAAACCCATTTTAATTTTTTTTTCTCTGTGTGTTTGTTCCGAGTAGTCTCAGAAACGATTGGACCGATTTTGACGGGACTATCATTGGCAGATAGCTGATTTTATAAGGAATAACTTAGGCTAATTTTATTTTAAAATAAGAATAAGGGTTCCGCACATAAAATAAAAAGTGCTTTTTTACTAGTCCACGCGAGCAGAGCCGCGGGCACATATCATAATACTGGACACAACAATTGTGTTCGACTAAACCACGAACACCGTACACTATATGGTAAGAGTGTCGCGTTCCGGGATCAGAGGGTGGTAATCAAATTGTGGTGTAGGATTTGCAAATTGCGATAAACCCGCACACCCGTCACAGTGACTTTGTTTTGGTTTGCCGCGTTTCGGGATCGGCCAGTGTGAATCCGGCTGCTGAGTTTTTTTTTTCAATTTCGTCAATTTGCCAGGCTACTATAAAAAAGGACAAAAATTTTTATTGATGTTTTTTCTTGTTGTTTTTATTGATGTTGATGCTTAGAGACACATTTTTTGTATATACGTCGATAATATTTAATATGTTGACTATCTGTATACTGTCATTCAACAACAATGACAAGAATTCCATAATGAATGGTAGTTCCATTTCAATAACATTTTTGGGAATGGCAGCACTGTACGTTTGATAAGAACGTCAAGGTGTTTTTTGCCAGGGTCGTAGTATGTCATATGATGGGTATTTATTTTAATTCATAAGTTTATGTTATTTAACCTTATATTACTTATTTTATAGTGATATAGATGGATTGTTGTGCATAAGTGAAGTGGATTATAAATAATAATTAGAAACATGCATATTAGGTTGCCATAACAACTCTCTATTCTAGTAGACAGTTCTAACAAAAGGTGGCCACCATCTTGTTAGAGCGATATTCGAAGATTAGTAAAATAGAAAAAAATCAGGTTTGAAAGATATGCAAGCTTAAAGGACCGTTGTAAGCTCGACCCTCCTGATGGTTTGCGGGACGCGGGGCGGCGGGTGTGCACGGATATACACGGTATTGAGATGATATACCATATCTGAAGATCAATAGTTTATGCATATTATTGACACTTAAATATCTGTAGAGATAGATAATATATATAACGCATATAATATTGTTGTCTTTATTAAAATGCTAATCAAAAAACTATTATATTGCAAAAAACTAAGTAAAATAAAATAAGAAACTAATTTGAATTTAATACTATATAATGACAATATAATTGAATAAAAGCGCGTAAAGTTAAAGTATTACTTTTGATTGACTATACAGTTTTTCAAAACGCAGCTTCCGTAATTCCATAAAAAAATCCGGGTAAGCCAATACGTCAGACGTCTTTTGTTTCCGGCGGCCGGCAACAGACTAGCTTATTAGTCGGTCTTGTTTCCCTCCCGCGTCCCGCAGACCATTAGGAGGGTCGCGCTTACGGCGGTCAATCTATAGTGACCTTAATAATACATAAAAAGGAACATGTTTTCATACAGTCCGTGGCGAAATTTTATTTAGTCATAAAATATTTTTTGTTTTTATCCATTAAATTGCGTTATTTCAATATAAGGATATGGTGTAATATTGGCGACATTTAGCGTAATATAGATTGGTTATTGTGCACAGGTCAATTGGATTAGATATAATAAACATGAGACTATGAATTCTAAGTTATAACAAAAACTTCCTGGAAAGTTCTAACTACTTTGCCACCATTTTGTTAAACCATTAAAGATTAGAAAACACTTAAGGAATTAGGCCGAAAGGACGTGTATCCAGTGGTAATATAAATTTATAAAAAAGCTACTGTTACCTCACGTGTCGGAAAGCGAATGGTTCGCGAGTGAGCCGTCCCACGCAGCCTCCTTGTGCAGGGCCGCTTGACGTTTTTTCTCTGAAATATTATCGACAACCAAATGAAACAATACTATTTATAAACATGAGGTACATGACATATCAATTTAAAAATCATGATAACGAACGATTGTGATTCTTTGTCGGAACGTTCTGAGATGTTTTTTGTTTTATTTACTTCATAGCTTTAGCGTTTTCCCACAATCTCATCTGATATTAAGTGACGATGTATGTGGCTTATTGTGGCCTAAGAATCAAAAACCAGTTGGAACAATCAGTTGGAAAAAACATCCCAGTCATCAAGTAGAAACTGGTAAGAAACTCACTTGGGTTTTTGAATTATTATTTTATACTGTGTAAATAATGTTTACAGTTATTACAGTACCGGCAAGCTATGATGGCCGTTTTGACACATTACAATTGTAACAAGAAATGTCTATTTATAAAAAAAACTTTTGCGAATCGTATCTATAAGTTTTTGGATTTATAACTAGTATTACCAGTAGCAGCTGATTAAAAAGTATTAATAAAAGGAATATACAAATATTTATTTAATATATTTGAGTTAACTGAATATTGGAATTGAGCAATGACGCGAGTTTGCCGGAAGTAGTAGTTGTGCTGGCCAGCGATCCTATATGTGATGATCTTTGAATTTTGAAAAACATAAATACCGAGTTGTGTGGTAAAAAGTACACTAATAATTATAATCCATTAAGGATACTCTCAGTTGGCGCTGTTTTTTTGTTAATAAAACGTGAAAAGATTTGTCCGCGGGACCATATCAAATAGTTAGACAATAATATATATATACTTTAGAAAAAAAGTGTATTAAATTAATTTCGTGCCCTAAAATTAAACATTCGATGAATTTTATGACTAATTGCACGTCACTATTGACAATAAATAATAGCAGTTGGCTCCTTCAAACATAGTTATTAATTTATACGAAACTTCATGAGCGGACAAACGTCAAAACAGCCATCGTAGCGTGCCGCTACTATAGTTAAACTATTTTAGTGGATAGAGAGGCAGTAATTTCCAGACATCTCCGTTATTCACGTAATGATCTAACCTATATAATACCCTTTTGACATGACTTGCTTAAGATAGTTCTTGAACTTTTACTGTGTTCGGCAAATCGGTAATGTGCTTAGGGATTGTATTGTAGAACCTAATACAGTTAAGTGCGTGTCGGGCCACACGCAGTGTAGGGTTCCGTAGTTGCCCGTAACAATATCCAGAATTAAAAGGAGGCTTTAAGTAATTTTTTCAATGACTTTTGTTACGAAATTTTGCTTATTATTTACTTCTCCAAATACATTTTATAAGTTGGTTGACTATTACTCGTCAACATGTAAAGCCTACTTACGACAGATAGCTTTCCTTTTAACTTCGTTATATATATTACCGACGTGATTTTTTTCACATATCCAAAAACAACCATTTAACCCAAACAAATAGTAGCGCTTTAAAGGTTAATATTACGCAAACCGAGCCTGTAAATCGAAAAATAGTTTTCACACACCCGCAATATTTTTGAACGACCTATCCAACGAAACTCCACCCGACGGGATAGACGAGAAAAAACATTCACCCCACTTTACGCGTATGGGAGGTAATCTAAAAAATTTTTCATGATTTTATTTCACCACTTTGTCAGCGTGATTAATATGTATACCTATGCCAAATTACAGCTTTTTAGTACTAAGAATCTCGGAGCTAAACTGCGGACAGATAGTCGGATATAGCGAAACTAAAAGGGTTCGTTGTTGTCTTCGGAACTCTGATTTTTTTTATTTGGCTTACTAAGTCTAGAAGATAAAATGACTATTTTATATTTATTTGTAGTATTGGAACTTTGCCTGTCGTAGTAAGGATCTCAAGTGCATCTGCTGGAACACACCTATTGGTGCTTGGCGACAGATTTTCAACTTGAGGGTGGTAGCTGGCCAGGCGGCCATTACAAAATTCTCTATCACCATTCTACGATTTAGGTACAATGTCCGAACACGGTACTTCTCAGTCATCATCACTGCAAATAATAATAAAGTAGATCAGACCTCTAGCTAAGGTGATGAGCCGCCTTTCCTCAGCTCTCTCCTGGCGCGCTGTGCTAAGCTTGACTCCGAGCGCGCCCGACACCAGCCGCCGCGCCAGCGCCGTGCAGGTCTCCGGCCTTTGTCTGCGAACATTATCCATTGGTATGCTATACATTATTATCAATGAACTATGGCCTGCGGTTTCATCGCGGATACTCTTTCATACTATCTTGTACTATGTTGTGCTAGCCCGAATGTAAAAATATAAAAACGATTTTAAAGAGTCTAAGAGCAGAGTCAAAAGTCTAAGAGAGAGTAAGAACAGACGTGGTCGCTAACTATGGGCCTCATAAGAAAGCTCAAAGTCACTCAAAGGGAAATGGAGAGGGCTATCGCTCGGAGAGCTAAGGCTTCGGGGGTACAAATGTTACCCCTATCCTCTCCGTACAGCCCAGATTTATCTCCACGCGATTTTTTTATTTACCACGGTAAATAAATGCTTTGTGGGCGAAAATTGCATGCAGAAGAGGCCGTCGGAGAATTTCGGCCATTATTTATCGACTAGACGCAACATACTTTTTTTTTAATGTTTCGAAATGTGGTTTACTCGAATGCATAAGTGCATTGGGGTTGGAGGAGAATATTTTGAAAAGCTATAAAAAAACTTTATTTACATTCTAACTATTTTTCATTTCACTAACAATTTTTGGAGAAGCCCACCAGGGATGTTATGGATATACAATAAAATAATATCCGTAATCGTAACCGTATTGTATATAAATGTTTCGAATAATTACGAATAGAGGCGAAATTTAACTAATAACTATCTAAGATATAGTTAATATTGTTCATCTACAAATAGTCGAAAAATATATATACTTTACTTCTCTATATTCTATACATATTATAAAACTAAACGTCTCTCTGTCTATCTGTGCGTTTATGTTCTTTTCACGCGAAAACCACTTATCTGATTTACATGTTTTTTTTTATTCGAGCTTTGTTATTTGGACAGGTTACCAATTTAAATGTTTCACATCTGCGAGACGTCGCTGCACAACTGCAGACTATTTAAGTTTTCAGGATGCTGGTGCGACTTAATCGAATGCTCTCATGATCAGCTAAACGTCTAGTTGAAAATGTATAGCTAAGCACCTATCGGTTTATGTAGATTATTTTGATAGTTATTCCAAGTTATTCTCTCTGGAAAGATTACTCCGATTGTATTAATTTACAAATATCTCACCTGTAAGGTTGAAGAAACTCTGCGCACTTCTTCGCTTTATTTCTAGACTCGAGCGTCGCCGCGTGGAGAGGCCGGCACTTGACAAGCGAACGTTGCGTTGACATCACCTCTGCCGCTGGAATTCATAAAGGAATCGGTGATTCAATATCTACACTATAATGTTATAAAGTTCAAGAGATCGCAAGCTTGAAGCGGTTTCATAGGACGAGGTAGTTTTTGTCAATTGTGACCATATTTTATTAAGACAAAGGTTTACTCATATTTAATAATCATAGATTTCGGATAAAAAAAATATTGATACCTAAGCAGACTGTCAAGAGACTGAAATGATTTCATATATTAACGTATCTTAGCCGTCAGTAATACCCTAAGATGCTATAATATTTTGTGTTACGATATTGTAACATAAATATTATAATATCTTCACCGCGTGTGACGCGTTTTACCCCTACGGGAAACTCCTACCGTTTTCTGCCTTCTGGGAGGAAGGAAGGAACATTTATATATGTATTTAGTAATTTGTCAATTTTTGTCTAAACTAACTAGCCAAAAAAATAAGAAGAGGTCCCTTACCGAACCTATGTCCCTGAATGATGTGCAGGTGTGAAGTGCAGTTTAATTATGTATGTTGATAGCTAGTGAACGCAGTGTTACTGTATCGCGCGAGCGGCTGCTGGCTCAAGGGCTCCATGCAGAAGGAACGGAACTAGGCTTGAGTTGCCGCAAAAGAAGGTCCTGCGGAGGTTTCGCGGGTTTGGGCGCGAGCACGCTTGGGTTAGCTCTTTAGTGGGCAAGCATTTTTCATAAGGGGCCACAAAAAGAAATAAAATGTTTTGAAATATATCAAAATAAACTATTACTTTTAAAAAACTTAGTAACTACTTGTAGTAAGTATGTATAAAAAACTAATTTTTGTTTGAGGGCCATACCATGATAGGTGTGTGTGACATATGGAACGGCTTGTGATTGGTCATGCTGTCCCCATATGCAGATTCGAACAAAGACGACGTTACTTTTAACAGCAAGAAAAGGTGTTCGCCAGTCAGGGTAGTACTTCCGTATCTTCATGGTAAAGAATGTCTGTTCAGACACATATGATGATTCCACGAATTTATCATCGGGATCGTAAGTATCACTTCAATTCTGTAATTGCCTGATTATAAAGTGCGTGCGGTCACAGAGCACACCTGTTGCTATCGCGTCCAGTCAATAGTGCGGATGTCAGTAGTAAAGTCAATAGTACGAATACTGATTAAGTAGTACGTATTCTATAATCACATCGACAATACTCCGGCATATTTCATTAAATAGTATGTTATTTAATATGACATTTTGGTATAAGAAGACGGCCCTTGTAACAGAAGTCCGAGGAAAAACTCTATTTCCCACAAATTTCCAATTTATTGTCCATCGTCATCAATTTAGGTTATGGCGGCCCTATCTAATCTGTAGTTCCAGGGATTACCTTATATAAGCAAACATACAAACTCACAAATACTTCTTTATAAAATACTAGCACCGCACCACCTGCAACATTGTTCTAATCAATCGATCGACATCAACATTCGCGAAAATGAATACATTTTCAGAATTGAATCAGTAGTTCCAGAGATTACCTACTACAAAAAAAAACTACCTTTTCATAATATTAGTATAGAGTAGCAGAGACTTCTTCTTTATAATAATATATATTTTGTTTGTCCGACCACACGCAGAGTTTTGGCGGAGCGCCAATAACGGCCGATCAAGGGTATATCTGTTTATGCGATCTAAACACGACCGTTTAATTTTCTATATTCAAACAGTAAACAGTTTATGACTTGGATGTTTAATAGTAATCCGTCCCGGCATCACACGGGTAACAGAATAATACATATAACTCTATTTGATTTACGCGGCGCTCGCCAGTAAAGCTCCCAGTCGGCATGATTTTTTCCGACATTTACAACAATCATAGTCATATTTCAGCCAATTTACCTAAAACCGTAATTAATTATACACTTAAACCTTTCTCATGAATCACCCGTCCATTGATGAAAACCATATGAAAAACCGTTCGGTAGTTTTTGAGTTTATCATGTTCAAACAGACAGACAGACAGCCGCGGCTGGGGACTTTATTTTATAATATGTATAGACTAGCACCTGACCACGCGTTGCTGTGGCTTGAATTTTTTTTAATCCGATCGCTACCATACTTGACAGCATCACCTGCTGGGCTAATATGAAGATTTTATGAAAATTACACCAAAATCGTTCAAGCCGTTTTGGGGTCCATAAGGAACATACATTCAATCAAGCATTTTTATAGATAGAGAGAATACTTCATTTAGCGCCTTTTGCATAGGGTAGGTAAGTGCGCCATATTGGACCACCATAACGATTTTCTCACATAAAAATTCGAATTTTAAATTGTCATCGGCCTTGTTTATTTTAAACAGTTAAATAATTATTTAGTATCAAAAATGATAAACTACAATAATTATAAGGGGATGTTACAACTTAATATGAATAATTGTAAAATAAATCAGCTGTACCATACCATGGATTAATCCACTTTCACATCGAGTAATATTTGTTGAAGTGAATGAGGCTTAGTGTGCGGTTACCGTCGCGTCGACTTGATACACTGGACATTCTTTGAGAAATGCCGTGCCGACCGCGCCTATGGTCCATATTATAAAACCGGTTCATATTTGGCGCACTTACTCTCAACATTAAGAGTTGCGCGCGCATCATCCGGAAGTGCTACATGATTCAGTCAGCCACCAATGATAACAATGTGAATACATTTTACTGATCCTTTTTATTTAAGTCTGTAAACGTAATTTAACGTTGTATAAATCAAAAATATTTTAATTTGATTTAAAAAAGCAATTACAATCAATTTACATTATAATGATCGATGGCATACGGGATAAAAAATTGATTCATTTCTGTTTTGTTACGCCAAACCCTAATATATTAGGCGTCCGACTACTATATCAAAAAAAAATATAACGACTATATTTTTATAGGATAAAAAAATTAGGCAACATTATTTATTTATTCCAAAATGTTTAAAAGCGTGAAACGGAACGCAGGCCGCAGCCTTTATCTCTTGAAGTAAGAATAATAAATCCTTAACCCGAACTTTATCTCCTTCTGACCGAGACTTGTTATGTCATTGTCAATTTGATTATTTCTCATTGTCAATAAAATATTTAGTTGAAACCTATTATATTTTTTAAATTTTTTCTCAATCGACTATATTTTTTTGGTAATAGCCTCGAAAATACTGTATTTGATATAAAAAAGTTGGCAACCCTACGTACCACGTACATAATTAAACACAATTTTTTAAAATATATGTTATAATTTAAAGCTCTACGCGTAACGGATTCGAGACCTTGAGGTTCAGCAATAGGACTACTGAACTCGGCACGAAGAACGTCAATCGGTAATCAATTATATTTTTAAAATAAACAGTCTCTAATAACCAGTAGCACGAAAATAATGACCAGCTAAAAACACAGTAACATGCAAGTTGTACAACCTAGATTCGGATGCGCAACCTCGCGGTAAGGTTCATTGACCGCCGCGCCGCGCCGTGACGTAATGGTGTGCCGAGCAAGTGGCACCACGCCCGCGAGCGTCACACGCGTCACACCTGTGTGCCCTATTACTCCCCATCCGAAGATTTCAAGAAACCCACAGCACCACTCAGAGGCGGATTAACATATTTCTGAAGCAATTATCGATCAGTAGTTGTTTTTTTAAATCCACGACTGTGGAAACTAAGCATTTCGCTTGATGTTAAGCGATCACCGAAGCGTGTGGGCGCTGGCAACACCTGTACACTACCCACTTGAACTCTCTCTCTCTCTTTCTGTTCCCGGTAGTCTAAGGGCATTTTCTAAAGCTCCACTGATTAGACTGACAATTCCTCTAGGTTTACCATGTTATCATCTTAGGCGATATCGTCACTTAATATTGGACGAGATTTTGATCAAACGATAAACATATTAAGTATAAAAAAATACAATTACTTAAAAACTCTCTCGTGTTCTAAATAAGCCTTTTTTATGCCGTTATACGCATTTATCAAGTCCGTGTACTTGATGGGATTTCCCATTGGCATCTTATCATGAATAATAGTATTTTGAACCCTAAGGGTTGAACTGAATCCTTTCTAAATGCTCAAGGAACTTATGTGCTAAATTTCATGCATCTAGACTTCTAGACTCAACGGTATAAACAGTGCGTTGTCAGTCAACAATAAACTTATTAATTTTATTAAATAGACAATATCTAAATGGCATCAAAATTAATGGCGTAGCCAGGTACGGCCAAAGGAAGCAGCTGCCCCACCCCCCAGCAATGCAGGGTATGGGCAAGCTGGGTTATGTCTGACTCAAACACTCAGGTTCAAAAAGTAGAAGTGATGTTATGTTTAAAGAACAACTTGAGTACATTCTCAATGGAGTTTCAAATATTTCCAGAGAAGGCAATGCTGCAACGAGTTATACACAATATTTGTGTCCCTTACTTGCCTGCCCTGAACAAAACCCTGGCTACATCTTTCTTAAAAGTGAAATTCATAGAAAAAGTTTGATATGAGACAAATTATAAACACTTATCATAACTGAATATAACTAGAATTAATAGCACAATAAAAACTGCTATCACGCAAAAGGTAATGGAGCGTGGCGCGTACATAAAAATACATTTTTAAGATTTCCCAACCACGCAATCCAACCTACTTGTTACGGAAAACGTTTTATAGGCAGTTCATTCAACTGTGCAAGCAACCTGGATATTGCGCAATTACGGACCTTTATAGTGATCGATGTTATAACTTTTTAACAATGGGTTAATTTTTTGTAACGTTTCAAAAGTGTAATATTTAGCCCCCTTTCAGATGTGATGTGCGTCAGCGCGCTGTACAATTCAGGTGTTCAGATGACGAGGGCTTATGCGCGCAAGCCCCTTCGGCTACCGGCGCAGCGTCTAGAGATATTTTTTCTAAACGCACCGTTAACGCGTGTTCTTGTGTAGGGTTTGTTTTTATATTTAGAAAATGTAGGCGCACGTTTTGAAAATGCAATTTTATCTGATCATAGCCTTAGGGTACGCTACGGACGATAATAGCTAGCAAATTGTATTATTTTGTTTAATATTACAATTTAAGCTAAGAGACTGTTTGTTAGCTAATATCTTATAATTATATTATCTGTACATACATTATGTATTTTTTCAAGTCTTAGGCTTACGTCCTACGCAAAAAAAAATTGGTATTTGTCGATATGAAACAATTTCATATTTTCTATTAAAGTAAGCTAATTGTAATAAACAGTATTCAAAATATATGATTTCAAGTTAGACTTCATAATTATGTAAGAAGGTTCTTTAAACTGAACCAGCGAAATAAGCGAAAATAAAATTTCCGAAAATTATCCAAGACCATCGATCATATTTGATTATACAATTAATTTATACGCAAAAATAAAGATAGATAAACAACAGTACTGTTATGTCAATCAGTAGTTTATAATCAAACAAGTCTTGTCAGCTGAAGTCGTAAAACTGGTTTAACATGTCTTAATAATAATGATACCGGAAAATATGGTGCCCTGCTTGTTACAAGTAAAAACCTACATAAAAGTTAAACGTGTTTGCGTGTTTATACAAAAATGGAAAAAGCAACTAACACGTAACACGTAACAACCTTAATCAAACCTTTGTAACTCTATAAGAGATCAGAGAATGATCTATGAAGTTCCATTTGCTATCTTCTTGTGAACTTAATTTTCTAAGTTCTTTGTTACGCACAAAAAGTTTCCGTAATTATCTACCAATAAAGTTCAATTTAATAACTTGTGAACTTCCTTCTAATCCATTCATTAAGCCATTTTACGAAGCCAAAGACAGGATTCTTTGAAATTCGTCCTATTCGCATTTGCACACGAAACAACTTATTTTGCGTTCGTAATCCTCTTATTCGCTATTAGTCATAGTTATAAATCAATGTAGCGTAACGTAACATAACGTATGACGTATGAATTACCGATTCATACAGAACCGTGATAATTTTCTAAATCCATTTATCCTTTCCAATTCGCTTCAAGGTACATTAAAATATAAATTATGACTTTGTACTATTAGCAATGTTATTCAAAACGTGCCTAATAAAGGTGCTTATTTTTATTATTTAAGGTACCTAATAAATCAATTAAGCAATGATGGCTCAGTGGTAGCGTGTACGACTTCGTGTCGATGGACGTGAGTTCGAATCCCTGCAATGAGCCTGAGCTTTCGGTGAAAGAAAACATCGTGATGAAACCATAGTATGGTGGTAGTGCATTTTCTAAAGCCCGCCTGACTAGCTACCACCCTAAAGTTGAAAATCTGTCGCCAAGCACCAATAGGTGTGTTTCTGCAGCTGCATTTTAGAGCCAGTCCTCCACTAGGCTTAGCATGTTACCATCTTGGCCCACATCGTCACTTAAGATCAGGCGAGATTGTTGCCACAACGCCGTACCTATAACGATAAAAAGACAACTTGATATGAACTATCATAAAAAAGAAAAAGAACGTTATTTGTTGTTGAAACATTTAGGATATAAACTCACAAAAGCAATACAGGAAGAACTAACAAAAATGATAAAGCTAGCTTCGATAAATATAAACAGTATTGAACAGCGTAAAGGACTTTATCTTAAGTATGGTTTACGGTAAATAGCCATAGCGCTGGCTTTCCGCTAAGGCTTAGAATCAATATAGATGGGCTTTCAAAGAAAAAAAATGAAAGAAATTTTAAATAACAAATTATGATACTGTTCACGGTAAAACCTGATGCAACATTGAAACTAATTGAACATATAATAACATTGTAAGCCATCAATAATGTCAAGGAAATTGCGTGTTGTATATATTATAGAATTGAAGAGTGCGGTAAAAAGCCGACTGGCTAGTGTATTGACATTTACAGGTACTGCGTGTAGTTAAGTCGTGTGTTTTTTACTAGATCAGAGAAACGATCGTGTCTTTCGCACTTTTATTTCGCTGTTGGTCTTCGCAGCGCCAGTAAAAAACAATAAGCCACTGTATAATGTATCTCATCTTTACATCAATCCGAGAGCTTTTGGAAAATTGTTTTAAACACCTCTAAAAGATATTTTTTTAATCTAAACACTTTATTTATTAATTTTTATCGATAGCCTTAAGGGCTCAGACGGCATTTATAGTTTCACGCGGGCTTGGGGCGAGCGCCTAAGGCACTCGGTCGCGAAAGCATGGCAATAAGCTTCAAGAGTGCCATAGTGGCCGAGCCTCGGCTTGGAATGTTGCCGTAGTTGCAAATAGTCGCGAACTAGCCAATTCCCTATCCGTAATTCGATCTAAACTAACTATACATACATAAATGTTTCTTTCCACTGGGAGGAGGGAAGAAACATGCGTCTTGGGTTTGTAATTAGAGATCCTCGGAAATATTACCTAACTTTTTATGAATTTCCAAAGTTCCACGAGAGACTGCGAATAAACATTGGAAACACTCTCGCAATTGTTGTCAATTTCCTGTCTTTAATTATTTCTCAATCGTAAACACGGAAGAAGAACCTGAACAAATCTTCATTAAAGGTTATAATAAAGCGAATAATATATATATGCGTAAAGCGTAACGCGCCGCGTGACCTTCAAACAATCCCCGGTAGTGAATGTACACAGAGCAATCGGTGTTTCTGTTTATTTTGTAATACATCGGCGGTTATGTATTAGGCGAAACAAATGACCCAAGTTCAAGGCGACGATGTATGCAGCACAGAATATTAAAGAGAATTATAAAAAGCGGACCGCACTAATGAAATCGAAAGTGGTGTGTGGTGTAAAATACTAAACAAGGATGATGAATCATCGTGAACTCAAATACATTTAAGTAATAAATCTTGTGCAATCTAATAAGTTAGCAATCAGTTGTGCAATGTCAGTTACAACAAGAGGCATCAAATCCATAATATATCCATATATATAATCCATAAAACTATATTCGTCTTTTAAATACAAAAGTGACACAATTGTAAAAAGGTGAATCTTATAACTAGAATAATCTCAATACTTTTTATATAAAAATGTTTCTTGTGACCCGTAATAAGTGTAAGCTAAATATACCTCTTTATTATATACTAGCTGTTGTCTTTATTATTTTATAGTACTTTTGTCGAACAATATATTCGACGTGATTCTTTAAATCGATATAATTTTTTTGTTTATTAACTGATTGAAGTAAAACAAAAACTATATTTTAAGTGAAGCTTATCACAATATATTAGTGAAAATCGCATCCAAATCGGTTAAGCCGTTTTTGAGATTAGCGAGCACAAACGCACAGACAAACAGACAAAAAATCTAACAATCATTGTTTTGGGTTCTATTACGTTGATAAAGTATATAGTTAATAATCGTTTTTTTTTCATCTCTGTGGATTTGTGGTCTCGTGAGATTTCGGGTCTGTGGATTTATTTTTTGACATGGTGGTGTACTAAAAGAGTTTTTTTTATGTACCTTTAAGGAAATTTAAATGGAGTGATGCTTATTGGTCGTTCCATCTATTGTGACATGAAAGATGTGTATGGAAAATCTCGAACAAAAGCAAAGATAATACAAAAGTATTTTACAATCTTCTAAAAACAAAAAAAAAGTCCAAGAGGGATTATAGTGATAACTTAAAATTTAAATTATAAGTAGTAAATACACGTAAACATAGGCGCGGTTAAAACATAGTTCACAATAATATTGAATACTATTATTATCTAGTTTTAAATTAATACCACGGTTACCGTCTTCTTTTTTTGCCTAAGCCTTGCGCCATACAAGTCGTGATTTTAAAATAACAGTTGCAGAACGACTGCGAGTCACTCTTGGTTAGGGCTGCCAACCGTAACGCGAAAGTTTGGATGTCTTTTTTATAATGTAATGAGACTCGAGAGAAGAGCAAGTGTCCCTCGCAAGATGCTTTAGAGTTTAGTGACACTAATTTGTTCCGGACAAATGCGTAGTTGCCATATAACTCAGGTAAAGTGTCGTCACTTTGCCGTGCTACAATAATATAAGGGTTTTTTTTAAATCGAAGAACGGTATAGTGACTACTCTGTACCTGATGGTGAAGCACAGTGCAATCCAATAACATCGGCGACTACCGAGGGATTTACAATAAATCAATCGGTTGCACATTAGCCACACCCCAAACCAAGGCACGACACCAGAACGGTAGGATAACCGGTATAGGCGCGTTAATACTGGATTCAACAACTCAGCTGCACATTTTTTGAGATCTACCGCTGGGATGCCGTGTAGACTACTAGCCTTTCGAACATCGAGCGATCGCAATTCTCTAAGCACATCACAAGACCTGAACCGTATGTCAGACACTGGGACACCACAGTTGGGTACAATAGGTGGTTGTGCGTTGCGATCGTCGAGCTGAGAGTTAGCCGCAAAGAGATTGAATAGAAGCTTGAATAGTAGCTTGAATAGAAATGCTTTATATTTTTATTGCTTTCGTAATTTCAAAGCTATATTGGTAGGTCCTGCATTTCGTAAGCCATTTACGCTCGCAATTAAACTATTTTCTGAAAATTCGAATTCCAAACTTGGCAACCCTAATCTTGATCCCGATACCGTTTACATAACGCGTGCTACAAATCTAATAAAACTGTTGCATTTGTGGAGATTTGTTTGCTTGATGCAACTGATTGCTTAAACAAACGCAATGAGAATATTTTACGGAGCTCAACGTAATCGGATAAATAATCGGCACAATGAGGATTTACGGTAACCGCTCATATATTAAACTGGCTGTGCCCGCGTAGCTGTTTCAGATGACTAAATACACATACACATGTTCCTTCCCTCCTCCCAGGGGGAAGAAACGTATATATGTATAGTTAGTTTAGTTCGAGTGATAGGGAATTAGCCAGATCGCGACTTCTTTGCATACGCGGCAACAAACAGTCCGAGCCGAGGTCCGGCCACTTTGGCACCCTCGGAATTATTGTAACGCTTTAGCGGCTGAGTGCCTAAAGCGCTCGCTCTCAAGCCCGATGAAACTGTAAAAGCCGCAAAGGCTCCAGGGCCTCTAAGGCTGACAGTACAGTCAGTTCGAAAAAAAAAACCGCGTAGCTGTGGAATACAGAATGCCATCTGTCGAGCAAACGCGCGAATCGTGCTGACCCCGCTGTAAAGACGGATGACAATAATGTTTATTGTGAGTAATCCTTAGAAGATAGACGATAATTATATGCTATCGCTGACTTTTTTGTAGGTCTTTTTAACATCTATACAATTCTGTAGAACATTAGTTTGATTTTTCTCGTTGGTTTACTCAGCTTAAGCCGTTTAAGCCCCGCCCCGCAAATGCGTGTTTTTTCCGAATTGATTCACCATTATCGTCACTGCTTATTTAGTATGTTAACTCACAAAATATATTATACAACCTGGCCAGATAACACAGCTGACGCGTCTGACGAAAGGTTAAATATGTAACTAATGATAAACATTTTACTTCAGTAACAAAGTTACAAATAACAAAATAAAACTCGTTTGAATTAATTTACATTTGAATATTTACATTCACATCATATATGGCTGTTGTTTGCGCAAGAAATTCAACGAACACACATTTATACATAGTTAGCTAGTCGCTAAGTGAGTATTGAAATATATTTTATTGTTCTCATTTCTAGAGCTGGTTAAAACTATACTGTAAAACTAGTTTTCAATTGCGGTTTTAACTACGTATAAACTTAAGCCGGTTACATACGTAAGTATTTAAAAAAAAGTTTACATGTGCAAAGATTTTGCACATGATTGCATGATGAGCAAACTTTTATCAACACACGCTCATGTTTAATCGTGCGAAATACCTGTACCAAAGTACGAGTAGATAGACAATATTTATAAGTAAACAATATTAACTTTATGTAATTATTAGTTAAATTTTAAGTTATTTTTAGTATACGACAGTGTTCTTCTCGATGACTGGGATGTTTTCTGAACCAGTAGAAAGCGTATCGACATTCATAAGTGCTTTCTTAAGGACGCAACTGAATAAAATATTTTTCTAATTAGATATTCGAAACTTATATGATTTTTACGGTCACGGTTTTCAGATATTATTTTATTTCGGATATTCGATCATTCTGGTAACGGAATTGCATAGCACCCCTGATAAATTGTAAGATTAAGGATAACAATTATGATGAGAAAAATATTTATTTTGATATGGAATAATGATTTACTAGTCGCATACGTGTTCTATGAGAATAGTCTGTTGTTTAGTGACCGTTTCTTCGGTACGAAACCACGCGTTTAGTAGGAATATAACTTATCTAGTCATTGATTAGCACATGCAAATTAATCTAGTATGCAATAACGCGTGCAGCCTAGGCTTTACGATTTCATATTAATGCACGAACTTATCCAGCTATTTATACAATACACATTCTGTGGTTTAGAGCAGACCTAATACAAACATAAAGCCAACACAAATCGATAATATTTTTCAACGTATAGTATTAAAAAAAATGTTACAATAAGACAAAACTACAGCCACGCAAGCTCAAATAACTGTATAATTAACAGATTGCAAAAACCCGTAATAACCAGGGATGAGATCGTATTTATTCAACGCTCCTAAATAATTATTGAGTAATTTAAGTTTTATAATAACATACGTAACAAGTGTACACTTCGTGTCTTAACTCTTACATAATATAATACTTGTTTCGATTACTTCATTATTATAATAAATGAATACTAGTGACGTCACATTGTTCTTATCCAAGCAACGTTGGCTTCAGCGGTAGCGTGTACGGACACCGCGTCGATCGACAATGAGCCTCATGTTACAGTGACAAAAAAAAAACGCCGTAATGAAACCATAGCATGGCGGTAGGGCACTTACTAATGCCCACCTGCTAGCTACCACCCTCAAGCTGTAAAATATGTCGCCAAGCACTTATATATATGTTACAGCAACTGCACTTGAGAGTCAGTCTTTCCTCTAAGCTTAACGTGTTTACCATCTTGGGACATATTGGTACTTGCCATAATGGCAGGCGTTAAACAAAGAATACTTGTTTAACAAAACAAAGCAAAGCCATATTTAGCGAGTCGGCAACAGTTAGTAAGGAATATAAAGTAAATATAAAAAATATTATTAGATAGACCTTAGGTACTTGTATAATAAATCAGTATTCGATATGTGCCGAGATAATTTAGCGTTATCATTATTTAAACAAATATCACTATATAGATAATTGTAAATTTATTACATGTTGTTATGACCTACCATTGGTGATAATAATGATGTATTAATGGTTTTATACAAACAATCTCATGACCAAAGGCAGATTTACAAATGTACCGCCTATAGGTCATATTTACCAATTTGTCGCCTATAGGTCAGATTTACAATTATAAATTTTTCGCTTTAGAGTGAACTAAATCGCTAGTGCTTACAACAAAATCAAAACTAGGCAACAAAAACATGTAGGAATTAATTATTTGTTGCAGAAATAAAAAACATCTGAGAAGGAATATTTCGTTTTTGGTGAGCACGGAAAAACTGATTGCGATAATTCTACACAGTCGCCTATAGCCTATTTAGAAACAGACTCATGATGACTGATAATAAATGTATTTCTTGTACCATGGTACTAGGTTAGCATGGTGCTACCATTGGCAGAAGTCATGTTATTAAATTATTTTAAGCTGCTATCGTGTGAATAGAGCTACCAAAAAACGAGAGTAAGATAAAAATCTGTTACATTATATTGCTTAATAATGAAAGCTACCTTCACCATGCAACATCTATGGCTAAACCAACGTGATTAATGTGACGCTTCCTGACAGGGTAACCGAGCAATGATGGTATAAAAATACGCAAAACCCAAGAAATAAGTTGATAAGTGCTGCAAAGTGTAAGGTTCGATTGCGGAATTACCACCGCCACATGTGTTTCTATCACGAAGTAGCAGTCCTTGTACTGCTATGTTATTGTCCGAAGGGTATAGTTGACACGAAGCGATCAAACTCACTTTTCAGAAGTAGTAACTTATTAAACTGACATCAGTTAAGACTTAGATCTTTCTGAAGTTAGTTATAAATAGTAACGGATGCAGTGAAAAGTTAACATCAGGCTGAATACATGCTTGTTTGCTACTCCAATCTATAAAAAAGTGAAGGAAAAATATTTTAGAAGCCACTTCCTAATCAGCAACTAAGTATATGCATATGTCAAGGAATAAGGTGATAAGAACTGACAATATCCAGTAACTGGCGAGACACTAAACGAATGAGTAACTTATAGGCTGTTAGTTATGCATCCAAAATCAGACATTCACTGGGACACGGTACATTTCAACAAAAATCTCTTTCTTGTAAATATCACAGAAATTTATCTGTGTACAAAAACAGACAGCCAGACATGTAACCTTATAATGTAGAGCTGGCTCAATAGCGAGTTAAACATTATGGAACAACAAAGTCTCTTTCGAAGATCTTTAGAAATTGAAGAAGCTAGCCTTTCAGGACTAAAGTTACCCAACAATACCGGAAAATAAACTCAAAGCGAGATCAAGTTACGAAACGAAACCCGAGAAATCCGGATACCATGCGTGATGAATTGCAGAAAGCGTCATCAAAAAAATAAATAATGAAATATTTTTTTAGGATTCATTTGTATATCTATCATAAGATAGGAAGCCAATGTTACCTTGTGGATAGCAATGACTTCCATTTGTAATTCATATGCAAACAAACTATTATTTAATAAAATAGTTCCGGTAATATTACTAATTCAATAAGTTAATAACTCATTAATTTTTTGGCGCTCTGAAGGTCAATTAGAAAACTAATTTAATATTACGTCAATCCATTTGAAGCGAATTTATAAATATCATTATAAAGAAAAAGAACTCACCAATTTTAGCGCTGCTGAAGACTATCAACGCATGCGTATCGTCGACCCACTTTATTTCGAAACCAGTGTCTTTGTATTCACTGAACAGGGAGAAAAGATCGTTCGTCTTAAATTCACTGGGAAAGTCATACACCTCGACGACGTGTGCAAAAGTTTCATCGTACGGCCCGTTAAAGAGAGCCTGGCCTCTTGTTTGATACTGATCGTAATTATTTTTCGCCTTACTTATTTGCACTTTACCCACGGTCGATGTCAACTCTTCTAACAGTGACGGATCCAAACACTCGCCGCTATCATCGAACACAGCATCCCAATCGTTTTCCTCGCGTTTTAAAGAGAGTTTCGCTTCCAGTTTCGCTTTAGGCTTCTTCGGTTCAGGCTGTTTCTCTTCCACCACGATCTCAGGCTTACTATCTTCTTTGACATCCTCAACGGGATCAGATATGACTAGAACATCCGAATCGAAACTCTGTTTTATAATTCTTTTACTGCTTCTATTGATCTCCTGTGAGGCTCGTTTCAACTCTTTCTTTTCCACATCTTCATCTTTGTTATATAAATAATCGTTATCAATAATATTGCTTTGATTAAGTTCGTTCACGGCCATATTGTCTTCGGAATCATTTGTCCAATCGTTATCTGCTGTACAATCGTTGCTTTGGTCTGCGTATTCGAAACAATTAGGACTATAGAAACCTAGCTGGCCATTAGCGAAATAATCACCTATATAAAAATTATCGCCTACATCTATTTGAGTATAACAATTATCATCATCACTAAACTGTATTGCACTATCACTATTTGGCACTTGGAAGCCTGAAGGCACAGATTCGTTTGTTTCGATCGATGCGGACTGACCGTCTATGCTTGGGGCAGTGTGAGATCTTTGATTCCTGAGATGAGGTGGTACGTAGACGTTGCAGAAATTTTTATCTAGCGACTTTCTCGGTGTTCCGTGGGCCGATTTGTCTCTTGGACAAGGTGATTTTGGACACTTGGTACCATCCGAGCCCTGACTCGTGCGTCGAGCTGTACAGTCAGTTTTATTTTCCTCCGGTGACGTATTGTCTGACTGGCGCAGAGCTCTGGGCACGTACACCGCTCGGTCGGGGCGTCTGGGTTTTGTCGAGCCAGTTCTGTAAACAACAATATATATGACAATAAATCGCAGTTGTTGTATTGAAAGATAATATTTGCTCTCAAACCATAATTATTATATGAATATTCAGTTTCTTTTTATAAATATGTTTATAATATATCAAAGGCTGGTTCGTCACTTTATTATTTAAAAACAAAGCATACACAGGTGTTTTATATCAGCCTTGATGTTTACTTTTAATTTGTTAATCAATAACTTATACTAGTATATTAATTGTTCTAGTTTTTCAACATTACAAATTAACCTTATCTTATTGTTAACGTCATGTTTTTATTGTTTAAACAATCGAGTTAATTGCCGACTCTTTTCGAAGATTGGGATGTTTCCCGAACTGATCGAATTGTTTGGCACTCATAAATGCTTTCTTAGGGCCTAAATTAAAGGGTTTTTTTTTCGAGACTTGGTATTTTCACATAATGAAAATGTAGAATTTGTTACGTTTGTGTTGTTTAATCTGAACTGTGTTTTTAAGAAAATTCAGACAATGTAAATAATATTACAATCTTCATTATTACGTCCGCATTCGCCATCATGATCGATAAAGCTTAGAATATTTAATCATTAAATAAATCATAAAATTAAAGATGAAATATGTACAAGTATTTTTTTGTAACGTTTTTTTTTCAAGTTATAAGATTTTTTACTTTATAACGCAATGCGTAATATTTATTTAAAAATAGATAAGACAAAGATAATATTCTTTTTCATTGAGATGTTTACTCTAAATTGCAACACAGACAACACAAGACAGAGAACAGTCTACAGACAAACATACAAGAGCGTGGAGATAAATAAGAAATTTCTTTTAAAATCAAAACCATTATTACTATTCACATCGTAGACAACAATCAAACACGATCGCAGTGTTACAGCGTTGAGTATTACCGAAACAGTCACGTAATTTAACAACTGGGGCAAGGTCAGTGACTGTCCAACATTCGGCCCCTCTCTCGCGACGCGGCGGCACACTTTCGACGCGTAGGTACGAGAACGACGTCGCGAGACACTTTGTGCAATTGCAACGAGTTACTTTATCGGAAATAAGTCATTCTCTCTACAAAGTTATCACCCTAGACTCAACCATGGTAAAATTGACGTCATCCGAGAATAGAAAATATCACTCGGAGATGAAAATCCATCAACTAATGCAACAGTCGGAAAGCTAAAGGAATATTCCAACAAAAACCAACACAAATTAGATGATCTAAAACGCTAAATATTTAAGCAAGTTACTATGATTACACTTTATAATGTGAGTGTCCACCACCTCGCGGATTTATCAGTCATATACTTATTTTAGCGTTTATTCAGAATGTGGAAAAAACTATTTTACATTGCCATTTAAGTCGTTCACCGGAAGAGTGAACCGACACACGTTTTTTTGGAATGAAATTGAACGTAGTTATGCAAACCAGAAATAATCTACGACATTTCTAAATCCAAGTTATAGGTTTTAATAAAAGGTATACACCAAAATTAATTTATATATTTTCTATTTAATAAAATTTTAAGACTATCAACTATCAGACAACGCACAGCTGTAACTGATGGAAAAAGAAATTTGAAAGGGCCTAAGGACCATTAAATTTTGCACAGGAGTTCCCTATACAACGTAGGTGAGCTAAGAAAGCACTTTTGAAAATTCATCCTCTAAGAGGGCTAAATAGGAGGTTAAAAATAGGATTATTGAGACATCGCCGTTGAAAAATACAACTATTTTCATTAACTCTGTAATTAGTTACATCAATAGTAAAAGTAAATCATATTCAAAGTAAACAAATGTATGAATAAAAAACGAAGCCAATAATTTTGAAGAGGAGATATTTTACAATAATTATATTTAGAGTAAAGGAGGTTCAAACTTTACTTTTTCCGCTCATCAAGAGTTAATAATATAACTTTATTAATAAACAATGCGGGTTGGGAAACTCTTCCGTTGATCAATTCGTCTATGTAATTGACAATCTCTTCTGATAGCGCCACTGGCTTTGTTAACCGACAATTTGTGGTAATCACAATCACGTTTTGTAACATCGTGAGAGACCTCAATTATGTAGATAACAATTTTATTTCTTAAAAATCTATTATTTATTCTATTGTACATAACAACGCTTGTACAATTTATACTAAAGCAATTAATGTAGTATACAATTAATAGAAAAAGTAAGTCGCCGATGAGAAAACTTTGTTTTGTTTTTACACTGATCCGCATTACTACAGTCTTTTAAGAAAATAACAATGAAATTATCAATTTGAACCGTTTTAAGCGCAGACACATAATTTTATCTACTTATATAAAAATGAATGATTCTTTGTTTGTTTTTCCCTATGCGTTGCTAAACAATCCATCTGATAAGATGAAACTTTGACGAGTCATACGCGCACCTGCGAAGTTTCTGTACTTAGCATGGTGGTAGGAACTTGTCATCAATCGCACACCTTTTTTATACGTTTGAACTCAATCTCCCATAAGAGAGGTAGGAAAGAAAGAAATTTCTTTGGAGTTTTCTGTCTACTTGGGGCAGACCGACTGGTGTAATACCTGCACCCAACAGAAGATCGCAGCCAAATACCCTTGTGTTGTGTTCCTGTGGCGAGTAGGGCTTCCAAGTTCCTTGGGGTTGCGGGGGTTCAAAGAGGGCACAGAAAATTTTCTTTGGAGATTTCTCTCTACTTCGGGCAGACCATGCAACGTCAATATTACATTAAAGAAACCTTTACTACATCAATTTTAAATCATAATCAATCTCTATCAGTGCGTTATCATAGATTACAGAAGATTACTTACTCGACATATTCGGCATATAGCCAATATTAATCTTATCAAGAAAAAAATCTATTTGTCAAGTGTGTTACTGACAACGTTACAAGTTAAAATCCCGAGGCTCTTAGAATACAAATAGTTAAAAGACATTGTCCATTAAGCCTATATTATTTAAAAACTCGATAATATCGATTGTTTTGTAAAACAATTACCAATTAACTATCGATTGCTACTAATAGGTACCGTTTTTGGCATCTAAGCGACTGATCGACAACGGCGGATCAAGGGTCATTCGCGTGATCTCGTGGGATTTGTTGCAAGCACGACAAATTACGTACCTTCCTTTTAAAATAAGGCAAATTTGTACTACAGATAGTTCAAGCTAAACTATCGAATGTTCGTCTGAATTTTTAATGGACATTATCTCACAAAGCTACTTTTAACCGAAGGAAACTTTTAGGACCACTAAAAGAAGTTTTGCAAACAGATATGAAAATAGCCGGACAATAAATGATTACTACGATACATCAACTCGGACGTAAATAACATATCCGAAGTCACTCAAATATTTGGTATCACACGCTTCAGATCCAGCCTCCGTTTGATAAGCCCTTTTTACTATTATGCGTAACTCAAGAGCGTAAACCAGGTACGAGAAAGGTAAGCAGCTGCCCACCTCTAGGAGAGAGTGTAAGACGAGTACTGATTGACTTGACTCGTACGCAATGCAAATACTCCAGAAAATTAAGAATAATATATTGGTTAGAAAAATATGTGCTGCTTTTTTGAACGATCAACTTGAAGACTTTGTCAATGGAATTTCAATTATTTCTAGAGAATGCAATACTGTATAGTTATTAACATTAAATTTCCCTTGATTGCTTGTCCCGTTTGACCTAATTTCTGGTTACATGCTTAGCGTAACTGCTATTCTGATATCATCCCCATGGCAATGTTTATTGTTATCCGCTGAGAGCTAAATGTTCAAAGTTGATGAAAAGTATCCAATGTCTTAACTTTAAAATATCTTTATGCCTAATTTCATCAATATTTGTTTTCTGATTTCCAAACGCTGTAAAATTTTCTGACCAGGATAAGAAATATATCCTATATGTTAACTCATAAGTTATAAATATACCCAGTTTAATTTCAATCCGTCCAATAGTTTTAAGGATGATTTGGGTCACAACTGGTTGGATCCGGACTGAGGCACGGAAGAGACATCTATAGTATACTTTTGTGTGAAGTAATTACACCGGGCCTAACATGAATTACTTCATACAAAAGTATACTATAGATATTTGACAGAGTCTTGTCCGTGCCACGGCCCGATGTAACGTGAATCATCCCTAACTGTTATGTTTGCATTAATACCCATAAACACGCAAACTAAATTTATTGTAAAAATTACTGTTTTGGGCTTCATATAGACGACCTCGTTACAATACTATACGTATGTAAATAGGTATTTTACATATGCAACATGCTTTGAAACGTAGTATTCAGTTAGCATATGAAATTATCATTGCATAACAAATTAAGAGGTAAGTGAATGTTTTAAATGTCAAGTATCAAGAATTATTTACATTTATCATTAGTGTTTACAGTTTTAAATTATCTGGCTCTTACGATATTTCATAAGAGATTTATTTTAGAGACAGAGTTTGTTTAACAGCTAAAAATTATTAATTTATTATCACGACACGTCAGGAGTGGAGTTAGCAAAATACATATGGCAATGTTAATTAATCTGTCTTCTTTAAAAGAAGTGGCATGGAACATATTATGTATATCAATAAAGTTTTTCCTGCCGACATTTTGTAACGAAAACATTTTTATAGTTATATTTGAGAAAAATCACTAATTACAATTTTATTTTAGCACTTTCGCAAAACGAAGCATTCCATACTCAAAATTTGCTTGATCATTTAGAGTATTTAGGAGATCCGCTGAAGAACCAAATTCATCGACATAACTCTAAGAATTGCTAGACTTAATTAGCAGTTCCGGAAGACGCAGTGTGAACAGACCTGTTACAATGTGGGCCGACGATCTAGTGAAAATTCCAGGAATCTGGCGAGTGCGAGTTGTGGCGCTATCCCTGGCCGCCTTATAAAAATACTGTCTATACTGAAGTATTATAAATCATCAATCAGCGATTTCTTTTAAATTATACTATACTACTACTACTATACTAGTAAGTCATATTTTGTGAAAATTGCGCAAGCTATTTGCACTATAACTGCATTTTTAACAATGACACGCTGAGGCTAACTTGAAATTGCTTCACTCTGCATGCAACGATTGCCGTTCTGAGTGTTCAGTTCTACCGATATCGATCCCGATACCGAGAATACATGGACCGCCCATCGCATATACATTTTTTTCAAAAAGCGCTAATGAATTTCGGTTAAATTTATATAAATAAGACCAAGTATTATGACCTACCAAACAAAAAAAAGACTCATAAAAATCAATTCATAATTGGCGATGTAATCGCGTAACAAACACACAACTCGCATTGATAACCACATTCTTTTTTGAAATCGGTTAAAAACAGCTGATAACTACATCTCTATACTCTTCACGCAAGAAATACGGCGTGAATAATATTATATTAATACAAATAGACTAAAACAACAAATTGATTTGCAAACATCGCTCCATACAATGACAGTCCCAACAGCTGCGTGTACATTTTCCTCTATATCACGAAGTGGCTTACCTACGTATTCAACATTGAACAAATAACTTTGCATTGATAGGTTCAAGGTTGAATTCTTTGTTTCTACCTAATATGTTTATAATTACGGTATCGCAACACTTATTTATCACTTTATTGACCGTTTGTCTATCTGCCCGTATATAAATGCTTTTTTTTTCAAAATAAACGTTTTATGTCAAAAATTGAAATTAATATATATATATATATATATATATATATATATATATATATATATGTACTAGATGTACGGCCTCATGCTCTGTTTCTAAGTTAACGAAATAAAGAGTTTGGCCCTTCATATTAAAAGTCCCGATCACTAATTGATTATTAAAAAACTTAGTTACTTCCTGATGATCTATAGAATACAATTGTATATTTACAAGTGCAAATTTGTTTTAATAATTGTGTTTTTTTATGTGTGTATCAGCATAATGATTGGAAGCCGCTGTTCTAAAACATATTAATGCTTATTGCAAATTATTTTATTATTTCTCATACGCATCTGATTGATTTTTGAAGTTACTAATATTTAAATCACCTTGTTTAATAATTTTGTGGTAGGTATTCATTTAAAAATTACACGTTTTATATTGAGCTAGCTCATCTCCCTTTCAAGTATTGTCATTCCCTACAGTACATTGAAATGAAACAAATAATATAATAATAAATATTATGACACTATTTCACACATGGCCATTTAATTACAAACTAAACAAAGGTATATTATAGTTGCTAAAAAGCTGATATACATGCATATATAGATATTTACCACCCAGACACGCAAGTAACAAATTATGCTTGGAGCATAAATGTCCATTATACGCGAGGATCGAACCCGCGATCTCTCATCTCAATAGTAGGGCTTACTACTACCACTGCGCAACAAGACTCTTCATTCTAGTTTTGACTAAGAACACCTTTATGACTTTCTAAAATCGTGATTCCTAAAGTGTTCTATATCAACCCCCTAAGGGTCGATGACGACTAGCAACCGGGTCCATGTTAGTGAAAAAAAAAATTGCGGTCCATGATATGTAATCCCATTTACCATCGATAGTGAATCTCGTTTAATCGTGTCATGACTTTTATTTTAACTTTTCTTGGTTGGAATAATCATATCATCTATCTATATAAAATATAACACCATCTATGAGGTAAAAATAATTTAAATATAAATGTTCATGAAACGTCACAAGAAGACGTGGCCGAGTGCCTTAAGCGCTCGCCCTCATGCCCGGTGAAGCTGTTAAAGCCGTACGAGGCTCCTGAGCTCTTATGGCTAACAGTATAGTCTGATAGAAAAAAAAAGTCACAAGTAGAAACTTACAAAGTGAGTAGCACTATATCAGCAGGGGGTCGGGCGTAAGGGGTAAGGTCGTTGGGTCAGGTGTTTAGGTCGGGGAGTTTATCTAAAACCGTAAAAACATTGCAAGTGGTCTACGATACAAAAAGTTTGAAGACCTCTGATTTAAAATATCAATCAAAAGCCACTTTGTCACACAGTCTATTTAAAACAGGTCATGTTATCATGACTACTAAATATGATGCAATATGTTTTTAAAAACACAGAACAAAATACTGGCTGATAAGCCTTTTGATTAAGAGTTTTTTTTTATTATGGTAGTGACGACACTATGTCTGATGACAGTATAATCAAATAAGTTTAAATAGTTTTAAAAACTAAAAATACGCTTTAACTAAGCACTAAAAAATATAAAACTTTTTTGTCTTAAAATAACATCTCATTATCAAGCCCAATCTATTGGACTCCTCAAAACGAACCCCTCGAGTTTACGTTCATATTAGGTCTTTACCTATGAAATTGCCGTTCTGCAGTACTGGCCATTTCAAATCAAAATAATTTTTGTTTGGCTAAGAATTCTAATTTCAAATTAATTTTATTTTAAAAACATGGAATTCTTTTTCCAAAAGTAGTCATTTTCAGTCAGTTGATTAGTGTTACATTTTCATCACATTTCAATCTTTTTTGTCATCATGGATACGTTAAAAATTCGAGTAATTATAAATATGAGTACCGTCGTGGCAGTAACGCGGCACAAGCGGCACGCAACATCAACGACGTTTACGGAGCTAACACTACAAACCAACGCACCACCTGTTATTGGTTTGCTCGCTTCCGTTCTGGGAATTTCGACCTGAAAAATGAACCTCGCGGTCGTCCGAAGACTTTGGTCGACAATGACGAATTAAAGGCGATTGTGGAAGCTGATGATACACAATCTACGGCTGAATTAGCAGCAGCTTTCGACGTTAGCGTCAAAACAATATTGGTCCATTTGCGTCAAATTGGCAAGGTGAAAAAGCTTGACAAATAGGTGCCCCACGAACTCAATGATCGCCAGCGCGAAGTACGCGTCGAGACGTGCCTTGCACTGCTCACAACAGACATATAAATGAAGGAATTTTGAACCGCATTGTTACCTGCGATGAAAAATGGATTCTGTTTGATAACCGCAAGCGCTCAGCAAGTTAGTTGGATCCTGGTTCAGCACCTAAACAATGCCCTAAACGAAAACTTACCCCTAGAAAAGTGATGGTCACTGTTTGGTGGTCTAGCGCCGGTGTGATTCATCACAGCTTCTTAACAAACGGGGTGAGCATTACTGCAGATGTGTACTGTGAAGAACTGAACACAATGATGGAGAAGCTGGCACATCTCCAACCAGCATTGGTCAATCGCTCGTCTCCGCTGCTTCTGCACGACAACACGCGACCTCATACTGCACAACAGACGGTCTCCAAGTTGCATGAACTGGGGTTGGAAGTTCTCCGTCATCCGCCCTACTCACCAGACCTTGCGCCTACAGACTACTATTTTTTCCAGAATTTGGATAACTCCTTGGCGGGAAAAAAATCAATACCCGAGAGGCAGTACAAAATGCCATTGAAGAATTTGTTGCCTCCCGTCCAGCTGATTTCTTTAAGAAGGGCAACTGCCACCGCGCTGGCAAAGATGCATTGATTGCATGGGTGATTACTTCGATTAATACAAATAAAAAATACACGAAAAAACATCGTTTAAATTTTTTCATACAAAACGGCATTTTCATAGGTAAATACCTAATATGAGCGTAAACTCGAGGGGTTTGCTAGTAACCACTGAATAGTTCCACTATCCATCACCAGACCCTCGTTACCAGGCCCAATCTATTGGACTTCTCAAAACAAATCATATGAGTCCAAACTCGAGGGGTTTACTAGTAGCCACTGAAGTGTTCCACTGTCCTCCTCCTGGCTCCATCATCAGATCAGTTCCAAGATACAACATTATAGAGTTGTCATCCGAACTACATATACATACAAAATTTAATTCTAATACGACAAATAGAAGTGGGTTAAAATTGATTTCCAAGATTTTATTACATTGTTTGTTAGTTAGTTACAAGTGAAGTTAATAATATAAGTGTTTAAAAAACAACAGCGACCAACTTTTTTTTCGAACTGTCTATACTGTTAGCCTTAGGGGCCCTAAAGCCTTTGAGGCTTTTACAGCTTTTGAAGTCGCGATCTGTCTAATACCCTATCATTCGATCTAAAATAACTATATATCCTTCCCCCTGGGAGGAGGAAAGGAACATGTGCATGTGTATTTAGTAATCTGAAATTTATTGTCTAATCTAACTAGGCAAAAAAAGGTCTCTTACAGAACCTATGTACCTGTGTGGCGCGCATGTGTGTATGATGCAGTGTAATGTATGTCTTTGATAACTAGTGAATGTAGAGTCACTGTATCGCGGTACTACCACCAAAACTGATTACAGTCGCCTTAAAACAATGTTAACACGAGTAATAATTACATTTGATAATGTAATTGAATAACAATACGGTAAACGTTCGTTGCCTTTATCTATCAGTCATAAGGTAATGATTAAAACTTGTATAACTCACACAATATGACCTTCAGTATCCACAAACAGGGACATATGGCCCTTACGACACAACACGAAACATGTTACGAAACTTATAAATAGGCGCGGCGCACTTATCAAAAACGTAATAACTAATAATTAAGTCACTGTGATAACACTAACGTTATCAGCACGTTCGCCCGCGACGACATCAAACGCGCGAATGATGCAGGAAATGTTTTTTTTTTGTATATACCTGATCTTTTCGTGCGGCGAGGACAGTCGATGTTGCGCTTGCGCCGGCTTGCATCCCCCCACCGCGGCCGCGTCTGCGAAACAAACGTTACATAAAGAGACCACACGTTTTTGTCGCAACACGGATTGCCGGCTGTTGAAAAAGGTTTAGAAGAATGTTTGTGTGTATACATATTTTGTGTGTACGATCGTTTAATTTAATTGTGGGAAAACTTTGCAGTTGAAAACTTAGCGTGACCATAATATGTAAGACAAATTGTGGAAGTAATTCTAATAATATTATATGCAACTTTAAACATTTTTAGCAATTTTTTTAATGTCTTATTTATTTCTCGAAATTGATTAAATGGCAAGAAGATAAATCCCAATCAATGCAAATGCAATCAAAGCAATGATGGCTCAGTGGTAGCGCGGGAGGACATGGACGTGAGTTCGTATCCCTGCAATGAGCCCGAGCTTTCGGTGAAGGAAAACATCGGGATGAAAACATAGCAAGGTAGTAGGGCTTTTTCTAATGCCCGCCTGGCTAGCCTGGCCTCAAGTTCAATCTCTGTCACCAAGCATCAACAGGTGTGTTCCGGCAGCCTGCACTTGAGAGCCAGTCCTTCCACTAGGCTTAGGTTGTCACCATCTCGAGCCACATCGTCAATTAACTTCAGGTGAGATTGTGGCCTCAACGCTGAAATTGTAATGATAAAAAACCAACCCCATCGCAATAATATTTAAAACCAGCCCTATACAAATAAAATCAGCAGCGTGTCAAGCATTAGTAGCAAGGCAAAGTGACTTCACTGTGCCTGATGGGGAGCCTAGTACAATCCAAAAACAATAGCGGCCACCGAGAGATCGGCATGAGTTTTCTTTGAAGGAAAACATTGTGATACAAACATAACATGGCGGTAGGGCATTTCTTCTTAATGCATGCGTAGCGGGAGCTGTTCAAATTGAGAGTAGTGGCTCCCAAGCACCTATTCAGGTACTCGAGACAGTTTCACTTAGCGAGTTCTTTTTGACAGTATTTTACCATATTGGACCACATAGTAGCTTAATAACAATTCAATGAATTCAAGATGTGGTCATAATCCAGTCTGTAAAGCAGAAATATAGTTATAATTTTGATAGAAATACGAATGTGAAACAAAGCCAATAATGTGTTTATCTATAAATATATAATGATGTTATGCTCTTGAATAATCGGAAATAATGAAAAAAAAAGACGTAATTGCGTTTCTCTCTAAAACACAAGTTTTATTATACCTACAATATTTACAACATGTAATCAATTACATTATGTGTTCAACAAAAGATCACCTGTAAAACACAAGATACAACATTTAAAGCCTTTATTTCAGGTCTTTTTATGTTCTTACAAATATAGAAAATACACTATCTATTTTCTTTTTTCAAATTTCAATTTCAAAACAAAGAGTTTTCTTAAAAATCTGTAAGAGAATCGTGTCTGTCATTATTTAAAAAGAAATCATGTCTCATAGTAACGAGATAACAGATCATGACAGATATTCAAAAAATGCGGCGTATATAAAATAAATGGAAATAAAGTAGAGAAGACGCCGCGCGCTCGCAACAGGTGTGCTCTGTGATCCACGCAACCACATAAGCAGACAACGACGAGCTTGAAGGATGGCTCTAGCTCGAGCCCTCGCATCATGAGGACCTCCGTTAATATTGGATCCTAAGATTGTTCGAGACCACCTACTGAGTCGGAACCCGAAGAGAAGATTATTATGGCTGGAGCTTGTCGGATCGTGAGGATGTTCAAGATGAATTACTAGGTCACCTACGGGCAGCGATAACACAGATATGCGAGGCATGGGGTGGCTATAGGGGAGGTTGGAAGCCACTGGGGGCAACCCCAAATAAAACAGACATCATGCTTACTTGGATTGTCGGACCATGTGCTCTCTACAATGCTTGCACTTAACCCAGATTACGCCCACAAGATTTATTATTCCGTAATGAAGAATGATATCAAGGAAACCCTGATGTCTTCGATAGTATATTCTGATGTTTCTCTCTCCCTTTGACAAATCTATTATCGTATTTCTGTTCTAAAATACATGACGCCCTGTCAGACGTCATTTTTGAAATAAGATAACGCGACATACACAAACTTAAGAAAAGCGCTCGTATATTAGAGAAGTGGTTTTCTTTACACATATTTTAAAATTCAACGTCTCTCTCTCTGCCTCTCTGTCCGTTTATGTTCTTTTCACGCGATAACCACTTATCCGATTTACATGCTTTTTATTTTATTTTATAGCTATGCTATCTGGCCAGGAAATAGGATATATTTTGTTACACAAAGTAACATACGAAATAAACAGTGACGATAATTATGAATCAGTTCTGTAAAACGACGCATTTGGGTCGCTTAAATTGTCAAATTTAAGCGACATCAAGCGTGACATCAAATTAATGTTCTACATGATTGTAGATCTTAAAAAAACTGATAAAATGTCAGTGATAGCATATACCAATTTTGAAAGAGTCGCCCAGAATAAGCATTTTTGTCTTCATCTTTTAAGTGGGTGCAGCACGATTCGCGCGTGCGTTCGACCGATGGCATTCTGTAGTCCACGCGAGCGGACTACTAGCTAAACCTAGCTAGAAAACTAGCTAAACCCGGCTACGCTTCGCTTTGGTTGAGTCTGATATTAGTTATTATAATACAAACTTTCGGCCCATCTTTTAAACCCCTAGGTAATTTAATTTGAAAAAATTATGAAACAGGTCTTTTTACTTTCTAAATAAATCGCTAAATACCAATATTTGGAAAAAAAAACAATTTTCATAGATATATTTTTTTTTAAATCACGAATTTTCAAACAAACTTTTATCCCCTTTTTCACCTCCTTAGGGGTTGAAAGTTATAAACACATAAAGAATAATGAATTAATGAAAGAATGAAGATCTTAGTTTATATTCAAGTAAGGAAGCGGTAATATTAAAGAAGTCGAAACTTATGGCAAGTATACTTGCCTATGTGCTCTTAAACACTACAAGTTCCAAGCTACGTGAATATACTGTTGCTTATATATGCGAGGCGTTCGACGAACAAATACGGATTCATCCTATATATACAGACCTCTTGACAACTTTCGACCGTCTCAACCATTCGGTCTTTTTAGCAAAACTGGTTCATTTAGGAATTCTTGGTAACCTTTACCGGTGGTTAAGCTCTTACCTGCTACGTATGTAGATGCAATTATAAGAAAATATTTTATGTTGGTTATCCATTGCAATTTTTATTCATTCATTCATTAACTTTACTGAAATATAATAAGAAAAAATGTTATAAATAACTTTAATTTGTCTAATTAATTCCAAACGGAAACTAAAAACCTTCAAACTTTATTAAAGACATATATTACAACACAAATTACCGTACTTTTCGATAATAAATAAAATTAAATAAAACCTAGGATCCTTTTAGTATTATAAATGTGAAAGCTTGTATGTTTGGATGTTTGTTACTCAATCACACATAAACGCCAAATGAATTTAGATAAAATTTGGCAAACAGATAGTTTATAACCTGGATTAACACATAGGATACTTCCCGGTATCCCGATAAAAAACCAATTCTGAAGTCCACGCAGACAAAGTCGCAGGCAGAAAATAGTATAGTCTATATTATAAGTGTAAGTGATGTTTGTCTTTCAATGACGCTTGAAAGGCTGGACGGATTCTAATGAAATTTGTCATAGAAGTATATTAAACATGGGATAGGACATAGGACGCTTTATTTACATATCACCAAGTAAAGCGGGCGGAAAATACCTAATTAATATGATACTTTGAAATCACACAAGTATTTACACACATTCCTATTTTTTCATATTTATTCACCAGAGGATAAAAACAGTCTTAACGAGACTGAAATAGGTAACCATTGCGAAAAAATTCGTGCACAGCTTCCTAAATATTATAAGCGTGACATTAAACTCAAACAATGGTGTACCATTAACCATTCCACGGGTTAACCGTTTATCAAACATTAACGAGTGCACTAATCGAAAATGTCTCACATAATCCTTAAAGCGTGCCCACCGTACTGTTACGTCATAAGCCATTCTCATGTTATTCGCAATACTTGCAATCTCGTACCATCGTATTAGGTGTTATAGAGGCTTTTCATTGTATATTAGCAGTGATCCGCGGCTTCACCCGTGTAGAGCCTATTGTTGTTCTTTTTTTTTTTTTTTTTTTTTTTTTTCGAACTGACTACACTGTTAGCCTAATGGGCCCTGGAGCCTTTACGGCTTTTACAGCTTTACCGGGCTTGGGGGCGAGCGCTTAGGGCACTCAGCCACGAAAGCTAAGCAACAACATCCGAGGGTGCCAAAGTGGCCGAACCTCGGCTCGGACTGTTGCGCGTATGCAATTAAGTAGCGATCTGAACTAACTAAACTAACTATACATATATACATGTTTCTGCCCCCTGGGAGGAGGGAAGAAACATGTGTATGTGTATTTAGTGGTCTGAAATTTTTGTCTACTCTAACTAGGCAAAAAAAGAAAAAAAAGGTCCCTTACAGAACCTATGTACCTATGTGTGTTGTGCATGTGTGTATAATGCAGTGTCATGTATGGCTGTGAAAGCTAGTGATTGTAGAGTCACTTGTATCGCGCGAGCGGCTGCTTGTCTCAAGGGATCCATGCCGATGGATCGGACCTAGGCTTGAGTTGCCGCAGAGTTGCCGGTCGTGGCGGGTTCGATTGTTGTTCTCACTTCCCGTACTTGCTTACAGCTTTCTAGAGTACTTAACGTTCATGGTTACCGCTCCGCTCCTTAGAGTTATAGCGTGAAGTAATTGAACCTTCCTCAAAAAATATATAGTTCCAGAGATTAGCGCATTCAAACAAACCAACTCTAAAGCTTTATAATATTAATACGGATGTTTTATTTACTTCTAGAAAAGTTAACTTTAACGTTAATTAAATGTAGGTCATTTATACTCTGAAGGTAATTTGTGCAAGGTAGCTAGTAGCTCCACGTTACAACATTCCGATATATCTATATCTATATTAATAAATCTTTCATCATCATCATCGCCCAGTAAAATACTAAGGGATAGAGATGTGATATTTTGGAAGGGTGTTAATTTTACATTGTAAGCGTCGCTTAAAAAGGGATTTTTCGAAATGTAACCCTTAAAAATATAAAAGTGGGTACCAAAGTGTATATGGGAAATAATTTCCGTTCGGATAATTTGAAACTTGGTATTAATATTCGATAATTAAATACGTATATCGGCGTTTTTGAAAATTCAAACCTTATGGAAAATGTTATTATAAATAAATAAACAGACAACATTTAAATTCAATTACAATGGAACAAACTGTAAACATTTTATAGCCTGCGCAAGTAAAACCACGTGAGGAATACTACTTATTTATATTCAACTGAAGTTAAGAATTTTTATTTTACTTTTATTAATGCTATATTTTAAATTTATAATTCTCAATTAGTATCTAATTATAATTCCATGCAAAAACTAATTACACAAAAAAGAACTCAAACCACAAAGGTTACTCAAAATAATGTAATCATTCTTACATTTTAAATTAAATATTTCTTATATAAACTTAACTTTTTGTTGACGGACCATAGAAACGATGTAAAATACACCTATATTTTACCTTTAATACTCTGTGGTAGTACAGAGTATTAAAAAGCCATAGAGTAATTTAATAACAGTGGGAATTTGAAGTCTAGTAAAATACCGCGACCGCATCCGTCTACATAAAATTTATGTTATTCCGCATGTGTTGTCACATGATATTTCTAATTCTTTACTTAGTCTGCTGGGTGTCCCTTTGGTGATTAATAGTGATATATTTCTTTAAATATGCATTAGCCTGATATTGGGTCATCTCATACACCGTTTAGTACGTGTGTGGTGGCTAGCAGGAATGTAAATAATAAAAAAAAAACCAAGCCGCTTTATTACAAAAAAATGTTATAAAGAAGATTCAAAAACAACTATTAAAAACTTTTTTAAAAACATAAGTTTTTAATAAGGAGTCGTATTTAAGTTCTTGTAAATTAAGTGCAAATGAGCAGTAGGCCAGCAATTGCGAACAAAACGAACGAAACATTTAAAGTAAATATAATGCGTCAACCCGTAATGGTGTGTCCCAAGCGAGCGTATGGTTGCTTGGGCTCAGACATGACCCTTTCTCACCCAACACTCCCAGCATGATTACTTTATCTAGACGTGTCTGTTGGCCGGCTGAGTTTCTTTAGACTGTGTTAGTACTTACTATACGATAAACTGGTCAATTTTCCACAAAATTAGTTTTAACAGATTTCGATACGATCTAATGACTGATGTAATAAAAAAAATTAGAACGCATAAAAAAGCCCATAGTTTTTCTAGGACAAATAGAAAATTATCTTGCTCAATCACTAAATATTAATATTCAATTTTTTACCACACCTACTACGTATTACTGGTCAGTCGTATTATATTATGACATGTCATGGTTCATATAATACCATATTATACTAAGATTGTACACAAAACGATAATATTTTGTTGTGATTAATTAGTAGCATATTAATTCTCTTCCTGTACAGATGATACTTTTTTTTAGCCATGATTCAATATCAGACGAGTATTTCTGGTTTCGTTATTTATTTGAATAGTAGAAGACGCACACATGAAATGATATTATTCGACACTTCTGTTTGTCAGTTTGATTGTTTTATTCAATTTTTTTTTGGCCATGATGTTTTTTTACGCCAAAGGGCAGCAAACAGGCAGACGGCCCAACTGGCCCAATATGGTTACCGTCGTCTAATGACAACTGCAACACCACGTAACCCCTCTTGCCGACCTTGGAGAGCGTATTTCAATATCTTTTTGAAAAGCTCAGTGGTAGATCTAGGAGCAAACCGTTCTGGGCAACCCATTCCATAGCTCTAACGTACTTTTCGTGATTCTATTAGGTTTACGGATTCTAACGAATAAGTTGATGGTTTTCTGTGGAATTGTCATCAAGTGCTTTTTTATTAACCCTTAACAAATTTCTGTAAAAATAAAAATTAGATCTCATAAAACAATATTCATAGATATAAAGTGATTAGCAAACGTCCTTCACAATGTCGCGAATTTCGGACATAAACAACAGTGCCGGCGCTCAGAATTCCAATGACATAATAATCGGAGTGTGATGCAAGCGGCCGCAACAGCGGATGATCGTTGCCGCTGAGCGAGGTCGGTGAATCTGGCACGCGGTTAGTGAAAGTGGCACGACCGCTGTTTCATACAGAGCTTTATGTACTGCAGCGCATTGTAACTTGGAATTAGGAAGGACCTTTAACAACTTGCAACATGCAGCTGTAACAATCAGGAAGGGCTTTATAAACTAAATTGGAGAGAGTCGGTTCACTGTGGATAATTTAATTAACAAAATTAATAACAAAACAGATTTAATATCCAAAAATTGTTGCTATAAAGGTTTTTTTTAAATGTTGTCAAAATTTCTTAAATATTAATAGTTTTTGAGTTAATAACAATTGCAATTCTTATGTTCTAATATATCATCGAGATACATTTTTCTAAATGTAGTTCCGAAACGAATGCGCTCGCTCGCTTATATTTTTAGGAGCTTTATCTCGAGTTAACACCATTTTGAACTTGTTGACTAGACTACTCTACTAACACAGAGACTCTACTCACAGAGATTTTATGACAAATACCTATATTATTTGTTTTTTTTTTCGTACCGACTATACTGTTAGCCTTAGGTGCCCTGGAGCCTTTACGTCTTTTACAGGTTTATCGGAGGGCGAGGCTTGGGCTTACAGGCTTGGGGGCGCTTAAGGCACTCAGCCGCGAAAGCTTTGCAACAACATCCGAGGATGCCAAAGTGGCCGAACCTCGGCTCGGACTGTTGCGCGTATGCAAATAAGTCGCGATCTGGCTAATTCCCTAACATTCGATCTAAACTAACTATACATATATACATGTTTCTTCGCCCTGGGAGGAGGGAAGTAACATGTGTACCTATGTGTATTTAGTGGTCTGAAATTTTTTGTCCAACTAACTAGGCAAAAAGAAAGAAAAAAGGTCCCTTACAGAACCTATGTACCTATGTGGTGTGCATGGGTGTATAATGCAGTGTAATGTATGTCTGTGATAGCTAGTGAATGTAGAGTCACTGTATCGCGCGAGCGGCTGCTTGGCTCAAGGGCCTCCATACCGATGGGTCGGACCTAAGCTTGAGTTGCCGCAGAGGGTTGCCGGTCGTGGCGGGTTTATATTTTGTGTAGAGCTTTTGGGGGTTATAGCGATCAGTACCCTACTGGGTCGCTACCATAATGACGTGGTGATAAGTCCGTCACAGTAGCATTATTTTCATTTGTCGGTTTATGGTATCGACCAGTGTATATACTCAGCAGACAGTAGGCGGCGATTGATTGCCGATCTCTCGGGTGTACTCCATTACTAACCATCATGCATAGTGCACATTGTTGTTGATCTCACTTCTCGTACTTGTCTACAGCTTACCAGATTGCTTGACGTTCACGATTACTGCTCCCCTCCTTAGGGTCTTAGCGTGTAGTTATATAGCTAAATCCACAAAAAATCTATATTTATTACATATTTTTTAAGGTTTCGTGTGAACTTTCATATGCATTTAGTAAACAGGTGTTATTTTGACATTACAAACAGACACTTCAATTTTAGTATATGTATAGATAATATGATATATATTACACAGAATAGATAGAGAGAGATGTATATGTATATAGAAACGGTATTATCTGGTATTTGTTACATCACTTCATCTACTGGTATCAGATACTTGACGTACGGGATTTCTGGGAAAGCTGCTTGTCGTGTTTATTATACATATATTAGTTAATCAGAGCGAGACGGAAATTGTTCCAATTGCGGTTATTTCGCGCGTGATATGCGAAGTTACATACTTCGCAAGGAATTTATTATTCTGACTATACTTTCAATATTTTTTTTCTTTTTTTATAAGGATTGGACTATTGAATGGTGTATATTAAAACAGTGGCGGAAAATCACTCATGTTTAAGTGGATCGTCACAATCATTAACATTAACATTTAAGTTTAAAAATAAGCTTAAATGGTGTCAAGAGAATGAAGATCAAATTAAAATGGACATTATTGCTTTCTATCATAAAGAAAAACAGTTCGGTGTGTTCTGGAAACAAACAAATTGCTTAAACACTAAGCCGCACTTGCCGGCTAGCGTAGATGGTTTATCACATAATAGTGAGATCGCCAATATGTTCAAGGATACATTTAAAGTTGAACCACGGTTTATAAGTAGGTTACCAGGGGAGGCTTTGAGTTTGTGTGAAGGTGATCCACACGTCACTTTTTCATCAAAAGATGTTAAATATGTTATAAAAACAATGAAGCGCGGTAAGTCCCCGGGGCATGACAGTTTGAGTGTTGAGCACTTAAGGTTTGCAGGTGTGCATTTACATAGAGTGCTCAGCATGCTATTTAATTTCTGTATAGGTCACTCATACTTGCCTGAGGACCTCATGACCACGGTAGTTGTACCGATAATTAAAAATAAGACGGGAGATCCTTCTGATAAGGATAATTACAGGCCAATCTCGCTTGCGACAGTGATCGGTAAGGTACTGGATAGTCTGCTTGGAAGGCAGCTTGAAAGTCATATTAAGTTACAAGATGCACAATTTGGGTTTAGAGCTGATTTGTCTACTGAGAGCGCAATTCTATGCTTAAAGCAAACTGTCCATTACTACACCAGTAGGCAAACACCTGTGTATGCTTGTTTTCTTGACTTGTCTAAGGCATTCGAACTAGTCTCTTACGATGTTTTGTGGCAAAAATTGTCGAAAGAGACTGAAGTACCTGTAGAGACTGTGAACATATTTAAATATTGGTATTCTAACCAACTGAATTATGTTAGGTGGGCAGAAGCGAGATCAGTGTCATATGGGTTAAACTGTGGTGTTAGGCAAGGGGGCCTTACCTCACCTAGTTTATTCAACTTATATGTGAACCAGCTGATTGGTGAGCTGAGCAGCACTCAGGTTGGTTGTTCTGTTGATGGTAAAATGATAAATAACTTAAGGTACGCTGATGACATGGTTCTGCTCAGTCCGTCAATCGGCGGTCTCAGGAAGCTATTAAACATCTGTGAGCGGTATGCTAATTCTCACGGCTTGAGGTATAATGCTACAAAGAGTGAATTAATGTTGTTTAAGGTCAGGGATAAAACACCTCTATTTATTCCTAACGTAACATTACAGGGTACTGCGTTACGCATTGTGACTCAGTTTAAGTATCTTGGACACGTGATTACGGATCGGCTTATGGACGACCAAGATATAGACAGGGAGCGCAGAGCGTTGGCGGCCCGATGCAACATGCTTGCCCGTAGATTTGCGCGGTGCACGACGCCAGTAAAACTAACACTGTTTAGAGCATACTGCCAAACGTTTTACACGTGCAGTTTGTGGTTTAGGTATACGCAGAAGGCCTACAACGCTCTCCGCGTACAGTATAATAATACACTCAGGATGTTTTTGGGATTGCCACGTTTCTGTAGCGCGTCGGCTATGTTCGCTGAAACAAGAGTTAATGACTTTTACGCTATCATGCGTCAGCGATCTGCTTCGATGCTGAAGCGGATCTGGGGTAATCCTAACAGCATTCTGGGTGTACTAGCTAGCAGGTTGGATAGTCCTTTTCGTATCCATTGGGCTATATTACATGTACGAAAAGGTGTGTATGTTATTAATTAATAATAAAATTAAGTTACTAATAACACTAACACTAGATTAAGAATTCGTATACTAACACTAATACTAACACTAATATGGTTGTAAAAACTGAAATAAAATTATTATTATTATTATTATTATTACTAATATTGAACTCAAGAGTTCGTCTATTTGTTTGAACTAGGCTTGGTCGTTGCGCAACGTAGACAGTTATTGTAACTACCTATCGGTGCAATAGCGGATAGCGGGTTATTGTATCGTAGCGTAACTACTGTTAGTAGCGGTTTCTGTCGTTACTCAGACACTAAATGATCATGTGCGACGAAAAAACGTCACTATTTTCGCTATCGAGTCGAAGATGTACGTAGCCCACACTTAGGAATTTAGACCGTCGACAGCGTTGACTCTTATCTATAGAAATGTGGCCTTGAACTAAACAACCGCACTTATGAGTATTTGTAAAATGTGCAGTATAAATTAAGGTGTTTGTCGTGTTTGAGTTTGTGTTGTATTCGTTATACTTTAATTTGGTGTACATTTAAAATAATAAAATAAGTAGGTATAGTGTAGGTTATTAACAATTATGTTTTTTCATCTTGACGGTCACTATTCTCAAAAAAGTATACAAATCCGAAACAAAAATATCTTCAAAAAATAATATCTACCTATACATAATATAAAAAAATCAGTTTCAATTGTTTAAAAAAACTAAAAACACACTTTAATTAACCAATATAAAACTTTTAGTCTTACATTAACATCTCGTTATCAAGCCCAATCTATTTGACTGGTCAAAATGAATATGATCCTAAACTCGAGGGGCTTGCTAGTAACCACTGAAGAATTCCACTATTTATCTCCTGGCTCCATCACCAGAACCTCGTTACCAAGCCCAATCTACTTTTCTTGTCAAAAAGAAACATATGAGCCAATACTCCAGGGGTTTACTAGCAGCCACTGAAGTGTTCCACTATCCTCCTCCTGGCTTCACCATGAGATCAGCTCCAAGATTGAAAACTCCAATTTTGTCATCCGAACTACATATACATAAAAAATCAGCTAACTACTAAAATAGAGTATTAAAAACTGAAAAACCAGCTACTAAAATAGATACATAGTTCTGGAAACCGTTATCAGTGTTCAATAGATAGTTTCGTTTCGTTTCCCAAAAAAGCCGTTATTAGCCACCACTTGTTTGAACGTGCCACAGGCTAGACCAGACAGATTTCAAAAATTATTTTTGTATTATATTCCATATTTATTGAGGAAGATTATATGTTATTAACTTCACGCTACAACACTAAAGAGCGGAGCAGTAACCATGAATGTCAATAAATCTGGAAAGTTATAGGCAAGTACGGGAACTGAGAACAAAGATAGCTTACACGACTACATTTGCGGCGACGTGATGGATTGGTCGAATAAATTTAACGCGCGTGAAACCGCAAAGCACTGCTAGTATAGAATAAAAAGGCTCTATAACATGTAATGCGATTGTACGAGATTGATAGTATTACGAATAATACGAGAATGGCTTATGACGTAACAGTACGGTGGGCACGCTCTAGGAATTATGTGAGACATTTTCGATTAGTGCGCTCGTTAATGTTCGTGATTTGATGTGATTAATGGTACACCATTGTTTGAGTTAAAGTAACGCTTATAATATTTAAGGAGTGCACGAATTTTTTCGCAATGGTTACCTATTTCAGTTTCGTTAAGACTGTTTTTTATCCACTGGTGAATAAATATGAAAAAATAGGAATGTAATAAATACTGTAGGATTTCAAATGAATACTTATATTAATTAGGTGTTCTTCGCCCACATCACTAGGTGATTAAATGTAAAAAAGCATCCTATGTCGTATTCCATAGTTTAATCGACTTCTATGACAAATTTCATTAGACAACTAGACTTACATAATATGGTAAATATTCAAATACCGCCCAAGACCAGGTTAGCGACCTCATCATCGGTATCCCTCTGTATTCAGCTCTATAATCGAGAATTATACTGCATTTACCAAGAGGTAATAAATGTTCCAATTATATGATTGAGGTTAGCCGTAGTGCGCGCATTACGCAAAAATTACTCTATAGATTTTGATCAATTGTTTTTTGTTTTACTTCTTAGATACTTGGTCCTTATAAAAAAATATTACGATATCTTCATTCAATAAAAAAAACTACAAGTTTTAAGAAACTACGATTTTTATAAGCACTATAAGTTCTTCTATCGTCCACGCGACCAGAACCGCGGGCACAGGTAGTTTCAGTATACAGAAAAAGTTTTCTGTTACACCAAAAGTAACAGTTTTGCCAGTTCTAAATCTGAGTATAACTACTCGGTGAGACTAATAACGTTTTTTTAAATAAGTTTTAGAGGCTAAATTATGGTTTACAAAGCACCTTACCAATTTGCCGGACAATAAGTTAAAGGACCATATCAGAAGGGTTATTATATAATGGATAATTACGTGAATGATAGTGATGTCTAGGAATGACTACTACTTCTCTGTACACTCACTTAACATAATACATTATATAATTAACTGTAAACATTATTATTTACACAATAAGAAAAGATGAATTTTTACGAACGAATTTCTTGCAGAGTCTTCTGGTTTATATTTTCCCAAACGGTAGTAGTGTTTTAACAATTGTGCTTTCACAGTGCCTAAATTGAATACAGATTTTTTGATAGTGATTGATTTTACAAGACCGTTTCAACTGATAATATCTACAGACTAAAACGTAAAATAGTAAAATCAACATTTTCTTGAAAACCAACATTATTATTTAGTTGCCTTTTAATATGATTAACAAGAACAACAAAAGATTTTTCACAACAAATTACGGTATGGTACGGTACGGTATTACAGTAAATGAGTAGGTATTATATCGAAAATTCTTAAATGCAATAGTTAACTTAAAACGCCTGATATTTAGGTAATTAAGTAATTTATCGAACAGTATAAATTAACCTACACCCAATTGAAGAACAAGTTACAACAATAAGTGTAAACTATTCAAAATTAAATTACAATTTACATAATATCATTATATATGCATTGCAAAATATATGCAAATAAGACACAATACTTCATTTGCATAATTTTGCATTTATAGTAATAAATGCGCTCAAAGAGAATGTGATATAACTGCTTTGATTAAAAGGCTTAAAAAAAATTATAACTCATTATCATTTCGCATTTTACTTCCAAATTCAGGTGAGACAGAAAACAAAATAAGTTACTAGCTCTGCTAAAATAAGTACTAAAATTTTCAATCTAATGGTTTTATTTTCGTAGGTTTATAAACTAACTGGATTGGTTAGGTTGAGACTGTGATCATAACGCACGAGCCGAGCGAGCGAAGCAAACGGGCCCCAGTAGCGACCGGCGAGAGCAAAAACAAATTAGCCGTTGCAAATTCACATTCTTCAAGTCCTAGTATCAGGATTTTGCTAATTTAATAGACATACCTCAAAAACTAAAAATTATTAGAGTTCGTTCACAATCTACCGACAGTTTACAATCTCATTGTAAACTATTAGTTAAATGGTTCATACAATTATACAGGGACATATTTTTTTTCAATATCACTATACTGTTAGCCTTAGGGGCCCTGGAGCCTTACGGCTTTTACAGCTTCACCGGACTTGAGGGCGAGCGCTTAAGACACTCAGCCGCGAAAGCAAGACTAGTTCCAAGGTTGCCAAAGTTGCCGAACCTTGGCTTGGACTGTTGCCGCGTATGCAATGAAGTCTAGATCTGACTAGTTCTCTGCCCGTAATTCGATCTAAACTAACTTTACATATAAACATGTTTCTTCCCCCTGGGATGAGGAATGTATGTATTTAGTAATCTGTCAATTTCGTCTAAACTAACTAGGCAAAACCTATGTACCTGAGTGGCGTGCATATGTATACAATGCAGTGTAATGAGTGTATCCCGATAGCTAGTGAAAGTAGAGTCACTGTATCGCGCGAGCGGTTGCTTGAATCAAGTGATCCATGCCGATGGATCGGACCTCAATGGCATATAATAATGCAATGAATATAATATACTCACCGGCTTGCGATATGGACACATCTTCCGTCTGCGTCAGTCCCATAGTTGGTCTTGCACAAGCTTCATCACTGCAAAAAAAGCATCTATTATTGTAAACATATTATAAAACTCAACGTCTCTTTGTCTATCTGTCCGTTTATGTTCTTTTCACGCAAAAACCACATACACGATTTTTTTTAATCCCTAGCTTTATTAACTGGCCAGGTTATAGGATATATTTTGTAAGATAAAATAACTTACGAAATAAGCAGTGAGGGCAATGGTGAATCAAATCGGGAAAAAAGACGCCTTTGGGGCGCCGAAATGACCGACGCTGAGTAAACCATACGAGATATATCAAATGAATGAACTACATAATTGTAGATCTTAAAAAGACCTACAAAAAAGTCAGCGATAGTATATGTATCTTCTAAAGATAACCTACAATAAGAATTCTTGAGACAGCACAATTCGCACGTGCGCTCGACTGACAGCTTTCTGTAGTTCACTTGAGCGGAGCCGCGAACACAGCAAGTTTAGTATATTACCTAATTCCATATGATTTCTTTAAGGTAAAACTAAAAGTGACTACTGTATCTTGAAAATATATAGTAGTGAGTAACTTGGGTGGCTCTCATTTCGGAATGAACCGGTGTATATTCAGTCACTATCCAGTGTAATGACATCCAAACTTGTTAGGGTTCGTTCCCAGAAAAACAATGTGTGTAATCTATCTTCTATATAAATAAAACTAGTTGTGCCTTGCGGTTTCACTTGCGTATAATTTCAAAGAAATCGCTGATTGATGATTTATAATACTTCAGTATAGACAATATTTTTATCGGGCGATCAGGGTTATGCGTCACAACTCACACGGCTCGTTCGCGCCAATACATACACCTATAGTCATAGACCCGATCCGAGTGTTGAATTATTTTAATTTTACATTATCTCCCAAACTATTCTTCCAAATTCCAAATTGTCTTGATGATAATGTAACTTAAGGATTAATATGCCATGCCTAATAATAATTCTCATAAATCATTTTTCAATTTTCAATAAAACTTTGTCACAAAATACCTTATTGTGGGTATATATAATAAGGGGTTATATATAACAGATAGGCATATTGCGGACTTTTTTTAGATGTACTAAGGAGCAATATTTTTGTAGAACATTGTATTTACGTATCACTATCCATTACGCCAGCACACGCGGATAAAGCAGTTAGGGTGCGCTATTTCTTCTGACTTACTCAACAAAAATCAATATTTAAGGCTAGCTGAGAGGTGTAGCCTAAAGCTAGATCCTGGTGAATCTGGCTATCACATACATATACACGCTCGGCACATTGACTGTACTGTCCCTGGTGGTAAGCACAATACAATCCAAATACAACGGCGACCACCGAGAGATCAAAATCCATCGGAATCAGATCAGAATCTAATTTTTTTTTAAGCACTACGCGTTCTTCATTGTCCACGCGAATGGAGCTGCGGGCACATCTAGTAGTAAATACCAAAGATGTTTGTATAAACCTTTAATAAGTCGTCAGCACAAACAATTGTGAAATAGGATATAAACGATGTACCTCAATAGTTTCTCCTTGTAGCAGACAACAGTACGGCGTTCGTCACTGACGCCTATTGAGAATGTCGCGAGATCAGCTCTGCAAAGCCGCTCAACGCTTCGGTGGATCAAGAACCTCCTGTAGTTGCTCACCGGTGGGAACACCAGCACGCTGCAACAACCACAAGATTGTTTATACATACTTTAAATTATTCCTTCTATAATATCTCTGCACTTAGGGCACGTCCACAAATTACACACATTTGCAGGAAGCCGTGATGTTCGAATGATTATGACCAGCGGAACTTCATTCGATTGTTGACTAATAATTATTCGAATTTGCGTACATTTATTATGTTAAATGAATTTAGTAACATAATTATTAAAACAAGGTTTATTTTCGATGACTGGAATGTTTCCGAACCCTTGTAGTGCATTGACTTTCATAAGAGCCTTGTTATGTTTAAATTTAAACAAATATTTTTTAATTTTTACAATCGTCTGAAAGCGAAGAAAAACGTATAAAAACTAGAGGCCTATGAAACTTCTCGTACTACCACTCCCATGTAAAGGAAATAAGCACAGAAATGAGGGGTATCCCCGATTTTGAAATCAAATTATACGTCATGAGTTGTCATGGTGACTAAGCACCTGCCTATCCATCGGAAGAAGCCTTCTCTTAAAGGAGACTTATTTATTGGCTGCACGAAATTAAGAATAACACGCTCGAACACGCTTCGGGGATATGAGTTCGAATTCGATAATTTAAGCATGAGCTTTTTAAGTAGTATCGTAATGCGAACTCGCATGGTGGTAACCTATTTTTTAACATTAATACGTTTTGCGAATATTAACTGCATTTTTCTGTAACATGTTTTGCGTTACGTAATTTAAGGTAGACCCTAAATTATTACTAAGTTTATTTCTTACAAAAGGAATAGAATGTAAAGTGTAAATACGAAAAGGAAATGGACATAACAAAATGTTTCAATCTATTCCAATCAAGTTAAAGTATTTTCATACTGTAACATTACAAAAAAATACTTGTTTGTTTACATGGAGAGAAAACTCTTAAAAATTTACATGCTTGTCCATAGTTTTATTTTCTTTAAGATTTAAATATTTTATCTAACCTAAGACCACTATGGGCAAAATCATGGTATGTACTAAAAAAAGTATAACAATACATAATGATATTAAATTTGAACTCCTTAGGGATAATGCTTCAGTTTTGACAAGTAATAAGTAAATAATAAACCATAAATAATATAAGCTAAATTAATTGAGCAGTAGGCTATAAAAAATAAGAGATTCCTGCTAGTCATCTTTTACTCAATACTTATCTTTACCTATATGACTCAATACCTTTAATGACTAGTTGGGAACTAGTGCATATAGTCTGCATTCTTACATCTTTTTTTTTATATAAAATATTTAATTACTTTATTAAATCTACAATGTGTCTTATTTATAGTTACACAACTAACATAATTTTTATTTACGGGCATTATTTTATTAGATTCTAATAATTTGGCCGACTATTAAAAAAAAAATATAAACATTTTTTGTTTCATCCTTTGTATATCCTATATTATATCTTCGTGAATGCTTGTTTTAGTGATCTGTGCTTATTAGGATCCAAGGTGTGTCATCTTGATTCGCATCATTTTTTTTTTTTTGCTTCCTTCGGCCGGGCATTTAACTCGATATAACCTTGACTATTATTATTGTTAGCACAGATTGTTTCCGATTTACAAATATTATTTTTATTTCGCTATTTAATACATGACCGACACAAGTATAAAAATTTGTTTATAAATAAAACAATTAGGAAGATAAAAGAATTTAATTGTTTACCTGTCAACATTTTCAGCGGCAAGGAAACATTTTAGGTCGTCGTTAACATCGTCGACGAAGCTACTGTCCGCGAGGCTCAGGAATCTCTCGATCGTTTTGGCACCCAGTTTGGCGATGAATACTTTATTGCTTGAAATAAATAAAAATAACTATTCACGTGCCAAACGGGAAATTATCTGCCGTCCATTTTCAATTTTTTACACACACATACAAAAAAACATATGCTTGGTTGCTATAAATAAAAACACAACTACACAAATAAGACTAGAGTTGTTACCATAGATAATACACTTAGTTACAGACTCATAACAGTTTTACCGGTTTTTTTAGTATTTAATCGATTAATATAGTGTGCTGCCTTAGTGTTCAGGATCGAATCGAATAAAGTTCGATTTTGGGCAATTGAAAACTCTTCAAATCAATCCTAGCACAGGATCGTGCTATGGTTTGAATCGAAATTAACTTCGATCAATTTTTTTCGTTAGGACTCAAAAATGTGTACTCTTGACGCAATATGACAGCTATAACCGAGTAACTAAATCGAAAATAAACGTCAAAATACACGACAAGGAAATAACAACTACAATAACAATAACAAGACTTAATCTTGATTATAGATTCGGTTTGGTTCAAGAGTACGCTTGTAGAATCAAGTTCGAAACAAAAGTGAAATCTAATCTGAAACAAAATTAAATTCGAATCATTTTCAAGAGTTACACCCCCTGGGTCGTACTTACCATAAGCGACATCTACACTAATGTGATTTTCATGGCGGTATTTTTAAGTCCTTAGACGATAGATTTCTATCAAGTATCATAAGAATTAAGTCGTTAAATTTAAGATTTAATTTAAGAATTTATTTAAATTTAAGATTACAACGTAAAATAATATTTGTGTGCTTTAAGTTCTGAAAAATTAGTTCTAGGCAATTTCACACTAATTAATCTGTACCTACTCCTTTCAATGTACAAAACAAAACTCTGAAGGCACTTTTTGTTTACTCTGACTCGAAAATATTTCCATTTAACACAAATTTACCAACTGCTTATAGGCGTCTCCTTCCTCACAAACCTTAAAATATATCTCCAGTTGAAATTGTTATAGGTTATCACCCCTATATACTCTTTTTTTTTACTTTATCATGACTAAACAGAAGTATTGCACTAAGAAAGTTTATTAACGACTGGGTTAACGTTAAATAAATGAACACCATTTATCAAATTATCTAATTTACTTAAAATCATATCATTTACACCAATACAAAATAATTATTTAAAATGCTTCAAATTAAACTAATATGTATTTAAAGAAGAAATAACAGTAGTCATATACATTCTTTAACAAGGTAACCGAATCGTAAATAATCTCCAAGGCATTATTATGTAGAAAATTATATAAACATAAAGACAAGTGCAGAATGTTATTTTTTTCGTCTCTTCTGTGGAATGTGGATTTGGCAGGGGTAAAAATCATCCATAAATATTTTACGTTTTTCATTGATGAATAGTACGAATTTAAACTGTCGCAATATAGGTGTTTGTTTCAGGAAAACAGTTTGCCTGGCAGAACCTTGTCCAGATGATGCCAAGATGTTGTATGACCTAGTAGTGCTGTCTCATCAGTGACTCTTCTGATTTGATTCTAGAAACGATAGGGTATAATGGGATCGATTATACGATGGAATACAAAAAAACTATAACAAAAAAGAAACAATACTAGATGTTCCTCGTGGTTTCATCTGCATTACATTTCTGATCTGCTTCTTATGGTATCAACGTGATGTTACAAGCCTAGAACCTTCAACAATGTTATTTATAAAAGTATATTTCAACAGATACACATATATATGTATAATAATCAATATTACTATTTAAAAAATATGTGAAGGAATGTTTCTTTTTTCACCATTCGGCTTAGGGTAAATCAAAATATCACAAATTAAAATAATGTTCAACAGTGAACATTTTGATTTAATGTAGTTTTTTTTTAATACATTATAAGCAAGGTGCTCGTGAGTTACACAAACGATAATAATTAATTATTCATCGTAATTACCGGTAACCATACGCAAAAAATAATAATACTCATAATAAATATCTGTAGCTTGGTAGAAATGTGCCTTATTTAGGCTGTATTTAGCCCAGGTAGGTTTGACAAACATAAAATATATGATATACATTGAACTAAATTGACTATATTAATTATAAAAAATGACTTCTATTATATAACATACTATCTTTAGACCGGGAATTCGTTGACGTTGTCTTCAAAATGAAACGGCTAGCACGCCACCTATTGTACACTCGTTGTACTAATATAGAACCTTGGCGAGTGTGCGCACAACTCCGGAAGAGTTCATTGGAATCAGAGGAACAGTTAAGAAACGCCTATGGAACAAAATAAACAAGGAAACAATATACGTTTAGATAAGTAATTCGAATGAAACGTGAAACGCTTCTGGTATTCGAATTCATCACATAAAAACATCGAAATAAATATGTAAAATTCATCTTTTTTTACATTTTCCTCATGTTACCCAATACCCTAGTTTTTTTTAAATGTTAAATTAATCTCATAGTATGATTGGTGATGATAAAGATAACATATCAAAATGTTATCTGCCAATTCATGCACCCAACGATTTATAAATAAAAAAACAAGAATTTTTATCTCTTGAAATTAACGACATCTGGTCCAGAACATCTCAAATGTTTTATAAATAAAATAACAAGTGAAGGTCTAGTGAATTACTTGCATGATAGTGAAGTATGGAAATGAATCCCTTTTTATACATCCAAGTATAATTATGAATTAAATAGTGCAAAATATAATTGAATAATTTATTGATGAACAAGTTTCTTGCTACCTCTTCTCGATGACTCACTCGAATGTTCTAACATTCATAAGTGCATTCTTGGGGACTAAACTGAATAGAGTAACTTTGACTCGATTTCTCTAATATGAGTCCAAATTTTGCCTTTAAACGGTTTTCCTGAAAACTTGGAAGTTTGTATTTAGGGACTTTGCGACTGGCTTCTCGAATATTATTAAATGTTTTTTTTTCCCTTAAATATTTTGCACTCGTAACCCAATTACACTAAAGCATAGTTTTTTAAAGCTGCTTATTTTCTGTCGAACATAAGTTACACACAGGCGTGAATCTAGTATTAAAGTTTGGAGAGGTCATAGATTACACACATCATCGGACATTAAAGTAAATTGAAAATTACATTTATTTGGGGGGAGGGGGATCGCGACCCCTATGAGCATTCCTTAGGTCCGCGCCTGGTTACGCAATGCGATTATACTAAATTCCTCACTTACAGTGAGAACTTTCTTGTTTTTTTTTTAATTTAAAGTTGTTATAATATAGTTATAAATACTATTTAACGTTGCTCCAAACCATTCTTTAATAAGAATTACAAATATTTAGCTATTTCATATAAAAATCTCTTTTACATACTATGTATATATATTTACAAATCAATCTTAGGTCTATATTGCAGTCGAAGCGGTGGATCTCTAAACCTCCAGCGCGTTACATACACAAATTTGAGTGTATGGTCCTTTCCTAATAATTCGTCGTTACATAATATGTCAATCTGAAATTAACAAATGATACAATTAAATAAATTAGTAAAAAGCTGGTTTATTATATTTGACTGACTTTGCTTGACGTGTTAATTTTTTTTTCAGCCAATGGTACACGGGTGGTACCTACTCATTGTTCTCACTTGCCTACAGCTTGCCAGATTGCTTGACGTTCATGGGTACTGGTCAAGTCCTTAGGGTCGTAGCATGACGTTATGTAGCCTATAACCTTTTTCATTAAATAGGCAATGACATGCATAAAGGGCATTTTAAATCTGACTGGTAATTCCAGAGATTAGTGTATTCAAACAAACAATCTTTGTGATTTATCAATAATATACTGATAGGGCTAAAGATTCTCTTGGTTTGATTGTTTGTTTGTTTAATTGTTTAAAAGCGCCTGTCACTTGAACTATCAGTTGGATTCATCATATTTTTTTTGTATATGATAGCCAGATTCATGAGGAAATATAGGGTATATAAGTTCACGGTACTCCTATAAGAAGCGGAGCAGTAACCGTTAACGTCATGCAATCTGGCTAAACGGGCGCGTTGGTGACGGCACCGTGAAAAGTAAATTCAAGACGTTGAATATTTCACCGTGTTAAATAAATTTAACATGGGTGAAACCATGGGGCACAGCGAGATTATATATAGTATACAAGCAACCCCCCACGCCTTCGAACAGGTAGCAGAATAATACATATAACTCTATTGGTTTACACAGCGCACGCCAGTAAAGCTCCCATTCGGCATTGTTTTTGGAAATCTTTAACATTTATTGTCATATTTGAAACAATTTACACCAAACTATAACGAATTATACACCTTAACCTTCCTCATGAATCACTCAATCCTTTGATGAAAATACAAACAGAAAAATATACTCACTTCTCTATATTGTTCTATACCATTTAAAACTTTCTTCGCAACAAACTTTTTAAGGTGTGTTATTGTCGCCTGGGCTGAACACCTGATAAAACTCCTCTTCAAAGTCCGGAGGGATGTAGATATGCACTCTAAGCACACATTCACCTGAAAATAAATTTACATGTATAAATAATAAATATAATAACCATCAATCAGGTTTAAAATCTATTTTATCATTCGACAAACAAGATTACAAGTATATGATTCCAGTAATAACCACACTTTCTAGTTTTAGTCTTCAGACATATAGTCATATGTCTGTTTTCACCCCATTAAGAGTAGGCAGATAGGATTAAACGCGACTTTTCTTAATCCTTTTTTATTCTTTAAATTTTATTGGTACCTTCATGCAAATGTGATGGTTCAGAGTGTATCTTATTTTCTAAATACATATATCCTTATTAGATATTAATTAAGATATTTTCTTCTTACTGATGATATACAGTATTATAATCCCAACTCAATGAGTTATATATATATTGTATTCTTCTTTAATACACATACGAAATGGGAACCTAACTCAGTAAAAGTATTTACGTATTATAAAAAAAAACGGAAGTGCTAGTGAGATAGCAACCTGAGTATGCATGGTAAAAACCTGCTATACTTAAAATTTTTTTTGTAAAATATGTAAGTATAATTCCCTACTAATATTATAAATGCAAAAATAACTTTGTCTGTCTGTCTGTAACGCTTTCACAACTAAGCCACTGAACCGATTTTGATGAAATTTGGTACAGACATAGTCTAGACCTTGGGAAAGGACATACCTTTTATCCTGAGAAAAGGCTTGAATAGGGGATAAAAGTTTGAATGGTATTTAGGAACTTGATAAGTTGACAGTTTATATGTGTAGTATTTGCGAAATAAGTATCCTAAAAAAATTATAATGTTGCCTAAAGTAACTATTCCACGCGGACGAAGTTGAGGGGAAAAGTTATTTTACTATATCATGAAAATTCACTATGTTAATTAATAATTAGATATTATAAATAAAATATAAGAAACTGCTTCTGACAAAGTCCTCTTGAACCTCACAGTTTTTGTTTTCATGAAACTTGATACTAGGTTATATTGTACAACTAGGCAAGAAATGAACTATGCCCTTTTTGATAACAATTTACCAGTTTGTTCATATCTGTATAGTTTATTGCTATCAATATAATGTTCTAGAAATAAAGTACACACAACAAAAATAAAAGTATCTCCTTTTTTTATATTGGCAATGTGTGTAGGAACACAATTCCGATATCACGTAGTTGCAAGGTTTATTATTAATCTCTGGTTGCAAGTTTAATAGGTTTAAAACAAATTGAGTCAGAAATTTATTTTCAGTAAAATGAATCCAGTACTTGTTCTCTACAAAAATACCCAAGGTTAGCAAATAAAAAGAAATACACTCTACCTGTTCATCTTTTCTATGACAATCGGTGTTGTCAGGTTGCTCTGTTTCATCACCAGCTGGTTTATCAGCAGCTAGAGCTGCATCTTTAGGACACGGAAGGCCTCTAGCACGGTAGAAATCACGCTCCCTTTTAATTTCATCTGTAATTTAATGTAATTCCAATATTTTATTTGAAAAAGTTAAAATAATACAGTAATATTTTTATGTAAATAATTTAATATCAGTGAAAATAATATCTATTTTTTACTATTTATTTTATTTATTAATTCAAGAGCCCATAACTTTAATCAAAATAATATGGTTTTTTGTTTTTTGAAAATAGTACCTCCTTTTATAGACCTCCATAGCATGTGTATAACATAACATAATATAATATAACATCAATTACATAACCAAGTGTAAGTATCTTAAGTATAGGTAGTTAAGCAACTTAAATTTAAACACTAAATATAGACTCTTTCCACTATAAGAGAGTAAAGACCATTTTGAGCAAATTGACTTTTTGATGCACTCTTACTTAGTTTTTTAAACTAAAATTTTTTTGCATTACAATAGCAAACTTGTATAAACTAAGTTTAAATATATAATCTATATATACTTGTATAAAAGCGACATACCACTCCATCGCGAGATCTCCGAAACTATAGGTCTTAATGCATAGTTACTCCTATCGGGACGTAGATGCTCACTAAGGATTTGGGAAGATTTTGGGAAATACAACCTCTAAGGGTGAATAAAAGGGGGTTGAAAGTTTGTGTGTGCTGCAAACATTGTCTTTTGACTTGAAATTTTATACTTAGACTTGTTTTAGACTTTAATAAAAACATTGAAACATGTGAAATAAAGTAACATACTAATAAAGTATAATATACAAATAAAGTAATAAATGTGTGAAATAAAGTACAAAAATAAAAGACATACTTGAAGAAACTTTTTTTAAAGTTTTTCACTTGTTGCCAAAAGTATGTAATTTAGAATTACACCTTTGTAGTGGAAAGAGTCGGATTATATATTATGCCCATGGGTAAAATAATTTCATACAATGACGAATTGGAAAAGTCCAATTTAACAATACGGAAAAAACCACTCCTAGCTATTCATGATGAGCTATGAATTCAATCACTTTGCAACTACAAAATATTTCAAGAGATGTTTTAGTATTAGTACAAGTCTTGTCATGCAAAAAGGGCCCACCATAGGCCTAGCTGAAACTAGTCCGCTCACCTGAATAATTATAAGAGAATCAAATACGAAGGTGTCTTCTTTCTACAGTTATAATTTGGAGTAAAAGAACATACCTATTACATCTAATAAGAAATCAACTTACTGTCTTGTAAATCTGGCACCAATTTATATACAATATCTTGCATTGTGCGGTCGAAGCTGATGTACTGAAGTGGGTGAGACTGATGGATAACTATGTTGCATGTTGGGCATGTATTGTTCTCTTCTAAATGTTTGACTAAGCAACTTTTGCAAACTGAAATTTTACATTTATAGGTTATGTCGATATTTTAATTTCCTATCTAATAAATAACCCTAACTTAACTTTTATTCCATACAAAATGACATAAAAAAATTCTAGAAAGACGGAAAAGAACGAATTTACCTCGTTTTTATGACTATTTCGGTAATGCTTTTGATTATTGTTTAGGCATAATTTTTATGGTTTCAAGTAGAAAATAGGTGTCACTAATGATTAATTAAGGAAAAAAATTAATATGTCCAATATACTCACAAGTATGAAGACATTCGGTTACTGTGGTTGCATCAATAAAGTAACCACGACAAATCTTGCAAGTAATGTGGCTGTTAAGTGTTTTCAACTTAATCCTCCTTTCCATTGTCATCCTAAATCATTTACTACACGAATACATCAGGAAAAATCAATTAAAAAATGCCTAAAATAAATAGAACATAAAACGCAAAAACTACATTCAACAACTCAACACTTTGTTGTCCGTTTTGTTAATGCTTCAGTTTTTTTAGAATTACATGTCAAAGAGTTTTAATGACAAATTAATATAGTACTCAGCGTAAATATCACTTTTTTTTATAAATTTCAAAAAATATTTTCAAATAATCTTATAAACCTTCGTTAGAGTATGTTTATTAAGAAAAAAAGTTAAGTTTCGTATATTAGTAACGTGTGAAGTTTATTAGCAATAATTAAACGTTTTTTACTTTCTAGAGATCTCCTATTATCGGTTTCGGTTGAATTTATTTAATTACTCCTATAATTAATTGAATACTATTTATGCTACATAATTGTTCTGTTACTACGATTGTTGCTCTGCTACTTTTTGACAGCTTCTTTGCAAGTGATATTCTCATTTTATTTTCTCAAACAAATTCTAGGTGGATTATTTTTGATGAATAAAAATAAGCGTTTTTTTTACAAAATGCTGATGAGCTACTGTTTTTATTTTAATCTTTATAAATTTAGAGTTTGACAATAATTTCACCTGCTTTGATGGTTTTAAGTGATAATGTTTAGCACACTAGGCCCAGAAGAATTGGTTCACAAGTGCAACTGCGCTGTAAAATCTTCATGATAGATTTTCAACTTGAGGATCATAGCTAATCATGCAGGCATTAGAAAATAACCTTTATCTCCTATGCTTTCATCAAAATGTTTCTTTTAACCGAAAACAACAGACGAATTGTAAGTTTCAAACCCACATTAGTCGCCGCAGCCTTTGAATACACCATAAAATAATTATGACTGACTCATCATTGCTTTAGAATTGTAGTGTCTTTTATAAAATTAGTAGAAACAATAGTAGTGGTAAGGAAGGTCAGAAACCAAAAGGTTGTTCTGCGCTGTCGTGGTGAAAAAGACGCCAAAAAGATAGCTGAACAACTGTGGAATGCCTCGACCGACCTTAATGTGTCAATTCCACAAAACAAAAACCCCTTAATAGAGTGCCGGAGTGTTCTAACGAACTACATAGACCAGAACATATAGGGCACTGTCAGAATCCAGAACAAACATATATTTAGAGAATTAGACAAGAGCCAGATAACAATGACACCCTCGAGTGCCATCCGGTGATTGAGGTTTCACCAAAACTTTGGCAAAGATTCATTGATGCAGGGAGAGTACATGGCGGAACAAATAATATATAGGGATAAGGTTAAAATAACCATTGATCTTCAGATTATCGATGACAATATCGTCACCGTGATCCTGCAAGTGGGCAACCTATCGTGAGGTAGTCTACTTCGTGCCAAATGAGCCTATCGAGCAGTAAATTGGAAGACTCAAGTATTCTTATGAGTTTCTGCGCCAAATTGGGTTCGCAGAATCCAGTGGTGGGCGGCGACGTAAACGCCAAGAGCTTGTGATGGGAGATTCATATCTGCGACCATCAGGGAGAGGCTTACTGCTCCTTTCTATATAGGGTGGGGCTCAAGTTACTTAATGGGGTTGAAAAGTTAAAAAGTTGATGAGATTCGAGTTGAGCTGCCGCTGAGTTGATGCGTTGAGTTGATGGGCCGCTGATAAGCCACAGGTCTGCGACAACCCGAATCCATAACACAAAGAAGGTAGTATGGTCAGAGTCTTCATCGGTGTTACAAGAGAAACTGTCCAATAATGGTTTGACGGCGTGCAAAGTGGAAGAAGTATCCGCCACTGATGATCTCTAGTCAACTGTATCCGAGCACCTCACCAGCTTACAAGATATCTTTGACCAAGTGATCCCGAAAGCAGATGGAGTGGCGTACCCTCTCTCCTTATGGTCGAAGGTTTTGGACTCCCTCAAAAGGGACGTTGCGCGGAGAAAGAGGAAGATTTGTTACACCGCTTATGTTGTCGCTCATTACTTTGATGCTCTCGAGGATTTCAAAGAAGGGTAGCAAAAGCACAAACAAAGAGCTTGAAGGATTTTGGAAGCGGGAGAGCCCGTGGGACGGCATCTACAGGGTCCTAAGAAGTACTGAGTGGAGGTGAGAAGAGGTCCTGTTAGCGGACTCGGGCGGGGCAACATTACGCTGAACCCGCAGGAGATCTTCTCGTTTTTACGCTCTTCCCTGCGGATGATATAGATGCCGATTCAGAGGCTCAGCGAGCCATAATGGCGGAGACTGAGGGGCTCCTCCCTGGCCTTTTTCAGAGTTTAGTGGGAACCCACCTTTCGCCAGGGAGGAGATAACATGGGTATGCTAAGAAGTTCACCTGCTGAAGGGCCCCGGGGGGTGGATTGACCACTGATATAAGCTCACATGCGGTCTTTGGGGGGAGTGGCTCTGTTTCATGCAATCGTTAACAAGCGCCTGGAGCTGGGCCACTTCCCTTATCCCTGGAAAACCGCTACGGTGTATTTACAGCGGGAGCCGGGTAGGGAGGACTAAACCAACCCAAAAAAGTAGCGTTTTATAGCCCTCTTGCACGTGTTAGGTATAAGCTCCTGTAAAAGCTTTTGATTCAACGTTTACGTTGGCATCTACTGTTCAAGCTCAGCATGCGGCAGTATGGGTTCATGCCACAGCGCGGTGCCAAACGCACCCTCTTTTAACTTGGTGACACATTTCAGGGAAAATAGCTCCGCTAAGTATACAGTAGTGACAACAAGTGGTGACTGGCATTAAGTCCGAGCTCGTGGCAAAAGGGTGCCCTAACAATCTCTATGGTATGGTCTTAGCGTACCTTGAAGGTCAAAGAATCGATAATAATGAATAGTTTAAACTCTGTATAATAAATCTGCCAGTCCCATTTTATTCAGTACTAGATTTGCCCCACGGTTTCACTGCGTGTTAAATTTATTCGGCTAACTCTACGTACCCGTCTAGTACTACTGCACCCGCATCTTTATTCTCAGTTCCCATACCTGCCAGATTGCTTGAAATGCATCGTTACTGCTCCGCTCCTTAAAGTCGTAGCATGAAGTTACATTGCATATAATAATCTTCCTCAATAAATAGGATATAAAATATATTTAAGAAATCAAATAGGTGCAGTAGTTCCGGTGATTACCCTCCACATACACACAAAGTCACAAAACTTGCATTCTCATTTTATAATATTGTTATACCCGTGGGTAGTAAAATGCTGTTTCACGTAAAAAATATATTAGTACTAAAAAATTTGCAAAATTGCTTTTGTATGTACTTGCAAAATCAGCCTGTATGTTCCTATTGTTGTTCTTCTATTATTCAGCTTGTTGTTTCCACTTCGCTTTGGAATTAAGAACTGTCGTGGTTAGCGATACGGCTCGCTTTTATACACAAATGAGATGATCATGGAATCTTTAGAAGGCGCTCGAACCCTCAACTGTGGTAATTACATACATAATTAATTGGTAACAACTTACGTCATCGTATTTAAAAGGAGGGAAACGTTTGATTTATAGCCCATTGTTTGTTGACAGTTCAACTTATAAGGCTTTGTATGTGTGCTTCGTCAAACCTATGACTACACGATACACGACTACACTACATAAATATACGATATTTCGGGCACATTCCAAACGATTCTTGAGATTTCTAGAATGGAGACTTTCTTATATTTTTTCTTACTCAGACCGTACAAATATTTTTTTGTGTAGATTGAGAAAGCTACGTAATGTTGTGTTTGGGATATTATAAGTAAAAGGGAATGAATAAATTAAAATCGTAAAAGGAAACCAGTTATCCTGTCATACTAAATTCTGTTAACTGTTACATTAAATTATATTTTTAGTTCATAATTTTGCCAATATCTTTTTTGTTTCATTATGAGACGTAAAAAATTATTAGGCTTATCTATAGTTTGTTTGTTTAAACACTTTAATCTCTGAAAATAAGTCGGATTCCAAAAATTCTTTTTGCAATATGATAGATTGATTCACGCGGAATAGTATAGGCTATCTATCATTAACCTACATCTCTCAGATAGTCTTATATATTGATTTTTGTTAAGTAAGTCAGAAGACATAGCTTATCTTAATTTGTTTATACGCGTGCGCTGGCGTAATGGTTAGTGATACGTAAATACAATGTTCTACAAAAATATTGTTCCTTAGTACATCAAAAAAAATCTTCGATACCATATTCCTGTCTCTTATACATAAGCCACAAAATGGTATTTTGTGACAGTTTCATTGAAAATTGATTTATACGCATTGTTATTAGGCATGGCATATTAATCCTTACGAATGAAAGTTACTTCATCATCAAGACAATTTTATGTAGATACACTTTGCCCTTTATAGTATTTTATTTGGGCGAATAATTTGGAAGATAATGTAAAATTAAAATAATTCAACACTCGGTTCTGGTCTATGACTACAGGTGTAGTGGTGCGAACGAGCCACGTGAGTTCTAACGCATAACCTCGGCCACCTAATAAAAATATTGTCTATAGTGTACGTGTATAGTGTATACGTCTATAGTGTACTAAGTATTAGAAATCAACAATCGTCGATTTCTTTTAAATTATATGCGGGTGAAACCCTGGGTCACAGCTAGTTTTGAACATGGGAAATCATTAGAACTCAGGTAAATTGCCAGTATGATGGTGGGCAGTTATTTGCCTGTCCTATATTAAAATATTCTGAGTGTTAACAATACAAGAAACTCTACAAATATACTTTAGTTAAACGGTTACGAAACCACTGATTTTTTAAAGAAAACACAAATACTTGATCGAGACAACATCTTTTGCTTTGGTTTTCTATATTCAAATAAATAAAACGCAATTACAAAACACGTAAATTTTATATATTTTACACATTCATTACAATACATCGTTATTCAAAAATTACTTTTCTTAACATTTTTAAGGCAATTTACTATCCAATGACACATCAACAAAACACAGATTTGTTTCGAAGCGAAACTGGCTCTTTAGTAGCCTGCTTGGTCACCGTGACAGACGATGTCAGGAATGACGGTAGGGAATTTTTTAGTCCTCAAGTAGAAAATCTATCGCTAAGCACCTATTAGGTGTGTTCTGGCAGCTGCACTAGTGAGTTAGCCCCTTGTAGGCTTAGCCTGTTACCATCATAGTGCACATCTACACTTAACATCAGGTAAGATTGTGGTCAAAAGTTGCCCTATAAAGTATTATCAAATATTCAATGAATATCTGAGCTTTCTGCGAGATAATAACCACAATTAAGTTAGAATTATGTCGGTAAGCACTTGAAAGGAAATCGTTTTTGTAGTTTTAGTATATTACATCTTCAGCAAAATTTTAACATAATAAAACAATGAAAAAAAAAACAATAAATAAATAACACAATATTACAATACACACAAAAAAGAAAATATGTGGCCCTATACGTAGTGCTTATATTGTTAAAAACAACATTGATTATTTTTATATTTTAAAACAATAATTATTTTATTTTCTTTCGACATTTATTTCTGTCTTAACATTAATTTAAATTGTATCGAGTCAAAATGATTCGTGTAATTCTTTTATCTAAATACATTGTGGCGGCCTTTGTATATTAATATTATTTCCTTAATAAATACAGCTAATTAAAATGACAATCCAAATAATAGTACGAAACACTCCGATGTGATTGATTAAGATTGAGGTAGTCAAACAGTTTCTTATCACAAAAAACATATTTTCCGGTAAAAAAAATTATCGGTAAATTCAAACCGTAGCACAACACTACGACCCTTCACATTTGACATCAGAGTTGACGTTTTGCGAACGCTTTTGAAAAGCGCCATCTATTAGGCCGAACATCTTATCACCTTGCAATACTATTTTATAATGATCTGAGGAAGGCACAGGCATATTCGGTTTTGCGTGATCCCTTTTAAAATGACGACTGAGATGACTAGTTTGTGTGAATTTCCTTTCGCATATCTTACATTGGTACTTCTTTTCGCCCGTGTGCACAACTTTATGTTGCTTAAGAGCGGATGATGTATAAAATGTTTTGCCACATTCACAGTGGTGGTCCCTTTGGCCTTTGTGACGTTTTAGGTGAACGTTGTAAGCGCTGCACGTTACGAAACCTCTCTGACATACTTCACAGTTGTATCTGAAAATGAACAAAACACTAATTATATCGATGAGTTGGGTTGCCGTATATGGTGGCTATGCATTCGTCGGGACGCATAGATAAATTATAACATACGCAGTTTTAAACCAAATTTTATGCCCAGTTAAAACACAACGGCGAGTCCGAATTAGTGCATGGTACAGTCGAATACATAATACTTATAACGCCATAATAATATGTAATCTTGCTTTAGGATAAATCATTAATATATACAAATGTTATGAAATATAATTTATTGAAATATCTGTAACAATTGTATCTAAATTTGTGTTCTAAACAAATAAATGCGCCTATGTTTAGAGCGGTCATAAAGTATGGCGAGGGGTGTGGTATGTGTATTCTACTGAACACTTTACTTTTTTTAATAATTCCATCTACTCTTATACAAGTTTATAAAACTCCGTGCAAGTCATATTGACATATATTGACATATATACAAGTGATTGATATATATTGACACCACAATCTCTGGGAGCAAGTAATTTCATTCATTAGTCCACTGGCTCGATAATAATGAACAAAATATTTCCAAAGTGGCATTGTGGCAAACAAGTATCCACATAATTTGATCATAGGACTTTTTATTTCAGGATTTTTTGTTTCATTTTATAAGTGATACCACATGAATATGACCTTCGATTCTTCAGAGTCAACTTTGTCCTCCGAATTTTACTGTCGAAAGTAGCCGTCGATAAAAATTGCCAAACCATTTTCTCCCTTCCTCAGAGCAATCAGTAATTTGGCCAGAGTTCCTGAAATGCCGTTGCCGAGTAGAAAACAGGAACGTAATAGTGTTTTGTTGGGACAGAGGGCGTCATAATGACGGTGACAATTTCGGGACTATCTCGGGATAATGGCAACCCTACTTATAAGTTAAAATACAGTTAAATGTTCATAATCTTAGAATAGAAGTATATTCCTCACCTGACTTCTTTATTATGTATTCTGATGTGTATGGACAGGTTACCGGCGGTGGCAAACGTTTTCGTACAGAGATGACAATTGTATGGTTTCTCTCCGTTGTGTATCCTCTGATGTACACGGAGATCCGCCTTTATCGGAAACCCTGTTTGTTATGGAATGCATTGAAAATTATAATAATAACTTTCGCTTGGAAATAACTGTTATTTTAATATAACTGCTTAGCAGTGAAATTATTATTAGGTCCTTACATATGTAATTGGCGTTTTGTTGAACTGGCCACTTTTGTCTCAAATATCTGGCGTTCGGTTACGAATTTCAAATTCAAATTTATTTCAAATTTAAGCTCGTGTATTTGTGTTTCGAATTCAGTGAATTTTCCTTTTTACACAGTACGGAAAACACATGAATTGATTGAAGAACACCAACAAACACGCATTGAGTGCTGCGTTACATTACTCAATCGTCACAATAACAAAAAGAAAAAGGCACTGGTGAGTGTGTGTTTGATCAGCGCTGGTCTCCTACACTACAGCTTCCTAAGATCAGCAAATCTGTATTGTCAACAATTTCAAACTATGATGAAAAAGCTAGTCGTTAAACAACCGAGACTGGTCAATCTCTCTAGCCATGTGCTGCTTCAGAACAACGCTAAACCCCATACTTCACCACAGTCTGTCACTAAATTAGAGGAACTGCAGTTGGAATGTCTCCGTCACCCACCATACTCCCTTGCTTCAACAGATTACTACTTTTTTCGGAATTTGGACAATTTATTGCAAGGAAAAAATTCAATTCTGATGAGGCTGTCCAAACCGACTTCATAGATGTTATTATTGATTCTCGCTCCCACAATATTTTCAGCAATGTAATCAATAAACTACCTAACCGGAACAAATAGCAGGTCAGTTTTCACATTTGTATTGCTGGCTTAAGTATTTCGAGATATTAATGGAGAATGCTTAGTGTACTGTGTATGCCACAAACCTTTTCCGCACTCCTGGCACAGGTACGGCTTATCACCTTTATGACGTTTCATATGTATGGAGAGCTGAGCGCTCTGCACGAAGTTCTTGAAGCATATCTCACAACTATACAGTTTTTCACCTGGAATTCAATTCATAAAGTTTTAATCAAGCAATTTTAAGTCAGACTTTGTCTTCCCTGGCTTATATTTCATTTTTTTCTAGCGAAAGTTGTTTCCAAAAGATTTTTACTCCATTATTTCTGCCTATCCCAATAGTGATGCGGCGTAGTTATAATTGATTAAGTGTTTATGAACATACCGGTGTGCATCCGTATATGGTTAACGAGGCCTGTTCGACGACTGAACTGTTTCGGACAGTATTCACAGTGGTAGGGAGTTTCGCCTGTGTGGACCTTTTTATGCTGGAAAAGCGCGCTGTGACCTCTGCAACGTTATTAAAAGACATATTGTTGTAATACTTCATCTATACATATTATAAAACTCAACGTATCTCTGTCTGTCTGCTTATGTTCTCTTCGAGCGAAAACCACTTATCCGATTTACATGGTTTTTATTTTAATACATAGCTATGCTCTCTGGCCAGGTTATAGGATATATTTAGTAAGATAAAGTACATACGAAATAAGCAGTGACTATAATGGCGAACCAATTCGGAAAAAATACGCTTTTGGGGCGGTTAAATAACTTACTCTGAGTAAACCATAAGAGATATATCAAATTAATGTATCACATAATTGTAGGTCTTAAAAAGATCTAAAAAAGGTCATCGATAGCATGCGTTTTTGTCTAATAATCGGCGGGCGACCGGAGCGAAACCGCGGAAGCAGCTAGTTTCTAATAATAAGCAAATGTTTGATTACCTAAACGCTGCCGGGCAGTCAGGACATTTATAAGGTCTTATATCCGTGTGGCATATCTTATGTGCTTTCAGATTACTCTTCGTACTCAGGAATTTGCCACAGATGTCGCACTGGTGAGGCAACTTGCTGTCTGGCATCGGAGGTACTTCACCATTCAGCATCACTAGTAAAAGGAAAAAATAAATTTTAACTAAGTTAAAAGTAATGTACCTTTTTATGATTAATTTTATTTAGTTTAACTTTTATGTTGAATTTCATAAATATTTTAAAATAAACTTCACAGCTAATCTAAATACGAACAAAAAAACAATTAATTCAGATTAAATGCATAAAAACAACTGGGCAAACGTAGCCCTAAGTGTTAACAACAAAAAAAAAAAAGTTTTTTTTTATTTTAACTTACCCTTTTTCTTTCTTCCTCGTTTACCTTTCACTTTTCCGTCCACATATTCCGTACCTATAAAATATAAAATGGCTATAAATAACAAAACAAACAAAAAACACAACCTAAAATCTAAATATTTATACATGCACATTTTTTATTAGATACCAATCAAAAAAATACACTTGCACTTTAAATTCTTTTTTATATTTATATCATCCAATAAAACGGAATCGTCTTCTAAACAGTTATCATTGCCATCACTAATGTATGCTGCTTCTGTAACAATGAAAAAAGGAGTTCAATGTCCAGCTCTTTTTGAAAGTCGTTTTAAAATCTACAATTATTTAGGACATTAATTTCATATATTTTGTATGGTTTACTCAGCGTAGGCCGTTTAAGTGTCATAAACGCGTCTTTTTCCGAATTGGTTCACCATTATCGTCACTACTTATTTCGTATGTTATTTTGTCTCACAAAATATATCCAATAACCTGGCCAGATAACATATGACTATAGGTATAGTGGCGCGAACGAGCCGTGTGAGTAGTTACGCATAACACTGGCCGCCCCAGAAAAATATTGTCTATACTGAAGTATTATAGATCATTCCGCGATTTCTTTTAAATTATACGCAGGTAAAACCGCGGGGCACAACTATTATTAAAAATCTATTTGTAGCGACATAATATTTCTTACGCAACATAACAATGAAGGATTCGCCTATGCGCCAGACTCGGCCAATATTAGTCGAGCACTCGGGGACGCACTCGCCCCTGTAATCTTTAAAAGATATTTGGAAGATCTAGATTATTACAAATCATAAACATCACCATCTAATCTTTTCTTCGTCTTGATGTCTTCTAACAGGAGGTTGTCATCATCAGCGTCCCAACAACTGTCATTATCGACATTGTACATGAGCTCTGAAATAAATTAATGTATTTACAAGATAAATGTCAAATTTTAAAAATCCCTGACACAACTGACATGTTCTTTGAGACCATTCCAATGAGTCCAAACATGATACTCTACTGTTAAGTGGGTGAGGAATTGGGCAGATTCCAGATGAAGTTCCAGTATCAGGTCAAGGTTCTTCTGATATAATTGCAGTATCAGAATACCAAATTTTGACTCGATCAATCAATGAAAGATGCACACATCCATTTATCAATTAGAAAAGACCTGATAATCTTCAAACAGCTTAACAGATTTTCTTAAATCATAGCTAATAACACTATTAATGAAATCACGTTTCAAAGAACACAAACCCAAACTACAGGGGCTAGGACTTAAAATTTACATGCAGGTTCCTTTTACAGTGTAGGTGAGCACTAAAGAAGGATTTATGAAAATTTAACCTCTAAGGGGATGAAAGTTAGTATAAAAATCCATCATTTTTGAAGATAGATTTATATAAATTGGTATTTAGCAAATCAGATAGAAATTAAAAAAATGTGTTTCATAGTTTTTTCACTATACCTAAGGGTGTAAAATATGGCATAATGTTTGTATTTTTAATGTGCATTATGAATCCAGAAGAGCTATTGTCACCATTTTGCTTTATAATAGTAATTACCAACTTATGTTTTGTTTAACACTTTAATTATTTTACTACCATTTTTTTTAAATAAAAGTAAATTGAAACTTTACATTTAGCCACACTAGACCTAGGCCTTAAGAACCTAAGCCTAATTCCCTCACGCTCATAATTGTTTTTAATTATGTTTCATTATCTTACACAGATATAAGTAACATTTGATTTAACATAAAAGATCTTACCAATTTTTATATCACTTTGAAAGTCCTTTCTTAAGTTATCATCCAATATTGAAAGTAATTTCCCATTAGGATTATTGACATTTCCATCTTTAACATCACTTTCTTCTTTGATTTCATTTTGGTCTTCTAATTTTGTTTGTATCTCAAAATCTTGCTTGCTAATGTAACATTTGAGTTCCCTGTCACTCTCCTCACATTGTAGATTGAATGCATAAGACCTTTTCAGTTGCCTACTACATTCCTTACAGATTTGCCTTGGTAAGCCATCATCTTTGTTTGGCTGAGAATGATGATTTTTGATATAATTAAAGTTATCCCGGAGTAGTTTAAAAATAATAGATTATACATGAAAAACAAAAAAGTACAAGCAGAACCGGCGTATGTGGATCAAATAGAAAAAGCACTAACCATAGAAAATTAAATTAAAAAACTTGGAACCCATGAAATTTATGAATGGTTTAAATTTAATAATTCTTAATGAAGCGAAAAGGCTTTAAAGGCATAGCAAGGTTTATTCTTTCTGCTTATCCCAACAGCGTTATCGTGAAAATAAATAATTTGATGGACAGTTTATTTTGAGCTTTTAGCACATTATTCAGGATGGTACTTACAAATATAAAAAAAAATGAACAGATGAAAATTTCATAAAGAAATGTTTAAATACCTTTATTTTAGTGCAGTTAGCTATCATTTCACAATAAAGAGTGTTTCTTTTAAGATAATAACTGGTATAAATATCGAACATTTTTTTATCAGTTTTAAGACAAAAACGACATAATTTATTAAAATCTAGTGCCATATTTTATTCGTGTGAACGAATATATTTCGTTATTTAAAGATATCTCGCCAAGCCATAATTCGTTTAGCAAAATAAAATTATTTCAACTAAAAATTGACATTTGGCAAACGAAACAGAAACACAACACAATAATAATTGTCAAAATCACCAAAACAGTATTTATAGCACGTTTTATTATCTCCTGTGGTGATGTTTTATTATATTAGAAGAAACTCTATGTAAACGTTGCGTTTTTTATATTAGATTAGAAATATAAATAATTTTTAATTTCATAACTAATTATATCAGATTATTATGTCTTTAAATTTAACGATAAACCGAAAATGCCTTATCAGAAGATAATTGTTTTGACGACATTATCTATATTCAATAAATGTGTAGTTCTGTCTGTACATGATTTTTTTTTCATTAACCGACGGTCTTGCTATATAGTCATGCTCAAAAACGTCTTGACCGATTCTTATAAAATTTTGTACATGGGAAACTTTAAGCATAAGCTATTGGCATCAATAAGAATTTTTGGAACGAAGTTCCTTATGGGGCGTTGCGGAGGGGTATCCGACTTCCAAGCGTTAAACGTAAAATGTTAAACGTTTAACGCACATTATTGGTCTCGCCTCATTTTGTGAGCCAGAGCGAGAGAGCAATATATTATCGGTCTCTCCTCTTTGTGTGAGCCAGAGCGAGAGAGCAAATGTCAGTGTGTATGTATATTGCACACTGTTTAAAAAAATAGAATATGTCTTTTAAATTGAAGTTTCACTTCTATCATGTGTGAATCGCACACACACCTTTTTTATTTCTATTATCACTACATAGTATAAAACAAAGTCGCTGTCGCGCTGTCCGTCCCTATGTATGCTTAAATCTTTAAAACTACGCAACGGATTTTGAAGCGGTTTTTTTAATAGATGGAGTGATTCAAGAGGAAGGTTTATATGTATAATACATGAATAATATTGTAGAGAAACACTGATAAATTTAGAGGTTTCTAATGTGATGTCGTAAATAAAGACATTTTTAGCGCTTACATTGCAAACGCTCGCTGAACCCCACGAGATAAATAAAAATGTACTACAGTATTGTACACCTTAAAAAGGCCAACAAAAAAGTCCGCGATGGTATATGTCTATCTCTTAAGGATAACCCACAATAACCATTTTTTATCCTTTACATTTTACGGGAAAAAATGGCTTATTTACGAAGTGATATTAAGCGACACAGCATTAATCCTTATCCAATTAAGTACCTTAAATACATTGCCCATTTAATATAGATCAATATGGCCCTTAACAGTGTGTAATTTAAATAAATATTTCCGAAGATATTCAGATTTAAAATGCAGGGACATAGCGGTGCGGCGGTACCGGCCATATCATGATTAATTATATGTCGCTCTTTCAAGAGTAGCCTCTAAACAAAACATGTTTGTATTGTCTAGTTGCATAATGCTTACTTGTTCACAGGTTTCAATAACACTGGTTGACCATTTTCATTGTCAACAATAACAACAGCAGAATAGTTATGTTTTCTATAATAGGTTATTCGTTACGTGGGAATAATTCATTACATTATTCGTTATTTTAAATAATAATTAAAAGTATAGATTTTTTGGCCCAAAAAACGATACTCTTAATTAATTAATATCAGATAGCTATCCCTACTCTCTACCGAGAGTATTGATCACCGCTTGAGTAATTCGAGACCTTTTACAATTTCACTCGTGTTCTACTCAAACGTACAACTAACTTGTGTTGCTTTTTTCCAAACCAGTGACTTTTCGGTTCTTTATTATCGTCACTCATTTTGAAACCAAAGCAAACAGTAAGGTACAATATACTATGTCTATTTTATTGACGTTGAAAAAAATAAAATAAAAAACAACTAATCGTATTAACAGTAATTAACATAACTCGTTTAATACGAACGTGAGTATATTTAAACCTCTTTGCCTCGGCGAGTTTTAGTCAAGTGTCTCGAGTTTGAATGAAATCGATTCAATATTGTTTACATTCAAGAACAATTTTTTTATGTCAATCGAGTCATTCAAGTAAAAGTAGACTCAAGACGCATCACTAATCGAGAGGCTGTCCCAGGCTGTCCGGTCCGCCGCCCGCTGTAGCATTTCTCTCTTAAAGTGAAAACAAAATGTCGGCGTTTTGAAACAAATGACGTATTACAGTATTTTTGTCATAATTATACTCTAACGAAGTTAGTAATATTTTTGCTATGACATAATATTGATCTTAAATTATGTCTGCTCTACACAAAAGTATAATGAAAAATAAATTACCGCCAAGATGTCCGAGAACTTCTGATGTCTCACAGTAAGTAATTTTTTGTTGTTATTTTTTCTTTTACACATTTATTGTTGCTTGTTGTTATAGTGTTTTTACTCACGTGTACGGTGTAAATGAGAATTCTAGTACATACCTGGTAACCTGTGCGTTTAAACCATAAGTGAATCTTAACAACATATTTGTAGGTTTAGCAAGTAGGTAATTATTATTTCATGTTTGCTTTTAGTTTTTAACAAGTACTTAATAAACTTATACTTATTTTAGAGATAGGTAGTTGTGTATTTTGAATGGAATATCTTCAAATGTGTCTATGTAATTTTGGTTGGTTTGCCTCATACATAAAGCTGAAATATGGCATGAAGTGACAATTTATTGCTATACCTTTAAAAAAATAAGTAGAAGTGGTAATTAGTGCCATTAATAAGAAGAAGAAATTGTTTTGTTGCACTTGTGTGACATTGTTGTTTGCATTAAATAAAAACATTAGTAGTATGGTGGAATTAATATCAGGGTCTGTAACAATATATTATTATAATTTATCTTTTTTGAGCTTAGAAAAATATAGCTGGGTTGTATGATACAACAATTGTGTTTGACTGGTTTTAAATCATCATATACCCTCCTTAGTGGCATATTTAGGCATGTCGAGTTCTGGAATCAGCTAGTGTATATCCAATAATTAAGCGGTAGGTATTGTAGCCATCTGGGTCGTGATCACAGTGTATATGGCATGGTGAGCAGTGTTGAATAGCTGATCTTTCAGTGGTTGCTGTTGTCTATGGTTTGTACTGTGCTTACCATCAGGCACAGTCCATTCACTTGTGTTGTTATTGCATATGTTGAAATTACTTTCTATTAAATTCATAAGAGGATAGTGAAAAGATTTTGTGTATCTTTCGATTAAAAGATACAGGGGCAGTGGAATGCTTTTTATTTATCAATAATTTATTGTTCAGTTTGTAAAAAACTTGTAACTTGTAATGATTTTTTATTTTTATGTTTATCATGTGAATTAGATTCTCTCCATAGATAATCACCTTATCATTAAAACAGGCTAATATATTCAGTATAGTAAAAACCATGTATATTGGAATAGTGGTTTTCGCATAAAAAGAACATAAACAGATTTTACAGAAATTGGGAGTTTACAAATGAATTATTTATTAGTAAAAATTAATCTATATTATAAAGCTCAAGACATTTTTTGTTTGTTTGAACATGCAAATATCGGTAACTGTACAGTCAAATTTGAAAATAATATATTTTGACATTTGTAGCCCATTTACTTAGGGAGGTTATAGGCTGTATAAATTCACACTATGAAGCTAAGCATAAGAGCAGTTACCATGAACATCAAGTAATCTGGCAAGCTGTAAGCAGCAAGTATCGAAAGTAAGAACAACAATAGACTACTATGAGGCACAGCAAGTACCTTAATAAATAATAACTTTTAATCCAGGTTAGCACCATTCAGTGGAGGTGGGCGTCGGAGAAATTACAATCCAGTATCTTGGAAACAGTATTTTGAAAAGTTTGTAGATATCGAGGTAGAAGATGGCACATTCAGGGTCTACCTGTCACCGGAGCCAGATCATCCTGAGAGGCCTAGATTTATTACTTTGCATGGTGGAGGCTATTCTGGTTTAAGTTGGGCACTGTTCACAGTGAGTAATGTTTTAAAAATTACTTGTTTTTCATCACATTTTTTAAAATTTAATAGTCTATAGACACTTGTTATAGAAGACGAGGTAGGTACTGAATAAATGTTACAAAATGCAGGTTGTTAGCATGAGTGTAACCAGGATTTTGGTTTGGGCTGCAAACGAGGGCAAAATAAAATTAATAATTTTTTATACTAGCTTGAGAATATGATTTATAGCACCAGTCCCCTTCATACTGGCCTGCAGAGATTACCCCTTCAAGCCTCGTTTGAAGGAACCAATATCATAGGAAGGTGGGAACATGTTAACTGGAAGACCATTCCACATTCACACAGTAGGTACGGCAAAGGTAAGAATTTGCGACATTTTCTATTCATGCCGTGATGTCTGCAAGGTATAGTTTAGCTCCGTTAACCAATTCACGTGGGTTTGGTAGATTTTGGGATAAGGTCAAACAGCTCTTCAGAACATACACCATCATACAGACTTGTTACTTGCCCCACATGAAGATATGAGGTTATAGAACTAATTAAAGGCAGTAACAAGATCTGCCCGTAATCTCTCGGCTTCAATTCAACTACAAATAGGCATATTGCTTTAACACTCATGTACAGTGCTCTCATCTACATAGCAATAAATGCAACTAGAGGCTAACATTCTATCTATACGTAAGAAATAGGGTGGGCGAAAGTAGAGAACCTGGTAGAATTCTTGCATTACCTGACATGAGCTGCTAATTGTATGCATCAACAAGGAGACATTTTTTACGCAAATGAAAAAGTTAGATTTCCACATATACAGGTTGTTGGCGACTTCTAGTTTGCACAGTTTTTAAGAACTACCGCTGAGACACCATTATGCCACTGACATTCCAAGCATCGAACGCAAGTAGTTACTAGTGGTTTCTATTAAATTATATTTATTGTACAGAAATATCTGATCTTATTAACATACTTTAATTTTTAGGTATTCTGTGTCCTAATTCCAATAAACAGTATTTAGAATAACATGATTATACATTTGTAGGAAGAAATAACAAATATGATCCATTGTCAAGTTGTGTCAATTGATTTGAGAGGCCACGGCGAAAGTAAATTAGAGAATACTGATGATCTCAGTGCTGATATATTGGTGAAGTGAGTATTGTAATAATAATAACAAATAGTTATTTTTGGTTTAAGGAATTTTTATTAGGCATCAATATTTTGTCAAAGAAAATTGAACAAGTACAGTTGAACAAATTTTGGTTTAATGTGTGGAATTTAGTAGGCTTTAACCCTCTTGCTGAATCTATTCTGCTATAAAACAGTAGTGCTAATTAAAAAAAAACATTGAAATATAATAGATACTCCGATATAAGTTTAAATATTTGTATTTCTTTTATGTAACTAAAAAAGGCAACATCCAGAAAAGGGTGTGGTCCACGCATCTGTATAATTTAAAAAAGTGCTCGACCTGCTCTTTGCTCATAAAACGGATGGCTGATGAGGCTGAAGAGTTCTAGAGTGGAGACCACACATCGGATAACCTGGTGAAGGTTGCGAGGAACTACAGGATGCGAATAGCGCAGGACTGGTCGTTGTAGTGATATTTAGGAAGGCCTATGTCCAGCAGTGGATGTTTTATAATGGAGGCTTGCTACATATTGTCGAGATTGGATGTAATTGGTGTACAAAGACTGTTAGGACTGTTATCCTTTTTGAAGACCACTTAATATTTGGTGTACAAACTTTTGCTACTTTAAATTATAAAAAAAATGCAAAATGAAACAACTATTAATAGAAATGATGCTTCAATGTTATTTTTGAACAGAGCTATCCAGTTGTGCTGTTTTGTCTGATATCATTTTGATTAAGGGCACTTTTCCAGAGACGTAGAGCAAGTATTGCACAAGTTGTTTGGTGAAAATCTACCGCCTATAATCATGGTTGGCCATTCAATGGGTGGCGCAATTGCAGTGAGAGCCGCGCACTTGCCCTCATTGGAGCACTGTATACAAGGCATAGCAGTTATCGATGTTGTAGAAGGTATATTACATGGAATCACTTTAATACTAAATATCTATTTGGGACAAAAGATTAAACTATCTATATAAAGCAATTTAAATTAAGCATGAAAAAAGTTGACTTTAATTTACAGTAAATTAATGATACTTCGATTTTTTTTCATTTTTCTTGCGAACTTTGCGGAGACAATGGGTCTCTATGTGTATTCTACTTCATGTAAAATGGGGAGTAGAACTTTTGTGGAACTTTTTGATATGGTGCCTTCATCACTTTCCTAACTGGCACCTTCCGCCATTGGTTGACTGCTGATTCCTACATCATAAAACCTAATCTTCTTGTCGCGGCTGGTAAAGTTGTAAAATGGGTTACCCTGGTCGGGTATAACGCGATGCTTTTTTAAAAGGGACTAACATATTTTCTCCTAGGTCGGTAATATCATGCTACCCTTTTGGCATAAAAAATGTTTCTGTTTTGACGTATTCACTTTTGAAGTGTCTGTGTATTTTTTAGGCACAGCAATGGACGCGTTAGCCAGTATGCAGAGTTTTCTGAGAGGCAGGCCGACACATTTCAAAAGTATCGAACACGCTATAGAGTGGTGGTAAAGTATAATTGGGTTTTTGAATTATTATTTTTTGTGATAATTGGAAAGATCATATGTAAGTTTTATAACAAACTATTTTTTTTTTCGCAATTTTTTAGAAGTTATTCCAAATTAAAAACTAATTTTTGAATTCAGTACCGAAAACGCGCCGATCGTTCCCGAATAAACCCGACCGCGTGTGACGTCACAATGTTAATTTCTACTCATTGTAGCACACAACTGATCCAGTGCTTTGATTCTTAATCGATGAAATTCCTTTACCATTATGACGTCACCAACCTGACGATCGATCGTGGCGCGTTCGTAGTCATTTGATTCTTTTAAAAATATTACAATTTTTAATTGTTCATTATTAATAAAATAAAATGTTTTAAGAGTTTTTCCAATTGACTATTATCATAATTATGATGAAGCTTTAAAATACATAAAAAACCGATATTCCTTTTTTTTGAAATACCCAACTAATATCTTAAAGTATAATTCACTAAACGGGATTGATACCATTTACATTGCCATTTCCTTGTTATAAAATTAATCTTTCCTTAATAGGAAGCTACATTATTCCTCCTATGTAACGCTAATGAAGTCTCATACGACTGTTAGTATTTAAATAAAGTTGTATTGTGGTTTATGCTCTGTGCAAGTATTTTAAATAAGTTATGTGGCATGGATTGTCTATGAAAGGTTGGGAGAAAAATAGTACGATTATTTCTACTTATGTATTGATACTAGTACGGGGCTATTTTTAACAACACAGAGTAGTACTGACCCATACCGACTTGTCTGTTCCGAGAAACCCCTTTTTTATGCAAGCAACAGTGATGTGCCGGTTTATTGAAAATGTATATCCGCGGACTATACGCGGATTATACGGACGGATTATTGCATGTAGGCATGTTTAATATATTTTTTTAATTTTTTAATAAACACCTATTTTTAGTAACAACTGAAATCAATCTAAGGGTTCAAAGTATTTCATTGCTAATTTTGAAATTTCTTTTAAGGAATGGATATGTAAGATCCGTTTATTATTCGCAAAAAAATAACAGCTACGGATACGAAAATATGGGTATATCTTTTTCCTTGAATGTCCGCGGATGCGGATTTTCGGCACATCTCTAGCAAGCACCCATAGAGAGTCTTTATGTATTTAAAATTCTAATGTTTGTATTTTGTTTACAGCGTAAGAAGCGGCCAAGTTAGAAACGTAGATTCAGCTAAAGTCTCAATGCCAAGCCAAATAGTAAAGTAAGAGATAATAATTGTTTTAATGCATGTTGTTTTCTCATGATGTTAGTGTAAATTTTTTGTCCCCTTTAAATAATGGACCATTTTTATCAGTAACCCCTTATAAAATTATCTGTTGTTGTTTCTGAATTATAAAATTCCTTTTAATAATTTTCAACCATTTTTCTATACAGTCTCAGCGTAATGACTAATTACATCAGACTCAAAATCAAAATATACTTTATTTAATTTAGGCCCTGAGAACTTATGACCGTTAAACACTACTACCGGTTCGGAAAACATCCCAGTCATCGAGAAGAACTGGCATGAATCTCGATTGGGCTTATCTTCTATTTATTTTATTTTTGCTAGGTGTATAAATAATATTTACAGTTAATAATCATATGATCATATTAATAATTTAGTGAATCCACACAGAGGTAGTCACTTCCAGACATCACTATCATGCACATAATGATTAGTAGAACCGGCTTGACGTGGTCCTTGAACTCATTGTCTGGCAAATCAGTAATGTGCGTCTGGATCTTATTGTAGAACCTAACACTATTACCTAAAAAAGCTTTTGTAAATCTTACTGAATGTAAAACACTGTACGACTAATTTATGTCTATTTCTAGTATTAAAGTTGTGCTGGTCTTTGACAAAATCAACTTTAGGTGAATGTGCTGACCTATGTCATGTTCTGGCTAATGTACCTCTGTTAACTATTTTTTATTTTTTTTATTTGTAGGTATTACTATTGTCACAATCTCACTTGATCTTAAGGTACGATGTGGCTCAAGGTGGTAACATGCTTAACCTAGTAAGGGTACTTGCTCTCATGTGCAGCTACCGGAACACCTATTTATAGGAACTTCACAACAGATTTTCAACTTGAGGGTGGTAGTAGGTTCTAGCTCGGCGGGCTTTAGAAAATACCCTACCACCTTGCTATGGTTTCATCACGTTTCCTTCAACGAAAGCTCGGGCTTATTTCAGAGATTCGAACTCACGTTGATCGACGCGGTGTCCAGACTCGCTACAACTAAGTTATTATTTCATTCAATACAAAAATGATGTTGTTTTAGTTGTGAAACGGGACGGCTGGCGACAGAGGAAGTTGAGTCGTACAAGGCTGATGACGATGAGGTCGCGAAGACGGGACCCACGGCGGCCAGGCATGAGCCGCTGCCGGACAGGATCGCGGAAGAGGAATCAGAGGAGGAGGTTGATGGAGTGGCTGATCTGGAACAGCACACATTCATCAGCCCCGCGGCCGTCGGCGACGCAGCCGGGAGTATGAGGTAGAATACCGATCATTTAGCATCATACATATTGAATTTAGTTGGTTATTGAATTGAATCTTCTTTGGGCACGGTGGGGAAAAAATGTTACGGAAACGACGCTTCGTTTGCGTTACGTTACGTTACGGACGTGACATTAATGGTCTAAATTAGTGTTAAAATTTATATGGTGAATAGCGGTGAAGCGCGACTCCATAGTAATTATTTTCATCCTGTTTTTGGATAGATCACAATTATTCACCAGTTTTGTGGTCCGGATACTTGGAAATCAACAGGGTCACAGTTTTTTACTTTTCTTGAGAATTTGCTTCGGCAACGGTATCCGCTCGAGATAGAAGATAGTATTGGAATAGGTGGGTGATTATGGTGGATGTATGGTTAATGCTAGTCCTTATTGTCATGATTATGATTGTCGTCGGATTGGCCTAGTGGTGTGAGACAACCGGACTACATTTGCAGTATACGCACGTTGGTTGATAGTTCGAATCCCGTTGATTTAGGATATTTAAACATTTTTTTTCTAGAACATATTTTTTGCCTAGTGTGTATAAATCAGTGATTCTCAACCACTGTGCCGCGGCACTTTTGTGTGCCGCCAAATTTCAAAAGTGTGCCGCCAAATTTAGTGTTGTAGTAAGTAAATAATTTTTATCTTTTTCTTTGTGTGCCGCCAAATTTTGAAATCGTTAAATATGTGCCGCAACAAAAAAAAGTTTGGGAATCACTGGTATAAATAATGATGAAGTTTGAGATCGTGGGTATTTTATTACAGATATAAATGGCGTATAGATCTGTCGAAGACGGAGCGGCACTGGTCCGGTTGGTTCAAGGGGCTGTCCTCGTCGTTCCTAAGCGTGCGCGCGCCGAGGCTGCTGCTGCTCGCGTCGATCGACGGCCTGGACAGGGAGTTGACCGTCGGCCAGATGCAGGGTCAGTTCACAAACACATCTATTTGACAGCCATTAGTTTGTTACTATCGGTTGAATTTTAATTACGTTTTTCCTCAAATATTAGGAGGATACCAGCTGTTATTCGCAATTTTGTCGGCGTGGAATTTAACCTAATTATTTTTCTAAAATAAAGGTGTCCTAAGTTATATAACCGGCTAGCTGTGCCCCGCGGTTTCACACGCTTATAATTTAGTAGAAATTGCTCAGTATAGACAATATTTTTATTGGAAGGCCAGAGTTATGCGTCACAACTAACACGGTTCGGCCAGAGTTTTGAATTATTTTAATTTTATCTATTTATTATTATCTATTTATATTATTTTATCTATGACATCGAGTCGTTCAAGCGTAACGTGAAGGGATATTTATGCAGGCCGGCATGACAGCGGCGATCGCAGATGGATTTCGATTTCTCGGTGGTCACCGTTGGTTTGGATTGTACTCTGCTTACCGCCAGGGACAGTACTGTGGTTCACTCGTTTTCTTGAATAGCCAAAAGAAATGAACAATTTTTTATAAGTACCGTATATACTTTCATATGAATTTAGTAAACAGCTGTTTTATTGACATTCAAACAGACACTTAAATTTTTTTATTTGCATAAATAAATTTAGTTCAGAATTTGTTAGGTAATCTCTCCGTGAGTCGTGTTGCAAATGAATTGTTTATTGTTACAGGTAAATTCCAAATGCAGGTGTTGGCGCGATGCGGCCACGCTGTGCATGAAGATATGCCCGGAGAGGTATAGTAACAACTCATTTAAGAACTATAGGCAGATTAATTTATTCAATTATTAATAGTTTGACCAAAATGGCTGGTTAATTTACTAAAATATTAATAGTTTGACCAAAATGGCTGGTTAATTTACTAAAATATGAATAGTTTGACCAAAATGGCTGGTTAATTCACACAAAAATGATGGAAAGTTAAGATTTATGAAAGACAGTTTTGATTTATCGTTGCTCTTTTGATCTGTGATTATCGCTTTGTAGAAATTAAAACCGGTATCCTTTAGGGAACTTCTACTAGGTTCCATGCGTATAAAAAAAGAGATAAGTTTGATAAAAACAAAAAAAAAAAAAATTGGAATTATTGTGCATTTTTAGGGAAAACAATTTTATGCTTCAAGCTTGCTTTTGCCCTAAATTGAAACTCGATGTTAAGTGACGTTCCTTTCGAGATTGGTAACACACCAAGACTAGGTCTAAAATGCAGCACCAGAAACCATAGCATGTTGGTAGGGCATTTTCTAATACCCGCCTGGCTAGCTACCACCCTCTAGTTGAAAATCTGCCGCCAAGCACCAATAGGTGTGTTCCAGTAGCTACACTTGAGAGCCAGTCGACCCACTAGGTTTAGCCTGTTATTATCTTGGCCCGCATCGTCACTTAACATCAGGTAAGATTGTGGCCACTACGCCAAACCGACAACGATAAAAAAAAAGAAGCTAAATGGTCTACCACCACGCTGTGGGTCTGTCATGATGTTTTCCCTTACCAATACATTGCTAAGTTGAATAGCACGTTTCTCCGCGTCCTCGAGAGGGTAGTTATCATAAGGTTGTTTCCAGGTGGCGCGTGTGATAGCTAGCTTTGCCCTCCGACATCGTATCACATCGACGACAGAGAACGGTGAACATATGAATCTTGTGTCAGGCCCGCCGGGGTGTTGAACCATCTATTTGTATATATAATTTGTAAGTTCGTGACACTTGTGTATTTATTTTTCCTTATAAAATTTTATTTCTAAAGATTTATGGCCTCTTGTTTCGTTATTATTCCATTATTTTGGGTATGATAAAGAAATACTGTGATCGAATTACGATGCGGAAACGGAGTTATATTTATTGTTAAAAATAGAAGAGGAATCATTAGGATTCTAAATGGAGTTATATGGGAAGCTTATCCGCGTAATGAATGATCACTATGCTATCACATGTTGCAAGGACCGGCTTCCTCTACTAAGGTGTGTTATATTAAATAAGATACTATCTATTGGGGACGCACCTAAGTTCTCGCAACTTATTTTATAATATGCAAATTTATTGTGAATAAATAGTTACATATATGGGTCGTAATAGGTGTCGGGAACGAAAAGATGGTTCTTTCTTCAAATACGTATACTAATTACACAGTAAACCTATAACACTTCGTACGTACATACGAGAACAGTATTATAATATAATTAAGGGCACTGAATGATTTTTATATACGAGAGTAATCTAAAAACAATCTTAACGTGTCGTAGCTTGTAAAGTGTAGAGCGAGCATAGACAATTTTCTCTCTCCAGAGTTGCCATGCAATATGCGTGACTTGGAATCGTGGCGTTTTCGCCACACATATAAATTATTCAAAGTATTGCCCATCGCTAGCTATTACTTTTTCTCCATTTTTCTGGCAGAACTTGAATAACGTTACGATAAAAGTATTCGTCTTTCGAGGTTATCCTCGAATTAAGCTATTTTTCGATGTCTTCACATGAGCGGAACTGCTGATCACACAGACCATTTGCCATCGAATGGAAAAAGTAATAATCGGACGGCGCAATATCTGGGGTATATGGCGGGTGGGGTAGGACTTCCATTTGAGCATTTCTATGTAGGTTTTAACGGGTTTGGCAACATGAGGCCGAGCGTTTTCATGCAGTGGAATCAGTTTTTTGTACCTCTGCACTCGTATTGTGACCATTTTTCGTGCAGTGCTCGGCACAGTCGCATCAATTGAAGTCGATAACGATTCCCAGTGATGGTTCCATTCGGTTTCTACAGCTCATAATAAATAACACTCATCTGGTCCCGCCAAATACACAGCATACCTTTGCAGCGTGTAAATTCGGCCGAGCCGACGTCGTAGAAGCATGACTGGGTAGTCCCCACGACTTCTTTGGGTTCCTGTAATGAATTTATTTTTCATCACCTGTCACGATGCGATGAAGAAAATCCTTCCTTTTTTGCCGCTGGAGCAGTTGTTTACAGACAAAAATATGACGCTCAACGTCCCTTGGCTTCATAAGGAACCCAAGTTCCTTGCTTTTGAATCATTCCTAACGCATGCAATCGCTTGGAAATGGCTTGGCAGGTAACTCCTAATACTGAAGCAAGCTGTTCCTGCATTTGGCACGGAACCTCATAGAGTAATTCTTCCAATTACACGTCTTCGAAGGTTTTCAACATCGAAATCACCGTCTTTAAAGCTACGGCACCAATTACGGCACGTTGTTTCACTTAGAGCACCACTTCCGTAAAAAATATGACATATAAAATAAAAGTAAAATAATACGTAAATTATAACTTAAACGTAATTAATACCCATAACCCATTTAATGTTTTTACTAGATCGATAGCTTTTGAGCTAAGCTACAATACAACTTAAAATAATTTTAGAAGTGTATGTCTATTACTTCAAGAATTATTGTCATTTAAACATAGCGTATGCGCAAGCACAAAAGGCCTTTGTCGGAACCTTAATTAGGAAAAGGAAAACAATAAAACACTTAACATCTTATTTTTTTTAATTAAATACTTTTACAACTTTGACATTACTTTTTAATACCTAAAGCAGTTGCTCAATGTGTCCACCTCCAGCCTGTAGACAGCTCAAAGCTCTGTGTGCCACCTGGGCAGTCGAGCGCCTGACCATGTCTGTATCCAGTCTTATTTCTTCGGCGACTGACAAAATTTTAGCGACGATTCTTCTCTTGTATTTGGAACTGTGGCGTACACCTTTTGTTGCTTCATATTACCCCACAAAAGATAATCTAAGAGTGTCTAATCGGGTGAGCGAGCTGGTCACGCCACCACACCGCCGCGACCGATCCATGGTGAATGATGTGCATTTAAATATTCCCCCACTACTCGGGAAAAGTGCGCAGGTACCCCATCAAGCTGGAACCACATCTGTTGTCGATATGATAAAGGCAGCTCCATGAGGCTCCCAGATATCTGGGTCTCTAGGAACTCCAAAAATCTAGCGCCGTTTAATGTAGGAGGCAATTCCTATGGCCCTATCAAAGATCGTTGATTATGCCTGCCCACACATTCACCGCAAATTCGTGTTGGTTGGCAAACGAACTTGGGCGTACGGCTCTTGGGTTTTCGGAGCACCAGAGATGGTCGTTTCTGTGATTGGTAATGCCAGCTCTTGTGAATTTTGCTTCGTCAGTCCACAGTATCTTTTGTAAGAAATTACGGTCCTGTCTCACACTTTGATTAATCCACGAACAAAATACCGATCTTGTGGCAATATCAGTTCCGAGTAAATTGGACCCGTCGAAAATGGGAAGGGTGTAATCCTTATCTTTTTAAATTATCCACACATTCCACCTAGACAGTTGTAGTTGCACTGCAATCCGTCTAACACTTAGGCTAGGATCAAGGGTTATTAGCCTAAGCATTTCTTCTTCATTTTCGGGCGATATTAAACGAGTGCGTTCATTAACAGCTTCTAGAATGCCCCTTTCTGTTAACTTTGTGTGCACGTCGATAAAAGATTGGCGACTCGGTGTAAGGTAAAACCACCAGTAATTGACACTGCACCAATAGTTGACACTCTGACGAAGAAAATTAAATATTAAGAAAAAAAAGGAAGCCAAAGATCGAGATGGCCAAAATCACTGATTACTGATATATTTTTAATGTTATAAATACATATAGGTACAGTCAGTTATAAAAGTCGGTTAACAAACTCAAGACTTCAAATCAATTTAGTATCAAATATTTAATTTTCTTCGTCAGAGTGTCAACTATTGGTGCAGTGTCAATTACTGGTGGTTTTACCAGTACCTTAGGTCTATTAGGGTGGGTACCTTCGTCGATATTCTTGTACACCCAGATTTGCACTCCCATTGCAAAAACCAATGTATGTCGGCAATATGTTGCGATGAATATTGACGATTTTCCTTATTCGTATCACAGGATTAATTAATTAATCACTAATACAGAACGTAAACAGCACGGACAGTAAGTGAAAGTAGCGATCACAATGCAGGGCGAGTGACAACTAATTTAACTATTCATTATCCCTAAAACGATTTGATTTTATTCCAGGTAGTGCCAGTATGTTCCATCTCACTTACTCCCGCTGATAGCAAATAGTATGGAATATAGTAGTATGAAATATAGTAGTATGGAATGCAGCGTATACCAGATGTCACTTAACAAAGGCATTTTGTGCTTGCGCATACGCTATGTTTAAATGACAATAATTCTTAAAGTAATAGACATACAGTTGTAAATTTGCATTGTAGCTTAGCTCAAAAGCTATATCGATCTAGTAAAAAAAAATTAAATGGGTTATGGGTAGTAATTTGCAATAATTTGTTAATTTACAGTCAATCGGGGTAACTTTGACAGGCCAGCATTGTATTTAGTCTAATATTGGAGAAATGTTGGTTGATATACAATAAAGGGTTTCATTTCCGGTGTTCCGGAACTGATTGCGTTACTTTTCAGGTAGTAAAATTTTTGAAAATATACTAGTTAATAACAAAACGTGTACTTTTTGTGCATATCAAAGTTACCAGACGCACATGGTTAACTTTGACACTGGTGGAGCCAGTCATAAGAAACCCGATTTAATTTAATTTTTAAAGCTTCGTGATAACATTGGTTTGTGTTTTTAACACAGGTTATATACCGTTGAGTAAATAAAACCATAAAATTATAAATGTCACCACTATATTTATTCTAGACATATTAAGTTGGGAATATATATGACACATTTCTTTAATTTTGCAATCAAAGTAAAATAATGAGTAATCTTAATCATCGAACGAGTTTAATATATGTAACTGCATAACCATAAACAAAGTTTTTTTTAAAATATAAATTGGAATCATTCGCTTCGTTATATAATTTATTCACCCCATTCCATGTAGAGCAAATCGTCATCAATGTGGTAAATACCACGTGATTTAATTTGTATTTTGCTCATATCCACTATTGATATTATTTTATCGTATCTTATTTTCACATCATTCCTCTTATCTGGCCACATCCAACCACCATCCTTATCCTTACACATACAAGCGATGACATAAAACGGATAAGCCATAGAATAAATTTTCCCCGTAAACAGAGAGCCTTCATCTTTAAATATAACTTGAGTTCCCGGCAAGATCTCAGAAAAATAAGATTGGGCTTTCAGTGTTCTCTACTATTTCTTCATTTTCTATTCCTGATTGCAAATCACCGTCTAGAAACAAAAAAAAATCTTCTATCGCGACGTCCTTCACTATATCATCGATCACTTCAGGCGAGACTTGTAATGAATGGTTTGTCGGGAGCCGGTCTTGATATAAAATCTTGTTGCGCAGACATATTAATTTCTACATCGTTTGCATCTGAAACCTCCGATTTTGCTGCCATATTTTTGAAATAAATTTGGTTTGGCGTTGATGGTCTGGGGATATTTTGGTCTGTGTTTTCTTTATTCAGAGTCTTCATTTTTTTTTCTTTTTAATTTTGAGGCCGGCCTCTTTTTGGAGCACTATTTGGTTCAGTAGAATTATTAGACTTTTTTGCCTGAGCTTCAGCTTTTTTCTGATAATAATATAATTCAACTTCTTCCAATGAAACGCTTTTACCAGCACTTATAGGCATTTGGAACTTCCTCTGATTTTTGATGCCTAGATATGTGTCACGTAATTCGGCTAAATAACTCCTAAAACTCTCGCCTAAAGTTTCTGTGGCACTCTCGACACTTATCTGAGTTTTGGCATATTGCGGAAGTCCTACCTGTTGTCTGTCCAACGGGTAGATTCCAGTGGCTTTGAAACCCGCCAAAACGTTATTTGCTGACTGCTGGGCTCCCAATTCTAAAGCTCTTTTCACTAGGGAAGTAAAGCAATTTTTGGGAAGGGAAATGGCTTTTTTTCCTCTTAGAGTCTGCCGCCAATCAAATAAAACAGTCCGCCAATTTGTCTTTAAGGGGCTAAAGTAGCCAACGTCGAGTGGTTGAAGAAGTTGTGTGGAGTTAGGTACAAGGCAAATAAACTGTATGTTATTATCTTTAGACAACCTCAAAGTATTCACTGAGATGTGTGAACTTAAGTTGTCACAGATCAGTATTTTCTTCCCTTCCTTCTTCGACACTATTGGTAAAAAGTGTGTGCTGAACCAATCTTCGAAACTCTCTAGGTCAATCCAACCGATTTTGGTGACCGTCTGCGCGAACCAGGTGGTGCCCCGATTAGCTAATCTGACCATGTCTTTTTGGCTTTAAATATAAAATAGGGACGTATTACTTCACCAGCAGCATTAGCACAAAAAACAGTTGTATAACACGATTTTGTTGAATTACGTATTACATCAGGGTTACGATTCTGACGCCTAAAAAGGAGTTTTTTCTTTTTTGGGTCATCGTGAAACCCTGTTTCGTCAAAATTATAAATGTTCTCTGGAGGAACATTTTCTAGTTCAATTTGAAGATTATCAAAAAATTCATTAATTTTTTCCTCGTTAACTTGCGCTCTGCTCCTACTGATATTGTGCCCAAATGTTACGTCTGAGTGTCTGCTGAGGAACAGCTGACCCCACTCCCATCCAGGACGATTATTAGTAACGACCTTTACTTTTCTATTAATTGCATTCAAATAACGTTGTATTACAAGGGTAACATCATGAAGCCCTATGGGAAGTCCTTTATCTGACAAAGCCTTGATATGGTCTTTGATTATACCTTCTTCTTGGTTAGATAAAGCTGTCGGCCTTCCAACTTCTTCCACGTGTTTATTCCGAATTTTGTTCTTTATGGTATTAATTGGTATTTTGTAAAATTTGCTGGCCGAATACGCACTTAATTCGCCAGATTTCACCTTTTCTAGACATTCTTCCAAAATGGCTGGTGTGTAGTTAGATTTCGTTCCATACTTACGAGTGCCAGGTTCTGTAATTTTCGTCTTCCTAGGCATTGTGCAAAGTAAGTAACGGTAATCTAGAAATCAATTAGAAAGTAAGAATGTGTTCATATAAAATACAAACTATGTACATAAGGCGTAAAAATCACTTATTTATGTTCAAATAACTATGTCAAAGTTACCCACAATATCAATCGTAACTTTGCTTGTGTCAAAGTTACCCGCATATTGGTTAAAATACGACCGTTATGAATTACATTCATAATTGTGAGAAATGGGACGTAAAAACATTAATATTATTACTAAAAACAAAACTACAAATATCAATCGGTTTAAGAAACGTATTACATACCTTGTGAATACAATAATTGCGTATCGTATTACATCCGAAGAGCCGCAGGTTGCCGACCCTTGGTCAAGTAGATAAACCCTTGTTGTATGTCTGTAATTTTGATAAAACTACAGACTGAAAAAATAATGTAGTATTTTACCGAAAGCAACAATAATAGGTAAAACTAAATAAAAGGCCACACGTTTACGAATAGTAGATAGGTAGGTACCTAATATATTATTTAAAAAATATATCTTAAAAGTTTTCACAATTAATAATTATTTCACTACTAGTAGATTCTACATTTTCCTTTACACCCTCCGTTGAAGTATTTTTCGGTACATTGGTGGTCCCGTTTCCGTTATAATTTTTATTTTCTTTGTCGTCTGCTGTCTTATGAATAGACATCGGATAATATGCACTATCAAAATGTCAAAATATGCATGCAAATATGCGCTAAAAAAGGTCGAAATATTCACAAAATATGCATAATGAAAATACTATTTATTGTTTGAATTAACGATTATTTTCACAATATTTATATTATTACTAATATTTATATACTTATTTATATAATATTTATTTATATTGGTTACATATATATGCGCCGATGCCGCCCTCAAGTGCGGTATCAATGTTGGTGCCGACGAAGGGTTTTTATGATTATAATGAAATGATGATTCATTGTAATTTAGAATGCTTTACTGATTAGGTACAGTTACAAAATATATTAATGTGCTCGTTGGCGAGCGAGTGAATGAATCGCTTCGAGGTTCCGGGTGGTGGGACCGCTTCGTGGCGCCGCGCACACACACACACGTGCAATGGATCGCCTCGACATGCCTCCCTTCATTGAAGCACTGTTGCTTCAATCCTGGTTCCCGTTTGGTGCCGGTGGAGGACATATTCTGGAGAACGATCTTCTGAGTGTGCCCGATGAAGTCTTGACGTCAGCCACTCTAGCAATTCCATCGGCTCCAGGGTATATCTTCGTAACTCGTCCCAAAATCCATCTCATGGGAGGCAGTGGTCGTCTTTGATAAGCACGAGGTCTCCCACGCGTAACGAACCTTGTGACTTTTCCCATTTTGTTCGGATCTGTAACTCTGTGATATATTCCTTATTCCACCTGGACCAGAACTGCTGGCGAAGTTGCTCGATGCGTTGATAGCGATCAAGCCGATTTATTGAAACATCAGCATATTCTGGCTCTGGTAAAGGTTTGCCAATAAGGAAATGACTAGGGGTAAGGGGTAACAGGTCGTGTGGATCCGAAGATAATGGACTGATAGGAAGGGAGTTCAATATCGCTTCTATTTGTGTCAGTGGTGTAGATAATTGTTCAAAGGTTAAATTCGAACTACCCAGTATTATTTTCAAATGATGTTTTACTGATTTCACCCCTGCTTCTTGTAAGCCGCCAAAATGAGGCGAGTATGGAGGAGAAAAGCTAAATTTAATAGATTGTTGTGCAAGTATTTCCCTAATGTTTTCACTATCAGCTGCTATCATCTCCTTTAGTTCATTGTTAGCCCCAATAAAATTAGAACCATTATCACTATATATTTTTGAAGGTTTACCTCTACGAGCGATAAACCGCTTCAGGGCTAATAGGAACTTATCAGGACATATCACTTACCAATTCAATATGAATGGCCTTGGTCGTAAAGCACACGTAGACGCAAATGTACGATTTAATTAGTCTACAACCACGGCCTTTGTTACTAATCATGACAGGACCCGCATAATCTAATGTTGTATATTGAAACGCGAAGTTAGTCTCTCTTCAGGCAAATTCCCCATTAGTGGCGCAATTGTCCTGCCGCGGTAACGGTTACACGTATTTGCAGTTTCGAGACCCATACCTCGCCAAATCTCTTCCACCTCTAATCCAATACCTTTCATGAGTCGCATATAATTACTGCTGTGGGTGGACCTGCATTTGTCAAAATTTTATGATGATAGCAAAATAAAAGTTTTGTAAATATGTGTTTTTTATGTAATAAAATTGGATGTTTCTTACTATAATTACAATGATTTAAATTATGGAGACGATCACCAACTCTTATTAATTCAAGTTATTACCAAAGAATGGGTTAAGCGAGAGCAATGAGCTCCCACTTTTTAAGGTTTTGTTTAATTTAAATTTTCATATTCTATAGGAAATGTTTCTTGTGATAAGCGAGCCAAATAATGTGTAACTAATTGTATCTCACTAACAGTTATATGGCCAATAATTTTATTATTTTGTTTTTTCGTGTTATTTATGAAACGTAGAATATACGCCATGGATCTATGCATGCGATAAAAATTTGAAAACTTAGAAAACGGATAACATGAATCAGTGGATTGCGTAACCAAACCGGTAATTTGTTGTTTGAATTCAGGCAGAGAGTGATAATTATTTTTTTAATCGAGAATGGGCCATAAGGATTCTTTATATTTAAGGAACTCTGGACCACTCCACCACAGTTCACAGTTTAATAAATCTTTAACATTCATACTTCGCGTCAGGTGGTCAGACTGATTTAAGTTTGTAGGATCATATCTCCAACGATCTGTATTAGTAGTGGACTGTATTTCAGCTACTCGATTCCTTACGAATGTCTGCAGTTTATTAGTAGGTGTATTGAGCCATCCCAAGACTATGGTGGAATCAGTCCAATAAAAACACTCGTGTATTTTTAAACGCAGAGAAGAGATAATTTTGTCGCTAAGCTTTGCTCCTAATAAAGCTCCACACAGCTCCATACGTGGAATTGTATATGGTTTAAGTCAGGGATGCACGGACTTATTGGAAGTAGGGGCCACTCGGACAGATTATGAGCTAAAAGCGGGCCGCTACGAATAAAAACAACTGAAGAAAAGAGATTTAATAGCAATAATTTTTAATTGGAAGCATGACATTGACATTGAGACCTCGGGATTTTATAAAATTTACTGTGGAACAACTTTCATCACATTTTCAAACCTAATATTTTTGAACATAGGGCAATTATTTATAATGCAATGAAACTGCATTACTACTTCGGTATCTATACTTTGAGTTTGCAAATATTTTTTTTTGAAGATTTTCTGTTCCTGGTTTTATACTAATCATTAAAGGAGCTCCTTCAGTTGTGATTTTGATAAATTTAAGCCAATTCTAGAAGATTGTTCCAAGAGCGCTTTTAGCATATCATTCACCGTGGTTTGATTTGACAAAGAACTCATTTCAATTAGCTTATATCACTTACTTCAAAATATTTTACACCTCGTAAGAATATTAAGAGCCGTGCCGTTGAACTGATATCAGTGGAATCGTTCAGTGCTAGAGAAAAAATATCAAAGTTATTAGCTTTTGTAACTAATTACTTTTCTATATCAGTAGACAAGGCAGTAATACTTCTTTGCTCTGTCATCGGATTAAGTTGAATTTTCTCAAACTTTTTCGTTATTTCTGGACGCATATTTTTAGCGGCGGTTTTTTTTAATTTTTTTTTAGCAACCTCGGCATCTTTAAATTTCTGACAGCTTTACGCTAATATACCAGAAATTTAAAAGCTAACTTCAGTAGTAGTTTCAATATCTTGAATAGGTTTTGTAAGCATTGCTTGTTGGCCCAATAATTCCCGTTTTAATGAAGAAATTTTGTTGCTTACGTAGATCCCTAGTTTACCTGATAAATGTAGGATGCTGTGTTTTATAACATTGTATTCCTTTGTATTATATTATTACGCGACGTAACAAAAAAGTATTTCTCAGTCCAAACATCTTGAAACTGCCGATTTTCATCACTGACTTTACGATTTTTACTAGATCCTGGCTTATCCATAGCGAAATTATTAATACATCTGGTAATACGGATATACGCGTATCTAAACAAGAAGCTTTATTGTTAATAACTTATTACTTATAAATTGTATATAAGTTGCAATGTTAAAAGTCAATTATAAAGTAATTAGTATTATTACTTACAATGTCCACAAGGTACAAAATAATTGATTAAATTGATGTATCGTTTTGTAAAACAAACAGTTCCATAATGAACACTCGTTGACTCGGATATAAATAAAAAAATCATTCGTCACTCAGCTCCAAGCCCGGGCGAAGCTGTAAAAGCCGTTTGAGGCTTCAGGGTCCTTATGGCTAACAGAATAGTCAGTCAAAAAAAAAAAAAACAATCGTCACTCAGCCTGCCACGCCCCGCGCCGCACGGTGGTTTGTATCCATACAAGAGGTAGGACGTATAGCACTAAAATTCTAAAAGTATTAATTTAACGAATATTTGACAACAAAAAAAGCAACAAACAAGCAACAAAAATGAATCACTCATATTTTTACACTGAACAAATAATTTAGGAGTTAATTGAAGAAAACTGTTTTTAATGTAGATATATATGGGAAACAACATAAAAATATGAATATCTCGTGATTTTCGTCGATTTTCGTTATGGAAATTTCATTTTAGTATCTTTCCATTAAATGCCACAAATTTTCCAAAGCCTCATGGTGCGCCATTATTTCACTTTTCGAGATACGCTATATAAAAATTATATCGTTGAAAAAATATTAAAAATCATTAAACCCTAATTTGACAAAACTTTAAACGCCTTTCGATTCCTCTATTAAAAAGCAACAAATATCTAAGATACAGCTTTTTAGACTGGAGTTATACTTAAGAAGTAAATTAAATAAAACTGTTATAATGTATGGGAAGCAACCTGAAATATCAATACAGTGGACCCCCGGTAATCCGGCAAACATTATGCAGGGCAGTGTCGGACTATCGGACTGTCGGATTATAGAGCACTGCCTAAGACCCCTATAGTCCGGATTTTTTTACGAAAGAGTACCTTGTAATCCGACAAATTACATATCTAATGACAAGAATCTATATATTATACGTACATATGTATGTATGTACTTTGAAGTACAAATCAGACTTAATTTATGTAAGTCGAATTTAGTAAATTAAATAACAATTGAGAGCTTACGTTTTATTATAAAATTAAGCATAAATGCACATACATATCTACCAAAATAATCAAGAATTATTAATCAAAATCATGTAGTGAATACTATATCAAATTATGAAGCTTTGAAATATTCATCAATTTTTTTTTGTTTAAGGTTGTTATAACGCGAGATCAGAGCTTTGTCCCTCAGTCTTCTCAAAAGTAAAAGTTCGTTGTAGGATGTACCATTCTCTTCAGCCCATTGTAAACCTAGCTCAAAAGCGTTAACTGCGTCTTGATCTGTGACTTGTGGAGCAGTTGCAATCACGTCGTCGTTATCTTCCTGATCGTTTGTTGTATTATTAGAAACCTCTTTTATAATATCTTCGTCAGACATTTCAAGACAAACATTTTCTTCTTTATCCATTCCACGGCACCAGACTTCCAAATCTTCCGGACTTATCTGTGTTTCAGTAGCGACTTGTTCTATAACTTCCGAAGTTACACTGATTTGTGGATCGTTGCTAGGAGTGGTGATTATATCTGGCCATAACTTTTTCCAAGACGATTTAATAGTTGATGACGGTAACGCACTCCACGACTGACTAAGAGCAAAAACCAAGTCTTTCATATTAAATTCTTTTAAAGTTTTTTCTATTGGTTGGTCTTTTGATACGGCTCTCAAAAGTAGGTTTTTTTTATAGTCTTGCTTAACAAACTGAATGATGTTCTGGTCCATTGGTTGAATCAGTGCAGTGCAATTTGGCGGAAGAAACATCGCAGTGATGCATTTATCCTCAGTTGTCAGTTCTTTTTCAGACGGATGACCGGGAGCGTTATCAAGAAGCAACAACGCTTTTTGAGGAAAATTATGATATTTTAACCATTTTCTAACTTCAGGTACGAAGCATTCATCAAACCACTTTTTGAAAAGGTCTTTTGTCATCCATGCACTTTTTTGTCCGTAATAGTGTACAGGTAAATCGATGTTTTTGAATGCCCTTGGTTTATTAGATTTCCCAATGACCACCATCTTAAGCGCTTGTGTACCTGCAGCATTAGCACATGGTAGTATGGTTACACGCTCTTGACTCACTTTTCGTCCAGGTACGTCTTTTTCGTTACAAGAAACGAAAGTTTTGTTAGGCATCACACGCCAAAAAAGCCCTGATTCGTCTGCATTGTACACCTGTGACGGGTCAAGATTTAAATCGTTCACCTTTTGCAAAAATCTTAATTTAAAGGGCTCTATGCAGGTGGCATCGTTAGAAAGTTTCTCTCCTGTAATAGTCATTAAACGTATGCCATGACGACTTTTAAAACGTTCTAGCCATCCTTTGCTGGCCACAAAATCATCTTTTTTTGTTATTTCCTTATAAAAAAACTTAGCTTTCATCGCCAACATGGGTCCCGAAATTGGTGCATGCCTGTTTCTTTCCTGAAGAAACCACATGTACAAAGCTTCTTCCACTTCTGGATGTTCAGCTTTCTTGAGTGTCTGTCTCTTGCCTGGCCCGCAGTCAGTAGTTGACACGAACTTCTTAATCTTCTCGTTGTTTTTTTTAATGTCATAAATTGTAGATCGGCCTACGCCGTATTCACTTGCTAAACTACTGAAAGTTTCATTGCGATTTAAGCGATCTAAAATATCACATTTTTCTTTAATTGTCAACGTTTTGTGCTTTCGCTTCTGGGTTTGTGACGACATTACTAGGTACTACACCTAATACACAATGAATAAATAGTAAACAATGAACGCACGCTAGGCCGTACCGCTATCACTAGTACATAGTCAAATTCAAACTAAGTAAAACAATGCATACGCGTCGAGCACAATAGCGGTGGCGCGTACGAGTTGTGACCTGTTCAAACCTGCGTGATCTATATGTATTAGCAAAGATTGTCAAACATACATGTAATTCTAAGTCATGTCGGATTACAGGGGGCGCCGGATTAGACAGGGGCCGGATTATCGGGGGTCCACTGTATATCGATAAATACAAAATAACAAAAAAAAGTTTTAATATTCTACTTTTTATTTAGCATATCTCAAAAAGTGTATTTATGGTGCACCATGTATCTTTGGCAGATAATGATAATAGTGTCAAATTTTTAGAACAAAATTTGGCGGAACGCTCGAGATATTCATGTTTATATTTTAGTTTCCGTGCAGAAAAAACAATTTACTCCAAAACAATAATCAATACTAAAAAGTTAGCGTATTTATATTTTTTTGTTTTTTAAAGAAGAATCGAATGGCTTCCAAAGTTTTATAAAATTACGACTTCAAGATTTTTATTTATTTATTTATTTATTTATTTGAAGAAATCTACAGCTTTTAAATTCATATACAATACATACTAAATTAACATAATGGTTTAGCCAAAATGATTTCAGTTATTATACATATAATAATAACCTATACCCTAAAGAAACTATTAATTATTATTGCATCAATTTAATAATAGTATTTTGTACGAGTGGGTGTGTATGAGTGAGTGGGTGCGTATGTGTGAGTGTGTGTGTGCGCTCGTGCGTACGTGTCTTTATGTATGTACTAATTGCATATATTTGACGAAGTCTGAATAATGTCAATCGCTTTTCTTTTAAACGCAGCACTACTATCAAAGAAAATGTCTAGATTTTCTGCTTTCATATTATATGAATGCATACACCTTATCAACATTGAGTGACGAGCATAATTGGTCTTAGTTATGCGTTCGTGGAAGATCCTAGGCATACGGGTATGATTTATTGAAGACCTTAGACCAATACGTTCTAACAAAAACGAACAGTCAATTTTATTATTAATCAAATTATATAAGAACATCAAATCAGCTACCAAACGTCTATGTTCCAGGGTTAACATACCCAATTCCCGTAGGTTCTCGTTTATGTCCGCCGACAAAAGCATACCCCGACGCCTCAGTAACTTCAAAAAATTATTTTGAATGTTCTCAATTCTACGGCTATGAATATCATAACAAGGAGCCCATACTTGTGATGCAAATTCCAAAATACTTCTTACATAAGCACAAAATAAAATTTTAATAGATGAATTATTTTTAAAAGGAGCAGTTAATCTACTTATGAAGCCAAACATTCTATAAGATTTCTGAGCAATGTATTCATAGTGATCTACATATGATAATTTATGATCGAGATATATTCCTAGATCCTTAACGCATGACACTCTGGAAACTATTGTATTATTAAGTCTATAATTATATTTAAGGACATTTTTTTTGCGGGTGTATGTAATGCATTGGCATTTGGACACATTAAGATCCAAGAGATTAAGTGAACAGTATTCGCATAATCTATTTAAATCTAACTGCAATTTGTTACAGTCATCGACAGCACATATCGGCATAAATATTTTAGTGTCATCAGCGTACATAGAAAACCTTGCATAATGAAAGCAAGAACCTATGTCACTTACGTATACATTAAATAATAAAGGCCCGAGATGCGATCCTTGGGGAACACCCGATGAAATGGATGAGAACCTGGAATGTTGCAGCCCTATTTTAACTGCCTGAGATCGATTATCAAGATATGACATCAACCAACGCAATAGATCACCATGAATACCTATGGCTTCAAGTTTCTTTATGAGAACAGGGTGAGACAATCGATCGAAGCACTTCGCATAATCGGTATAAATAGCATCAACCTGCATACCATTATCCATTGAGTCAATTACGTAATCTGTAAAGCTAGCGAGATTCGAGACAACCGATCTTTTTTGCATGAAACCGTGCTGATTAACGGGTATACAATTTTTTAATAGAGGGTAAATTTGATTATGAACTATCAGCTCAAAAAGCTTACTAAAAACTGGTAGAATTGACACAGGCCTATATGTTTCAATTTTAGTTCTTGAACCACCCTTGTGAATAGGAACGATCAAAGCTTCCTTCCATTTCCGCGGAAAAACTCCTTCCCTGATGGATTTATTAAAGATGATTTGTAAAGGATGCGCTAAAATCGCTGCACATTTTTTCGCGAAAATAGGAGGAACACCATCACTACCTGGACCCTTTTTACAGTCTAGTGATCTTAAGTATTTGAAAACCTCATCCCTGCTTATTTTTATTTTAGAGATACTAGCGCAGTTTGGCATGGAGATATTCAAATTGTGGTCATTCAAATCACATGATTTTCTATAAACAGAACCAAAATATTCTAGAAAGGCCTCACATATATCACCTACCTCGTAATAAGATTTACCCTTAAACGTTACTCTTTTCGGTATATTATTAGTTCCTTTTAGTTCCTTAGCATACCGCCAAAAGGATTTTGGATGCTTAATAATGGATTTCTCACATCTAACTAAATAGTTGCGCCAACAATTACCCTGAATACGCTTTTGTCTCCGTCTAAGTAAAACAAAAGAATCATAATCCCGCGGATTCTTACTTTGCTTCCACAATCTATGATATTTATGCTTTTCATTAATTATTTTCACTAGACTTTTACTGTACCAAGGAGGATAATTACTAGATACCGTAGTGAAACTAGGTACGAAATCCTGGATTACTTTAGAGATTACAGAGTACATGAAAGCTACAGCGTCGTCCACACTACGACGTAGTAATTCTTGATCCCAGTTAATACCCTCCAGCTCCCTATAAATAGCGTCATAATCACCTTTGTTAAAGAGAATAATTTTTTTGGGAGGTTCATGAACCGGTCTATTCTGTAGCTCAGGTAGCATCATGGTAATAGCAAGGTGATGTGGCAAATCCTCTGATATTAATACTGATTCAGCGCGCATGATTCCTATATAACTATTACTAAACACCAAGTCTAAGTATTTACCGTTATCATTTGCAACGTGATTATATTGAACTAAATCAAATTCTGAAATCAAATCATAAAATTGTTGAGAAGAACCCTCAAGAGAACCTCTATAATTTAATGCATGTCCGGGACTGCCTGACCAAAGAAGCTTACTGAAATTAAAATCGCCTATCAAAAGGAAATGATCTCCCGTATAATGATTAAAAATGTCGCTTAAATAAAGACTAGCAGTATCCAGGACGGGATCCCGCGAAGAACGATTGCCCGGAAGGTAGACACATATCACATGTAAATCTAATTTTGCATTGATTGTTCGTGCTGGCAGGATTATGTGTACCGCTTCAAAGAGTGCCGAGTATGGTAGGGAAAAATCGACACCAACACTAGCACCAAGCTCGCGCTTTGTTAGCAGCATCACTCCTCCGCCACGAGCATGACCTGTAGCGATAGTATTACGGTCGCATCTAAATACATCATAGCGACTATCCGATACTTCGGTATCGTAAATACCATCCAATAGCCAGGTTTCAGCTATAGCTACCAAATCAAAGTTATTAGATAATAAGCCCTGTCTAAATTGTATCGTTTTACCACGGATACTTCGAGCATTTTGGTAATAAACAGTTAAATACGCCATTACTGAATAAGAAACATGATAATTATGATAATAAAAAAATTAAAACATGAATAATGAAAACGGTGATTATGACTAAGTTAAGATTTGAAATTATTATTCATAATACTACATGAGGCTACAGTATTCAGAATTAAAATGTTAATATTAGCTATAATAGATAACATAGATGCACAACAATAACATGAATCAATTGCTGTAGACACAATATTTACCAGGGTACATGTAGCGAGCGTAAAAAGATAGCGATGGAAAGTGATATTATTCATAAGTAATGTGAAATTGTCGTGTCTATTGTGATTATGTGTAGTGTGTATGAATGGATGAATGTATATAGTTTTAATATTGAAACTAATATAAATGATGCAAATAATAGTACAAAAAACAATTATACATATACTTAACTTATAAATAGTAATTAGTGGGTAGAATAACCGGCCAGTGTTTCTCAACTCTAATGCCGATGTCCTGTTTTTTCGTTGAGTGCCATTAAATCGTTCTCTGTCTTTATTTGAGAGGGTGGTGATGTATCGTTCTTCCTTACAAATATTTTCCCATTTCGCACCCATGAGTATTGAAACCCCAGCTGAGAGCAAGTTTTTCGTGTGGCCTTAAATAAAATTTTATTCTGAAAAGTTAGGTGTTCGTTTATATAAATGGATTTAGTTTCACCTCGGACGCCGATATCCGCAGAAGTACAACCCTTTTTTTTCCTTATTGCACTAATTAACTGATCTCGTTTCAGGATAGAACTCAGTTTTACGATGACTGGTTTAGGAAGTCCAGGGTTATTTTGTTTTATATATATGTTTTGTATATTTTAGTTTCCTATGTTCGACTTCTTGTTGAACGAACCACCATGCGTCCCGTGGCGACACCGTGCGCCCGAAATCATCCGACCTCGACCCGAATAGTTCCGAGTACAAGCTCTAAAGGCATGAAACAAAGCACAACCTATGGTCTAAACAGCGTATTCAGAATTATCTCCCGGACATTGTTGTTTATTTCGCTGTTTCTATGAATTCTTCGGCGGGCCGCATGCGGCCCGCGTGCCGCGGTCTGTGCATCAGTGGTTTAAGTGGTGCTACCTTATTTTTTGAGCAAAGTAACTGAATAATCACTTTATCATTCTCTGCCACAGATCGTAAATAAGCACAGGCTCCGTAAGCTTCTTCTGAAGCATCTGTGAATATATGCAATTGTAACTGCGTATATATATTTGCCATAGTATGCCTAGGGATCATAAGATTATTTAACTGTTGTAAGGAACTTATAAATTGCAACCATGATTTCTGTGTAGCTTCTGGTACTTCATCGTCCCATGAAAGCTTACACAGCCACAACCTTTATATTATGATTTTAGCATGTAAAATAGAAGGTGCGACTAAACCCAATGGGTCGAATAATTGTGATACTGTAGATAAGATATTTCTTTTAGTAATTTTTTTTTCTAAAACATCAAAACGTTAACCAAACTAAAATTAACAATCAGAACACAAATTCAGTACAGTTAAGAATCCTATTAACTAGTGTAATTGAGAATACAAAGAGAGAATAATAGAGAAATATAAAAATATATTAAGATTTTCCCAAAAAACATAATACCACTCCCAACCAAGGTTGTATCAACAGGTTTTCCAGGAACTCCTAACTCTAAAGACTCCATTTCTCTCCATTGAGTAGTTCCCATTTTTATTTTTTCATGCTCTTTACGAAGAGGTTCATGCAACTCTTCCAACGCTGTTGTCAGTATATTCACTAGCTGTGAAAGAGTTTTCCATGTTGCACTTATTACTCTTCTCTTCTCAATGTGTTCAAAGAATTCGGAATCAAAAAGATGAATCCTGTTACCACTGAAGCATGGAACAGTAGCGACTTGATTGTACACTCCTGATAACAACCCAGTTTGATATGCACAAGACATCTTTGCATATAATCTGGGAAGTTTTACCTTTTTGGTAAAAGGACTTGAATCTTATTGCCGGAAACATGTTCTTAATGCTTCTCTGGTGAACCATGTTGATATATCACTAGTCTGACCTAATATGCTTAGATCTTCCTTGTATGTTCCAAAAATGTTGTGGAATACAATCTGTGATGGTTTTTCTTCATCCATTTGGCCACGTCGCTGTCATGTATGCCTACTTAAATGTCTTTTAATTATTCGTTTAAAGAACGGTAAATAATATTGACCGTTTCTTAAAATAAATATTCTTTAGGTACACTAATCAACATGAGAAATTGAATTAAATAATATTAAATTGAAATTGAAATATGAAATTGAATTAGTAATAAAAGAATTTTTATAACAGCATCCTCAAGCCAGCATGAATGAATGCGTCTGCCAGGTTTTCCATTCGTTTTATAATTTCGAGTAAAAGGTTCCAACTCCTTCGAATACCGGTTATAATTCGAGAGGTCTCTTGTTGTAACAAAATAAGTTGAAATAGACTCCAGATAGGTATGTACGAGTCAAAACAATAAATAGAATAATAGTTATAAATAAACTTATACAAATCTAATTTAGGATTGTACGTTTTCTTTTCTAGCGATCCGTCTCTCCATAAGTCCGAATCCATCCGTCATTTTTCAATTATTTTACCGTCTTCTATATTTTAAATTTAAAAGATTCTTCAGCAAAAAATACAATATTAGTGTATACGACCTACTTATTATATATATACGAACGTAAAAGAAGTTTGTTATACAATATTTAAAATAATAATTTACCTATAGATGTGATGCCTTCGGAAAGCAGCATAAACACAATAAATGAATAAATGAGAAATAAAATAAAGTGAAATAAATATATATAATTAAGAGATAAAAAATGATTGATAAAACAATCATTACATCTTCTTTCCGGAAGGAAGTCCATTCTAATAAAACATGATGAGCACCTGATAAGCCATATTTTGACACAGGAAAACTCTTGTGTACCCCATATGCCTTAGATATAGGCATGTTATTGTGTCCAAGCTTCAATTCGTTAGTTCTTAACGAGTATGCAGAAAACATATCCAAATATAGGCCCATTGTTCCATACCAATTGGACTTGTCAGATATATCAAAATCTTTGTATTCAAGTCCATTCTTTCTTAATATTTCAATCCATTTCGTCGTTAGTGGATCAGTGGGCAAAAGAAAATCTTGGCTCTTGAAATGTATCTTAAAAGAGGTTGTTTTAGTCTTCTTTATCACGTTTGTCTCAACCCCTTTCTGTTCTTGCCTGTGAATGTTGTGAAGGGTGAAAATTATACTTATTACATGATTACCCACTGTAATGCATCTTCTAGCCTCCTCTCTCGATACTGTTTCATGTTGAACATCAGTCCATTTTATCAGGTGATTCTTTAGAAGGATCAGGAAAAGCCATTTTTAATATGTGTTCATACATTGACACTGGTGATGTTAAACCACTTCGTCGTTATGTGATTGGGGCTGAATAATTGAGGGGTGCCAAACCATAACGTTACAAGTGCCAGAAAAATTAATTTTCAGTAGACACATAAAACAGTTTTATTTGAAAAATAAAAAAACTAAATAATTATTACAATTTTTATTACAAAACTATCGTTTTAAACACATAAGCCAACACAATTTTTTTCAAATGTTAAATTAGAGAAATAACATTAAAAAATATAAAAAAAAATGAAAAGAACAAAACGTTTTAAGTGCCATCATTTATGCAAGTCATAACGTTGTAAGTGGTTGTATTACTTGCACATAATAAACTTAATTCAAACCTTCTTGATCTTTATTGTAGAAGGTTTTCGTAAAACAATTTGCTTTCTCCTGCTAAATACGGTAACATGGCTTGAATGTCTTTCTTTTTCTCGGCAGATAAAGGTATAGGTGTTTCTGCCATTTCAATTTCTAAGTCCTTAAAATTAGCCACAGTAACTCCAGGTTTCAGCACTGAAGTTTTAATCCATGGAGAAAATTCGCCGTAACTTTTCTTTGTCTGAACTACACCAAAGTTTTCAGCTGTAACTCGAATCATCGTAGCCGAAGATATCTGCAGCTTTTTAGTGTTAATCATCGCTTTAGCTATATTCATCCAATTAAAAAACGTTTTATTATCCACTATTAAGAATGGTTTTTTTTGGCAGCATTTGCAATAAGCTCAATAAGGTCTTTTGGAATAAGTGGCTTTGCCCGCTTTTTTGCTTTTTCAATAATCGCAAAATCACGATCGCACGCGAGAAAGGTATGGCCCTTCACAGGAAATTTATGAGTAATTTCCGAAAAGAACCCTTTTGCAATTAAAACGAGTAACATAACAAGTACAGCCTGGTTCTTGTTTTGCCCGCCACAGTTATCTGACCACAGAATTAATTTATCTTTATTTGTTTTGTCTTCTATTTCACTAAAAGTAAAAAACTTGTAAAGACAAGAAGCTATCTCGTTAGATCCCCTATGCCCGACTGTTTCATTCCAGAGAAACATGAAACCCTTTCCTTCATCCTCTAAATGACGAAGGCAAGCTGACGACTATAGTACATCTGTGTATGAGTTAATGTTGGAAGATACATCTGTTGCTCGAGGTCAAATTGTACCACTCGAACATCTGAATTTGGGCACCTGGAGTCTGTTCCATCCTTACTCATTAGTTCTCTTGCCATCTTAGCTTGCTTGTGGTGAAAGTCCAACTTTTGCTTAACAAGACTTTTTACTTCTTCTGTTGGTGTAGTATCTATTTCGATTTTATAAGAGTCACATGTTGGTCATGTGTCAACTCGTGGAGGCTTGAATGATAGATTGAACTCGGTCAAAAATATCTCATTAAACCATTGCCGAGACACAGGTGGCTGGGTGGATCCATCACGGTGCTTTTCTAAAAATCCTTTGTACAACTTAACCACACTAAGTTCTGTTGGGAGATATTTTCTATTAGGGGCGTAATTTCGACTATAATGGCTTTCTTGAGCTGGTATTGACTTTATGTAGTCGATAATCTTTTCTTTCCACTGTGACTCCCGTCTTTGTCTTTTCCCACCCCGTTTATCTTTTACAGATTCGTCGTTCCTAATAATCATTTCTGACAAAATCTGCACACGGCGTTGACTGACACCGAAAGTTTCGCAAAACGTCTTTTTACAAACCTGAAATAAAAAGGAACTTCAGACTACGGAAAACAAAATATTACACGAAACAATACCCTAACTGATAGACATCGAATTAAAACCCCCCAATAAATTATATTTAAGGGGTCCTAAGTTGCGTCCTCATCAGTAAAAAAATAATTACATGCACCCATACACACGTCAAATTTATAACACCTCTCTGTTTGCGTCGGGGGTTAAAAACAATAAAAATAATATAATAGTAACGCATACCTGAACTTCGGACATGCCTCTAATTACAAGAAAATATTTGAATGTGCGTTGTCGTCGGCTTTCCATTGCATCATCATAATTACCGTGTCTTCTTCTGTTTATTAAACATATACGAATGAGATTTTTTAGATAAATTTGCTGTTCATTATAATCTCCCAGATTCCAGAAGCTACGGAATAGTTTTTTTCGGCATTCCAATGTTAAACAAGTGCACGAAAACTGGCATTTACAAGATACCTAGAACAAAGTAAGCCAAATCTATAAGTACTTGTATGAAATATTGCTACAGCTATCATCTTTAAGTTAATATTATAATAGATAATGCTTATAACAATAACGAAATAATGCAAATACCTATATACTCATGCATATTATGTCTCCTAAAATTGTTTAGGTAGGTATTTACATTAACTTACTAAGTAAACATGAATATTTTGTTTGACATACCTCATTAGGCTCGCTTTTTTCGCATACTTGTTGATTTTTCGTATTCACATACTTTAAACCCCTATTTTTACAATCTTTTCTTATAGTTTTTTTCCATTTGTTTTGGTTTTTTACACGTTTTTTCGCAGATCCCGACGCAAACGCACATACTTCATCGGCCATTTTGAATGAACTGAATGTGCAGCTCATTTGGCACTTACAACGTTATGGCTTTCTATGTCCCATTATTAAGGGAAGAGGGAGCCACTGAGCTTTCATTTTTAAAGTGCAAGTAAATGCCGGCACATACAACGCGTTACTGCAATAAAACGTATTTGAGTTCGTGGGGCACTTACAACGTTATGGTTTGGCACCCCTCAATTATTGTGAAGAAAACTAAGATATTAAGGGAAAGGTACCTTGCGATGAGCTGAATGTTGGTCTTGATAATGTGCGGATCGATTCGAGACTTGCTCCTTTTACAGTAATTGCACTGAACCGGCGCCGGTTACCCCTTTATTATATTGAAGCGATGATGGCGCAGTGGTAGCGTGTACGACTTCGCGTCGATTGACGTGAGTTCGAATCCCTACAATGAGCCTGAGCTTTCGGTGAAGGAAAACATCGTGAGGAAACCATAGCATGGTGGTAGGGCATTTTCTAATGCCCGCCTGGCTAGCTACCACCCTCAAGTTGAAAATCTGCCGCCAAGCACCAATAGGTGTGTTCCGGCAGCCGCACTTGAGAGCCAGTCTTCCACTAGGTTTAGCGTGTTACCATCTTGGGCCGCATCGTCACTTAACATCAGGTGAGATTGTGGCCACTACGCCAAACCTACAACGATAAAAAAAAAAAAAAAAAAAAACTTTATAATGTTTTTAAAGTTATATTGAACTTTTTCTGTCACTTTCGATGTAACAACGCGTAAGTAAGTAACGGGCAGACACGAACCACAGATATCTTGTCTATTTCGAGGGGCGCGCGGAACCCTGCCCTTTGAGCCATCTCACGTCACGTCATTCTGGCGTGGACATCCTGGGGGGAGGGAGTTGAGCTGAGCATTCCCTCTCCTCTGTACTCTTCTGGGTGGCAGAGCAGGACCATCATCCCTGGGCTGATCAATCGGAAGTCTTGCTAGCTTCAATACTGGGCGCTGCATCGTTCCATTGGCCGTGTGTAATTCCACTACACGGGTAACTCCATCTTTCCCGGGCAGAGTGCGGATGATTCTTCCCATCTTCCATTGCAGCGGGGGCAGGTTGTCTTCCTTTATAAGAACTAATTCGCCTACTTGGGGTGGAGCTGATTTTGAGAGCCACTTGGAACGTGTCTGAAGGGTGTGAAGATAAGTGCGAGTCCATTGGGACCAGAAGTGTTGAGAGAGAGCTTGAATGAGTTGAAATCGCTTAAGAGCCGACATTGATCTATTATCAAAGGATGGTTCAGGAAAGGCAGTAAGAGGGTGACCAATAAGAAAGTTACCGGCTGTGAGAGGTTCGAGGGCGGAAAGATCAGAGGAAAGAGAGCAGAGGGGTCTGGAGTTGAGGACAACCTCAATCCTTGTTAAGAGGGTGGAAAATTCTTCAAATGTGAGTCGTTGCTCACCAATAATTCGATATAAAAGTTGTTTGGTAGATTTTACCGCGGTTTCGTGTAAACCTCCAAACGAGGGCGCCGAAGGTGGGTTAAGCCACCATGTTATGTGCTGGTTAGGGAGTTTGTGTGCGATTTTATCATTATTAGATGCAAGGAAATTTTGAATGTCTATGAGCTGATTTCTAGCATCTACATAATTTGTGCCGCAATCTGAGCGGATAAGGTGGGGACACCACGTCGAGATACAAAACGTTGCAATGCCGCCAGAAACGCATCCGTGGAGAGTTCAGAAACTGCTTCGAGGTGTACTGCCTTTGTGGCAAGACAAACAAAAATACAAAAATAGCCTTTAAGGAGCTTTGCATTACGTAATGTGCTGAATTTAATTAAAAATGGGCCAACAAAGTCGGTTGACACTTGTGCAAAGACTGGCTGTGAGCTGACTCTGTCTGCAGGTAGATCTGCCATAAATGGAGCTTTAAGCTGTGGGCGACATTTGAAGTAACGTACACACTTGTATACACGATGTCTAATAATGCGACGAGCTGAGAGAATCCAGAATTGCTGGCGTAATATGGCATGTAATGTGTCAAAACCTGTGTGGCAGTGTATTTTGTGGTAGTGGTCAATTATGAGATCGACAAGTGGGCTAGAACTGGGTAAAATGAGAGGGTGCTGAGCTTCGTATCTAAGGGTTGTGTTAGCTAAGCGACCACCTACTCTGAGCAGATCGTCCTTTAAGAATGGTGAGAGACGTTGTATTCGCACCGTGCATTGTTTGTTGTTTCGGAGACGGTGGATATCCTCGGCAAACATGTTGTGCTGAACTGAACGCACCCAGTGTAAGAGGGCTTTCTTGCGTTCGCCGACAGTGATAGGACCCATGATACGAGCATCGTGTTTGATGCGACAATTGTGAGCAAAACGCTTAATGCAGGCGGTTACTTCTATCAGAGTGTCAAATGAGCTAAATCGCATGAGTAGCTCTGTATCCAGGTCGGGTACAGCAATGTGAGCTACCATTTTTCTGGGTTTAAGTCCTGGGAGCAGATGATGACCTATACCTGGAGGCATAGTAAGCCAGGTATCTGGCGGGGCCTTAAGCCAGTCAGGTGACCACCATAGATCGTGTTTTAGAAGATCTTGAGCGGACATTCCTCTGCTAGCGCTGTCAGCGGGGTTTAGAGGCGACGTTACATGTCTCCAGATGGGTTTACATGTAGTGGCTTTTATGGCAGAGATCCGGTTGTCCTCAAAAACTTGTAGAGATTGAAGAGGGGTATTTAACCAGGCGAGAACTATGGTACTGTCTGACCAACAGAAATGGCTTTGAATTTGAATTTGCGTAGAAAGCTGAGCAGACACTCGGGAAATTAGTTGAGACAAGAGATGGGCGACTGATAGCTCCAATTCTGGGATAGTCTGGCGATTCTTTATAGGAGCCACCTTGGATTTGGAAGCGAGGAGATTGACATGTACTTTGCCAGCGGTTTCTGTCTCATGGAGATATACTACCGCAGCGTATCCAGATTCGGATGCGTCTGCAAAGCCGTGCAGAGTATAGGTGGAGTTTTTGTTTGAGCAGACCTTTCTGGTCAGCTGGAGAGCAGAAAGCTTAGGTAAGTCATCGAAAATATGCTGACACTGAAGAGTGAGCACGTTAGGAGTCGGTTCATCCCAATCCAGTTTCAAAGTCCAGAGATGCTGTATTAATAATTTTGCGCGGAATATGACAGGGCTTATCCAACCATTCGGATCAAATAAGCGTGCGACAGTGCTGAGAATGGGTCTTTTTGTAAATTTCTCCAAGACCGGGATTGAAATGCTATAGGTGAACATGTCGATCTGTGGTATCCATTGCATACCAAGTACCTTAATGGCATTCGTGTCTGGGCAGAGATCGAAATCTTTAGGCATATCACACTGATCGTCTGGGAAACGGTCTAGAAGTTCTCGGGAGTTAGAGGTCCATTTTCGCAAATTGAATCCACCTAGGGCCAATAACTCGATGAGTTCGGTCTGCAGAGCCTGAGCATTTGCGACTGAGTTGTGGCCTGTTAAGATGTCATCAACAAAAATGGAACGGGTGAAGTATGTTCCTAAACATCATCTTGATGTCTCTGCTGAATACTACCTGGTGTGTGCGAAAGTTGAGTATAACATTAGTGATGTCTCGCTGAAGAGATTGGCCAGTGTGCACAGTGTGACAGTCATTAAGACTAATTCCGTTCGAACTCTTACAGCTGCCATCAAATACTGTGCGGAGCTTCTCAGAATTTGCCTTGAAAATACCATGGTGTGGTATGTAGAAGTGGGGCTTATCAATGAATGAACTTGGGTGACAGAGAGTTATATGGCCTAAGCAAATGTATTCCTGCATGAATTCAATATATTTCTTGCGAAGTGTATGATCTCTTTGAAGTTTGCGTTCCAAGTTGAGGAACCGTCGTAAAGCGATACCATGTGTCGTGCCGAACTTGGGCGCGTCTTGGAGAAAGGGTAGTGATACTATGTATCGACCTGATGAGTCACGGGTTGTGGTGGAGCGGAAAATCTCTTCACATTCGTCAGGAGCTGAGTTGACCTTGAAATGACCTTGGACTTCCTCGACTTCCCAGAATCTTTCAAGAGCAGAATGAACCTCCTCAGTTGTATGTTGAGGTTGAAAAATGTCAGTTTTTATTTGTGCTGAGTTTACTTGAGTCTCTGGTTTGGTATATTGATCATTAATGGGACCTAAAAGTGCAAAATTAAAAATCGTGCCAAAGGCTATAGATCAACCGGGGCCTAAGAAAATTTTGGAGCCGTCTAAAATTTGACCAAGCACATCAGAACCCAATATCAGGTCAACTGGAGCTGGTAAATTATAAGAAAGATCCGCTAATGGGAGCCGAGGGTTGTTAACAGAGGGGGTGAATTTTTGCACCTTAGTCAAAGGCAGAAAGCCTGTTAACTTTTTTAAAATGTATGCGTTTACTGTGATTACTGGGTGCTCTGTGTGAACGGGGCGGAATGTTATCACAGCAGATGAGCTGGAATTTTGAGAGTGCTGGTTACCTATACCTGCTATTTTTAATTCTGTGTGCTGGAGAGGGATATGCAATTTTTTAGCCATATCCTTAGTAAAATCAACATTGAACCTGTATCTAACAATGCCCTTGCTCTATGGAAATTTCCATCACTGTCAGCTAGCTCTAGTGACACTGTCGGTAATAAAACTGGTGCCTCATGGGTAGTGTTGAGCTGAGAATGATCAGAAATGCATGTGTCATTTGTTAAAAATGACTTATTTTTGTAAAAAATTCTTTTATCTATATGTGCTGATTTGTCAGGGTAATTATTATTTAATATTGTGGGGTTGATAAACTTAGCCATGCGTAATGAGTGTGTATGTGTGGGCTGAGTGTGTTTATGTTTTTGTGAGTAGTGTTTCGTTGACAGTCACAGTTACCTGCGCATTTGTCTTGTGGAAGAAGAGCTGGGTGTGGGTGAATGTTGTCTGTCTCCAGTAGAAGATTGTTGCTGTTGTAAAGGGGAAGTTTGTCTGGCGTGTAATGAGCTGGGTTGTGGACGATGGTGTGGTCGTTGGTGTTGTTGTGCTTGTAGTGAAATGGGTAGAAGATGTGCTGAGGTATGTGTGGGAGAAGTAGCCCCTGGCCGATGCAGAGAGGTATGTGATTCTCAGCACCACACTCCTTGCACTGGCCACTACTCTTACACTCATTTTCATAGTGCGGGCCAAGACAGCGACGGCATCGTTCACGTGCATTAATAAAATCCCAACGACCTTGTATGGGCTGATTATTATATTGCCTACATGCAATTAATTTGTGTCCCTTCACCATGCACCATGGGCAATAATAATTGCTAAAGGGTGGTGGTGAGGTATGAGCTGAGGGTAAGGTGTGAGCTGAGGGTAAGGTGTGAGCTGAGGGTAAGGTGTGAGCTGAGGCTGAGTTGTGAGCTGAGGGTGAGGTGTGAGCTGAGACCGACAAGATGGGCTGCACAGGCTGGAACCTTGCTGAGTGAGCTGAATCAGTGGGCAGAAAACGCACACGAGGACGTTGAGTTACATTTGGTTGGGATGTCTGTCTGCCTGTATTGGTAATAAGCGGAGATGGATGACGAGAGGGCTGAGGAATATTTGCTCTTTCAGTTTCCTGGTAGCGTGAGTGCTATTCCAGGAAACTGATAAGATCCTTAAGGGTGGGCAGATCATCATCAGATCCATGCTTACGTTCAAAAAGTGAGCGGAGCTCCCCTTTAAGCTTTCGAACTGCGATTGACACAAAAACATAATCACAGTCCTTTAAAGGGAGGTTTAAATTATGAAGAGCAGATTGAGCGGAAACAAGGGGTGTTAAAAATGTTGACCTAATGTCTGAGCGGGATGTGATGGTTGGAAGCTCCAGTATGATGTCCACAAAACGATCAATGAGGATCCGCCTATTTTCGTAGCGCTTAGTTAGAATATCTAAGGCTACTGTGTAATTTTCAATTGTAATCTTAAGGTGGGCTATCATACTGAGCGCTTCACCTGAAAGACAGGAGAGCAGATAGTGCAGCTTAACAGCATCTGTCAAGTTCACTATGGCTCCCTTGAAACTTTTAAAAATAGTAATGAATGAGGGCCAGTCCTCTAATTTAGAAGTGAATTTGGGCAGTTCTATTTTGGGCAGAACAGACGCTGGTGTTGAAGACGAGGAGGGCTGAGGGAAAATAGGTTCAGTAGTTTTTTGAGCTGAGTTAATTTTTGCTTTAGCGACATACACTTCTGAGTATGCATCGCATGCTACTCTGTAGTGCTGACTGTATTCTTCTTCTCTGTATTCTTCTTTCTCATCCAAGCCTATGCTGTCCAAAATTTCAAAATAAGCCTCATCCAGCTTACTCTTTACTTCATCTAGCTTGATGAAACGGCCATCAAAATCTTCAACAGTGTAGTTAGATGTATCACCTGAGCTGATTGCTGTCGCAATATCTCTTAAGTGTGTTATTGCCCTAACTGCTTCACGGAACTTAGCGGCTTGTGACTTGGACGGCATTGCAACAATTAAATTATACTTCAAAATATAAAAGAAAATCAAGAAAAGAAAAAACAGTACACTACAAACAGTGTACTAACAGGTACACAAAAGTACAAAATTAATACTATGAGCAGAATAAATACCAATTATCAAATAAACTAAGAACTAAAGTTACAAGTATTTATAAAAGGTGGGTATGTGGTGAAAATGTGCAGTTAAAAAATGTGTAATGTATGTATTGTGTATGTGTATATGTATAAAATATTGTATATAACTATATAATGATGTGTTTATAAAAAGAAAAAGTTTAAATAAGGTAAAAATGTTTTAAAGTTAATATTATAACTTTAAAAGTTATATTGTAGTTTGTAAGTTGTAGGACAAGGGAAAATATTTACAGGAATGTTAGACGCAACAAAAAAAATCATATTTTGCATTTTCTTTGTAGTATCCGATGTAGAAGGCGAAATTTAAGCCAGCAGTTGTTGGCGACTTCCTGCGGGTTTCTGTCTCGCATAATACAAAACGCCTGACACATTTAACTACTGAAATAAGAACTATTAATAAAAGTATACTGAAATATGCAATAATGCTGTATAAAAAGCGTTTTATGTATTTGCATATGCAAACATGCACATGCATATAATCCGATGTATACTTATGAATAACATAAGTTGGATTACGAATTGTTTGGTTGTAGGAATTTATATCCCGGATTTTAGCGCACCGGTATTATTCATCTACTATTTTTTACCCACATAGTAGTTCCGCTCTATAAAGTTATCAAGAGTGTTAGTTCGAACTCCAGCTGATGCATGAGATGTAAACATGCTCTCTCTAAGCTGGTTATAGTTCGCGTGTACGACAGGTTCGAAAAGTCCATCCATTGTAAAATTATGGTTCAGGCTGGCATTCCAACCTCCTGGACCCTGTCCTGCTGGTGTAGTACAGCGAAATCCCCTAGCCATGTGTGCACCTCTATCAATTCGCCGGCGGTGAAAACACTATGTTGGCCTGGTTTGCTGTGGCTGAACCCTGGGCACCGAAACTATGTATTGCTACGTTTCTAGAGTATAACGGAATTTGAGCGTTGTTAACTGGCCCGGTTGTCTCAACGAAAGTTAGGTTAACTATTACTACTTTTATAACTATTACTAGTTACTTATGCTGAACCTTCTCCATTAAATTAAGCCCCTTTTCATTTTGTAAGCTACGGTACTCTTTCATCTTAAACCGATCTTTCATTTCGGCGAGTACAACGTATACACGGTTCTGGACCGTTTCTGATATTCTCATATTTCTTGTATACCGATGATCTACAAACTCCGATAATAAGTAATCAAAATGAAAGGATAGTAATTTAGGTTCCATTTTGTCCCTTCAAAATTGGTCATATTTTTAGTTTACTTTCCTCAACCCATACAGCCAACAAACATTTTGCGTATTTACAAATACACTGGGCTTGGAAGAACCGATCAGAGTTTTTGTTCACACATATTTTTACAGATTTATTGTTTTTCCTCCATAAATGCATCTTACGTTGTATTGCAGCATCAATCCCAATTTTAAAAGGCGCTACTGCGCACTTTATTTCATTAATGTCATCAGCAACTGTTTTTGCTAAAAACCAAATTGCTTAAGTGGTTTAAGCGAAAATTTACCTAAATTGGTTGGCGAAAATATGGATGACCAAACTGCATAGGTTTTAGGAAAAAGAACCAGCTTGTGAAAAAAAGGAAAGATGTACGATACTTTCTTTTCTGCAAGACTTGCTGCGAGCGAGAACTGTCCACAATTCACAACACAAACACAAAGTATTTCTCCTACGACGGCGGAAGCGCGTGAGATAGAGCCGACACGAATCAATGTCAATTGCAAGTGACACATATAACACTGACATTATGATATGTGCGGGAGCGGGATGGGGGTACGGAGTACACCAACCGATATGGCGTTAAATAGGCGCAACCACAAATTTTTATGTATATTTATCAAAATGTGGACGCTAGTATTTTTAATTAAATTATTGTAAAATGTATCTTATATTTCCGTAACTTTAATTTGAAAATCTAAATCAAAGGAGCTTTCAGTTACACTATCATCGTAGCTATGACTTTCATCGTTCCAAATATCAGAATCGTCGTCATTATCGGAAGATTTATTCATGGAATCACATAGCACACTCTTAACTTGCGTTGGAATTGATTCTCCAAGGAAACATGTCAGTTTTAGATAACCATCTAATATCAGCCAGCCATTATTTTCCGCGCTGAACTTGATACAATCCGGCTCAGTGGCATTTAACCACATCGAAGTTACAAAGATTTTCAGCACAGTGGAATGTGCGTTGAGTCTAAACCTTTAATTATTTTCATTATTTTGTTTTGAAGCGTACATTTTTTTAATTAATAAAAATCTTGCGGCATTTGACACTATGGGAGTCTATACGTAAGTCACGTAAACTCTTGGACTGTATCAATTTTGGTTTCATTAAAGATGTCAGCAGGATTCGTGAAAGACGAAAAAACTTGTTGTATTTGTGGGTGCTTCATAAATACATTCTAAGGCCTTCAGGCCTAACTTTCCCTTTGTTGAAAAATGCAGCCGTGTAGTCGCAACCCGTGTAGGCGTGAAAAGCGGGAAGAGCAAAGCATAAAATCGCGCCTAATTTTATTGATAAAGTCCGTACAGTTTATGTAAACTTCATCCTTATTATTACTTTTGTTTGATGAACTGTTTGCCAACCAAATTTGCAAATTAGGAAATTTTTGCATGTTACCTAATAAAATTATTAAAACATCAGTGTCTTCTGTTTTTACCAAAACTTTTGAATTTTCAGGTACTTATATGGAAAACAATTCTCGTATCAGCTTCTTCATGCTAATTCAGTTTCTTCAGTTTTCACTACGACATTTCTAGAAGAACAATATGAAAGACATTGCTCTTTAACAGTAACATTTTTTTTTCCTAATACTGTAGCAAAAGAATTTTGAAGTTCGTTATCTACCTATGTACCTGGACCTGACGTTAAACACCTGGCGATTTGAAAGAACGCAGGTAAAATGTTAATTAAATAAATAAAAAACAAAAACATATTCCCTGAAAATATTTATATTTTAACACAATAATTATGATCATCTACATAAAATGTATGGCAGGAGTTTTCTGACTGGAATACTCCAGCAATTTTTAAGCCACCGGAGTTATTTGATTCATTGGTCACTTCAACGTCAGAGTCACTACTTTCGATTTCACTGTCACTGGCCAAATTAATGATGAAAGGCTCGTCTAAGTATACATATCTACTTCTATACTCGTTTTCAAGTTTTTTTACGTGATTGCAATGCTTTTTCCATTCATTCACTGTTATATTATTGAAGGCGTCTGCAATCAAAGAAGGCATTTCAGAATTTGATTTATTAATGTTCTGATTAGCTACGTATCGTTTCAATCGAGCTCCAAATCATTTCGATTACATTTAAGTCGCAATGGTATGGCGGTAATCTTAACACACTATGTTCATTCTTTTTCAACAGTTCGTCTATTTCGTATACAGGTTTTGGTTTATATCTTTTAATGAGTTCGTAGATTTACGGTTTTGTATACTGTTCATTAAATTCTATATTAATTTTCGTCAGCCACTGCTGCATCTCGGCCTTTTTATGATTTGTATAAAGAATTTTGTTTATGCAAATGCTATGATGGGGTATTATCCAATGTAATCAGTGTTGGCTGATATAAATTAGGTAGGAGTTTATCGGTCACCATTTTTTGAAATTTTCATTCTACTCATTACGTCGTGATAATCGCCACTTTTTGTATTTCATTGAAACACTAATAACGCATTTTCCACCATACCTGCTTGTCTTCCCGCATGAACAATTATCGATCTGTTTCCCTTGAAGAATGGGTTTAGCACACCATCAACTTCATCACTCTGCCAACAGCATCAAGCTGTATGAGATGCGTGAATATAGGTCTAGTCCAAAAATAAGACAGGTTTTTTTCACCTCGTTCATTATCTTTAATGTTTTGAAGATAATTTGCTCTCCATGCTGAAATATCATTTCGTTATATTAGAATTACACACCTGAGTTTTCTTGGAATTGAACTCAACAAAGTTACTTGCTCCCCATGTGGATACACGTTGCAAGCATTGGTTAAGTTCAATGACAAGTTCCTCCCGTGTCTTTTCTGTTTCTTCCCGACCACATGAAGGCTTGCTATAATAACACCCATGAATAGTGCTGTCATCTGTATGTCATATGTCAATGAGTATGACCTAAAGATAACATATCATTGATATGCATAAGAAACAGAGTAGGCGAAAGCACAGAAACTTGACTTCTCGTATAATATAGCTTGTGTGTTGACGATAGAATAGTGGATGAAGTACTAGGCTAATGTTTTATATATGAGTAATTGTTTTATTGTAGAATATTATTAGATACTTTACTAGCTACTTAGTACTTTAAAATAGGCTGGAATTAAAAATACATAAAGTTTATTTGAGCATTATTTTTTATTTAGATCATAAAATATAAAATAGGTTGTAACTAAAAACTTAGCTAAGGTGACACGCTGTTCATTAATCGTCTTGAGTCACGTCATGGAAGCCAGATGACGATGCGGTGTTGGTTTTACAACTGGATGCTATTTCATCATCACTTTCGTCCTCGCTTGAGGAGCTTGCATTAAAATCATCATCATCATCAACGCGAATGATAAATGTTTCCGTCATCAGGTCGACAAAATGGTAATTTTTGTCGGTACTCTTCAATACTTTTAACTTTACTGCACATTTTTTCCCATTCATTTCTCCCATCATATTTATCTTTTCATTCACTAGTTCAGTCACGCGGGTGATATTCCAATTAACGTTTTTACTTGCTAAGTGACGTTTGATCTGTGGCCATGTCATCTCAATCGGGTTGAGATCCGGGTGGCACGTGGTGGTAACCAAGTTTGCATGTCTGCTTTTCGACTGTTTGAAGTTGGGGCAGCGTCAAGTTGCTTTTTGTAGTAGGACACATTGTCTTGCACGTATTTCAATTCGCAGTAACAAGAATTAACACGTTTTTCAACTTGAGTGGGCTATTTATAGTTATATATTTTTTTCCTATTAGAGACATCTACTTATTAGCTGTGGCATTTAAATCTGAAAGATAATAGTTTCCAATTTAAAAATGACATATCCCTTAAATGCATGTATTATTCTGACCCCTTGAAATAAAATATATCTTGTAGACTTGTACATTCTAATGTAGGAAGATATAGAAAGAAATAAAAAATATATTATTTTTTATACTATTTTATTAAAAAACGTTATGTTGCAGATATACAACATCATGCATTGACTTACATTAATTACATATGGAACTCTTTGAAACAATGCTTGGATTTAGTAAGGCAAAGGGCTACTCCACACTTCTTACACTTTGTTTGTGTGTATTCCTTACACCTAGGCATTTTGCACCTGCTGCGAACACATTCATCGGGCCAGTGACCAACATTATCTGTCCTTATGTCTTTAGGTGGAACATGTTGAACAGGCCCTCGCCTTTTTTTGGCTTGAAGTTCCATTTCAACACTGTTACTGGTGCGGGGCCTTCCTTGTTTGTTACAGAATACAGCTGCATTATTGACATTGGCTAACACCTCAGCTAGTTCCAGTCTATAGTGACACAAATTTAGAATTGATGATGGAGCTTCATTTCTTTTCAAATATTTATAAACCAGCCAAGAATTTATTACTGTCATGTCCAATAAGTGATAGAAGATACGTTGGTACCACTTCCGACTTCTCATTCCTATGCGATACCTACCAATGAAGCTGTCCATGAGGTCCACTCCGCCCATATGGGCATTGTATTCCTGTATAATGTGGGCAAGAAATCTTGACCCTAGTCTTATTCGCTTTGTCAAACCTTTCTACTTGGGAGACAGGTTCTGCTCCAAAATTATGAAGATAGGAAAGTGACAGCTTTATTGTCCTTCCAAGTTACAGCTGTCAAATCAACACCATCAAAGCTAGTCATTCGCTCTACATAAGTTCCACGGGGAACGGATTTTTTCATAAGTGTTTTTTTGTCAGGTAGTTTGCAATTTACAAGTCTGTTGTACTGTACAGTGCCTAGACTGTAGATTCCTTGTTTGGCAAGATGGGCAACTAGTGGCACAGAGGTATAAAAGTTGTCAAAATGTATAATATGATTTATATGCCTTGGGGCACCTCTGGATAGCCGGATAACAATATTTCCTACTGGCCCAAAATCTGGCTCATCTTGAAACCGCTCATTCTCTGGACCAGTGTATATCTCAAACTTATGAGCATAGCCTTTTACACTGCACATTACATATAATTTGTGTGGTTTATTTGGTAGGTACTGCTTCATAAAGTGTGCTACAAAGGTAGCACACATCTGCTCATCAATTGATAGCCTTTGCTCCATAGGAACTGATGCAAACTTTTCATTGAGATGGCTAATTATAGGCCTTATCTTATGGAGTCTATCATGTCGCAGATGTTTTCCCTTTGAAAATGTTTTTCATTGTTATTGAAATGCAGAAATCTGCGAATAGTCTCAAATCTGTTGACAGTCATTGTCTTCTTGATTGGTTCAAAACCTACAGTATTAGAACAGTAAAGCCGGACGTTGGGATATTTTATGATTGACATAAGTATCAGTATTGCAATGAACTCTATTAGTTCAGTTTCAGCCAAATTCAAGGGTTTTGTCACATTTTTTTAAAAGAGTAAAGAATAGATTCTTCCACTATTTTCTCAAGTATTTCAGATGTTAGAAAATATGAAAAAATACTATACGGACTACCCGTAGCAGCTTGATCCCTCAGTTCTGGTGGGGTAAGTAGTGCTGCCAAGAAAAGCAGTCTGGTCAGAGTTCAAGACTAACTTTTTTACTTTCCAAACAAGGCCTTTCATAGTTGCTCGACTGCCTTGATTTGTGGAGGGAAATGGAATCTGAGGCACTTCTCCGTCTACAGGGGTTTCATTTATCAATGTTGGGTCTTCTGCCATGAGCGGATCATCACCACACTCATCGTGTTCCTCCTCTACCAGACTCTCAAGATCGTGATGTAAATCTTCTCGATTTTCATTAGAAACTTCATGGTCTTCTGCATCTGACTCCTCAAGATCATCTTCAGACCTTTCACCGTAGTCAATTAAGGCCAAATATTGTTCTATCTCCCTTGAATTCATGGTTGCAACTGCAAAACAATAAAATATATCAGATCATAGATATGGGCATACTGTCTGTACTAACTGCATAGTGTTGCAGATTTACATCAAAATAGAAGCAATTTTGTACAAAATCCAAAATGCTATTGTCCTAATCAATTACTGTACCGAAAAGAAGATGAATTATTACAATAAAATAAAAAAATGCACTTATTTACCTTCGAAAATCAACTATTTACTCCAAAAACACTATTCCAATTTTCACCTGCTATAAATTTCCGACAGTCAATGCTTTGTGAATGTCAAGATGGCATTTGACAGACGCGAAAGAAAAAAGGTGCTAATAGTAGTAATTCTACAACAGTATGCGTTGCGCTCATAATAATGATTTGGTAGCCGTGTTAGTGGTATGTTGCTGTTTTACGTCGATATGCATTTAAGGGCATATGCATTTATAATATCCCATAAAAATACGCTAGTCACAAAAATTAAGGGATATTAAAAAAAACACATTTTTTTCATGACTTTCAAACACCTGTAACATGGAGGAAAATGGTCATGGAGAGGCCATCGGAAGAGGCGTGAAACAAGGCGACCCGCTGTCTCCAAAACTATTTATATCTATTCTAGAGTCAATAATAAAAAGATTTAACTGGGAAAAGACAGGATTTAACTTCAATGGCAAGTATTTATCCCACCTACGCTTCGCAGATGACTTAGTTCTGCTGTCAGAATCTAGCACACAATTACAAACGATGATCGACACACTAAACACAGCCAGTAATCAGGTAGGATTAGAAATTAATCTTTCGAAAACAATGGTCATGACAAATAGTATACACAGAAGAATATCAGTGGACAATGAAACTCTGAAATATACAGAGAATTACATCTACCTTGGAAAACAAATTGGCTTCAATAGAAAACAAAATGAACTAGAAGTAGAACGAAGAGTAAAAAATACTTGGAACAAGTACTGGTCCTTAAAAGAGATATTCAAAAGTAACATGCCAACAAATATCAAAACAAAAGTCATGATGTCATGCCTCTTACCTTGTCTAACCTACGCATTTCAAACTTGGAAATTTACATCCAAATTAAAAAGCAAAATCACTACCTGCCAACGCGGATTAGAACGAAGTATGCTCAATATTAAAAAGATGCAAAAAATTCGTCACACAAAAATTAGAGAAACCACCAAAGTGACGGATGCTCTAACCTACGCTAAAAAACTAAAATGGAAGTGGGCTGGGCACGTAGCGAGGCTAAAGGACGAGAGATGGACCAACAGGGTAACAACGTGGAAGGGTCCAATTGGCAAACGCCTCAAAGGCAGACGAGTTGATAAAAATAGCTGGTACCTGCTGGCCGCAAATAGCTCAAGATAGAGACAGATGGGGTTCTTTAGAGGAGGCCTTCACCTTCAATTGAGCAGGGGTTCATGCTATCAAACTATTATATATGTAACTATCTAGATTTAAACATTTCTCTTAAACTACACTTAGTTTAAATACGTGTAAATAACTTCTTTTTTTTTCAAACTATGTATGTTATCCTCTTTGCATGAAATAAAAGGCTTATTCTTATTATTATTATAACCTCTTAGTAGTCTGTGGGTGTGTCCATATTTACTTTAGTGAGGATATTTATATGTAATAATAGTATTCACCATAAATTCCAAAAATCATAAAGGTACTTCAAAAAGTAGTGGATTAACAAAGTTACGTGTTGTACGTTATACAATAACAATCTTGCTACCGCCTAAACTAGATAAAGCTGTGTTTTCAGTGCATAGATTTCGCCAGTGTTGTTACCATGAGTAAACAAACAAATAAACGCAGTATTGTGAATTACGTAGGTCAGAGCCGGAGGATCCAAGTTAAACCAAAAATACTTTAAACTTAATTTATTTTAAATTACAAACTAGACTAAAACTAATAAGATGTGACTGCTGCCGATGTTAGGTTCACAGTACCATTCAATAATTATTACAAACTTAATATAGTAAGGAAGGAGTCGGGTTGCCCAACGTTTCTTCTACCGAAATTGCTGACTCAATCTCAGGTGCACCGTGGGACTGTGAACGGAACTCGGTTCCATGTTTACTCTCGGTCAGCAATTGTGATTCGTTGCGATGGCGTAACATGTGAATAAAAGTCGTCACAATATTTAAGATGCACTAAATGAATAGCGCTTTGTTTATTCTTGTTCTTTGTTACAGTGGTTCGTAATAACAATGTTGTTCTTAATAACGTTCTTAATTTCTTGTTAGTAGTTGCTTGTAGATTCGCTGCTTGCTGTTGCTGGTGTTTCTCGAACTGATCGTACTACTGTCGCCCTCTCTGCTATATTTAACCTCGCCCTTTGCCTCGCAGCCGGTCGTGCGAACATTATTCTAAAATTTTCTTACATAAAACAAACTAGCTATATTCTATCATATTCAGTTAGCGCCTACACATTATTATATCTTATTCAGATTATCAGTTCATATTCATACACATACATTATTTCTAATACGTATTTATTAACCTTATTGCTAACACGTATTATATTTATTCGTTCAATTTCATCCTAGTCTATTACAAAATGTCTTATATTAATTATTTATTTGGGGCTCGCTGTCCGCAACACACAGTGTATAAGAACTGGTGATTTATGAGCAGTAATCTAGTGAATGAAAAATTTTGCTCCAAAACAGCTTTACTCATAGTCGGAAAGTATGAGTACAACTCAACGGATTCTTAGAATGTCAGTATTTAAAGAAAATACTTTTAACTTAAAAAATAGGAATAACTACTCAATTGATAATTATCCCATGTTTGTGGCTACAGATATGTTAAGATTTGACACCTTTATTTTTGATATTTTCTTATGGTCGACATAAAATACTTTAAAGTTTTTTATTATCTGATGTTGTAAGCTTGGTTCTCTTGATATAATTGTAAAATATAGTCCCTTTTAGCCATTTTCACAGTATAATTAGATGCGGAGGTTCAAAAAGTGAAAAATGTTCTTTTACATAATTTCAAAAGTTTCTTATTTTTAAATTAATTGTTTTCGCCATGTGTCTCCAATTAACAATTTGTGGCACCTTGATCGCACAATGTGGCTATCATGATGAATCTGGCATTTTGCAGTTCTGATATTACTTTTTACATCAATATTTTAAGATTAATACTAGGAGAGGACTATACCTACAACAAAATGTTTAAGCAATTGGTTACTTATAGTTTTTAACAATCTCCTTTAATATGGACACAGGTACGTGATCAGGTTTACCTTTTTGTGTCAATTCCATTGGTAACAAATCCATTTATACAGTCTTTTGTCGTTTATAATCAAAAGGTTAGGTAACAGCGATTTTCTTTAATTGTTATTAATTCAATCAATTTTATTATTTATTATAATATCGTATTAGCAAGCAAATTTAAGCGGCTCAGTGTAATTGGAGACGAAAAACAAATATTTACTTAGCCATCTGTACGATTGTGGACCTTGTGTATATAAACTCAAAGCCTTAGAATTTCTTCTTTTTTAAATCTTCTCCACATTTTATCTTTACGAATTTCTCTAAAAAATCCTTACAGTAAATAGTGTATGCCAATGTTGTAAACTCTTTCAAGCATTTCGGAAATGTCTCGTTTATTGATTGATTTAGCGCTTTCAGCAATCGCGATGTATACCAGGTGTACCGGAAAGTTTTTACCGGATGCTTAAATGAAAAGACACATAATTAAAAAATGTATTAAAAATGGTATTTATTCAAAGTATTGGCCATTCGATTCTACACACTTTTTCCATCTTTCTGGCAAATGATGAATGCCATCCCAAAAGAACTGCTTGTCGTTTGAGCGGAACCATTCAACGACCCATTTTTCGACTTCTTGGAAATTTGCAAAGTGCTGCTCAGCCAGTGCGTGCCCCATTGATGCGAAAAGGTGATAATCGGACGGAGACAGGTCCGGAGAGTATGGCGGGTGTGATAATACGTCCCATCCAAGCGATTTTAATACGTCTTTCACCGGTTTTGCTGTGTGTGATGGTGCATTATCATGCAACAAAATCACTTTACCGTGTCTTCGGGTACGTTTTTACCTGTACAGACTTCACAAGGGCTTTTATTATTCAGTCCTATAACAACATAAACTTCGCAGATAAACTGTAGTATTTACTGCCTCTGCCCAGAATGTTGTTTCTAAACTGGCATCAAAAATTCAACATATGGCCTTTTCAACTATTGACCTATTTAACGTCAACGTGCTCTTCTTACCTTGAGCTTGGGAGCGCGTTCCCTGGGGAGCAACCGCTTCCTCGGTGCTCTTTTCTTTATGCGAGCTTGGAAGGGATAACTCGGACTCCAGGAACTGCTGGATGTTTTGGTGCACCATTATCGGACACCCCATATCGTGGACCTCAATGTGTCAAACGTGTCAATCTTTGACTTAACTGGTCCCAGGAGGTCCATAAGGGTCTTAGTCCCGGCGCAGGTGCTTTGCAGCCCTGGTTTCTCCGAGATTATGTTGATTGTTTCCCGCACTTGTCCGACTGAGTTCTTAATATCCTCTAAAGAGGAACTATAGACTGGACATGGCGGGTTTGCGGGAAGGGGAGTGGGCACGATAATCTTGTCTCCGACACGCTGAGGGAGTTTGTCTATGTCTACCTCTAGACGCTTCAGGGTCTCCTGTATTCTGGCAGCTCCGCCTACTATGTTCTGGATTTCTGTTGGGTCAAGGTGGCACGAGTCTCTGTTTTCGGGGATAGGCCTCCTTCGTAAATCCTCTATCCCCTCGCGTATTCACCGGAGCGACTTGAGCGGTTCGGCTACCTCATAGTCCAGCCGCGACTGGAGCGATTTTAGCTCACCGACCAAGCCTTCAATATGCAAATATTATATATACAAGAATTGCTCACTTAATAGTATCAAATTTGATAAGTGAATTTACCTTGGGAGGTTTTAGCGAACATGCCTGCAGGAACAGAGTGACTTAAAACTTGTGCGGCAAGTTTGACTTTCATTTTTTGTCGTGTGTTGGGGTTTAACAGCTCTTTTTTATAGTAGGTGTAATTACAAAATTAGGCTTAGCATTATCTAAATAATAAAATTGCTTATGTTATGTAAAATATGTCTCTATTTTGTAATCATAAAAAGATTTTCGAGATTTATGTAAAGGATTTAAAATACTTCAAATAACTGCAGCAATAACAATCCAATTTTAGCCTTGTCCGTTTGTATTGTATGATGTAATGTTTGTTGTGCGTTTCAGATCATGCTTCATAAGAATATTTCTGAAGCATTTCAGTAAATGAGGAGCATCGAAAATGACTACAATCTCTTTATGATCTAATTCGAAACAAGGACACTCTTTAGAAGCTCCCAAGGTTGCCAACGCTCGTCTGTTGACACCATTAATATTACATATAGTGGCTGTTATGGTCATACCAATTTCAAAACATTTACGCAAAACCTTAAAAAATAATCAATAATAGATTCAATATAACAATAATACTTTTATCTTTTCATTAACAGTCTAATAGTACTGCAGACGTAGTTCTGTCTTTTCCAGTAGTCAATAAATCAAACACAGCGTCACCTGTTGCGTCCAGGACAAAACTGAAAAAAACACTTAAATTCAAGGTGACTCATCAATAAATATATATTCATTGTCTGATGGCAGCTGGGAATTAATATGTTATTTCAAAACTTAAAAATTCCTATTATTTATGCCTGCGTTCAACTGAAATTGGACAAGTAAACATTTTAAAGTACTAGGTTGTGGAAGACACCATAGTCTTCTCAGAAGACGATAATAAGTTGATGATCTTTTGTATAGCCTCAATGCTAAAATTTTATCTTCCATTGTCCATCTTCTGCCTTTATGTTTTCTTTCAATATTTCTTAGTTGACTTTGTAAAAGTGAAGAGAATGATGGAGTCAATCGTTTCATTAATTTTTTACCGTGTCTTCAATGTTTCATATATAATAGTTTCATCATATACAAAGATAAAAAATAAAAGAAAAAATAATGGTTTTATTTACACGTATTTCACTTATTTTTAGAAAAATGTTTAAGTCTAGATAATAATATAGATGTTTGTTTGCATGAACCCCTCCTCAAGTGAAGGTGAAGGCCTTCTCTATAGAACACCATCTATCTTGAGCTTGAGCTATTTGATCAATAAGCACATTTAATGTATCGGTTGCTTTTAACATACTGATTTTCTTGCGCAACTGGCAAATTTTACACATATTTCTTCGACATTTCTTGTACATTTTTCATGTTTTCTGTTGTGCTTATTTGTCCATCAGAAGGAAGCGCTTTGCTAACCTATAATTTAAACAAGAAATTTAGCAAATTGATTTTTCATTAGATGTTATACATTTGTTAAATTAATTAATATTGAGGTCTGGCTTTGAATCTGCAGAACAGGTAATGTTAATTTATTCAGTGAATTTGCTTACTTTTTGATACTGGACATTTTTGCAATATCAGTTAATATCTGTGATGGACCTAGCTTCGGTTCTACTACACAACTAGATACCACAGGACAATGGCTCCTTGTAATGAAACAAATGGATTTTTTTACAAATAATATTAATATCAAATATTCGAGGCTGATTCCGAGGGAAATGAAAGCTGGTGATGAAAATCGACATGTTGGACTTTTCCATTGAGCTATCCTGTCAGCGCCCATCTTTCTCCATCCCGCTTCAGAGATATTTGCGCATCCAAAATCTAGTTGTCTTTTGCAGCTCCCACAATTTGCATAAATATTGGCAATTGGCAAAAATATTGTTTGATTGACACTCTTTAATTTGAATATTGTACTTCTCCCAAAACGTTTTATATATATGCACTTCTAAGAACTTTTTGATTCACCCTTGCACGTTCCGGCGCAGCGCATCCTATATGGTTCATTTTTTGTTACATTATCATCTTTATTTTGACCTGACGTTGCAGGTCTGACCTGACGTTGATGTAGGAGATCTTATTAAAAAATCTGTTAGATGATGATATCTGTATTTATAAAGGAACATCTTAACTTAACACTATATGAATCAAACAAGTTTAGAATCACAATTTTATATATTTTAGGTTGTGTACCTATACGAAATGATAAAGCGATGGGGACGGAATACTGGAGGTTTTAGTTCTGTTCTGGTAAATATTGTATTTTTCACATCTTGCAGAGTTTCATGTGAACAGAATTTCTTATGTATGATAACTAATTACGCCTACATTTACCAATACACAGAAACAATCGGCATTTTGAGCACTTTGCTCTTGAATTGCTCGCTGACCGCTTTTTATTTGCGAGAACAAGACACCGCACACAGCGCCTCCTTTTTCATAGTGAACATGACTTTTCGTTACGCGATCATCAGTTTCTTCATGTTCTGGAAAGTGTTCAATTTCATGTAGCCTTTCCTCTCTTGAAAGTTGTACGGCAGGTCTGATGCGAGTTGCAAGAATATATCACCGCGACAACGCTTTAGCTAGGACATAGCGATATTCCCGATGTGTCAGTTTGCGCGAGTGATCTTGGGAGTTTGAGCGATATATTATAAAGGTGTTCAAAATACTAATATTTAATAAATTTATGGAAGTCTTTAGTTTCCTCACTTTCCAAGTTGTTCTTACATGTATTACATTTTTTATATATATGTTTAGCCTTTTTAATAAGCCAGCCACTACAGTAACCCGATGCTGCAGACTTTTCTATATCTATAGATGATTTGCTGGAGATTAAATTGTTTATATTAATTTCTGGAATAAGCAAGTGATCCAAAATATTTTGATTTTTTTCATCCGAAATTGAAGTGCCAGAATTAGATTTGTTTTCAAAAAAATATTCCAGTGATTTAATTAAACATGAATTCATATCTTTTTCGCAGTTAGCCCCAACAGAATGGGGTGACGTAATATTATTTATTAATAATGTTTTATATGCAGCTTGAAAAGCATAAGCATTTGGTTTAATATTATTATATGCGACATGAGCTCTTACAGCACCTCTTACAGCAGCAAAAAATTCTCTAGAGGCTCTTGGTTTAAATGCCTCAATAAAATAGATTTTAGGCCCACTTGACTGAGATTTTTTAATATGAACTGAAATCCTTCTATTGTTTTAATCTAACTTTAAAGTGAAGGAACTACCACTGACTTTCCATTTTTATTTATAAATTTCATAGACTTCAGGGTTTGGATACTTTCCCGCCAAAGTTTGTGATGTGGAGATATCGGAGTCACAGCTGTGCGGAACATTTTCCCCCGTTCTATCCGGCTGGAACTACCGTTGACAGAGTCGAAAAGCTCATCAAAAAATAAAAATAAATCAGCAGTTTCTTTACTGTCTTCATAAAGTTTACCAGCATCTAAAAGGAACATTTAATCCACACAAGTTAAAACCATTATAGCTTATAAAACCATCATAAATATATATTTTTCTATTTCCTAGTTTTTTCAAGTTACATGAGCTAGTTTCTATTCTATATAATGCTATCCATTATTTAAAAAGTACATAGTTGATGCTAAATAGCATCAGAGCTGTTATTAGATTTTTGAGCAACTAAGCGTAGGTATTTGTTTTGTATTGTTTCAAATACGAAGACTTAATTTTAATTAACTGATTCAAATAAATAAATATTAAAGATAGAATTTACTAACTTGCCATGAATCCAAGCGCCACTCCAACACTGCGACTAAAAACTTGAGTGCAGTGTTTTACCCGCATCTTGGGTATTAAATTTGGTAGCACATGGTGAGCAGTCAACTTGGGCACCAGTCGAACACCATTATATCCAGGGGCTCGTTTGTAAAGTTCTATAATATGTTGCCACTTTGCTTTGCATTCCTTGCCTTTTAAATTGTACATTAAATCTTTTGTTATTAAATTATTTCTGATCCCTTTCATTAAATGAGGTGGGTCAAATATTGGTATAACTTTTTTTGATTGAACTTCAAAAAAGCCGCCTTTCCACACCTTTCCTAGTCTTAAGTATTCTTCTTTTGTGCAGTTCATCAGTATATTTATAGCAGACATATTGGTTACTCCCTGGTCGCAGACAGTTGCAACCACTTCTAATCCGCTTTCTTGTAATGACTTAATTACCACTTTAATTTGTTTCACTAAATCTACAGATTTTGTCGTGCTGGCACAAAAACTGTACACTATAGGTTGTTTAAATTTTTTTATAATTCCACGAATCATAAAAACTAGAACATGGTCGCAAAATTCGTTTCTCGTATTATAATCACCATCATTGGCGAAACCAACAATTTCGTCAGATTTTTGATCATAGGCAATATGTGGGGTAATTGACATTTCATCAAAAATTAATGGACAATATCTATGTTGCTCAGGCATTTTAGCTACTTTTCTTTTTATAACCTCAAATATTATTTTATTTATACCTGCCTTTAATGATACCTTTCGTAAAAATTTTTGCAAAGTATTTCATTTTGGCAGAATGCATATTTCACTCAATATGCGGTATGCCTTAGGACTAGGTTTATATAAACTTAAAGCCAGTATTTTTTCTTTCAATGTAAACCTTCTTCCTTTAGACTTCTTGCCGGCTTGTGTAATTTGCATTCTAAGAAAAGTTTTTGCTGTTTTCGTCATCTTTTGGCTTACATACTTCATAGCTTGATTTTTAAGAAGATTTTTTAAGAAGATTTTCTTAGCTAAATGTAACCTTTGTTGGTAATTATTTTTCAATGTCGGTTTTTTAAGCAACTGCTTCTTTAAATCTATTATCACTTTTTTCAGCTTTATTTCATTCCTTGTAATAATACAACTCCTCATCCCTGCAACAAAGATTAATACATTTTAATTATCAGTAAGTGTACATAATTACTGACATTAGTTTTTGAAAAAAATACTCATTTGAAGAAATTAAAACAAGATAATAGTGAATATCAAAATGGACTTTCTTAATTTTTATAAGAATATGAATTTGTACAATTATTACTTTAAATAAGGTTCTATGGTACGCTTGTTAAAAATAAAATAATTTGACCAGTTTAGAATAACTTTTCACTTTTTCGCTTGTACGTAGCCCTTATTAATGCGTGTTTTAGCTTGCTTCTTGAAGTTGATGCCAATTTTCTTTATAAGTTCAAAAGTAGCTTCTTGTTCCATAGCCAAAATATCCATTTTTAAGGTTATGTGCCGGAATTCGTGTTAGGTTTGGTTTTCTTTAATTCCATTTTCCCTCTAATATCTGTACTTTCTGATATGGTAATGATTTCTGCACCGGCACAGTAATACGTGTCTTTTTCATTTTATCATAACAACTTATCTTGATGTATTTTGTGAAGCTAAAGCTCTTCAAAGGTATATCTGTCATTACATTTTTGAGTATCAGGATTACGGATAACAATATCTGAAATAACTTTTATTTCCTTTAGTTCAGTTTTGTGTACATGATCTAGGAAAGTTTTAAAAGCCTTAATAATTTGTTTTTCAGTTTGAAAACATTTGGGTAGTTCATAAATAGTTTTGGCTGTGAATGAGACTGTCTACTCATCGTATTTTAAAAGATTTCCTAAAAACAAAATTATCATTTAAATTTCCTGGCAATATTCCACATTGTTTTGTTGGTCCTGATTCTTTTCTTAAAAGATTTGGACCTCGCTATTTGTGTATTAATAAAGACGAAACACAGCTTCCATAAGGTTACCTGCCTTTGATTTAGAATTCATCTTTTGTAGTCTATTGGATCATATTTATCTTTTGATGTACATGTAGATGACATGTAGATTAAATGGGTAGACACAAGCCTTTTCGAAACCTTAACTATAATATTACGTTTTATATTGCGCTAAACATTAGCAACTATTTGTGAACAAATATTTTGGGTAATTTTCCCTCAACATTATGTTTTTGCCACTCAATTAACTTAGTATCCTAAGCATCGTTGAATGGTTTAAATACTGCCAAATCCAAAGTCTGCAAGATAATTATGTATGCGGAGGTAATTTCAAAATTGCTTTTACCTAACTTTACAACTTTCAAATCCACATGGGCACTGTGGCCATCATTTACAGGCCTCTCTTTGCCTAAGTTAATATAAATCCAACTTAGATAGGGCGATATCGTTACTATTCGTTGGAGAATAATTATAGTTTAATTTCATCACATTTATCTATTTTAGGTTAAAAAACCAATGATAATCGTTAACATTTTTAACTTGGAAAGTTTTAATAGTCAATAAACATTTACGTTAATTTGTAATTAAATAAGTCAAAACTTTTGATCATAATTTATTAACAACTTAGACTTCCCAACTTACTAATCTCATATAAATATATAAATGAATTGAGGCACGTACTTTCCTACAGCTATAATTAACGGAACTGCGATGGAACTTTGCGCCCGTTAGATCTCAGCTCTTTTATCGATGAAAGCTAACATAAATAACATAAAAGCTAACATCGTATCTATCGAACTTGGCCCCTTTTTTCACATTTATGTTATTGTTGGAATATCATTACTTTTTGAAAATCTGCACATCGTGAGCCATTGAAAACACCTTTGTAGAAGATTATGAGAACTACATGGCATACCGGTATTATATATGTTTGACTCTCTATTATGAGGCCCTAAGTGTGTTGCTTGTGATAATACGGACAACTTTCCTGCCCACAAATCCTTTAACATAAATGTTAATAGATATTCCATTAGCCAAAGCTATTCCACCATATCTGAGCTAATAGGGACTGCGACCCAATCTGTATCTATACGACCAAGAGGTATTCCGTCTGGGTCTTCTGCTGCCACTCCGGATTCAAGTTTTTTAATTGTGATGCAAAAGCAGGCAAAGTGACAGCTACCACGTATACGCTCCGCTTCTTGAACCTGATGTATATGATCTATTCGTTATCCGCGTGTCTCCAATTTCTGTCTACGGAAAAATAAAAATTTACGATCAAAAGAGTCAAAGTACCATGCATCTGTTTCTCTTGGGTACACATAAAACAGTCCTCTTAAAGCAGATATCAAAGTAAGAAGCATTGTATGAAGGTGCGTATGCAGCAAGTTCTTGCATGGCCGACATGTCCCTTGAGAGTGGACCTCTTGAAGTAGGCAAGTATGGCTGTGTAGCTGCCCTATCGCTGTTATTGGCATAGGATTCTATGGCTATAAGGGCTGGGCTTTTTGGAGGTTTACAAGGTGAGAAGCTCTTAAATGCCATTGCTATAGGTTTCACTTCCTGTGCGCAATGGTATTTATAGTAAGTTGGTTACCCTTTGCAGGTGCCTCAGATATTCCTGTTTCTGCCTCTGTCATAGTTCACGTCCCAGGTGCTCACAAAGGAGACGAGTCAACAACTGGAGATGGTTCAGTCGTTCTATTTTGCACTTTTTTTAGGCCTTCAACGAGGGTTGAAGCCTTTGTCTATGTTGTCACATTGCAACGACGCAGTTAAGTTGTTTTGTTCCTTGATAATGGATTGACTCAATAGTTATTATTATTGTATTTTTTATTATTATTACTTTTTATTGGTAGTCTTGATTTGTGTTTTTCCTAGTTGTTCGAATGTTGATAGTTTATCTTAATTTCTTAATCAGGTAATCTTCTTAATAAGGTAATCTTAATTTTGGCACCTGTTATATTGTAAATTATACGTATTAAAATATTATTTTTTATTTATTATTTTACAGCTGATAACTATAACTTCACAGAACTGTACAAATTTTAGTGTTATTGTTCTGTCTAATATTATTTCGTGTAGTTTATCTTTTCCAATTTTATGTTTGTTTCACATTCCAGGTCTAGTCTCGCTCTTCCGTACATTGGGCAGTCGAGTAGAGAATGAAGGGCTGTCTGATTTGTGTGGTCGTAACACACACAGGCTGGACTATCTTTGTTCTTAAACCGATGGAGGTAGTCTCTAAAATTTTTTAATACTGCGGATGTTCAGTTTGAAAAACGTCATATCTGCAAATCTGTTTTTCACCTATAGTGGCTAAAATAAACAACTCTTTCTTTAACACTAAACATAATAATATATATGTTAGTACTATTTTGAGTATGACCTATATCATGTAGTATATCAGGGACCAGCTACCAAAGTTTTTACTGTCTATACGTCTTCCGAACATGGGTATTTGCTCTTAATCTGCCAAAATGTTCTTCCATAAGTAGGATCTATGCATTCGAAAGTATCAGTAGCACAAATAATACCGCTTGGGAGTCTTATTGGATCCTCTTTCATAACTCTAACTGCAATACCAGTGGAAAACATCATAGTGAGCTGACCATGTACAACAACGTCTCTATAGCTTCCCCATCTATTATTAAAATTTCCACGCGAACACGTACCATCATGATCAATTCCACCCGCTAAAGTGCTCCATCGTGTATAAGTTTCATTGAACTTTTCTATTTGATATTCTTGACCGAATACACTCGTCGTAATTTGTGCATAGTATTACATTCTTCACTTGAAATGACATAGTTTTCTACTACAATCCCTCCTTTTACTAAGGAGTTGTGCGAATGCATTCCGCAGTGTTGTATTGTATACTGTAGATTAATGAGACATGAGAAAGTTGGTACATACATGGATTCTTTTGATTATAAAAGTGGTATTTCAGTTTCCTCTTCAGAAAAGTCATCTTCTGAAAATTGACAATCTCCTATCTCAATCAAGGATATAGTGGTGAAATTAGATTGATCTGAAGCACAATCAAATCCTATATTTTGAGTATTTGGGTTGTGAAATATCACGATGGACAGCAGCACCAAAATGAGCATTTCTCAAGACTGATGTTTTTTCCGCCAACTTAGAATGAATTTCAACCATGGAGGTAGTCAGCAAAGGCACCAACACTTGTACTAAGTTGGGTGTTGGTGTTGGTGTTAGTTTTTTTAATGTTTGGAAGGCCAGCGCAGCACTTGGGAAGAAGGTCTTTTTGACTTCAGCCGCACTCTCACTTTTTTCTTTATGAAGGAGTTGGAGCATTTATCGTAGTGGGCTCGGACTTTTAAATGCAGTGAAAGAAAGAAATATTAATTTATTTGTACCAACAACATTTGACAACAATAAATAATCTAAAAATACTTTTACATCTACCTACTAAGAACAAAATCAAATGCCAGTTGTTACAAAACGGCTCCAGCTCAGCATAATGTTGGTTGCAAGCAACCAGCGCTGGTCCTCCGTTGGAGCCGTCCAGTGACATCACAGGACGGACAATCTGATATATAGGCCAAAAAAAAAATGAGAAAAAAAATAAAAATTTGAGACATACGACCTAGAATTAACAGTATTTTCAAAACGAATCAAGGAGTTGGTGTTCAAACGAAAATAGTAATAATAATATATAAGTACACTATGAGCACTGGTATACAGGGCAAGTAAGTTATAGATTTTAATGAGAGGGAAACATTAATAATTAGAAAATAATAATAAGCTTATTTAGGTTGCATTTATTTAAATATACACGTATATAATTTTAAATGGCGCTTGTATCATGTCTATGATCTTCTTGGCTCTTTTGGTGTTCGCAAAGAAACCTTTTTAATGCCAATCTAAAACCATGAATATACTGCTGATTCCTTATCGGTGGTGGAATATTATTCCAACATTTGGTTGCAGAATAACGGAAATTACCCCTAAATGCGACAGATCTATGCCGTTGCGTCGAAAGCTATATCGCGCCATGCCGGGGTCCATGAGATCTACGACTCGATACGTAGGACAACTTATCATATAAATAAGTTGGCGCTTTATATTTTATGAAGCTAAAAAGAAGGCAAGCCAAATGAAATTTGCGACGATGCTTCATTTTAAGAATTGAGTGTTTATTTAAATATGGACTCACATGGGCTCTTGAGGGAACATCGAAACAAAAGCGAGCGCAAGCATTCTGGACTCGTTGTATTAGTTTTTGTGTTCTTGCTAGTAGACGTGGGCCAAATACTGTATCCGTATAATTAAACCTTGCTAAAATAAGTTACTCCACAAGCTGAATACGCAATGCTTCTTTAATGTATGGCCTTATTTTATATAATACTTTCAGTTTGTAAAAGCAATTTTTAACTAAATTTGCAATGTGCTTTTCAAATCGTAAATCACAATCCATATACATGCCCAGGTTGCGCGCTTCGTATACACGCTCGATGGGTTCATCATAACCATAACACTTACCAATGGACTTAGACCCGTTAGCTGGTGTTTACTACCGAATACTAGGTATTTTGTTTTAGTGGGGTTAAGCAACAAGCAATTACTTGTAGACCATTTAGCTATACTCGCAAGATCTTCGTTAAGTTTGATTATCCCACTATTAATTTCAGCTGTATATCATCTGCGTATATGTGAAACTTACAAAGTTTAATATTCGTTTTTATGTCAGCCGAGTACAAGATAAAGAGGATTGGTTCCAGAATGGATCGTTGAGGTAGACCCTTATTACAACCACTTTGTTAGACTCTAACAAGGTGCCGCCGTCATTTCGACTGAGCTTCACATACTGGTAACGATTACTAAGGTAAAACCACCGTAAAGCTTCGCAGTCACTACCATAATAACTTATCTTTGACATTAACAGGTCAATATTAATAGAATCAAAAGCTCTAGAAAAGTCTAGTAATACTAGTAGTGTACACAATCCTTCATCTTGGGAGCAGAGTGTGTTATCGGTTACATCGAGCAAAGCAGTTGTTGTACTTCGGTCGGTGTACAAGCCGGATTGTCCCTTATGCAAAATATTATTATTTTCAAGAAAAACTGTTAACTGTGAACAAACAGCTTTTTCTATAATCTTAGACAAACATGGTAAAATACTAATCGGTCTAAGATCTTTAAGTTCGACCGGATCTGAAATTTTAGACAAAGGACGCACGATTGCAAGTTTCCAAAAATCAGGAAACGTACATATGGTTAGAAGCATTTATCAAATCTTTTATAGCATCTATTGAGTAAGGGTATGTTATGTTTAAAGTAGACAGATTTCCCGTGAAAAAGTGCTTGGTTAACTGTAGATTTTAAGGAGTTGTAAACGCTTTCTTGCTCGCTGACTTTGTTTTATGGTAATCCGCTGAAGCCGCATCATAGCTTTGATTGTGTCAGTAATCCAGGGATAGGAGCGATATTTGATGACAATTGACTTCACAGGCGCAATGTAAATCAAAAAGACTCAGGACACTGTGGTTAAAGACGTTAACCATCTCGTTAACGTTATCAAGTGTCGATATTAGATCCCATTTTACGTTATTCAAGTCACAATTAAAGCTATATATACGTTTATTCTTCTTCGGTCTGTAAGTTATGGTACGAAGATTCAATTTTTCACGTTTGATATTTAACTGGCAAACTACAAGACAGTTACCAAAAAGAGACCCTACATGTTCTTGTATCATTTTTTTACTGCGCATATCTGTACAAATAACATCGATGATCGACTGACTAGTTTCGGTAAAATGCGTCGGCTCATTTACTAACTGTGATAGATTAAGGCACGATAAGAAAGTAGTAAATTTTATTGTTTTAATGTCATTCTTATAACACAATAATATTAAAATCTCCTAACAAAATTAAATTATCATAATTGGAAATTGAACTAATGGAATCTGTAATTGCATCGAAATATATATCTACATCTATCCAAGGCGGACAGTATAACTCATTTGTTTTGACTCCCGTTAAGACTCATAATGAGCCACATTTGCTCAACTGATCTGTCGCAGTGGGTCCACTGGGTGAGGCCAGACGCGTACGCTAACATTACGCTTAGTGTAGAAGCCGACCCCGTTTCCACGCGAGCGCTCCTCTTTCGGTCGGGGTATGTGACACAATAGTTACCCTGCTAGCGAGGGAGCGCGGCCTTCTTCGCCAGCTCTTAGCCAGGTTTCATTCACTGCTAAACACATCGAGATCATTCCGTGTAACCGAGGTTATAAAATTACCATGATTTGTGCCGAGAGATCCTGCATTGAAAAAACCTTACTTGAGCTGTATGTTAATCATTGCAATGACAAAAAAACATTAAAGATAAGTACAATAGACACCATGCATCATAATGTGATATAATGTATTTAATAAATACCCAAAAAATAATAACTAAATATAAACAACAATAAATATTACTTGCAACTGTATAACATGTGCTCTAAGTGCCACAATAACCATAATAAAAGTGGGAAATTTTTACATTGAGAATATATATTTTTTGGCCCCAGTTAAGTTTATATAATAAGTAGATAAAACAGTACAATTATACACATATTAGTTACACAACTCCATTCAAAATAATATACTAGAATTGCGACAAATAAACTAAAATTTAAAAAACTTTGTGTAATAATAAAAAATTAACACAGAGAACAAACAAACATTCGTGGCTATTGGCTAAAATTATCATCCCGAACAATCTGGGCGCATCCAAAAACCCGATCCAAATCAGCCTGAACCCTGATTCTGTGAAACGGCGCATCCTGGTCTATCCGTGCAAGTATCTGCCCGTCGCGAGTCCACACATAGCGCCAGCCATGTTCTCGGCAGGCGTTCCGAGTCCAATTAAATAGAACACGATTGGTACGCGTGAGACGCTCGTTCAAGTAGAAAGGCTTTGGGTCAGAGCGAAGTCCAATTGGTGGGCGGATAATCTTCCTGGGAAGAAGACAGCCATCCACCTCCAGACTGTCGAATCGTGCGTCCATCACTTTGATCGACTGCTCCTTCCGTTCGATACCTTCCGCCAACACCTTCTCTCATTCCTGGGATGGGGTCACCACTTGCACCGGCGGTGGAGGTGGAGGAGGAGGCATAACCTTCCTCGAACTTGCTTCCCTTCGCCAAGCAAGTACTCTTGAGGTGCTCCACCTGTTGGCGGATGACCCTTGTTTCACGGCCGAGGCGGACGGCCTCATCAGGAGTGCTTCCACCATCTCCCTCAGGGAACTTACATTTTTTTTTTCGAACTGACTATGCTGTTGGCCCGGGGGCCTTAACAGTTTCACCGGACTTGTTGGCGAGCGCTTAAGGCACTCAGCCGAGAAGTTTTGGGCAACATGCGCAAGGGTGCCAAAGTGGCCGAACCTCGGCTTGAGCTGTTGCCGTTTTTGCAACATACGCGACCTAGCTAAATTCCTACGCGAATTCGAGCTAACTAACTATACATGTATACATGTCTCTTGCCTGAGGGAGGGAGGAAGAAACATGCGTACATGTATTTAGTGATCTGAAAAATTTTCTAAGGCTAACTGACCACAAAAAAGATAAATAATAACTAACATTAACATAACTAATAATTAATAATATAATTTAACAATATTTTTTATGAATATTAAAAGTCATTGAACATATATTGAATATAAAACATATTATCATCTTAAATATTTTATCATAGTTAAATGTACCTCATCAATTATGTTATAAATACCACAAAAATGATCTACTGTATTTAAAAAAAAAATGTAATGTGTATGTATCTTACTCTATGTACTACAGCCCTGTTTAACTTATTAATTTATATATTTAGTTTATAAATTATTAAATAGTAGTTGGATTTAGATTTAGGTTCCTTGAACGCCATAAACAATTTATTAATTCTTGTCGATACGAGCGACCCAACGCAGCTTCTCTCGGCAGAATTTCCGTTCTAGAGATTTGCGCGCTCATAGCACTTCGGAAACGTGTCTCTTCTTGCTGGTCGCAGTCTTGTATGACTGGGGCAGGAACTCCGGCACGATTGCATATATTGTGTAGCACACAACAAGCTATCAAAATTTTAGCTACCATGTCAGGATGATAGTGGAGCACTCTATGCACCAATAAACACCTGCAGCCTTTCAGCCTGCCTATTGCTCTTTCGACAGTATTACGTGCAGTAGCATGTAATTTGTTGTAGTGCACTGCAGGTGTGCCCTCTATTGCATTAGGCACTGGTACCATTAAGTATGAGCGCTGTGCATATTCAGAATCTCCTGAAATCATTTCATTTAATTTTCAGTAAGTTTTCAGGTTTAAAGTATTATAATATGTTTAAAGTATGATAATGTATGTTGGTTAAAATAAGATAGCTTACCTAACAAATGTACTGTTTCCCCATCATCTACTAATCCTTCAAGATGGCCTCGAATGGCACTGCTATTAAGTATAAAGTTGTCGTGCGTAGCTCCTCCATAAGTTGCGTCAACGTGCAAAATGTTCAAATCAGCGTCGGTAATCTATAGATCATTTTTTAATTATGGTTAAAAATTGAAAACATAATTACATAAATTATATACATCAATAGTAAAATCTTTAACCGCGGAGATATTGTACGGTCGGTGAGAAAGATTCTAAAGTAAATTACCCGGCACATTACTTATTTGACTGCCTATTTGTAAATCACAAATATACATTATTATTATGTGTAGGTAGGTTGGCAGGTTGAGATTTTTTTCCTTTAATATTTTATGTCGTCATTGACTTTTACAATCTCATGCCGAACAAGCTAAGTAATAATATTTAATCATCTTACCAGTTGCACATTTCTCGCATGGTTTCCTTTGCGGCAGTAATAGCGCTCTTCATTTTCTGATGGTCTCACCATTGTGACATAGGTCCCATCAATACATCCTATTACTCCAGGTATATTATACTTTTTGAAGAATCTGTAATGTTTATACATGCGAATTATTATTTCTGTAATTGATGTACATATATTAATTTTTTTTTATGTAAAATGTCGTATTATTTTTTACCGACTTTTCCTTTAATTTGAGCCTTTCTTCCGAATTTTTTGGAAATATAATATATTTTCTCACAATGCTTGGATGGCTAAGTGCATCAACGACCTCGTGAATACAGCGGGATACCGATGGCTGCGATATAAATGTGTTAGCATTTTTCCCACAAATTCTTTGGTAACCATTGGCAAAAAACGAGAGTGCACATAATAACTGTAAAATAAAAGATAAGATATTAATTTACGGTTTTTGAAGGTAAATGTATGTATAATTTATATTCAATCGCCTCCTTGGTCTAGTTGCATATACGGGCAGTGAAGTCCTAGGTCGAGCAACTTTTTTGTAAGTTTTGTATTATTAGTTACCCGGGATAATTTAAGTAGGTACTAGATAATTAGAATGACAAAGAGGACTTACTTACCTTTAGTTTGGCCGACAAACCACGTCGTCGACGCCGAGGAGTTTTTAAAAGATATTTTATGTCCTTAAACACACGGTCTATTAATTCTTCTGATAACCTATAGTTTTCAATAAAATCTTTGTGCTTATTAAACAATTTTAATCCACGTATATCACTAGCCTGACGGCGACTCTCGTATAAATCTAAAGAATATGCTTCTTTAAGTAAATTTAATAACACAAAGTAACGAGACATTATCGTACTAATTATTTATATACTTAATTATATTTGAAAATACTTTGTTTATTATTTTTACAACTAAATTATACTATAACAATTTCGTCCAAATATAATTTCCACACTATACTCGATAGTTCTCGGGCGACTTTTAGAATGACAAGTGGATTCGATCTTCGAAGGTGTTGAAACTCGACGGTCGAGCCGGGAATTTCCTTATAGAATACCAAACCCCATACATATAATGTCAACATTCTCACACTTGACAGTTCATTTCATTTCCGCATTCGTTGATGCGGCGCCACTAGCACTATCGAGTTTTAGAGAATACAAATTTGATACCGCAGCGCGGATTCAGTTTTCGAGATCGTATAACGTTCTTACAGAATAGCATTACTGAGACCGTAAAAATGTAAATCAGCCACTGAGTCACTGACTTCACAATTATTATTTATAACAAAAGGAGACTCCGTTTGCCTTTCAATTTTAAAGACAGTGTCACTATCCACTGTGCTTGGGATTTCATACATTAGTAGTGGTACCACTTCGTGACTCTTGGCTCATAATCAAAATTGGATTGAGTTGGACTGCCACCGCCTGTTGCCATTCTGGTTTTAATTTCCTTGGACCGAACATCTTTTGTTATCCTTTTTATTTTTCCCCAGCATTTCCTTAATTGTATGGTTTCACGCTGTTGAATATATAATTGGATCAGTAATAAAATTGAATCCTTGATCAATGAACTAAACAATAGTTTTACCTATTTGCTTAAATGATTGGTAAATGTTTTTTTTTTATATTACGGTATAGATTATATATAAATACCTTTAAATGCGGACTGGAATATTAATAATTCGAAACATGTGAACAGTTTGCATTCTGGTTTGTACTTTCGACGAAACTCTAACCCAGTTGTAGATATCAAATAAGGACCTTTGTAACAAAACTTGGTTATTATTTAGGTAATCCTGTCCCATGCCTCTGCCTTTAATTTATTCATCGATTTGTTCGTCGGCTTGTCTTCGACAACATCGAAAACATTTTTCGTGTTTTAATTGCGAAACTAACAAAATTTTCTCTTCTGCAGTAAATGTAATTTTTGATGCCGCCATTTGGTTTATAGAAACAGAATCAACAATTTTTATTTAATAAATGTAAAAATTAAAATACGCATGAACGTTTTAAATCACACGTGCTGAAACTTGTAAGCTGTCAAGGACACGTCGACGTAACTGCAATAGAGAATTTTCATAGACAACATGCTTTTTAATAGACAATATTGTGTGAAACTCTATTCAGCTAGAGGATTGTCCAGTTATTGTATATGAAAGACAAAGATAGTCCATTTAACATTCAACCGCTACACGAATGCTGAACGGTGGATTTTAGGGGATTGTTCACCCGTCGACTATGATTTCCAATGTAAATATCACATTAGGCGTCCGCCGTCGCATCGCCACAACGGCGAGGAAGGCCGCTGGGGAGATGCGTAAGCTAATGGCCTTGGTGGCCTTTGTTCGATCGCCGGCGCCTGCGTCGCTCACCAAAATTTGCAAGAAAACCTGTGTCAAGCAATCTCGAGCCACGCTGCGATCGATTTGCCTGAGATAAAATATATTACTTATGAGAGTCAATGTTAAAAAATGTGTTGACACCTTACCTCAAGATGTTTTGCCGTTCTCATTAATTTTAGCACAATCTTTTTAACGGAGGTAATGATCGTTATGAAGGGGGCGTTTGTTTTGTTAAAATATATGAAGGATGCCTTCTTAAATTCACGTGTGCGGTGTGTGTTTCTGATATTATAGGTTACATTTCTGAGCCAACATTGCAGTGAGACGTAGAGCAGCTCGTAGAAACACCGGCCAAATAAGACGCGCGTGGCTCTAATCAAACGACGTATTACTGAACGACCAGGAATGCTATCCGTGGCAGAACAAGTGGAACCTCAGGCGAAACAGTAGCCTGACGAAGGCTTAATTAGAAAAAAGGTGGCAGAATGATGCAAAAAATTAAAACTCAAATATCATAATATGATATAACGTAATATTTTTAATTTATGTTAAACTTAGCATAAATAGCTAAATGTATCAATATTATAATATAAAGCATAAGAGCTATTTAAGTTGTAAAGGAAATACAATACCTATGTTCTGAGCATCACTTACATCACTTAGGGCACTTTAATCTAGAATGTAAATACAGTAGAACCTCGATAAGTTAAAGTCCAAGGGAAACAAAATATTTTAAGTTATAGAGGTTTTAAGTTATCAAGGGTATATATGTTAGGGATAGGTTAATATAGAGGTAGGTATGTACGTATGTATGTATGTACCCTTGTTCCTATTTTTACTCGAATGCGTTAGAAGGATTGGTTCAATAAATACATACATTTAAATAATCATATTTATTTATTCACATAGCACACGTTACATAAAAATAAAACAACTATTAAAGGTTTAGTCTACTTAAAAAAGTCTGATTTTCTTTTGTTTTAAACAATTCACAGTTTCTAAATCGATTTGATTTTCAATGACAAATAGAGATAAGAATACATTATATTTTATGTTGGTAAACTGCTCTATAAATGATCGTACAGTCAATAAAGCTATTTTTTTTTTTTTTTTCGAACTGACTATACTGTTAGCCTTAGAGGCCCTGAAGCCTTTACGGCATTTACAGCTTTACCGGGCTTGGGGGCGAGCGCTTAGGGCACTCAGCCACGAAAGCTAAGCAACAACATCCGAGGGTGCCAAAGTGGCCGAACCTCGGCTCGGACTGTTGCGCGTATGCAATTAAGTCGCGATCTGACTAAACCCCTATCATTCGATCTAAACTAACTATACATTGTCGGATCCCTGGAGACCCTTCACTGGTAGATAGGTTCTTTTAGCTGCCACCAGGTGTTCTTTTTAAACAGAAGAGACCAGAAACTGTAGGTTGACGATTATTCTGACTGATACAAGTGCTGATCCTTATATTGTTGACGACGAAATGTCCTAAGGATGTTGACTTGTGGTGTAGCACGGATCCTTATATTATTGACGACGAAATGTCCTAAGGATGTAGGCTACTGATGTCAGTGTTGTCGTCTGGTTCTTATGTGATTAAGTTGTATTACAAGTGCTTATCCTTATATTGTTGACGACGAAATGTCCTAAGGATGTTGACTTGCAGTGTAGCACGGATCCTTATATTGTTGACGACGAGATGTCCTAAGGATGTAGGCTACTACTTCTACACCTTTATCCTTATTGTTGACGACGAGATGTCTTAAGGAATTCTTAAAGATGTTTTGAAGTCAAAGAAAAAGAATCTTCTATTTCTTTATTTACAACTAAAATCACAATTATACTTATGAACTTACAAGAACAAGAACACAAGAAATAAGAATAAGAACGTCGAAGCTACGGTGGCTTCGTTTATATAGGGTTACGGTATTGCGCAGTAATAATATGAATCTTTCCAGAACATTTCACAATAACTTGTTTTTATTGCATAACATTATGTTTTTATTGCGTCAGCCTAATGACGTCTTGTTTTGATTAAAAAATGCATAGTTGCATTTTTAGCTACGCAACACCTCCCTGTTTAAAAATTTTGTTAATGTGTTTTTAATTAAATTAACAAAATTTAATTGTTAAAGAATATAAAGCAAATTTTATGCTTTTACAATAATCTCGAATATAATTCAAATTTGTTTGAATTTAATTTATACAATGCAAAATAATATGAATGAATACAATGCAAAATTATAATTGCTTATTTTAATTATAATAATGTATTCATTTTTAAAGAATATAATGCAAATTTTATGCACTAAGAATATAATGAATATGATGCAATTGTTATGCATCTATAATATAATTTATTATTTATTTTATACAATATAATGAATATAATGTAATTCATAATTTATTTAATAATATAATGAATATAACATTTTGTATTTATTTATTTATAGTTAATATAATGCAAAGTTTTAATGCATTTAACATAATATGATGCTTAATTTAACTTAATAATCTTCTGTAATCTTCTTTGTGAAGATGAACTAGATGAATCTGGGGCTGTTGGGCCTTGATAAATTGGAGGTTCTGTTGCCTCTTTTAATAAATGCATATCTCTAGAATAAATTTGAGGTGCTTCTGCCTCTCTGAGAGAATGCGATTCCCCAGTTCTAGTTTGATATCTCACGACGTATTCTTGTCGCGAATTAGGATTTGCTTTATAGCATTGATTATAGATTTTTTTATCATGGCCCACATATTTGTTGTGATTCTTTAAAACAACATAAATATTTTTTAAGGCATGATATTATTCCACACCATTTTAAAATATTATAAATAATTATTATTAGTATTATGATCCCAAACATTGTATAGAGCGCAGTTGTGAACCATCTTGAATGTTTTATAATGAATGGTTCTTTTAAATGCTCTTGAAGTATCTCATCAATTTGTTGTAATTTATGTTGAGCGTATTTTAACTCATGTAGATCCAAATTTGAGAATTTAATTGGATCTAATTTAATTTCTTCAGTTATATTATCCCTTAATTTGATACAACAATCATCTTCTGTGATCTCGATCAAGGGTATTTTATTTGTTAAATTTTGGGTCATGAGGTTTGCCTCACCCTCTAAGATTGCATAATCAGTATATGCTTTACAATGTCTTTCCAATTCTAAGATTCCTATTGAAGAAATAAATTCTTGTTTCATTTCTTTTTCATAACATAGAATTGTAATAGTCATTGGTTTTGTTAAAATATAGAGCCATTGATTGTGGCGTAATGGATGCCAAATTTCAGTTTCGGCGATAATTGTTCTTATTTGACAATCTTTAGGAATATTCTTCGTTCTTGAAGAAAATAATTGAATTTCACATTGTGGATGATCTATCCGTCTTGAAAATGAAATTTCTTTACAAATAAATTTATCCTCTTCATATTCTTGACATTTTTCAAGATCATTAAGCAACGAGTAGACCGTTACTGATTTGGATATTAGGATATAAGGTTTATAAGGTTCAATATAGGATAAAAGTTCGGATTTATCCTTATGAGGAGTTGGAAGAGGAAACATTTGATATAAATTATATGACTCTAAATTAATGATTGGTATCTCAAAAGATATTGTTAATAAATTTTCTATTAAGAAAGCTTTTGGTTTGATTATTTTATAATATTTGTATACATTATCCATACTTGGTTCCATTGGAAGTTTATATCGAGATTGAATTTTCTCTAACTCTTTTTTAAGATCTGTAGGAGTAAGTATTTTAAAATTCAGTAGACCATTAGTAATAAATGACATTGTGTTTAGATACTCATTTAAAATTCGACTGGTTTCAGTAACCATTTCGTTTAAAAGAGTTATATGGTCTATGATATCAAGTTCTAAATTAAGTTTTTCTTCATTATTCGCAGTTTTTTCAGCGAATTCATTGAATTTTATTAAATTATTATTCATAATATTAATATCTTTTTGTAAAGTTAACATTGAGTGATTAAAATTAGTAATAGTTGATGATATAACATTTATTTGACTTTTCATTAAAGTTTCAACTTCACGTTGATTATTCATTAAAGTTTTAATTGAGTCTGTATAGAACTCTGCGTCATCCGCATTTGGTGTACCAAAAAGCCATTTAAAAGCATTACCTATACCATTTATAATACCTCGTTTTGTACGAGTGGGAGTATTTTGGTACTGATGTGCAACAATATAATAATCACTCGTCATTTGTTTAATATCGTTTTCTAAATATTTTAATGAAGTACTACAATGCGTTTGTAAATGTTCTTTTGTTAACATAATACAAAGATTAAGAGATTTTATATAAAATTGATTAACTAATTTTAATCTCTTATTTAATAATTTAATATCATTGAATGTAAGTAAACTTTTGATTACTTAATTGAACTGTTCCCATATGATAAAAGAATATACCACTTGATTTTTCAATTGGTTGAATTTTATAACATGATATATAACTAATAAAAATTAATGGGAAGGATAGGAAAAGTATTTTTATTCATTTTCCTTGTTGTTTTCTCCTGAAACAACATAAGGTTTGAGTAAATTAAAATGATAAGTTTTTGTTTTATTAGGAGAAATATTTAAAGTAGCCGTTTTGTTTTCATGTATTTGAATTATTTTATATGGACCTTTATAATTCTTTTTTAATTTTTTATTTTGTGCTTTTGACAATGCGTCATAGACTAGTACTAAATCATTCTCTTTGAATTTATACTCTTGATTATGAGTTTTATCATAATTATTTTTAGAGATGGTTTTAGATTGTAATTGTGCGTCTTTTGCAATTTCGCGTATTTTAGTTATTTTATTTTTAATTGATTCAGAGAATTCATTATATTTTTAGGAATTTTTTGGATCTTGTCCAAAATCTAATTCATAAGGAGTAAACGAAGTACTCTTTTGAATATGTGAATTATAAGCGTATAGCTTGATTTAAGAATGAATCCCAATTATTTTCATTTTCGTTAACATAGCATTTAAAATAATCTTTTAGAGTTAAATGGACTCTTTCTAATGATCCATTTGTTTGAGGATGATATGGACTTGTTGTCATTTTATTTACATTTAATAATTTTGCAAATTCTTGAAAAGTGACTGAAATAAATTCTCTTCCTTGATCTGAGAGAATACTTTCAGGAAATCCAAAACTAGTACAATATTTAAGAAACTTTTTAGCAACCGTAACCGCGTCATGATTACGTAAGCTATATGCTTGAATAAATTTAGTTAAATCGTCATGTAATGTTAATATAAATCTTTTGCCATTACTTGTTTCTGGCAATGGTCCAACAATGTCTAATGCGATTCTTTGATTGAACCTTGAAGAAGTTGTAGTTATTTCCATTGGAGATTTGTTAGGTTTGAAATTTGTTTTTGATTTTTGACATATTTCACATGTCTTAATATGATTTTGAATATCATCCTTCATGTTATCCCAGTAATAATATTTTTTAATTTTATCATAGGTTCTCTGGAAACCTTGATGTCCTGAGACTGGGATGATCATGATTTTCTAACAAACATTCTTTAATCTCGCCTTTTGTTTTTAATTGTATTCTTTTATTCGTGAATAGAGTGTATTTATAGTTTTTAAATAAATATTGTAGCATACAATGAAAAACTAAGCAAGTTTCATTTGTTATATCGTCATTAATTTTCGAAATTGAAAAAGTTGTAATATTATTTACTTGTAATATTAATTTTAAATTTTTTAAGCTTTCATACAGTATTGGATATTCCACTTCGTCATGGAAATTTTCTTTTATGTAAACAAGGATAATTCTCTGATGAGGAGCTATAAATGTTTTTATTTCTTTTAGTTTTCCAGTTAAGTCTTTATCTGGAAATGATTTTTTAACATATGTGATGCCTATATTATTCTCATTTGCGTCACTTGACATTAATAATACGAGTACTGGAATTTTTGTAATAGGTTTTTCTATATCGTTTGGTTCAATAATAATTGATTCCTGATAATATTTATTAAATTGTTCAAATTCGTTTTCTATATTATTTATTACATGAATTGGTCGGCTTAATGCGTCTGCATTAACGTTAGCTTTTCCCGCTTTATGTATGATTTTATAATCATATTCTAATAATTTTAATCTCCATCTTATTAATCTACTTGATGGATCTTTACAATTTTGTAACCATATTAAAGGTTTGTGGTCTGTTACCACAGTAAATGTTCTACCGAACAAATACGGCCTAAAATGTTTGACTGCACTTACGACAGCTAATAATTCTTTTTCAGTTGTGCTGTAATTTTGTTCAGCTTTGTTTAATGTTTTAGAATAATATGAGATTGGTAGGTCCTTGCCTATCTCTCCTTGGGAAAGTATAGCACCAATTGCTTCGTTTGATGCATCAGTTGTTAATATAAATTGTTTATTAAAATCAGGAAATTGTAAAATTATTTTATTTGATAAATTTTCTTTTAATGTTTCAAAAGCTTTTTGAGTTTTATCGTTCCACTCAAATTTAATATCTTTTTTTAATAATTTTGTGAGTGGTTTGGCAATTAATGAGAAATTAGGAATAAATTTCCTATAATAACCTACAAGTCCCAAAAAAGATTTAATATCTTTTTGGTTTTTAGGTGTTTTAATTTCTTTTATAGCTTTAACTTTCTCCGGATTTGGAGTTATTCCACTTTGTGTTATTATATGACCTAAATAGGTAATTTTGTTTTTAAGAAACTCACATTTTTCAGGTTGCAGTTTCAAATTATGTTGCCTTATTCTTTGTAAGACTTGTATTAATATTTCGTTATGTTTAATTACACTTTCAGCGTGTATCACGATGTCATCGACATAAACAAAGACTCCTTTACCAATGAGTCCAGAAAGAGCTATATTAATCATTCGCTGAAATGTTGAAGGAGCATTTTTTAAACCAAAAGGCATTCTAGTAAATTCAAAATGTCCATACGGGACTGTAAATGCCGTTTTCTCTTGATCTTCTTTTTCAACTTGGATTTGATGAAACCCAGACGCTAAGTCTAGTGTTGTAAAATATTTAGAGTTCCCTAGTTGATCTAAAATCTCTTCTATATTTGGAATTGGATAATGATCATTAATAGTGACTTCGTTTAATCTACGATAGTCAATTACGAGTCTCCATTTCTTTTCTATGGAGTCCGATTTTTTAGGAACTATCCATACTGGTGCCGACCAGGGAGAAACTGATGGTTTAATTATTCCCTGTTCTAACATTTTATTTATTTGTTTTTGAACTTCTTGTTCATGGACTTTTGGATATCTATAAGTTTTAGTATGAATAGGTACAGAATTTGTTAATGATATTTTATGTTTTAAAATATCTGTACAAGATAAATTATCTCCGGGTAAGAAAAATGTATCAGAATACATTTGACAGATCCTTTGAAGATCTTGTTTATTATCTCCTAAATGATTTAATTTAAGATTTTCATTTAATTTTTTATTAATATTTGGGAGATTATTATCAATTTTATTTTTATTAGAAAAATTGACAGCACTTATTTGATTGTCAAATTTAAGTGGATAATTGTTAAATGTTATTTCGTTATTTGAATAATCAATCTTTGATTGATATTCTTTTAATATGTCACTACCTAAACTTCCATCGAAAGGCGATTTTATTTTCGTTGCATTAATTATATGAAATTTTGGAGTGATAGTAAATGAATTATGTTTTAAATTTATTTTTGATGTACCTAAAGTTGATATAGGTTGATTTGGTATAATACCATTTCTATTTTCTTTTTCATTTTTGTTTAAATAAGTTTTTTTACAATTTAAAGCTGTATGCTTTATTATTGAAATTGAGGCTCCAGTGTCTATTAATAACTGGATTGGCCTATCCGAATTTTCGGATTCAAAAGTTAAAGTTTTACAATCACTATTTAAAAAATGTATTTGATTTTTGAAAGACTCGGACACTTGTGAATCATTTTTAATTTGTTTAATTTGATTCACTTTTTTTTGTGTAAACTCTTTATTATTATTATTATTATTGAACATCCGACGCTTACATTCAGAATATTCGTGTCCGGTATATTTGCAATATTTGCAAAATTTTGTAGGATCATAATAGTTTTTAAATTTTTGGGAAGTATTATTATTATCTTCCTTTTTAAATTTTCGCCTACAATCGCGAGTACTATGACCAGTACGTTTACAATTATTACAATAATTGTAATTAGTTTGATGAGGTCTAATTTGATTAATTTTCATTAATTTTTCCTCAGTTTGCGCTATTGAGAATGCTTCATTTAGGGTTTTGACATCACGAGCCCTAAGCATTTTAGAAATTTCAGGATGGCAATGAAGAATAAATCTTCTTAATGCCGTTTTTTGAATGCGCGTTTGAGTGCAGGTAACTCATCTGGGCAATCGGCTTGATTCTCTTCAGCCGTAATACAATCGTTTTTAATACGATCTAGACGTTTAAAGAAATCAGTAATTGATTCATGCGGTAATTGACGTATTGTCTCAAGTTCCTCATGAAGTTGAGAAACGTCTTTAATAGTTGAATAATAATTTTTAAGAGTTTGTTTTAATTGTTCCCATGAATTGATTTCTCGCATGTTAATCTCATTTATAACATTATAAGATATTTGAGAAACTACGTATCTCAAAAGAATATCGATTTGATTTGGGGCCGCGAGTGCAAAAGCACTATTAGTATTTGTGAGAAAATGTTTAAGATTTTTGCGATCCCCGTCAAATTTTTGAACAAATTTGAATAATGTATTTATGCTCAACTTTTGGAGACTTTCAGTAATTTCATCCTCAGTCTCGGATTCTGAGATCAGAGGATCTTGTATTTTTCCACTCTTCTGAGACATTTTGTCTTTTATTAGTTTATTTTAATTATATAAAATTATAAATTATAGGAAGAGTGAAAGGAATAAGGAAATCAGTCGGTCAACTCACTTTTAGCTGAAGGTGATGTATCCCCTTTCCTGGAGAAGTAGACTTCGCCTGTGACTGACCTTTGGTGCAACTTGCAGTAAGGAATTAAAATTCGCCTTCCAGTCTTGAAAGAAGTCCAGAAGTCTGCTCACACTATGACGTTGAAGCTCGTTGAACAGGAACACTCGAAGAAGTGTGTAGACCCTTTGATAGGTATTTACCCTGTCAACGGGTATCCCACGTCGCTGATGTGGTATTTCCCACGTCGATAAGTGTGGTATTCCACGTAGCTAGTGTTTTTATTCCACGTCGATAGTGTTTATCCCACCGCTGCCACCAAAAATGTGTCGGATCCCTGGAGACCCTTCACTGGTAGATAGGTTCTTTTAGCTGCCACCAGGTGTTCTTTTTAAACAGAAGAGACCAGAAACTGTTGGTTGACGATTATTCTGACTGATACAAGCGCTGATCCTTATATTGTTGACGACGAAATGTCCTAAGGATGTTGACTTGTGGTGTAGCACGGATCCTTATATTATTGACGACGAAATGTCCTAAGGATGTAGGCTACTGATGTCAGTGTTGTCGTCTGGTTCTTATGTGATTAAGTTGTATTACAAGTGCTTATCCTTATATTGTTGACGACGAAATGTCCTAAGGATGTTGACTTGCAGTGTAGCACGGATCCTTATATTGTTGACGACGAGATGTCCTAAGGATGTAGGCTACTACTTCTACACCTTTATCCTTATTGTTGACGGCGAGATGTCTTAAGGAATTCTTAAAGATGTTTTGAAGTCAAAGAAAAAGAATCTTCTATTTCTTTATTTACAACTTAAATCACAATTATACTTATGAACTTACAAGAACAAGAACACAAGAAATAAGAATAAGAACGTCGAAGCTACGGTGGCTTCGTTTATATAGGGTTACGGTATTGCGCAGTAATAATATGAATCTTTCCAGAACATTTCACAATAACTTGTTTTTATTGCATAACATTATGTTTTTATGCGTCAGCCTAATGACGTCTTGTTTTGATTAAAAAATGCATAGTTGTATTTTTAGCTACGCAACACCTCCCTGTTTAAAAATTTTGTTAATGTGTTTTTAATTAAATTAACAAAATTTAATTGTTAAAGAATATATAGCAAATTTTATGCTTTTACAATAATCTCGAATATAATTCAAATTTGTTTGAATTTAATTTATACAATGCAAAATAATATGAATGAATACAATGCAAAATTATAATTGCTTATTTTAATTATAATAATGTATTCATTTTTAAAGAATATAATGCAAATTTTATGCACTAAGAATATAATGAATATGATGCAATTGTTATGCATCTATAATATAATTTATTATTTATTTTATACAATATAATGAATATAATGTAATTCATAATTTATTTAATAATATAATGAATATAACATTTTGTATTTATTTATTTATAGTTAATATAATGCAAAGTTTTAATGCATTTAACATAATATGATGCTTAATTTAACTTAATAAGCATCTTCGAAGAGACTTATCCTCTTCTGTAATCTTCTTTGTGAAGATGAACTAGATGAATCTGGGGCTGTTGGGCCTTGATAAATTGAAGGTTCTGTTGCCTCTTTTAATAAATGCATATCTCTAAAATAAATTTGAGGTGCTTCTGCCTCTCTGAGAGAATGCGATTCCCCAGTTCTAGTTTGATATCTCACGACGTATTCTTGTCGCGAATTAGGATTTGCTTTATAGCATTGATTATAGATTTTTATACATGGCCCACATATTTGTTGTGATTCTTTAAAACAACATAAATATTTTTTAAGGCATGATATTATTCCACACCATTTTAAAATATTATAAATAATAATTATTAGTATTATGATCCCAAACATTGTATAGAGCGCAGTTGTGAACCATCTTGAATGTTTTATAATGAATGGTTCTTTTAAATGCTCTTGAAGTATCTCATCAATTTGTTGTAATTTATGTTGAGCGTATTTTAACTCATGTAGATCCAAATTTGAGAATTTAATTGGATCTAATTTAATTTCTTCAGTTATATTATCCCTTAATTTGATACAACAATCATCTTCTGTGATGTCGATCAAGGGTATTTTATTTGTTAAATTTTGGGTCATGAGGTTTGCCTCACCCTCTAAGATTGCATAATCAGTATATGCTTTACAATTTCTTTCCAATTCTAAGATTCCTATTGAAGAAATAAATTCTTGTTTCATTTCTTTTTCATAACATAGAATTGTAATAGTCATTGGTTTTGTTAAAATATAGAGCCATTGATTGTGGCGTAATGGATGCCAAATTTCAGTTTCGGCGATAATTGTTCTTATTTGACAATCTTTAGGAATATTCTTCGTTCTTGAAGAAAATAATTGAATTTCACATTGTGGATGATCTATCCGTCTTGAAACTGAAATTTCTTTACAAATAAATTTATCCTCTTCATATTCTTGACATTTTTCAAGATCATTAAGCAACGAGTAGACCGTTACTGATTTGGATATTAGGATATAAGGTTTATAAGGTTCAATATAGGATAAAAGTTCGGATTTATCCTTATGAGGAGTTGGAAGAGGAAACATTTGATATAAATTATATGACTCTAAATTAATGATTGGTATCTTAAAAGATATTATTAATAAATTTTCTATTAAGAAAGCTTTTGGTTTGATTATTTTATAATATTTGTATACATTATCCATACTTGGTTCCATTGGAAGTTTATATCGAGATTGAATTTTCTCTAACTCTTTTTTAAGATCTGTAGGAGTAAGTATTTTAAAATTCAGTAGACCATTAGTAATAAATGACATTGAGTTTAGATACTCATTTAAAATTCGACTGGTTTCAGTAACCATTTCGTTTAAAAGAGTTATATGGTCTATGATATCAAGTTCTAAATTAAGTTTTTCTTCATTATTCGCAGTTTTTTCAGCGAATTCATTGAATTTTATTAAATTATTATTCATAATATTAATATCTTTTTGTAAAGTTAACATTGAGTGATTAAAATTAGTAATAGTAGATGATATAACATTTATTTGACTTTTCATTAAAGTTTCAACTTCACGTTGATTATTCATTAAAGTTTTAATTGAGTCTGTATAGAACTCTGCGTCATCCGCATTTGGTGTACCAAAAAGCCATTTAAAAGCATTACCTATACCATTTATAATACCTCGTTTTGTAAAAGAGGAAAGAGGAAGGCGGCAACTAGATCACGCTGAGGTCTAATTGATCGCGCATTAAAAAAGGAAAGGCACAAACTCTTAGGTTTGATCCGATCCATTTCTAATTTTGGCTATGTGAGGCGCGGACAAGCCGTTGAATAGTGGCGGCTATGCCCGGGAATTGGGTTATTGCGTTGAGCAATCCTAAGTCCTTATTGGAGTTAATCACCGCGTTGAATGCGATGATTTCTTGCACTTCATGCACAAGAAGAAGCTGGGTGAACCACTCCTTGCCAGCCAACGAGAAACCGAGGGCTGAGGTGGCGGGGGCTGCCGGGACCGGGATGGCCTTGACAGGCTTGGGTTTAATTAATGAGGCCGGACGGGCCAGTGCGGGTGGGAAGGGTGCGCAGGGTGCGGGAGCTGGTGCCACTGGTGCACGTGAGGTGCCTGGAAGGTTGGGGAAAGCCTCTAGAGACATTAGAGGCTGAATATGAGGCCGAGCAACAGGTGCCTTGGGATAGGTGGCCTGTCTGACTGGCTGGGGGCGTTTCGTGCGCGGGGCACGGGGACAACCGCGATAATTCGCAGTATGTCCCGTCTGCTGGCAGAGAACGCAGCTGGGCGGGGTGGGAGTGCCAGGAGTGCGCGGGCACTCCTTGGTGGCGTGGTCGTCTAGGCACTTGACGCACCTAGCGCGGAAGCAGCAGTTACGGGAAGAGTGTCCGTAGAGCTGGCAGTTGTGACACTGCGACGGGATTCTATTTTTGTGTGGCGGCTCAACGGTTATCCCGGTGAGGCCACACACCTCGGAAAGATTGAAAATCGATTTGCCCTCTGGGGACATATCGAGGAAGACGAGCACTATGTTGTATGGTGACCTGGTGGTATGCTTGTACATCCTGTGTACTTCGCGTATGGGGAAGTTTTGCTCCTTAAGGGAGGCTGAAACTTGGTCGGGAGAGATCTCGACCGGGATCTGGCGAATAACCACTCGCAGGAGACGCTCCTCCTCGAGGGGTTAAGTAAAATAGCCTAGCCTATTGGATCGCAGGAGGGAAGTGAGCCTCCTGTGATCGTCGGAGGTCGACACCTGGACCTGGATCCCTGAAGAGGTGTTCCGGGCCCCGGTGTAGTGGAGCTTGAGCTCCTTACACTTGTCCGAAATTTTCGTCCAAGACGCTTTGTCTTGGATAGTGATTAGGGGCGGGCGGCGGGGTTTTTTCCCTACAGCGGGTGCGGGGGCCGCAGCGGGCGCGTAGGAGGGGTCGGAGCGAGTGTTCTCGCTCGTTCGGCGCGCTTTCCCTGCAGCCACGGGTGTAGGGGAAGAGGGCGGGGAGCCCCTCCCCTTCCTCTTGGTGGACTTGACGGTTATGAAACCGTCGTTTAGTAGGGTCTCGTTGGGGACCGCGGTGTCCATCGCGGGGACATTTACGTTTTTCCGCGCGAAAGGCAGCATTAACGATTGGATCTCCGGATCCGGAGATAGAGGCGAGAACGAATTCGCCGTATTAATAAAAGTTCGCACTACGGGCGAACGTGACCGCGGACGCGGGAGAAAAGAGCTCTTAGAGCTCGATCGTAATACTGCCGCCCTCTCCGCTATACTTAACCTCGCCCTTTGCCTCACAGCCGGTCGTGCGATAGCGTCTGTGCGGGGCGTCGCTCAGCCAATGAGCGCGCACGCCCTGTGCGCGCTCTCTCCGCAGAGCGAGGCTAACCGTGCGAGAGGGACGGCAGTACCATGAGTCACCGTGCCAGATGTTCGCTGAGTCTGACACGGTTTCTCCTTACAACTAACAAAATTACATTTTTAAACTTACAACTAGCAGTTTTATAATACAATAACTTTATTCTAATTTTAACATATATAAAACAAACGAGCTATATTCTATCATACCTACACATTATCATATCTTATTCCTAACACGTATATATTCCTATTCTTATGCATTTATTCGTATTTATAACATTTTATACTATCATAATCTCTTATATCTATTTGGGGCTCGCTGTCCGCAACAATGACCTTGTTCATTTCCCCCAGAGTCTAACCCTTCCATTCCACGAACTTTTGGACCTCCCCTCATAAATCAATTCGACACTGGTTCATTATCGTTTTGATATAACCTGTCAAAATTAGGGCGTTTTCTAAAATATGAAACTTGCGTCTTGAATCAAACTTTTAATGCTTCTTCTAGTTGAACATATGTCTTTTCTTTTGGTAACTGTGGATGCACCATGCATTTTAATACTTTGTAGACTTTTTCGTCTAAGATTGTTAACAGAATGACCACTTGTTTGGTTTGTGGAATACCATTCGCCGTGAAATATTGTTCCACACGCTCTTAAAAGCACTCTAACTATGTCCTCGTCTTCAGTAAATGGTTTGAGGTGGGCGTTACTCACCGCCATGATGAATCGCCACCGCCGCTTTCCAAATGTGACAAATGACAATGTGACATCTTCAAGGAGACGCCCGAATCGAGAAGAAAAAGTACTGACCATAGATAATGTATTTCATATTTTTTTGAGCCATAAACTCTGAGTACATCACACTAATTGTGGTGAGTTTTTTAAACAGATACGTTAAAGAAGATTTTATTGTCGCTGCTCGTGCAGACAAGAATTTATCTACTTTGGACATCGGATTCCAAGGCACCTCACGTCGAGTATGTGTGAATGACCATTTAAGCGTGGATTATAAGAAACTATTAAGTAAGGTCAAAACTATGTCGAAGGAGAAAAACTATGAGTATAAGTAGATTAAAAACGGTAAAATTCATGTACTTAAGAATACTAACTTTAAGGTTTTTATTATAAGAAAAGAGTGCGAATTGAACAATTTCTCTGATATGCTATCCCTATAATAAACATTTATATTTACTAATGTGCTACAACATTTATATCCTTCAATTTTTGCGGAGACAATATATTTTAACTAAGTGAATTAAAATTAAAATATTGTGTAAGTTTGAGCACCTTTGCCGCACTAATGAGCCCCAAGAGTAAATTATTGGATTTTAAGATAGGTATCCACTTGTCCTGTGTGAATACCTCAATTATTTTATATACTACTTAGCTACAAAAATTATGCTAAAAATAATAACCATTTATGAAAATAAAACATTGTTTTTGTTGTATAACCTATGTGTTTGTTAACAGTTTTCATTATATACATGAATCTACCTCTACAATGTAGGTTTAATTTGTAAAGATAACAGAGATAACATAGTAATTTTTGTGATAAAATTTAAAATGTAATCATTGTCATATTCCATATACGTGATTACATCTATTTAACTTTAATAATATCTATTATACGATTAAAGTTATTATTTATGAATAATTATTAATTTATTTGTGTAGTCAATTTTACATTATGATTATTTGATATATAAAATTTTTGTTTTCAGTTTCAAAAATGTGGGGCTTTTCTATTTAATGGAAATAGTAGGGCTAAGCTCTTTGCCATTCATTGCTGGTCTGATTGGTACAACTTTATCTGCATTAAAGCTAATAATATCAATTCTCATGGGCTACCCAATAGAAATTTTCTACCACAAGTACATAAAGGACCAAGTACAATATAGAAATTACTACTTTGTCAGCATGGGAATAGATATGGCATTTTACAATTTTGGCATTTCCATGTATCACAATTTGATTCCGATTATTCTTACATATTTCATACATAAAGTGATTGGTCCAGGAGAAATATGCACAGCTATGTGTTTGTGTTTAACATGATATAGCTTCTTACCGGATATGTAAACACAGAGTCTGAAGATTGATGAAGATATCGGGAGAAATTCGTCGTCTCCAACAATTTCGTCTAAAATGGGAGAATAAAAAAAAAACCGGGAGGAAACGTAATGCCAACTATACGGGATAACAATCTGAAGGTTTTTATTCATGCTATTCAAAAAATATGCATCACACTGATCATACGTTTTGTTTTAATTATATTTTTCTATTCCCAGACTGTGGTGGTGGAAAAATGTAGATTCCTTCGGATGAAGCCCTAGACCGTGTAGCATCTATATTGGGTGCTACATGTAGTGGCTATACGATTAAATTTGAGTGTGATTCAGAACCTGGAACTTTTCTAGAAGTTATAGATATAGGGTATTTGGCAAGTACAGGGGAAGAAAAGGAAAATGGTGCTATGGTGGAGGGTGGTAGTGGTGGTTTTAAGTGTGGTGGTGGTGGTGGTAAGATAGAAACTAATTTTACACCAAAAAGGTTTATTTTTAACACACCTAAAAATTCCTGTAAGTTGCTTTTGGAATTTTTATATTGACAAAATTTAAAATTGTAAATAGGTAAGTATTTGGTATGCTCACTCATGATGGGCGATTGCTTCAAAAATCGTATTATTCGAATGAACGAGTAAGCACTATTCGAATAATTATTCGTCATTCGAATGTTTCTTTTCACGAAATACACGTAATACAAATAACGAAATATTTCATAGAAACATAACCACACATAACATGATTATTTAACATCAATGATTCGTATTTTTTATTTGTAGATATTTTACTGTCTGGTTAAAATAACTAGTTAACTCTTAAGCAAGACGTACCAACTCGATGGAACAGCGTATACTTAGCAAATGAGCGCCTAATACAAATTAAAATACCACTTTGTGCAGCAATTGCCAGCATTACGAATGCTCCACACAAGTTAAATGCCAGGGACTAGGGAATTTTAAATTGAATTCTAAAGCCTCTATTTGACATTACTACTGAATTATCAGGCCATAAATATCCTACCATGTCCATGGTTTAGTACCTTTAATTAGAGGATTGCAGGTTACACTAAGAGCTACAACAGCAAATATGGACCTTGGAAAATTATTACTTTCAAAACTGACCGAAACATCCACCGTCGCATTGGCTCATTAGAAACGAACAAAATAGTAGCTAAAGTGATCCGAGGTTCAAAAAAAGGGGTTTTGGTTTAAATGAAAATGCTAACCAAGCCCAACATTGGATTGAAGAAGAAGTCGTTGCAGTCATTAATAGAAACGTAGAAGTGGCGACTAAACCATCACCAGATAAAGCTGAAGAGCCAAGAAGTTCAAATAGTGCGAATAAATGATCTCACCATGAAAATGGGATTTCCATAGTTTTTAGCCATAGTTTTGACCTTACTTAATAGTTTCTTATAATCCACGCTTAAATGGTCATTCACATATACTCGACGTGAGGTGCCTTGGAATCCGATATCCAAAGTAGATAAATTATTTTCTGCACGAGCAGCGACAATAAAATCTTCTTTAACATATCTGTTTAAAAAACTCACCACAATTAGCTTGTCACTTGAGTTAAAAATTAGAACTCTGGAAATATAATTGATCTGCATTTTAGGACAACTATAATTAACCTTGCGGCAAATGGTGTGAACAATTGAATATAGATTTTCCTTTTTATTCAAAGGGACTTCCTTGATTTTCACATTGTTTAAACGAGACAGCTACTCATAGGTCGAAAGCTCGAACTTCGTCTTCTCCAAATCAGTTTGAAGATTGTCTAAAGTATCGCGAAGCTTCTCGAGTTCAGATACTTTTGCTTCGACTCCAGCGAGTCTAGTGCCAATTAAATCAAGTTTTCCATTTGCACGTTCGCATGCCACCTTCACCTCAGATAACTCATCTTTCATAACACGAATATCGTCAACCAACACTGGTAAACTAAGTAACTGGCACTTCCTGTCTCGAAGTTCATTGAGCTAGAGAGGCTGATTCCGAGGGTAGTGAAATAAAAAAAAAGCCCCACATTATTGAAACTGAAAACAAAAATTTTATATATCAAATAATCATAATGTAAAATTAACTACACAAATTAATAATTATTCATAAATAATAACTTTAATTGTATAATAGATATTATTAAAGTTAAATAGACGTAATAGACACGTATATGGAATATGACAATGATTACATTTTAAATTTTATCACAAAAACTACTAATTCTAGGTTCTGTTATATTTACAAATTAAACCCACATTGTAGGGGTAGATTCATGTATATAATGAAAACTGTTAAGAAACACATAGGTTATACAACAAAAACAATGTTTTATTTTCATAAATGGTTATTATTTTTAGCATAATTTTTGTAGGTAAGTAGTATATACAATAATTGAGGTATTCACACAGGACAAGTGGATAACTATCTTAAAATCAAATATTTTAAGTAAACTGCTGTGTTTAATAATACACAATACAAGCAAACGTAAGTGAAACAAGTATAGTTTTAAGTATTACAGCTCTAAAATACTCAGCGAGATAAGGATTTCATAGAGTTTTTCCAAGAAGTTATAAAAACTCGTCGGGCTCATTAGTGCGGCAAAGGTGCTCAAATTACTGCTAAATAATGCTTACACAATATTTTAATTTTAATTCACTTGGTTAAAATATATTGTCTCCGCAAAAATTGAAGGATATAAATGTTATAGCACAATGTAAATATCAACATTTATTATAGAGATAGCATATCAGAGAAGCTTGTACAAATCGCACTCTTTTATTATAATAAAAACCTTAAAGTTAGTATTCTTAAGTACTTGAATTTTACCGTGTTTAATCTATACATACTCATAGTTTTTCTCCTTCGCCATAGTTTTGACCTTAATGAATAGTTTCTTGTAATCCAAGCTTAAAAGTAGATAAATTCTGGTCTGCACGAGCAGCGACAATAAAATCTTCTTTAACATATGTGTTTAAAAAACTCACCATAATTAGCTTCTCATTTGAGTTAAAAATTGGAACTCTGGAAATATAATTGATCTGCATTTTAGGACAACTATAATTAACCTTTTTTTTTTTTAACGTGGAGGAACCCTTCATGGGTACACACCCGCCCGGGGGGACGAGTGGTTATGTGAGACTCCTACTCACTAAACCTCCACGGTGTACCATCCGCTGCCTTAACGGGGCGACGCGGGCTTCGCACTTGGCATTCAGTTTGCCGCGTCGCCCCAGCGGCAGGCCCAGCATACTTGCTGAGCCCCCGGCATTAATGGGAGACAGTTCGGTACTCCCTAACTGTCTCCCCCCATCCGCCGGACCTGTGCAATGGGAATACGGACCCCCCGACCCGTCCCCCCTGGTCCGGCTATGGTGGCGGCAAGAGGCGCGCAAAGCGCCTCCTCCGGCCGCCCGTTCTTCTTTGGCGAGCCCTCTCCTTCTGCGAGATGATGATGGTATAACGTCCATAGCGCGCATCCGCTAGGTCCTCTTTCCATCTCTCAAACACGCGATTCTGGGCCTGCCTCCGCAGGCCCTCAACCTCTGTGGGAGCCGGAGGCTCCCCTAACTCCTTCCTTGCCGCCGTGAATCTATACACGGCGGCGAGCACCTCCGCCTCCAGCTCTCACGGCGGGGAGCCGGCGAGCACAAAGGCCGCCCCCGCGGACACCGACCGGTATCCACGGATCACCCTCAGCGCCAAGACACGCTGCGCCGCACGCAGCGTGCGTATGTTGCAGGCGCTGAGGGCATCCACCCAAATCGGTGCCCCGTAGACGGCTATGCTCCGCACGACCCCCGCGTACAATCGGCGGCAGCTCGCGCCCGGTCCCCCCGAATTCGGGAGAAGCCGTCCGAGCAGATATTTCATCTGGGCCCCAACCCGGACCCTCACTCCCTCAACCATTATGTGAGCCCCAGGGGGCGGTCCGCACCGAGGCCCATGAAATAGTAGGGCCTCGGTTTTTTCGACCGCCACCTTGAGGCCCAAAAACTCAATGCGCCTGACCACAAGGGCTGTACCCTCTGTGGCCAGGCGGCTCACCTCCTCCCAGCCCCCCCCCGGGCTACGACCATGGTGTCGTCCGCGTAGCATATTACCCGCACCCCTTCGGGGAGCGCTACGCGGAGCACCCAATCGTAGCCCATGTTCCACAGGAGTGGGCCCAACACCGACCCCTGTGGATCACCGCACCCCACATGGCGCCGTACCAGTGCACCTCGGCCGTCCACGAAGGCGACCTCTCTGTCTTGGAGGTAGTCCTCCAACAGCCGCCGCAAATACGAGGGCACTCCAAAGTATTGGAGCGCCTCTCGTATCACGTTATGCGGCAGGCTGTTGAAGGCGTTGGCGATGTCAAGTGACACCGCCAACAACCTACCTCCTCTCTCGGTCGCCTCCGCGGACCAAGCCTTCAGGGTGGAGAGGGCGTCCATTGTTGAACGCCCTCTCCGGAAGCCGAACTGCCACGCCGACATTTCCGGACCCTGTTCCTCCAAGTGTCGGACGACACGGGAAGCAACTATCCTCTCCAGCATCTTTCCCGTGTCATCCAACAACACCAGGGGCCGGTACGAGGACGGGCAGTCCGTCGAACCGACAAACAACGGTCGAACAGCTCCCGAAGCCCTCCCCCAAGGTGGCCCAGCGCCACTCCGAGGACTTGGCCCGGAACTCTATCCGCTTGTTGCGGAGGCGCTCTGTCACCAGCCCCATCTCCGTATCTGTTATGAGATGGGGCAGGACCAGCTCCTCCACAACAAGGCCCCCATTTGACATGGGAGGTGGGAGGAGCTCTGGAGGGTCGGGGAGCAATGTGGCCACGACCCTCCCCAGGAACCCTGAATCGAGGGATTCCGTTAGAGGGGGCGCCTGCCCCCGAAACTTCTTCCGGACCATTCGGTACGGGCGCCCCCATGGATCCCTATCCAGGGTCCCAAGGAGCTCCTCCCATCCTTCCTCCTTAGCCCGGCTGATGGCAACTTGCAGGGACTTTTTGCAGTCCCTGTATGCACCATGCAGCCGGGCCTCCTCACCGGGTTGGCGAGTCCTCCGCCGGCGGCAGCGCTGTAACTGCCGGCGCGCCGCGGAGCAGGCCGTCCGGAGACCAGCAATCTCCGGGGACCACCAATGTACCGCCCGCTTCGAGAAAAGCCTCGAACTCCACCAGGGCCCGGTTTGTCCTTGTTGTTTGTTCGAAGTACACTCCAACAATGGCGTACCCTCCCCAGGCGGCCGCCACGAATCCCGCTCCTCTCTCCTCAATTGAGAGGGGCGAACCCGTGCTGTGGATCGCTACGGAGCCGAGTCTCCTGCCCAGTAAGGCTGGACAGGTACGTAATACGGCTCCGCAGCGATCGCTACGCCGATGTTCCACTCCACCACTGACTGCACAAATAGGTCTTGTGCTGTGGCGGAGTGGTTCAGGTTCGCCTGGAGGCAGCTGGTAAGGGTGTGCTGCATTATTCAGTCATACCAGCTGCCTCCGGCCTAGCCCCCCTCACTCGTCCTCCAAATGGCCTCCTCTTGGTGGCAGGGGGCTTACAGCTCGCCCCCCTCCATATAGTGCTCTGCGGGTATTCCCGCGTCGGCACATACGGCGCAGTGCAGCTTGACAGCTGCACAGCTCGCCGCCGTATGGCCTGGGCCGCCGCACCTATAACACAGGGCGCTCCTGTCGGCTGCCGACTCACACATTGAGCGAGTGTGGCCCAAGCCCATGCACTTGAAGCAGCGCATGGGCTTCTCTTCCAATGTTCGTATTCGGGCCACACTCCAGCCGACCAGGAGACGCCCCGCCTCCGCCAGCTTTCTGGCTTCCGCCACGGGGAGTGATACAAACGCCACTCCCCCTCCCCAATCCTGCCGGATGGGGCCGACCCTAACCACGTCTGGCCCGCATCCGGTCTTGAGGCCAATTGCGGACCTGAGCTCGGCCTGAGACACCGACTCGTCGAGCCCCACTATCCTTAGCTCCGCACGTTCCGCCGGGTCCAGGTGGCATGAGTCTCTTTGTACGGGGATAGGACGCCTTTTTAATTCCTCTATCCCCTCTTTTATCCCTCGAAGCGACTTTAGAGGTTCTGCCACCTCGTAGTCCAACCTTGATTGGAGAGACTTGATCTCGCCGACCAAGCCTTCAATATGCTTGGTCAGCGAGCTCACCGTCTTCTCATGGTTGTCCGCGATGGTGGCTAGCTGTTTAGAGTGCGCTCGCTCCGCCCATGCTAGGTCTTTAGCACCTTCGGCTCGCGCGCGCGCATCATCTAATTTGTGTCGGCCTCGGGAGTCGACAAGCTCAAGGATCGTTACGTATAGACCCTGGAGGGATTCCCCTATCTGAAACTTCAACTCCCTTTTTGAGTTTGCCGGAGCTCTCCAATGCCCCCTGGCCGTCTTGCAGAAATTGCGTGGCCCGTATCTTTGCCATGTCCATGGAGCAGCCTGCCCGGTCCTTAATGGCCGGGAGCATACTAACCCTCCCTGGTTTTAGGGAGGGTGACTCTCCTCCTGATGAGACGTCCCCCCCATCCCCTTCCGATAGGTGTGGGCACGCACTAATGGGAGTTTCAGGCGCCATCTCTGTGGCCTGGATGTCTGATGGTGCCACAGGTGGCGCCTCCTTTGGACTTGTCGTAGGTACTTCCAAGCCTGTTTGGCTTGCTGGGCTCATTGTGTTTGCACCCGGGTCCGCCTTGGTGGCTAACTTTGTCGGAGGGCGCCCTTTGACTGGAGCTTTTTTGCGGAGGACTCCCTTCAACAGGTTGTCCTCGGCATCACTGCTCCGTCTTACTGCCGCGCCCTCTTGCCTCCTCAGCGCCCGGGGCTGAGCCTCTGTATCGCTTTTTGCTGTTTTTGCAGCCGCACGCCTCTTTGCTGGTTCAGGCTTGGTCGACATAATTTGGATCTACTGTTACACTTAATTAATTAAAATTAAAACTAGTTACGAACGGACTATATACACGCCTGTTAGTTATTGTTAATTATAGAATCTTAAATTTAGTTACGTTATTATTTTATTTATTTAAACAGTGAAGAAAAACTTATTAGAATTATAGATATTAGAATATAGAGTTGTTATTTTTGTAAATGTTAGTGTTTGAAGTTGTTTGTTATTATTTCTAAGTCAGTTATGATAATATTATTATGTTAAGTTTTTAGATATTTAATTATTATTATATAGACCGTCGTTTTTTTTTAAATAGATCCTAATTTAAAATAATTTAATAAATTTAAATAAAAATGAATTAAAAAGTAATAGATAATATGAAATAGTCAGAGTTGCAACTCACAAGAATAATGAAGTGACGATCTCAGGTTGAATATAATATAAGTCTAAACTGGCGGCGCTGGTCGAGGTGCGGTGACGAATCCTGTGGGAGCTACAACGAACCAGTCCACCAGTCTTTGTCTTAGAGTAGACTCTGGTTCGGAGCTCACCAATGGCGTGTCAGTTTAGCTCGTTACTCACTGAGTTCAGCGCCAACACCACGGAATTCGTAAACTGGTCCTCACACGATGTTATTTCGCCGAACTGGTAGAAATTTTTTTCTGACCGTAAGTGTACAGAAAAATATTGGGGCCAGAATGTGCCTTGTAAAAAGGCCATTCACATGATCCCAATCACGGCTACTCTAGGTGATTTTTCGCCGAGTTCTACCAGGGGGTAAGGAGGGGGGTGGGGGGAAGGAATTTTGAGAGGTAATGTGACGTCACACACCATACACTCAGTAAACACCAAACGGCCTGACGTAAGAAATCAGGCAACTCACTCGTGTTATGACGTCACTGCGTAATACCTACGCAGTGACAACACCTGCGGAGCTACTTGTTCTTACGTTTTCGAAAGGCCGATGATGGAAAGTACTGGAACTTTCTGGTGGTGACGTACGCCTTCTACGCAACAGGTTTCACGTTCTCGCACGAAGTGAAACGCAATACTCACCGAAAATATTCCACTGTCGTGCGAGAATATTGCAGGCGTTTACCGGGAAAAACTGGTTTAAACTGAATATCCCCGGTAATTTCACAGTTTACGTAGATTCAAAACGTTTTGGGTCGTCACTTGCACTTATCCGAACTCACTGATTTTAGTTTCTAATTGTGTAACACTGTAAAATAATACGTTTTTGCTCTTTCACCAAGTTTTTGGGGCAGGCAGAGAAGAGCAAAAAGACTCTATATACATTTTTTACAAAAGTTTGTCCAAAATTTTTAAAATTTGACATCTTAGGGAGGGGCTTAGCACAAACAAATTTACAGTCTAAAAAATATATGTCGCCGATCTTAATCGGGCGGCGCACGCACGCAAAAAACTCCAGTTTCCGGTTTCGCTCGTATCTCCGAAAAAAGGGCACTTATTGAAAAACAAAAAGCATATTCGGGAAGCCCTCGCAGGCACGCAACTTTTGACACTATGCACGGCGTTCCCTGGTCACTTTTCACTTTTTGCTCCTTTTTTCGGCCGGGAGCACTTCAGAAAACGGACTGGGCGCGGCCACGGGCGGCGTGGGACTTCTGTATCTTTGGTTTAAACTAACCAAGTATACACGTGACGTAGTCGCTAACTATGGGCCTCATAAGAACGCTCAAAGTCACTCAAAGGGCAATGGAGAGGGCTATGCTCGGAGTTTCTCTGCGTGATCGAATCAGAAATGAGGAGATCCGCAGGAGAACCAAAGTCACCGACATAGCCCGAAGAATAGCTAGACTTAAGTGGCAGTGGGCTGGCCACGTAGCTCGTAGAACGGATGGCCGATGGGGTCAAAGAGTTCTCGAGTGGCGGCCACGTACCGGAAGACGCAGCGTGGGCAGACCCGCCACAAGGTGGTCCGACGACCTGGTAAAGGTTGCGGGAAGCCGCTGGATGCGGACAGCACAGGACCGGTCGTTGTGGCGATCTTTGGGGGAGGCCTATGTCCAGCAGTGGACGTCTTTCGGCTGAAATGATGATGATGATGAACCAAGTATTCTTCTGACCATTTTTTCCAAAAATCATTCGTCATTTTCTGTGTCATCTTCCATCTTTGCAAACCGGTTACCTGAACATCAGAATGATCTTCGTCTGGAATGGCCACTAATTGCTCTCCAATTAAAAAGGGGCCTGGTGTCAGCGGTTGTGGATCTTCAAGATTCTCACTTAAATAAGAAAAAGGGCGTGAGTTGAGGCACGCTTCAATCTGGTTGAGTACCGTTGACAATTCCTCAAATGTTAGAGTTGACTCTCCTATCACTCTCTTTAGAAGCGACTTACTTGATTTGATGCGTGCTTCCCATAGTCCTCCGAAATTGGGGGCATGAGGAGGTATAAATTGCCAAGTCGTTCCATCATTTGCTAACATTTGGGCAATTTCCGTGAGGAGGTTGGACTTGCTTGGTCAAACATAAATTTTAGCTCCTTTTCGGCGCCCACAAAATTGGTCCCGTTATCGATGTATAAATCCACACACTGGCCTCTGCGAGCCACAAATCTACGAAAAGCGGAGAAGATGAACCCTTTCAGTGTTCTAATCTGATACTGCTTCAAAATGAATTGCTCTTGTAGACATACATATAAAAAGGCATATGTAACCTTTATATGATTTTGAGCCTCTTCCAGGTGAACATCTAATATTTATAAATCCAGTAAAGTCAACACCAGAAGCTTTAAAAGGTCTCGAGGGTTTTAATGTTATCTTTGGCAGCTGACTCATAAGTGTACGGCCTGAGTGCACGCTCTATTCGAGCGTCGGGCGGGGCGGGGAAGAGCGGTCAAACGCGCGTTCTTTAAGTGGCCTCAGTGCACGCGCTCAGCTGGTGGCGGTCGTTTGTGTCGATCATGGCGTCTGCGTCGTACGATATTATTGATATGTATTTAGAAGAAAATTTGTGGCTAAAATTTAATTATGAGTCAAGGAAAGGTCCTAGTAACATTGTGAAGCAAAGAAAATAATTTGGAGAGTTTTCTACGTTATTTGAAATATTAAGGGTGAATGAAAGGGATGAGGGGTGATTTCAGGTTTATTTTGTATTTATGAAATTATTTCTTCAAACGAAATCCTTTAAGAACGCTCGTATTACCGCTGCAAAACACATACTGGTTTGAACTTGCACGCGACGCCCCGCTCGACGCAAACAAGCCCGCTGCTGCCCACGCTCCGCTCGGCCGGCACTCAGGACGGCCACTACGGGTAGCACCTGTTTAACATGAATGCTGCACGCCCCGCCCCGCCTAACGCTTGAATAGAGCGTGCACTTAGGCCGTACACTAAGTTGGTCGGTTTTTCGGCGCGAATATCTTAAACATTTGACACACTCTCGATACGATATTTATACCTTTTCTCTTGCTCGGATTATCCCATATTTCGATCTGAGACAATTTAACATAATTTGTGGGCCTCCATGCATAGTTTTATAATGAGCATCATTTATTAATAACTTAGTGAGATGTCTATCACTAGGTATAACAACGGGATGTTTTGTATCAAAACTTACTTCGGATTCTTTAATGCGACCGTCAACTCTTAATACCTCATTCTCATCAAGCATGGGCAAAGTGTGTGTCCAATGCTAACAAAAGTCCTAATGGCTCTCTGTTCTTCAGTCGTTGAGTAAGCTTCGCCAGTTCGTAAGTATTGTTGAGATGTATAACTTCTGGACCATTCCACCAAAGCGTGAGACCGACCATATCAGCTCCCTTAATTCCTCTCGATGAATGGTCGGCTGGGTTGTTATATGTGCTAATGTGACGCCTCTGATCAGAATCAAGCATGGTGTGAATTTCTGAGACTCTATTGCTTACCTCGCATCGCATCCAAGCCAATACAACTGTAGAATCTGACCAGGCATGTAAATTTTGTTTAGGTACTTGCATAATTTGCGAGACTTCAAATATTAGTTTGGCTCCAAGCACCGCTACACATAACTCCAAGCGTGGAATACTCACTTCTTTTTCTACTGGAGCTAATTTGTTTTAGCCGTGACTAAATTGACAGAAATATTACCCACTTTATCTCTCGTTTTCATATAGACTGTAGCAGTGTATGCAACTTAGGATGCATCTACGAACGTATGCAATTCTCTATGGTCGCCTTGATTTGAATTTAACCATCTTAGTATAACAAGATTTTTTATTTATTTATTTATTAGTTTTCGGGAAACATACAGTTTATTTTACTTACAGCTAATCTAAATTAACAAACTTATACACCAATTAAGTTTCCACAAATATTATCACACACTGCATGTCGTATTATATATGTACAGAAATAATAATAATAATTAATTTACTAAATATAAATGTAGTATGTTATTCTAAAGGAATAATGAGCGAAATACAATTCAATAATATCGGTTTACAGTTAAGTAACATAATCATAAGTTATAAAATGACATCACATTTATTACTGATTTTTTTTTTATAAGAATTCATAATATTATTAAATATATCAACATCGCAAAAATGTAAATTATACAAATTACAAGATCTAAATAAGAAAGTGTTAGCAACATAATTAGTTTTGCACAAAGACACATCAAATAAATATTGTTTTCTGGCATTGGGCCTAGGACACTTAAATGAAAGTTCACCAAGAAGGTAAGGTGAGTCAATTAAATTATTAACTAATTTGAATAGAAACATCTGATCTCTTTCCATTCTACGTTTAAGTAGGGAGGGTAATTTGGGAAGTAAGGGCTGATTAGAAAACTTATAATTAAGATGTTTAATAAATTTGTTTTGAATTCTTTCAATCATTTCAACATATTTATCATAATGCGGATTCCACACTGTGGACCCATACTCTAGTATGGAACGAACTAAACTATTAAAGAGAAGAACCAATATTGGTAAACATTTAAAATCTTTCCCTGTTCTCAAAATAAACCCAAGCATTTTGTAGGCCGTGGCTGTTATTAAGGTAATATGATTATTAAAAGATAATTTAGTATCAAGGTATACACACCCAGGTCTCTCACCTCAGTAGTACGATTTAGTAATTCCCCGCCAAGGTGATAATTATATTTAATAGGTATCTTTTTCCTGGAGTATGTGATGACATTACATTTTTTTATATTAAGATTTAAAAAATTGATGTTGCAATAATAGGATAGACCATTTAAGTCATCTTGCAAAAAGGAGCAGTCTGAGCTATTTTTAATAGTTGAAAAACTTCATATCATCAGCATAAAGAATTATGTTCGAATTAATAAAGATTGGGGAAATATCATTAATAAACAGATTAAATAAAAGAGGACCAAGATGAGAGCCCTGTGGAACACCTGAAGTGACGGGCACAAATGAAGAACAGTGACCTTTAATAGTTACCGCTTGACTACGTTCACGGAGATATGATATTAACCAACGCAGAAGGTCACCATGTATACCAACATCTTCAATCTTATGTATAAGTAAAGAGTGGGAAATTTTGTCAAATGCTTTGGAATAGTCGGTATACACGACATCCACCTGGTAACCCTGGTTCAATTCCTTAGCTATGCGGTGAACAAATTCGCATAAATTAGATTCAGTCGATTTTTTATTGACGAAACCATGCTGTTGATCCATAATTATATGTCGAAGCAACGGGAAGATAGAGTCATAAACAATTTTTTCAAACAATTTAGGGATTATGCTAAGTTTAGAGATTGGTCTATAATTCTGTATATTATGTTTGTCACCTGATTTAAACACGGGAACAACATATGATCGTTTCCAGATGTTGGGCATAACACAAGATTGGATATGCTAAGTTTTTATGGCAAGCTCTAAGGAACAATGAAGGCAGTCCATCCGGTCCACTACCCTTTGACGTCTAAATTTTTAAGATATTTTAGTATGGTCTCTGGTGAGATACGAACCGAGGACAAGGATATGTTATTGATTTGTGTCTGGTTTGATGGTACTATGTTCATATTAATTACATCATCAACATAGATTGAATGGAAGTAGTTACTGAATAAATTACTAATTTCTTTTCCATCCGAAGAGGATAAATCACCATAATACATAGTGTCAGGTAAGCCAATAGAGGTTTTTTTAGATTTTACAAATGTCCAAAAATATTTACTATTATTACAAATTTTGTGTTCACAATTACGTATATATTTTTCATAACAATAAGACTGTACCCGCTTTTGACGCTCTCTCAATAAACAAAAGGTATCATAATCACGAATACGCCTAAATTTTTTCCATTTCTTGTGATATTTCAACTTTTCTGAAATATTTTTTTTAAGAGATCTGGTATACCAAACAGGATAATGAGTATTCGTTTTTGTAGATATTATAGGCACATAAGAAGCAATTACTTCTTCCAGTGTTGAGTAAAACATATCAACTGCATCTGAAATATCAAGTTCGGAGAGTAAACTATCCCAATCGATTGTTTGAAGGTGACTATTAACTATTTCATAGTCAACCGCTTGAAATAAACGCGCGGTTCGCAAACAAGGCTGAATTGTGCGCATTCGAAAAAGATGTGCCTTAATCTGCAGCGCTTGTTGATGTGCGTCTTCCTTAACAAGTGGGAAGTTAGAACCAACAACAGTACAAATGCAGCTACTCAAAACCAAATCAAGTTGTCTACCAAGAGAATTGAAGATACGATTATATTGCTTTAGGCTATTAAAACATAAAAAGTTGTGGAGGGCATGTATTGAAGTATCATTATTATTTAAGTTAGCCAGATTAGTTTCGTAATCTATTACTGTCCAAATTGCACCCGATATGTTAAAATCACCCAAAACAATGTAATGATCGTCAGGGTAGCAACGGATATCATGAGGTACTGCCTCAAAATAGCTACAAAGGATTTCATGCTGCTGTTGGCAGTGAGGTAAATAACAGCAGTATTATTGAATCCGCTTTTGGTCAAAGAATAATAACGTATAAAATTAATAGTAAAACTGATGATAGTTCTAAGATTATGTTTGAAACCCCCGAGCTATTTTTAAACTCCATTAAGAATGAGATAATATTTTTAGTTGAGGATGCTATCAAGCAGCATACAATTTTTAAATTAAATTATAGACTACACACTGATTTCATTCAACAAATTAAAAATCTTACTTGCTTTTCAAACATGTAACTATATAAGCCTAGGGGATGATTTAAATATTTTCTTTACATCTTTAAGTATAATACCTTAACAAGTAGATAGAGGTTGGAGTCTGAAAGTAATCAAATGCCTAGAAATGAATGTCAATAAATTTAAGCCTCTACGTGGGGGTACATATATAGATTTACCATCAGATATAAAATTAAAGAATGTCATTATTAATGAAAAGAATGCTGATAACACTGATCTGCAACAAAACCCACCTTCAAAAAATTATGTAGATAATTTCAGATTCATAAATATGAAGATTTTGATGCTCTGAATCTGTTCCCGATGGCCGATTTGTTCTATCATGTCTAGATTTTTCCATATGATTTTTTTCCAAAATATCAGGTTATTTTAAAATTAGTTTTATGTACAACAATGTATATACATACGAAATACGTTTTTGCTAGTCGTAAGAGAAAGAAGGAAAGTGCCGAAAGTGATTTCTATGGTAGTACATATGCGCTTGCGCAGTATTCACTGTCACTTTACAACAGTTAGTTGAAAACTTAGAAAATTCTGATGAATGGAGACTTTTTATTGATGTGTCGAAGATTAGTTTGAAAGTCGTTTTACTTCATAATGGAAATAAATACTCATCAGTGCCTCTAGCACATGCAACAAACATGAAAGAAAATTATGCAAATCTGGAGAAATTACTTGAAAAAATAAAATATTCTCAATACCTATAGAATATTTGTGCGGACTTAAAAGTTGTCGCTATACTTACTGGATTGCAAGGAGGATACACCAAGTTTTGCTGTTTTTATGTGATTGGGAAAGCCGCGCGAGAAGCAAACATTACAAAGTGAAAATTGGCCACAAATAAAAAGCTTGGCATCTGGACTTAAAAACTTATCTCAAGAGCCTCTAGTGCAAAGTGACAAAATATTTCTGCCACCACTTCATATAAAGTTGGGACTCATGAAAAACATAGTGAAAGCTATGAATAAGAATGGTGCAGGCTTTCAATATCTCAAAACAAAATTTCCTCGAATCAGTAACGCGAAATTTAAAGAAGGAATTTTTGTAGGTCCGCAAATACGAGAGCTTATGACAGATGAAGTTTACAATTCGAAGTTGAGCAAAGCTGAAAAAAAAAGCTTGGGTGGCTTTTGTAAAAGTGTGTCATAATTTTCTTGATAATACGAAAGCTGACAACTACCGGCAAATCATTCGAGAGCTTCTTTCTGCTTATAAAGCTTTAGGATGCAATATGTCACTCAAAATTCATTTTTTGGACTTGCATGTATATTTATCTCCGGAAAATCTCGATGCTGTATCTGATGAGCACGGTGAAAGGTTTCATCAGGATATTGTGCATATTGAAAGACGCTACAATGGAAAATGGTCAGCAGCAATGCTTGCTGATTTTTATTGGTCGATACGCAAACTTCGATGGAAACGATGAAAAGAAAAAAACTACAAAATCACTTGAATTATTTTACCATAATAAGATAAATATACTGATATTTCTATAACTTTTGACTGTAAAATTAGCATATTAAACTTAGACCGTAGTCTTTTAACTTTTTAACACGTTAGCTGCGGCACCAATTTTTGCATACTTTCCGTTCCTGCGGCACGAGGTATAATCGGCCCGTACCGTGACCAGACGTTAGGGCGACACGCGGTCTATTAGACCCCACCTCCTTTTACAGACTAAAATCCATTTTCTGGCGCGAAATCAAAGATAAATGAGAATTTTGGTCCTTATTGATATAGACAGTGAATGAACCCTAATCCACCGTCGCCCCGGGATCTGATGGCTAGTTTAGGAATTATTAGCAAAACAAAATATGGGATCTTATACACCTCGTAACGCACTGAAATAGGGCAAATTTTCGCTGCGATTAGTGATGGGAAAAATAATATCGACGTTTTTAAACTGTCTTAACTACGCAACGACTTGACCGATTTTGATCAATTATATCTCATTAGATCGTTTTAAGGGCAAAACCTGGCAAAACAACACAAAGCTATCAAAGGATACATTTTTTTTTAAATAATCTAAATTGTGCTTGAAGGCGCCATAAAGAAAAAAAAACCGGCCAAGTGCGAGTCGGACTCGCGCACGAAGCGTTCCATTCTATACCATTAAGAGGCACCTATTACAGACTTATTATTGGAAAATAATGGATTACGGTTTATGCATAAGGTTTATCTTTCTATTTGTATATGAAAATCTTAATGCGGTTCACAGAATAGAAAAAAAGGCAACCAGAAGTAGAAAAGAAACTGTCCTATTTATTCTGCCTCGGGCTTTAAAAATACAATTATTAGAACTTGAATTAACATTAAAAAATCAGTATCAATATACTTTTTTTATAAAAATCTCAATATATATGTTGTACTTATTTATGAGTGTTTTTCATTGAAACAGGGTAGACAATAAGATTTTTTGCACTGAGTGCACTGAGTCAAAATCTTTTTGGATTTTTTATCAGCTTCAAGAGATGGTAAAAATGTGCGTAGTTTTTGGTAACAACCAACACATCTTCACCTTTTTTCACCCTTTTCGAGGCAATGGCGTGCGCTTTCAGGTGCTGAAAAATAACAAAAATGTAAAGATAACGTAATAAAACTGACATTGTTACTTAGGTTAGATCGTAGATGAGAATAACAATGATAATGTAGGTATAACTGCATCAAATGAATGTGTTTGTTTTATACTTAAAATGTTGAAAGAGTAGGTAGGTAAGGTAGCTTAAATTCAGAATAATTAAAAGGAAACAATAATAAATAACTTAATAATGACCAACTGTCAAGCTTAGTTTATGAAAGCTTCAACACGTTGACTGTCAAGAAATATATCTAAGCATTACATTACCTGGGGTCTCATCGATTTCCTTTTTTATTAAAGATTCTATAAGTTTCTCCACAAAGAGTCTTTTTGGTAACTTTTTTCCATCAGTTTGGATTGAATTAAACACAATCCAGGCATTAATTAGCGCCGTACCAAATATTAGCTCCATTACAACTTTTCTCCACCATTTGATTCCTCTCTTCAAAGTTGCATAATAAGAAGACATCTGGTCAGAAAAGTCAATGCCTTTTTTTGTTTTATTGTACAGCAAAACACATCCCGGTTTTTTTATGCATTCGTCGGTTCCTCTCTTCTTTTTTCCAGTATCTATCAGGTTATCATCGTGATCTTTGCACGTAGTCAACATCAAAACATTCCGTTTATCCATCCATTTCATTACCTTTACGCCCTTTTTGTTCATTTTTCCAATAATTTCGCCTTTCTGCAATTTGTACCTAGTAACTTGCTTTGGCAGATATTTCCGTATTTTATTAAGTGTTCCACATAAGATCTTCTGCCAGGCCCAACGAAGTGTAGTAATTGTCTACTATTACGATTCTACCCATTTCTGTCAGATTTGTCATCAATCTTAACACTACTTTTTTACTGTGTTCTAATTCTTTTTTCTGATTTTTTTTCCCTGTATAAACCTCTAACTCAGAAGTATAACCTTATAAAGCTTTACGCCGTACCGGTGTGATTTGTTTTTTATGTATTGGCGAAAACCTAGTCTTCCTCTCCATGGTTTCATCGATTACCACATACTTTCCAGGATTTGCAATACGTCGAAAGTTTTCTGTAATCTTTGTGAACATATTTCTAATTTTATATAGTTTGTCAGTTTGGTCTTCATTACTTACATCACTGACATGCCAGCATTTAAGTAGCAATATAAATCTGTCTCTTGTCATTACTGAAGAAATAAATTCGTTTCGATACAATTTGTTTCTGCTCCAGTATAAATTTAAATTAGGAACTCTACACAAACCCATTGCCATTAAAACAGCCAAAAATGTTCTCATTTCCTGAGAACTGGTGTCACTCCATTTTGTCATGCGTGAATTACGTTTCATATTTTGTTGATTTATTTGTATATACTTTTGTGCGTAAGCATTTGTTTCAGATACCATTATATCAATCATCTCATCTGTAACAAACATCTTGTATATATCTTCAGGTGTAACTCCCACAAACGGGGGTAAATTAAACGTACATACTCCAGCGAATTCATTAAAAGTTATGGGACTTTCCGATATATTTTCCCACTCATCGTGATCTTTAGCTTGCGTGCCGGGTAATGTTTCGTCCGTGACTAAAATGTCATCTTCTGTAGCTTCTTCATATTCACTATCTGGAGATAAATCCTGATCTGAATGAACGCAATTTTCCATTGAAGCATACTCTTCCGAATCACTACACTCTTCCTCCGAAGGACTATAATCATTGTCAGTACCGCTAAAATTATCATCTTCCATATTATTACTCTCATCCAACTCAGGTGATTTTCGAATATTCTGCACACTGTGACATATTTTGTTTGTTTGTATTATATTATTGTTTTCGCAGTCTATATGTTCAATAATATCATATTCGACAATATCAGGTGATTTTAGAACAGTTGGCAATTTGTTATTCATGATCGTTTTCCTTTAACATTGTCATCAGGAATACTTTCCATAATTACAGAGACCTCTATTTCATGACTTTTTTTGGATTTGGACGGATTAAAGTCTTCTGAATATGTACATTGGGATGTAACATTTTCTCTCGGTCTTTTTTGTGTCGGAGTACGAAGTAATTGTTGAATGTTGTCCTCATTAAGTGATATATTACAATCCAGTAAATTGGAGCGTGAGATTTCTGACAAAGATCCAGCTCTGCTCTCCGTAGTTATATGAGGAAAATCTTTTGAAGGGGAACCTATAGGATTTTGTTTTTTTATTGGTAAGGTTGAAGCACTAGAAGCGGACAAGCGAACATTCTGCAATATTTGACAAGTTTTTCCGGTACTAGGACTGAGATACACTGTTTCTTCTTGTGTTTTGAGTTGAATAGTTTTTCGGATGTTTGGACTGAGGTTAACTGTTTCTTCTGGTTCTTTCACTTGATCAGGATAAATTGAATTTTTTTTAGTGGTAGTCTGAGCACGTGTTTTTGCTTTGTGTTGTAATGTTCTTGTATTTGCAATAATTATAGAGCTTGGGTGCCCATGTAAGAATATATATTGTTTTGTATTGTCATACTGTTGTTTATCAATGACACATTCTTGTTGTGAGCTAAATTCATGTAAAGGTACGATTTTTTCAGTTATATTTGGTTCAGTAGAAAAATATGTTTTTTGACGTTTATTTGTTGGAAAAATCTCTTCATCACTCTCATCGTCAAACACATTTTCAATTGGCAATGTTGGCCGATTGGTTGGTTGGACATCACTTCTCGGTGGACTCTGAAAAAAATGACTCACATATTGTATTTTGCATAAACAGGCAGTTCTCAGCCACCAGTAGCTATTTATTGAGTGTACTGATCAAAACACGGTAAAAAAATAGAATAGAAATGACAAGAAAAAAAAACGATACGCAAATAAAGCTGTGTGGTGCCGGCGGCGAATAGTACCAACCCATTTCATCCCGTGGGTGTCGTAAAAGGCGACTAAGGGAATAAAGGAACACAGAAGACGGGCAGCAGCGTCTCTGAACCGTTTGACATCTTACTGCGATCGCCAACCCGCCTGCCAAGCGTGGCGATTATGACAATTCCTCCCAAATGTTTGGGAGAGGCCCTTGCCCAGCAGTGGGATCCCTACGGGCTACTAAAAAAAAAAAAAAGCGGGCTCACCGACTAGTTTAGGTATTATGATATTCAAAGTAGGTACGTTTCTTTATAGACTATTTAATAGATCGCCAACAATGTCTCTAAGTTCAATCATTTTCATATAAGTAACCAGGTTTGTAAAATATCAAAATGTCTTCGTCATAGTAACAATTCAGTACCTAATTAAAAATATTGGCTTTGTATGACCGGTACACTTGAAAATAGAATTAATTAATAAGCTGCTAGAGAAAGCCTTTGCTTGGTGATAGTTTAAACAAAGTGTTATTCTTAAATGAAAACCCTCTTTAGGTGTTGATACAACTCGTGAAAGTAAACAAGTTTCATCAAAATAAAAGAAAGAAAAAATATAATACTTCCTATACAAAGTCCCAAGAGTAAGTTTTGTGTGACAAGTTAATTTTATTACCAATAAGTATAGGTATCATAATTAAGGCAACCAGTTGGAACAACTGATATTACCTGTATACAAATTTTCTTAAATAAGTATTTTTACAAACGATAAAAAAGTATTTTTATCGTTTTCTTATGAAAGTTGTTCTATTTCGCGAGTGGTTACAACCTAGGAGGGTTCGCTTTATTAGATGTTATATTATTATTCATGTAAGTGGTGCAAAATATAAACAGCAGTTTAAAAATAGAGATGAATTTGGCATGCTTATTCATTACAAAAACAAACTCACACACACACACCACACACTTTTAAAGAAAGTTTTTAAGATTTGTTTTACAATAAATACTTAGAATCCCAGTCCCACTCCGTAAACGCTTTATTCATGAACCGATAGCAGATTTAATCGAGACGCATTAAGCCTAGATTTCGAGTGAAGACTGAAGCGAGTGAAGCTGCGGTATATTATATATAATATACTGTCATTTTATACCAAATAGTCTGTATGCTACATCTTTCTTCTCAAGCTTTATTATAGTCCAGATTATTTACATGCGATTACATTTGGCAGCACCTTATGTTGTTGAATATTATGTTAAAGGTTTAATATAAAAACGGTGTATTAGTTAGTGCAAAATTAATTCTCGTATCAAGCTTTTCACACAAGTAATCTTATAGATAAATGTTAGAAATATCATATCCACGCATGCTTATACAAAACGTACTTACAAACACTGTAATCCTTTTTTTAAGATGGCTAAAAACAAAACATTTCATATTAAAATATTGAGTTTCTTAAATTACTAACACAATAATTTCTGTACTTTTACCATCGTACAATAATATACTCCGCCTGGTGCTCTCTTCCGACCACGTGACATATATCGTAAAATTTACATAAGTCGAATCTAACACACTTAACAAACTTGGTGATTAAAAATATCCCTTTACATAGGTATTTTGTTGTTTTTAACTTTTTAGTATTATTGTAATAGCGGCCTACATAATTTGAGAAAACTTCAACTATCTATCTATCGCGACAAACGGACAGACAGCGAAGTCTTAGTAATAGAGGGTCCTGTTTTTATCCTTTCGATACGGAACCCTAAAAATCTTTAAATTTAATACTTTCAAAACCTAGACAAAGAACTACTGAAATATTAATTATATTACTTACCTGTTTTGTCAACGGCTGCTTTGCGTTTCTTGTGGAGTTTTTCACTACCTACAAAAATATCAATTAAGTGTTAAGTCCTAATAATAATAACATTATTATCACGATATAGAATAATAGGTAATTCTAGATATGTTGCAAAGTATTAGGTACGTCAATAATCGTTATTACCAATAATATCTTTAGGTATAATATACTTAAGTAATAATATCTTACACTTACTTTAGGTACATAGCTACCAAGATAAGAAAAAACTAGGTACTTACTGAAGATTTTTTCATTAAAAACTTACCTGTTTTGGCTCTGTTTCTGGGTTTTTAAAATTAACTTCTTCCGACATCGTTTAGACATGTTCGGCGCTGTAAAAGGACGTGCTCTCCAATCGACGTGATGCACAACACTGGTCGCGGGAAGCTCGCGTTGAGTGCGGTACGAGGTCAGGGGGGATATGGGACGTTTTAGCCTCGTTCCGCACTGCATTAAAATTATATTAATTCAGTGCGGCACGAGGCCTAAGACATCCGGTACCAAGGTAGGTACACCACCGAGTCCGGAACCATTAGTGATCTCAAATATATATTTATCTCTTTCCTACACTGGACCAAACCAAAGCTATGCCATTCGCACGACAGAGAAATTCACTTTTTTGCTTGCCGCACCACAGGGAAGTTGCATCAGGGGTGATTTAGGCCTCGCTTCGCACTTAACGTGTTAAACGGTTTTATTTAGCTCGACCCGTACGGAATTTATTTGTTTATTTATTTAGGTCAAAATTAGAAATTGAAATTTAAGCACCTTCCCGTTGTCAGATTGATCTGAAATTTGGTACACACATTTAATTTAGATGACAATACAATATAATAAAATCAATATCATTATAAATCTAAGATGGCCGCCGATAAAAAAAGGCGGATTACATATTTTTCCTTAACCCCCTCAATATGGGTATCAAATAATAGGACTACACTAGCAGAATACTGTCATTATGTCAAAATTTCAAACTCAAGATGGACGCTGTTACAAAATGGCGTATTAGGTGGGAGCATGATTAGTCGTGTCGAGAACAGTTGCGTCCAAGATTGTGTGACGTCGTGGGAACAACATGGTAACAATAAATAAAAAAGCAAACAAAAATAAAAACGAAACTGCTACACAACGAAAAAGAAGGCTCGAAAAGGCAAAAGAAAAGTATAGAACGAAACGTGCAAAGGAAAGTGAAAATGAAACCCATAGTCGACTACAGAAACGAAGAGAACGGTAAGCAACAGAAACACCTGAGCAACATGATACCAGGTTAATAGCACAACGTGAGAGACAAAGGCAGCTGGTAGAGTCAGAAACACCTGAGCGTCATGAGTGCAGGCTAGCATCACAACGTAACAGACAAAGAGAGTTGTTAGCATCAGAAACATCTGAGCGTCATGAGTCTAGGCTAGCATCACAACGTGACAGACGAAGAGAGCTAATAGCGTCAGAAACACTTGAGCGTAATGAGTCCAGGCTAAGATTACAACGTAACAGACAAAGAGAGCTATTAGCGTCAGAAACACCTGAGCAACATGAGGCCAGGTTAACAGGACGGCGTGAGAGACGAAAGGAGTTAGAAACTTCAGAAACACCTGAGCAACGCCACGACAGGTTAAATAACCAACGTGAGCGTGTTCAGCAACGCAGAGCTGAAAATTATGTAAAAGCGTTTGAAAATGCTATTAACACATCGTGTATACACGTTTGTGACATTTGCACGAAGCATTGTTATCCTAATCAAATTCATACTGTACGTTACAACACAGCTGTATTAGGATATCTACCTGCAGAACTGTCTTCAAACACAACATTACTTTTATGTTCGCGCTGCCAAACACATATGACTAGTAATAAAACAATAGCACCATCAAAGGCGTACTGGAATAATCTGGATCCAGGTTCAATACCAGATGAGATTCAAGCGCTGACGCAAGCAGAGCAGCGATTGCTGTGTAGAATCATCCCGTTTGTTAAAATCGTAAAATTTACTGGGCTATACGGGCAGTACGGTTTCCGCGGACAAGCAGTGTTGTTTGCCCAAGATACCTTTGAGGTCAGTGAAAGATTACCTAATATGCTTCCAAGATCTTCCAGCCAGGTACCCATCGTTGTAGTTACAGAACGTTTGGAGAATTTGAACATCACAAGAGAATTCACAATATCTCGCGAAAAAGTCTACAGCGCTTTAAGATGGTTAACTAGAAATAACCCGCTTTATAGAGATGTACGCATTGACGAAAATGTCCAGATTAGTGAACAAGACTTAATACGACTTAGTGTGCCAGATATACCTGAAAACGGTGAACCTGAAAGAATTGAAATTCCAAATGTATTCATTAGTATTAATGACGTTGCTAGAATTATTCGGGCTTCATGGCATCAAGGTGACCACAGCGTTTTCACTTCGGGATTTGCCGGCGTGCAATGTAATTAGCAAATATTATAAGGGCTGCCATTCCCAACCCTAGTCGATGGGACGTTAATATTTTGAATGCTAACATGCTAGAGGGAGACTCCCTATATTGACAAATTCGTGCTCTACTACCGTTAAATGAACTAAATCAAACAGGTTATTTAGAGATACGTAATTTTCATGTCGTCAAAGAAAACGTACAAATGTATGGGAAGTGATTTTCTATAGACTACGATGAAGACACTCTTCTTTTTGGAAGTCTTCAAGACACTGTCAATACTAACAATATGGAATGACTTTAATCTCAGCTTTAACACAATTATTTGACGGCTATTTTTCGGGGATATTGACAGCTTTTAATAAATCTGTCAGCGTATTTCACTATGAGGATAAATACTATTTCGCAGACTCCCACTCGTGTGGCCCTAAAGGCTCACCAACAGCTGCAAATGGCAGATCCTGCGTAATAGAGTGCGACAACGAGCAAGAACTTTGCCGTATCTGTAAAAGATGCCTTGGGGCGCGTAATATCGCCTACATTCTAACACGTGTAGACGTACACTTCATAGAAGATGTCATCACTCATCAGTCGGTGCAAGTACAACGACAACTCTCGAATCCGGATATCTGTAACGGTTCCTATACAAACATCAGTAGATGTCCCTATACAAACATCTGTAATGTTGCCGATCGATAGCGCCCAACCCGATGTCGAAGATGAGCTAGAGGTGTCAGAAAATGTAAACGAGATTAAAAGAAAAACAAATAATAACATTGTCAATGAAGGCCATGAGTTAAAGGCAGAAGAATTCGCGTGGTATCAATTATTCCCATATGGCAGAAACGGCTTGAAAGAACAAAGACCAGTAAATATAAGTTCTTTTGGTTACTATCTATTTCGAATTCTATGTGCCGATAGTCGGTTTCATCGCAACGATTACCTATTCTACGCACTTTCTATGTTTGAGTACTATCGGGTTAAGTCAACCATTGCAGCATGTGCTAGAAAAGTAGAAAGCGAAAATGGCAATCGAATGAAGACCTACACTTGCACTTAAAAAATCTCAGAGGTTCCGCAGCTTATTGGCGTAGTGCTCTCAGTGACCTAATTGCACAAATAAGATGTTTAGGGCCTCCAAACTATTTTGTGACATTAAGCTGCAACGATTTGCACTGGAAAGATATGAAAAAAGTGCTCCTGATGACCGACGGAAGGCAACACATTGATCCGGATGATATAGATATTTACGAAACTCAACGGCTCATTGAGATGTATATCCCGTTGTTGTGAGTAGGCATTTCATGATACGTGTCAATGCTCTGATGCAGTTCCTTAAAATCGATGTAGAAGTATTTGGCGGTAATGTTAGAGACCACTGGTGGAGAGTAGAGTTCCAAAATAGAGGAAGTCCTCATCTTCATATGGTTATTTGGGTAGAAGACCATCCATCTGTGGAGTCACTTGAAGGAATTGCTCGTATTGATTCAGTATGTAGCACAGCCACACCACCTGAAAATTTAGAACTATACGAATTGGTTAAACAATGTCAAATACATCGTCACACTAATACCTGTACGAAAAATAACAATACAAATGCACTATGTCGGTTCAATTTCCTCGCTCGGAATGTACAGAAACTCATATTATTGATCCCTCATCGAACGAATTTATATATAATGGTGGTCGCATTTGCGTTCTCAAAAGAAAAAGCGAAGATTATTGGGTAAATAATTATAGTCCTACTTTGCTGAAAATGTGGAAAGCCAATATGGACATCCAACCCTGTGGCACTAATGAGTCCATTGCGTATTACATCGCAAAATACGTGTCAAAATCGGAGCCTACGAATCTGGATGGTGAAGTCACTAGAGCTATCCAGCAAATTAGTTGAGAAGAATCCGATGTTTCACGTAAGCTTTTTAAAATATGCATGCGCATACTGAAAGAACGACAGGTTTCATCTTGCGAATGCGTTTTCAGACTTTGTCATTTAAATAAGCGTAACAGCTCGAGACAGTCTTCCTCAATACCCGCAAACAGGAGCAACGTTATAAAGTGTTGAAGTTTACTGAAGGCGGTCAAGCAGCTGGTTATTGTGCGAATATGTTTGAACGATATGAAAAGCGACCAACTGAGCATCCCGACTATAATTTCAACAACATGTGTTAGACAGCAGTTTGCACGCATAAGTGACGGACGCTAATTAGTTGCACTCCCGTGAACTTACGTGTGTTGTTATTTGTTTGTAGTGTAATTAATTTGAACCTATTAGATTATACTGATTATTATCAAATTACTGTTGCAATGCATTGTTTAAAGTGTGATGAGATTGTTACGGACTTTGTGCTGTGTAGCAGATGTAATGGTCATTTTCATTATGGATGTGCTGGTTTCTCGGAATCAACCTACCGCAGAATGGGGCAAGAGAAAAAAGCAGCCTGGAGGTGTATCTCATGCCGCGGACAGTCATCGGAGTCGAGCAGTGATGGTGCTTCTCTTGCTGATGTCCTCAGGGAAGTTAAAAATCTCCGTGTTGATTTCAATACCATGAAATCAGATTTCAATGATGTTAAATTCTGATTTAATGCTGATGTCTGCATCAGCAGCACTAAAAAATATATGCAAGATCTTGAATCAAAATGGAGTGATATTGAAAGCCGATTTTCTGGAGTTGAGGGTAGGCTTATTGTTGTGGAAGACAAATTATCAGGTTTATCTATTTTACAAAAAGACCTTATTAAAGCTCAAGACACAATCTCCAAACTTATGCTCGAGAGCAATTCTCATGATCAGTTTTCTAGACAAAACAATGTTGAAATTTCTGGCATACCCTCAAGAAATGGTGAAAATCTGTACACATTATTTTCTGAACTAACTAATGTATTAGGATTCCAATTGGCTGATACAGATATAGATACAATACACCGAGTACTACCTTATCTTACCGCCCGCGAGAATAATAAACAACCGGCACGGCCACCCTCCATTATTGTGCGTTTCACCCAGCGCCGCCGTAAGGATCAGCTGATTACGGCTGCGCGAGTTCGCCGTGGCATCACCACCGCCGACATGGGCATGCCTGGTATTGCTTCGAGAGTGTACATCAGTGATCACCTAACACCTACGAATAAGTTACTATTGAAACGTGCTCGCGACCTTAAAACCGAAAAAAACTACACCTATCTTTGGGTTAAGGATTGTAAAATTCTTATTCGTAAAAGTGATAGTACCAATATCATACGTATAAGAAAGGAATCTGATCTGCTTAAAATAAAGTGACTTGTTCTTGTGTTAGCCCGGAATTTGATCTTATACAGTTTGTTTTTCAATTATATGTTTAATTTATCAGTTATGCATAGTAAGTTCCTATATGATTTTGCCATAACGTCCCTTATTTTATTTTGCTATAGTCGATTATGCAGCTATTTTTATAAGCTTAACCTAACACCTTTCGTATTTTATATTTTTATAAATTTACATAGTTACAGTAGGTATTACATAGTTAAATGTGTTTCTGTAATGGATTCTTATCTCAGAATTCCAACAATACATTTCGGCCCGGCTATAATGATTATTAAGTTTTTGTTGAGCTTATCGCTATGGAATCAGATAGTAAAGGAGGTATTTAGCATATTATTATTATTTTTATTCATCTTTCATTATTTGTTGTTTATACATTTGTACTTTAAACGATGACTCATTTAAATTCTCTAAATGTTTATTATCAGAACGTGAGAGGCTTACGTACTAAATCTCATTCTTTTTTAAATAATGTACTGCAGAGAATTATGATTTAATAGTTTTGACTGAGACATGGTTAACACCTGACTTTAATGATTCTGAATATTTCTATGTTAATTACAATGTGTATAGGAGGGACAGAACCGCGAGTGACGGGCGAGGAATGCGCGGGGGTGGTGTACTTATAGCAGTGCGCCGAGAGCTCTGTGCACGTCGATGTGATGCCGACTGGTGTTCTGCACGCATTGCCGAGGAGCTCTGGCTTAGTGTGGATCTTGTGCCTGTGCCAGCTGCCGCGATCGCTCGCGCTACTTCCTCCACCCGAACCACACACGGTCGCCGTGCGCACACTAATGTAAAACTGCACATAGCCTGTTGTTACTATCCTCACAATAGTAATCATTCTATTGAGCTGCAACAGTTTTATGACAATACTTTCGAAATTATGCAAAACAACCCTGACGATTATTTTTTAATTCAAGGTGATTTTAACATCTCACATGCAATCTGGTATTTTGATAATGATTCTGTGCTTCAACTGGACACCAATAATGATGTAAAGGCGACTTGTTTGTCTGACTTCATGAGTCTTTCTAATTTATTGCAATATAATGGTTGTACTAATTCTAATGGGCGTATTCTTGATTTAGTTTTGAGTAATAGTAATTGTATTGTAGTCGGTTCTGATATACCTCTTACCCCCGAAGATATCCACCACAAATCACTGAACATTACTTTCTCTTTACCCTGTATGGCCTATTTATGTGAAAGTAATTACTACAAATTAATTTATTACGCCACGAATTTTGAAGGGATGAGAGTGGGCTTATTAAATATTAATTGGTTGTCCGTGCTCTCTGGTCTTAATACTGAAGATTCGATTACTTATTTTTATAGTATTTTAAATAACTTAATTGATGAATTCGTGCCAAAAAAACTCGTTAAAGCCAATACGCACTTTCCGCCTTGGTACTCTAGGAGTTTAATCAAATTGATTAGGAATAAATTAAAAGTTCATACGAGGTGGAAAAAGTATAACAATAATCGTGATTATGTTACTTTCTCGTCTTTACGGACGAGGGAAAAGCAATTAGCGCATGAATGTTATAAAAATTACATTAAGTTCTCTGAAGATAAAATTAATATGTCGCCCCAATACTTTTGGACCTTTATAAAATCAAAATTAGGTGCTAATAATATTCCATTATATATGAATTATAATAACCAGTCGTCTAGCAATGCGATTACCATATGTAATATGTTTAATGAGTACTTTAATTCTGTATTTATACCTCACAATCACTCTTCTCATACTGTTGGTGACTTTGATAATTCTGAAATGTGTGGCCCTTCCTTAATTAATATATCTACGGTAGAAATTACCCAAGTTTCTGTTTCTAAAATGTTTGAAAAAACTAATGTAAATAAGGGTGCTGGTTTTGATATGGTTCATCCAATTCTTGTTAGTAGGCTTAACAAGGAGCTCTCAGTTCCCCTTACAATTATATATAGAAAGTCTATTTCTGAAGGTTGTTTCCCAAGCATCTGGAAGAAAGCGTTAGTGACACCTATTCTAAAGAGTGGCGATAGACATGATATTAGGCAATATAGACCTATATTGTGTATATGCAAAATAATGTATTTTTGGTAAGATCTTCGAAAAAATTATTACTAATTCTTTGAATGCTCAGATGCTGCAAGTTCTTTCGCCTGAACATGGGTTTTGTCGTGGTCGTGGTGTAGCTACTAATCTGGTCTCCTATACAGATTTTATACTTAATGCACTTGACACAGGTTTTCGGGTTGATGCCTTATATACTGACTTCTCGAAGGCATTTGATAAAATCAATCATGATTTACTCATTATAAAGCTTTCTAGAATTGGTATACATGGTGATCTGCTGCGATGGGTGGCGTCCTATGTCAGTAACTGTAGTCAGGCTGTTGCATTGAAGGGATATCGGTCAGGGTTCTTGGGAATTCCTTCTGGCGTGCAACAGGGATCTGTCTTGGGACCCTTCTTATTTACGATATATGTGAATGATTTAGGACAGTGCTTTTGTAATTCTCATCACCTTCTTTATGCGGATGATACCAAAATTTTCAATGTTGTGAGATCTATTGATGATTGTGCTAATTTACAAAAAGATATAGATAAGTTCGAATCTCATTGTAGTAGAAATCAATTATTTTTAAATTTTGATAAATGTCATATAATCTCGTTTTCTAGAAAAAAGTATACAATTTCATATAATTATAAAATTTCGGATAAAATCATTGCACGTGTCTCAACAGTTCGGGACCTAGGTATTACTCTAGATAGCAAACTAGACTTTAATACACACATTAATAACATAACTGCTAAGGCATATAGGCATTTAGGATTAATTCTCCGTATAGGAAAACCTTTTACTCGGGCTAGTAAGTTAAAACTACTTTATAATGCTTATGTTCGCAGTGTTTTAGAATTCGGAAGTGTAGTTTGGAGTCCACAATATAACGTTCATAAGTCCCGAATCGAGAAAATACAAAAAAAGTTTATAAAGTCACTTGAGTATCGCGTTGGTTCTACTTACACTGATTATAATGAAAGCACAGCAAGACATCATTTTCAATCTTTAGAACTTAGACGCAATTATTTAGATAATATATTTTTATATAAGATAATTAATAATCATATTAACTCTGCAAGTCTTCTAGAGAAAATTAAATTTAGGATACCTCGATTTTCTTCACGTTCGATTGATACATTTTATATTCCTCCGTCTCGTACGAATTATGTTAAAAATAGCTTCTTCAGGCGATCATGCTCATTTTACAATACTTTTTTGAAAGATCTTGATATTTTTTATATTAATTTAACTGCTTACAAAAGGAAATTGCTACTTTTGTTGGATACTCTGTAATACTATGTATGTTTCTATGGTTTAATGGTATGTTTTTATGTTTGTCATTTATGTGTGTAAATTGTATGTATATTATGTTTCTAAATGATTTATGGTACTTTAGGTCTGCTTGTGTATTTAATTGTAACTTTTTTTTTACATGACTGTTTGTTACCTGAATAAATAAATAAAATAAAAATAAAATAGAGTTTGCGATGTTGTTTGAGCCGCACTACGCAAAATCAACAGCAATCAACGAAGAAAGCATCGATACAGATGCGTTAACGCGTGAGCAAAAATTAAAAAAGCGACTTATTACACTAACAAACAACACAAAAATGACCATCAGAAACAGGCCAGCTGTAATACGGGTTCCTAACTTTGTTGCAACCTCTGATCCCGAGTCTTATTATTACAGTTTGTTGCTCCAGTATACGCCCTACCGTAATGAGAGAGAACTGATGGGAGAATACAACAGCGCCAGAGACGCATTTCTCGCCAATGAACAGAGGTTAAGAGAAACCAATGCATATTTGTGTCTCTATCGCGAACGTGACAGGCAACTTGAAAACGCGTTCAATTAAGTACAAGCGTTTCAGATATTGGAGCAGGAAGAGCCGATGGAACTAGACTGTGAAGAAGATGTTCCATATCTGCCAATGCACGATAACCATTTCATACTAACGAAGCAGTCTATGAATGCTGGACAGAAAGAAATTTTCACGATGGTAACTCAGTTCATACAAAATCAAATAGTGGGTGCCGAAGAACGCTTAAAAATATTCTTTACAGGTGGTGCTGGTGTCGGAAAGACGTTACTACTAAATTTATTACGAGACCAAATTAACAGGTGCTATGCGAAGGACGCGGTAAAAGTATGCGCACTGACGGGAGTTGCAGCACGGTTGATAAATGGAGCTACTAAACATAGTACCTTAAAGTTGCCAGTACAGAAGGATGGACGAATAACTGGTATGTCACCCTTGTCCGGAAACTATTTGCGAATAATGAGACAGCAGTGGAGGCAGACAGGATACGGCGGAGAGCTAACTCAAAGAGCTCGGGGTTGTATGCGTAGTGGGGGATGGTGCGACGTGTGTGAGCCACGTCGGCCGGGATCTCCTCAAACAAGTTGCGCAGCTCTGAAAGCTGGTTTTTGTCGAGGGTTCGCGCTGGCCTCCATCCTAACAAATTCACCGTCGGGCGATTCCTGGGTCGCAAGGGTCGAGGTGCTTGGGGCAGCTCTTCAGCTGCCGCTAAGTCGTCGTCCTCTTGCTCGTCCGCGGGAAGGTCGTCGTCAAGTGGATGCGGTGGTAGTTGCACCTCCTCGTCGGCAACTGCGCCTTGTGGTGTGACTGCGGCGTTGTCCCAAATGGGGTCGCGTTCGCGGTCAATTGTGTAATGAAGATCTTCCAATACACGTTGGAGTGAAATAGCCGGGGCAGGAGACGTTTCATATAGGTGATTCGTCTGCGCTGTCGCTCTTCCAAAATGGCCGAAATCGTTCGGCTCAGTTGATGTCATTCTGTGCTTGACGCCAGTCACGTCCTCGAAGTCACCTAGACCTGCCAGGTAGGCAGCGGCTCCCGAAGGGACACTTACGTCATGGGAGTTGACCACGTTGATCAACTGCTCCTGTTCACGAGATGATGTGCCATTTGCAACGGCCTGCATTGATAATCTGTACCAATACAGTACGTGATGAAAATGGTTGTAAACTGATTGTGGAATAGCTTTAACGAAGGCTTTGTCTACATCTGAGATGGCCTTGTACTCCTCCTCCAATAATGACTCGAAGCCCGACGCGTCCGGATGGAATACTTGAATCGGTCGCGCGTTAACCAACCCTACCTCACCATCAAGTATTAAACCCTCCTTCCATAAGATGTCATTGGTCAATTCCGATGCTTGTGTTGATAATTTCTTTGGCTGTGGTAGACCAGACATAATCTTTGGTGGTGGGCGTTCCACTACTTTAGTCAGCTGTGGTGTTGTGGGAGCGGGTGTTGGTACTGGGGCGCTGCCGGCTGCAGCTTCGGTATTGTTTTTATTACCTCTACCGCGGCGGCGCGTTCTCTTCGGCTCATCATTAGTTGTTTCACTTTGATTTTGCATAACTGCAGGTACACCCTTTTTAGGTTGAGATATTTCGTCAAGCTAGCTCAGTCAGATGAATAATTTTACTCGACAGATAAAGATAATCGTTTATTAAACAGAACACTGTTACACATTTCAAAAGTTACGATTAGTTGTGAAATAATTAGAAACAACGACAGACATTTTATAAAATAGTACAAGCGACGTGATAGCTAGAGCTCTTCCTCTTTGTCTGTCAAAATTAAGAAAAGAACATCAACACACGCTTATACCACCAGACTCAAATATTAGCTATATACAACCTACATCGCGTATTCGCAGTAACGAGGCGGGAGACGTATTTCACGACGTCTGGAAATACTAGGCCCGGGTTGTCTTGCTATATACTCCCCCTCTGGTCTAGGAGTACGCCCTCGTTCCTGGACCGGTTCATGACCCGTACGCTTCGGACGTCCGCGTCGTCGCTTAGGTATAACAGGTTTGGGTGGTAGGTCATTTCCTGTACTACTACTATCAATGAAGGGCGTCAGATCCTGGGAATGGTATTTCCCTAAGCTTTCCTCAGGACTTCGCATTGATGATATCAGAAAAGTAGTCGGACTAACTTTCTTGGTTATTATATATGGTCCGTCACGTTTAGGAACAAATTTTGCGGTGATAGTTTTGCTTCCTTGACTTAGTACTTGAGATCGAACGAGGACTTTATCTCCTACTTCGTAAGATTGACTATGTCGGCGAGATTGATCGACAATCTTTTTGGATTGATCTTGCTTTTTCTCAGGAGTCAGACAATACGGAGGTACAAAAATAGGAGAATGGTCACCCGTACCAATACGATGCTCCGCAAAAGGGGTTGGCTCTCGTATTGTCAACCAAGACTTGCGCCAGCCGGTTCCGGTCAGGTGGGTTTAACAATGTGCCTTCGTCATCTCTGAGTACATCAGTAGAGGAGCAAGAAAACTCTGTGGATATAGAGGGTTCAAAACGCATTTTGTATTGAATGCGGTGATTATTTGCAAAATACCAAATATTTGCGAGAAAAATCCATAACTACTTCGGCGGCAAACAAGAAATCCATGCCGAGCAGTGTTTCATTGTTACGTGCTTCAGGAAGGATAAGAAAAGGAGTCCTAATGACCTTCTTCTCTAAATGCACGTCGAGAGTTGTCACGAGGACGTCTATGTCGCGAGCGAAACCATCTGCGAACTTAATGCGTCTTAGTGCCGGAACAAGAGGATGTCCCTTTCGACCGAGGAGGGTGTATAGTGTATGACCCGCCATACAATGCTTAGCCCCGGTGTCAATCACTTTGTTCGCACACTTACGGCACAGATCACGCTGATGTCCATAGCGTTTGCAATACACGCAGAAAGGCCGTTGTCTCGCCAATGGCGCGCGCTCATCTCGTGATGGCGAGATGTATACACGCGCGTGCTTTACGCGTGACGTATGTTCGTCGGTCAATCGCGGGGACGTGACGTGCGGAGCGCTGCCATGCCACACACTAGTACTCCCGTGCGGCTTCACGCTCGTAGCGGAGTTCGAACATTGTGCGTTATATGTTGAGGATGAAGAATGAGTTGACATTCTGTTACCATTACGCTTTCTATGCATGACCATAGAATTTGGGGCTTCTTGCCTGCTAGTTGTGGATTCCTTTAAGGAATCTTCTACGACTCTTGCCCTTGACAGCAATTCTGAAAAACTTTTAATATCCTCTCTTCGTAATCTTTTCCGAATCTTTCTATGAAGTAATCCATAAATCATGTCTAACTGGACCTGAGTGGTCAGATCATTTGTTGGAAGACGTGTTAGTAGGGCTCGACTCTTCGCCACGAAGATATCGGTTCGTTCATTTTCACCTTGCTCGACCCTGAATAATTCTCTATAGATTTTGTATTCAGGACGGCGATCGCCGTAGGCATCACGAAGGAACTGTATCACGTCTTTCCAAGAAGTGACCTCAGCGCGTATACTCTGCCACCAGATTGCGGCTTCAGAGGTAAGCAATATAGAAAGGCCCTTGATGACAAGTTCATCGCCAATATTTGAGCATTCTTTATAGGCTTCTATTGCATCGATGAACTCTTCAACGTTTTCTTCTGCCGCTCCCGAGAATCTAGATGAACATTGTGCAAAATTTCCAGTCTTTTCTGCCGTACTCGGTGTTGGCACCGGTGATTGAACGGTCAGAGGAGACGAAATCGTCGACAAGCGTTGCAACATCCGTTCGCAGACCTCAGCATTTGATTGCTGTATAGTCGTCAGCAAGGCAGCGAAGTTCTCTTGAGACAGCGTGATGCTGCTGCCATTAAGATCATCGTCTTTAGGAGACTGCCGTTTCCGTGTTTTCGGCATTTTTTTCTAATTATACTTACACTGTGGTAACGATTATGTACACACAGAGTAGATTCCACTAATTTTCAGTAACTTTGTTGTGGTATTCTGCCCTCAAGTTGGGACGCCATATTTCGTCAAGCTAGCTCAGTCAGATAAATAATGTTGCTCGACAAATAAAGATAGAGGTTTATTGAAACAGAACACTGTGTTACACATTCAAAAGTTACGATTAGTTCTGAAATAATTAGAAACAACGACAGACATTTTATAAAATATAGTACAAGCGACGCGACAGCTAGAGCTCTTCCTATTAACTCTGTCAAAGTTAAGAAAAGAACATCAACACACGCTTATACCATCAGATTCAAATATTAGCTGTATACAACCTACTTCGCGTATTCGCAGTAACGAGGCGGGAGACGTATTTCACGACGTCTGAAAATACTAGGCCCGGGTTGTCTTGCTATAAATCTTTATTAAAAATGAGGACACAGTTAAGTATAGTACTTAAGTCAGCCCCTTTTCCAGGTTTTACATAATTATCATATTTATCTGTATTATTGTAACTTAACATCAGTTCAAATTGTAAGAAGCACACTAACATATAAATGTATAACAAAGTCAGTCCCCCAAATTGGCTCAGTGAGTGACTCTCGCATGAATGATACTCATGTGCTATTGTGGCCAAATAATAAAACCTGTAAATATATTTTCTAAATATACCTCTTGTGTACTGTTAAAAACAGCTTTATTATCCATAATAAAATATCGCCACCAATTGAATTTTTCCACCTCATTAATCTTTCTTTGCAAAATCAAGTCTGAACCTGGAAATTACAAAATAAATCTTATAATACTGGTAGAAAATGTTTTGTTATATTGAATGTTTGGGTTGAAACTAGCATATAAAATAGTTTGAACACGTTTAACCTTCGATAAAAGTATCGATGGAAGTTATAAAATAGTGCCTAGTATTACTTTATCCTATAAATATATTTAACAAATCTTCACTTTAAAAGCTTATAAATAATTTAGAAATAGTTTGTGATCAAATGATAAGATAAAAATATGGACTCAATTTAGCTTCTGAATAATCTAAACTGTTCGTATAAAAAAAATATTTTATTTAATACATTATACAAGTTTGTAAAATCTCGACATCTTATATCAAAACAATTATGTATATATTATTATGCATATTTTAATATGTTTAAAATATATCTATGATACTTACGAGTTTTATTGCACCACAGAACGCAACATGTTCTCGTGGTTTTTTTACCAAAGGGCAGCAATTCAATACACAAGCGGTAGTAAATAAAATAAATAAATTCACGGAAAACACCATCATCAATCATGAAGTAAATTTTAAAAACCGCCATTTTGAATATATTGATGGATTAAAATTGTAAAATTTGATTCGTTTAGAAATTTGTATTTAAATATACATGATTAATTTTATTTAATTATTATTACATTTGTTTATAATTAATCATAATTATTATTAAAAAACCGGAGTTTAATAAAGAATTACTTAATTATATTAATTATAAAGAAAATCACACAAAATAGTTTAAATTTTAAACTGATAATAAAGTAAAAAAATTGTGCACAGCGCCGCTTAGGGGATTTTTCAGGGCTCATTGCAATGGTTATCCGATTAAATTAAATGAAGCGATAGTAACGAAAGAAAGAAGCAACAAGTTAAATCGTAATGTATCGGAGTGAGATAGACTGTCTATGGAGAATGTACATAAATTGATCGTGTTATTGAACGATCTCGTTGGACTGACTGATAACACCATGGTTTGCCGCGACCCATGACACGAAATAAACACGTACTCATACATCGCACCTGGCCGCTTGACATAACGAAATACCTACTTACAATAATTTGTAATTGTTTTTTGTGCCGTTACTTACAATCACCATTACACTGGCTGCCCAACCCGTGGCTTTTAATACAAAAATAACTCACTAAGATCGGTAATTATTACGTAGGTATATACATATAAAAGTATTAAGTGTTACGACAAATAGGTACTCTACAGTTAGTCTAGGAGCCAGTGACAGATTTTCATGACCAAGTCCCTCCCAATCAAAAATTTGTAAAATGCATTAGGGATTTATACCATGAACACTCGCGACCGTCAGCTGCGACTTCGTGGGTGGGACGGGCAGTGGCAGCCTCCCACGCATGGAGAAAAAAAAAAATTTCAGTCATTTCCTCCTATTTGAAAATTTGTCAGATTATAGTTTACCTAGCATTTTAAAGAAAAAACAAAGTCAGCTGACCATAATATGGTGGATTATATGTCAGCTGGCTGCTTGAAAATGAAAAAAAATATATATATTTTCAATTATTTCCTCTCAACTAAAAATTTACCTGGTGGTCGTTTATATGCTACTATGAATGAAAATTAATGTCAGCTTGCTGTATCTAAGTGGAAAGTTTGTCAGCTGGTACCTTCAAAGGTGTAACGCAGCAACATCGATCACCTACTGTATCTTATCAGCTGACGACTTTTCCCTACAAGATACATAAAAAATAAATACTATGAGATTTGTGAATAGTAATAACAAATCAGTTACTGTACCATCTATAAAAAAAATTGGATGTAAACAATTGAAAATATGGAATACATTGTTAATGTTCTATCGAAAAACTATAGCATAACATTTCTATGGACAAAGTATTTTATCCAGGATCCACTGGAAAGTTCTTTTAGAAGTATTAGGCCAAGGCTATAATAGAAACAATTCGCCTGCGTGTGCAGGATTCGAAGCAGCATTTGCATCTTTCAAACTTATTCATCATCAACTGGTACAAAGATACTAATAAAATATTAAATAGTTCCAGAACTGATTGTGATATTAATTGTCCAGTGCAATTATTGGCTTTTAATTACTGCAAGAAATGTTTAAGAAAATAAAATTTATAGTTATATTGAATTATCGTTATTATTTCATTTATGCGTTTACTACATTTTATGAAATTATAATCAAATACAACTGAATGTATTGTGTAATTAATTAGAGACAATTTATTATCTGTTAGATAATACTGTTTAATTCTGTGTGTTTACTGTTTATAAAGACTGCCTCGAATGTTGCACAAATAGACGAATTGTTACTATATTTTCCAAAACATTCTAGTAAATTCCTGTTAGCATGTTTTATGCATAAGAATGTCAAGGTATATTTTTGATAATATATCAACGATAGTATTAATGTTTTCTAAAACTTTTTGTAATAGGTTCACAGTATTTAATTATTTTTTATTTGCCATTGGGTTTTTGTAATTGATCAGTCACCCCGATTGCTACAATAAGATTTTTTCTCACTTCCTTTCCGATGTATTTATTAGGTGTTTTTATTGAATTATAAATGTAAAAAATAAGTATACCTACTTATTTGATAGATAAACCCTATTAGCAACTATAGATATGCTAAGTGTCTAATGTGCTCACATTTTACTTTCTTTGTTAAATATATAATTTTATAACTGTAGGTTTTTTTGTTGTATTAGTCTTTGCAAAACATAATAAATATATGCGATCGATATCATTACTTATTTGGTCACAACACTACAACTATCGAATTAGAACTGACATCGAGAAAATAAAGAAATGGAAATAGTATAATAATAAATTGTTGACATTACCTGATATCGTGAACTATCAGATAACATTTTTCATTTGTACAAGATTTTTCGTGTACCTAATATCTGCATAAACGCAATATACTAGGAGTTGTTTATATTTTTTTTAGAGTACCTTTCACCCAACAGTGCGTTATCTGCAGTATCTTTATTAATTTTGTCCTTTGTTACTAATTAACTCACAAACGCGGTCATTCCTTATATTTTTAACATGCGACATGAGTGCTATTTCGTTAGTACGCCATGACAAATATTCTTTCATGTATGCTAATTTTTTGCAACTACTTTCTTGAAAAAGCCTAAATATCTTATCATTTCTACATGTAATTGACCTTTATAGATTTAATTGTAATCAAACGGCTTAGTGTTAATTATTAATAATTGTTTATTACTTGTAATTGATAATATTGCGCAATAAGTTTCAATTCTATCGAGTATACTATACAATGAGCTGCACAAGCTTTTTTTACATTATTTTAATTATACAGCTTCTCTGAATTTGAGCAATGTACAAATAAAAGCTGTACTAAATTATTTTGAAATTCGTGATTTCAGTTTTTTACATTTTGGTTGCCAATTAAAGTTTCTGTAACTTTTTTAATTTCCTCAAATAGTCACTCGTATAGTAGATATATAGTTTTATTAATTTTAATAATTCTTATAAAATCTTGAATGTGAATATGTTTTGAGTGGTGTCTCTAGATTATTAGAGGTTTATAATTATTTTAATATCTACCGAATTTCTACTTATTACAATAAATTATTAAACAAATGATGCAAGTGTTTTTTTAATTACATATATTATTATTGTAATGTAAATAGTAAAAAATCAAGGGCTTAAAAGCCTTTGATAAGCTAATTAAGGAGCGAAAGCAAAAAAACTATGTAAATATATATAAATATCTCCGAAAGTAGTATTGAAACATCCACCAGTTCGCGCTACTGCTGTGAATTCCTCAAGCGACATCTCTATTCTCCTATGTACAAATGTACTCTGTGCGGCCAACTGGCCCGACGCGCAGCCGGATTTATGATGCGCACACGCGGGTGCGTGAGCCACGGGTGGCGAGGCGCGGCGCAGGTGTCCATGCAACGGTAGCGCGAACTGTGTCTTACAATGTATAATTCATTATAGAAATCTGAAACAATATCTGAAAATGGGTATTAAATTATTAAAAATTCATAGAATATTAAAATTTAAACAAAGTCTTTGGTTACAAAAATATATAAATTTAAATACTAAGTTGAGAACATTAGTTACTTCAGATTTTGTAAAAGATTTTTATAAATAGACCGCAGAAGTGATGACGTCACAAAATGGCGAACTTTTGATGTTTGGGGAAAAACAAAGGCGTCAGTGTACGGAGTTTTATAATTTTATTAGATTAACTAGTTTGTATCGGTGTTTTCAGTATATATAATGCCGTATTGTTTTGCCCCTGGGCGCAACCATGTCTCAAGAAGAGAAACTTGTAAGTTTTTTAGATTCCAGGCGAATAAAAAAGCATTTAGAAAATGGAAAATATTCTGCCGGTACGTAACTGGTTATTTGATTGAGACATTGTTCATACAAGTTGCGTTGTATTAAACTTACTCGTTGTTTTTAATTTCAGTCGTAAGGATAGAAACCCTACTCGTGAAGACCGCCTTTGTAGTTGTCATTTCGCTGACGAAAATGACCTTGTTCCATCAATTTTTGCACACAGTGTTAACAAGAGGCTGGTTATTTGATTGACACATTGTTCATACAAGATGCGTTGTATTACTAATGGAGGCGCGGGTTATATAAAAATTAATTAGTGGACTGTATTTTTGCGGAACTATAATACATTAACGCAACAATGGGGACGGTTGGATGAAATAAATAGGTAGGTACTTACGAGGATCCACGTAGCCGCCGATGCACTCTTAAACACTCTACTGATGTACACTATGCGATCCAACGACCACCAATCCAGCAATATAAACTTTGCCTATCTGGAGCGGGCTGAATTATGCTGCGTAGGCGCGTGCGACGGCGCGGGTGCGATGCGTGTGCGACACAAAAAGTCTACCCTTAACGGTGCCGTGCGGGCGGCGAGTGCCACTGCGGTCATCCGCGGCTAGTGGTAAGAGGTGCGGTAGTGGTGAGGTAAAGGGTGCGGGAGCGGGGGTGGGTAGGTAAGTTTGAACGGAACACTATTGCGTTAATGTATGTGCATAATATAAATAGTGGCGCAACCATTCCCCCCCGCCTTGAAGGGATCAAGGGATGCCTTCGAAAAAAGAAACAAATAAAATGAAAACTAAACTAAAACCTAAACCTAAGATGCGATTTGCGAATCTACTTTATTGTCTAGGTAAGGGACACAAGCGTACAACCGGACGCAGATACGATACGGTAGCTGTTTTAACGCGTACGACACGCACCAGTTCATCAGCCGCAGGGAACACCTCTTCGACAACCCCTAAAGGCAAATGCAGTGGAGGCGAATTTTCCGTATTAAGAATCACGACGGTCCCTACAGTCACCGGATTCACGAATGAATGAACGAATGGCATCGGCGAAACCAACGATGGTCACCTCACTATGCTTCGTGATTCCAACATGGCGCGGCATTGTGATTTTCTCAAGTAGTGGAAGCTCTTCCCAGAAACGCGACCACAACGAGATAATGTTGTCAGGGGGAGCTTCATCCCAATCACAATTAAAACGCCAAAGTTCCTTGATGAGGAGTTTGGAGAAATAAACCATTGGAGCTACGAAGCCTATCACGTCCGATAATCGTGTAACACAAGATAAAATGGTGCGTTTAGTGCGTTTGTCAGCGGGTTTACAAATTTTTAAACTGAAAAGATCCGTTTTGTGCGACCAGTTTAAACCAAGAATCTTTTGCGTATCAAACTCATCGAACTCCTTGACTGATGTAAGGCGATTCGAAGGCGGGATGTAATTTAAAACAGTCTGTGAATTGCTAGTCCACTTTACTATGTTGAATTGCCCAGCCTTCATAAGCGAATTGACTTCGGCGGATGTTAGCGGCTCTTCGGGCGAGAAACGATATAAAATGCGTTGGAATTTGCGATCACATTCGCGGACACCTATACACAGTAACATTTGTCTAATGTCGGCCAAAATCGCAATTGAGAAGAAGCGGAAATTAACAATTATATTAAATAAGTTTCCTTGCAGGTTTTGACTATTATACAGGGTGTCATTGAGGAACACCGACGTGCTAGTTTTAGCGCTATCATTTAGCACGACGCGAAGATTTGAGGTAAGTTTGTCCTCTCTGATGACCCCGTGGTGCGGTATTATATAGGAAGGTACGTCAGTATTCTCCTCTGTTTCGGGAGGTGCGGGTGAAAAATATTGCTTTTTTTAAATATTCAAGGATAACGCTATCGTATGCCTGTTTCAATTTTGGCGAGGCTTGCATCCTTCGTTCGAGATATAGGAAGCACCTTTCAGCTAAGCGCCGGGAATCTCCGAGAATGGACGAATCACCCTTGAAGGGGAGTGCGACAGTATAAAGGCCATCGATATCTCGTGTTGTAGTGCGGTGGTAAATATCATCACTCTCTTTATCGTCCGGGCTCAGAATCGGCGCTACATTCACCTCTTCGAGTTCCCAGAATTTGTGGACGGTGGACTCTAAGTCTCAGCGAAGCAGCAACAGGATACAGTAGAATAATTATCTAATTTAACGGGAGCGGAACCTACGATTACGTACCCTAGTACCGTCTCTAGTGCGTGAGGCGTGACGGTTGCCGATTCACATTGGACCTTATGAGACAACAGGAGGTGCGGAAAAATCTCAGCTCCAACTAAAATATCAATATCTCCGGGAACATGATACGTGTCATCGGCCAAAGGTAAGTTTCTAAAATTAGTTAGTAGCGATACATCGATACTGACGGTCGGCAAGCGTTCGGTCACCTTATCAACGACCAATGACTCCATTATAAACTTTACGTTTTTATTGAAACGCGAACAAAATTTAACATGTACTGAACCCTGAGTCATTTTAGTAGAATCCCCTATTCCCTTTACAATAGAACACGGGTTTTGGTGCGAGTTCAATCCTAAGCGATCACAACAATCTCGAGTAATAAAATTGCTTTGTGACGCACTGTCCAACAAAGCACGAACACTATGTTCGTAACCTTGAGCGTCAACCATTAAAACACGCGCGGTAGCGAGCAATACTGTCGTAGGTACACGCGGAACATTTTTATTATTATCTGAAAATGTGCATAACGCAACATCATCAGTGCGGTTACTAGCGGGCGGCGGTACGGGAATCGAAAATGACTTACTCGCGGCCGCGCTTCCGATAGCGGACGGCGATGTAGGTACGTTTTCGCACGGAACGGTAACCGTGAGCGATGTACCACCGATCGAGTTAGGCGTAGATGCGGTATTTTTAGTTTCAAAATGTAACATTGTGTGATGATTTAATTGGCATTTACGACAGTATGATTTAGAATTGCAATTAATAGCGCGATGATTTTTGCTCAAACAATTGATGCAGCATGATTGCGATTTTACATGATGAAAGCGTTCATTAGGCGTCAACTTTTGAAACCCCGGACATGTGTATAAATGTTCGTGATGCGAGTTACATAAAGAGCACTGAGGCTGCGAAGGTGCGGTTGTTGTATTAACATAAGGATGCGTAGACCTTTGTGGTTTCGATGCCACATCCAGTCGACGGTCGACACTTTTCTTAGTGACTTCTTGTTTCGAAGTGCGTTGTAAAATCTTAACTTGATCGCGAACGAATGAGACCAAGTTATCGAAGGACGGGATGTCGGAACCACGATTGTCTAATTCGAAAGCGCGTGCGGTTTCAGGATCTAATTTTTTCAAAGCGGTATATAAAAAGACCAGATCAGAGAGGTCCTTGACCTTTAAATTATTTAGTGCAGAAACTGAAGTTGCAAATTGATCGAGATATTGTTCAAGATTACTTGCACTTGCGGATTTCAAAGATTTCAGTTCGAAAATCTGATCTAGATACGAAGTTGCAAGCAACCGCTTGTCTTCGTATTTATTTATTAAAATATCTAAAATCATTTTGTAATTATCAGCGCACGGAGTTATTCCCGCGAAAGCCCACTGAGCTTTGTTTGTCAATTTACCTATTAAGTAATGCAACCTTTCCGAATCGGTCAAACTCGGATTTTCATGGACGGTGTTTTTAAAAGCGGAATAAAATAACGGCCAAGTTTTGATATCGCCATTAAAGGTGGGTAGTTCAATGGGCGGTAATCGCGGCCTTTCGCGTTTGTAGTTGCGGTTATCATTTGTCTCAATAAGTTTCGCGGCGCGTTTTATGCGACTGTATAAATCGTCAAATGAAAGAAGAGGCTGGTAATTGACCACGTACTTAGAGCTTAAACTTAATTCAAGCGAATTTATTTTATCTAAAATGATTTCGAAATTTTTGCGTAACTTGTCGACAGTTTCGATCTCACACAAAAATGTTTCTTTTGTATATTCATCCGAAAGGTCCTTTGACCTATCGGCAATAGACTGTATGCGAGAGAACATAAGGTCTCTTTTAGCATGTAGAAGCGACAACTTATTCGCGTCTGACATGATGAAAGTACGAAATAACGAAAATGTGAAGTAAACAATTTAATATTAACACTATCGTCCTAGGTAATAGGTACACGAATAGTCGCGATGCGGAATGAGTACGGATACACATACACACAATACGCCTGGGCGATGTGGCAGGGGCGGGTAGACAGATGCGAAAAACAAAAATGAATGCGGAATTAAATATTAAACCAAAGGTTACCGGAACAATATCCGTGTCGAATGGACCATCTTATGGAGGCGCGGGTTATATAAAAATTAATTAGTGGACTGTATTTTTGCGGAACTATAATACATTAACGCAACAATGGGGACGGTTGGATGAAATAAATAGGTAGGTACTTACGAGGATCCACGTAGCCGCCGATGCACTCTTAAACACTCTACTGATGTACACTATGCGATCCAACGACCACCAATCCAGCAATATAAACTTTGCCTATCTGGAGCGGGCTGAATTATGCTGCGTAGGCGCGTGCGACGGCGCGGATGCGATGCGTGTGCGACACAAAAAGTCTACCCTTAACGATGCCGTGCGGGCGGCGAGTGCCACTGCGGTCATCCGCGGCTAGTGGTAAGAGGTGCGGTAGTGGTGAGGTAAAGGGTGCGGGAGCGGGGGTGGGTAGGTAAGTTTGAACGGAACACTATTGCGTTAATGTATGTGCATAATATAAATAGTGGCGCAACCAACTAACTTACTCGTTGTTTTTAATTTCAGTCGTAAGGATAGAAACCCTACTCGTGAAGACCGCCTTTGTAGTTGTCATTTCGCTGACGAAAATGACCTTGTTCCATCAATTTTTGCACACAGTGTTAACAAGAGGCTGGTTATTTGATTGACACATTGTTCATAAAAGATGCGTTGTATTACTAACTTACTCGTTGTTTTTAATTTCAGTCGTAAGGATAGAAACCCTACTTGTCAAGACCGCCTTTGTAGTTGTCATTTCGCTGACGAAAATGACCTTGTTCCATCAATTTTTGCACACAGTGTTAACAAGACGTTCGAGTTTTCATTTCCTAAGGAACGGAAAAGGTACCTATTTATAGTATTTATTATTCAGTACATATTTAAGTACACAATTATTTTCTAAAGTATGGGTTGATAAAATAATTCAAGTAAAGTCATTGTCCTGACTGAAAGTACCTGGTTTGTCTTAACTAATGACGTAAACTAGAAACCAAATATTAACTATGTAAGCCTGTATGTAGTAACTACTGTAGAGTTTCTTACTGGATTTCTTAATTAATATAATAATGCCCAATCTTTTTTATTCTAGTCCTACAGAAAATCAGACGACTGAAGATGTTGCAGTTGAACTGGAAACTTTAACCACGGATGTATCCGACCAACCAGCAGTGTGTCAAATAAATGAAAGTAGTGATATCTTGACTATTGCAGAGAACTATTTATTACAACAAGAGAACCTGAAATTGAAAGAAGTGCTTGCCAAAGGTGAATGCAGTGTCATTTGAGAATATCAAAGCCGTTGATTTGCTGGTGTTCAATATACCGGATTGCCTACAGCTGCTCATTTCTAAGTCCTAGTCGATCTCATAAGAAGATTTGATATAAATTATTTCATGGGTTGGAAGGTGGAAACAATTAATGTTGATGATCAATTATTATGCACATTAATGAAGCTTAGACTCAATTTACAATATTTTGATTTAGGATATTGATTCAAAATCAGTGACACCACTGTACAAAATATATTTGTAACATTTCTGAATGTTTTGCACGAAATATTATTTAAAGGAATTATGGATAGAATTGATTACACAGAAACTTGATTGATACTTGATTGCACAGAAATTGAGGTAGCTATTCCATCTTCAATGAAGGAACAAAAAGCTGTGTTCTCATACTATAAACAGAGACATACATTTAAAGTTTTGATAGGAATAGCTCCTAATGCAACCATCACATATGTAAGTGATCTCTTCCCTGGATCTTCATCTGACAAGGTCATCGCCAAAGACAGTGGAATCCTGTCACACATGGTGGCAGGTGATCTAATCTTATGTGACAAAGGATTCCTCATATCTGACTTTTGTGCACCACTTGGTGTGAATATTAATATTCCACCATTCCTAACCACTACACAGTTTTCCAAAGAGCAAATACTGGCAACTCGTCAAATTGCAAGGGCTAGGATCCATGTGGAGAGGGCATTATCAAGATTGAAATCATTTAGGATTATCGACTTTATAACACCTAATATGAGAATGTGTGAATGTGAGAATCGCCGTGTGTGTGCTTAGTGTGTGGCTTAGAATTGTACCACCCCTTCTCATCCTGTGGGTGTCGTAAAAGGCGACTAAGGGATTAGCCGAAGAACGGGCAGCAGCGTCCTTCGAGAATATATCAACGACCATACTGCGATCGCCAACCCGCCTGCCAAGCGTGGCGATTATGGCAAATCCCCCCAATTATGGTAGTACGAATAAAATCTAGACCCCTAGTTCCCGGCGGCCCCGCTATTCCTGACTCCGGTAGCGGTCATGGTAACGGTGGGGCAGGGGGTGCTATAGTTAATCCCCGGCAGAGATCCGGCTACCACAACCGACAAACACTGGCCCTGGCAACTTATAACACGCGCACACTGCGAACTGACGAGAAGATTGTAGAACTTGAGGAGGAATTGAGCAAGTTACGGTGGGATACCATAGGTTTATCTGAAGTCCGAAGAGAGGGGGGAGGACACGATAATCCTTAAATCTGGTAACTTGCTCTATTTCAGGGAGGGCGACTAACAGTCCCAAGGAGGTGTCGGGTTTATCTTCCACAAGTCCCTTGTGAACAGCGTGGTAAAAGTCGAGAGTGTGTCGACTAGGGTAGCGTGCCTTATACTCAGAATAACCAAACTGTATTCGTTGAAGGTCATACAGGTGTACGCTCCGACCTCGGCGCACTCTGACGATGAGGTGGAGGCTATGTATGAGGATATTTCTAAAGCCATGCATAGCTTCAAAGCTCACTTCACAGTTGTCATGGGGGATTTTAATGCAAAACTGGGTTAACGAGACGGCGATGAGCTGCGAGTGGGGCAATTTGGAGTAGGAAACCGGAATCATCGGGGTCAACTACTAGCCGGCTTCATGGAGAAGGAAGGCCTTTATATGATGAACTCTTTCTTCAGGAAGCGAGAACACAGGAAGTGGACCTGGATGAGCCCTGACGGTGTAACGAAAAACGAGATAAACTTTGTCATGTCGACGATAAGGCACATATTCAATGATGTCTCAGTGATCAATGCGGTCAAAACTGGAAGTGATCACCGTATGGTAAGAGGCACATTGAATCTTAATTTGAAGCTCGAAAGATCTCGACTGATGAAGTCTACGCTCCGCCCAGCACCGATCCAACTCCAAAACCCCGAGAGCTTTCAGCTGGAGCTCCAAAACCGTTTTCATTGCCTAGAACACAGCGTGGACGATTATAATGACGGGTTCGTGGAAACTGTCCATACGGTTGGGTCCAAGTTCTTTAAGACCCACCGTACAAACAGGACCAAAAAGCTCTCGGACTCTACTCTAAAACTCATGGAGGAGAGGCGTGAAATGATTCTGCAGTCTAAAGGTGATGCCTGCGCTTATCGGCAGCTTAATAGGCAGATCTCAAAGTCACTGAAAACTGACATACGCCAATTTAATACGAATCGTATTAAAGAGGCGATAGAGCGAAACAAAGGCTCCAAAGTGTTAGCAAGAGATCTGTCTATTGGGCAAAGCCAGCTAACAAAGCTGAAGACTGAAGACGGCAGAATCGTGTCATCCAAACCTGAGCTCTTGAGAGAGGTCGAGAAGTTCTATGGACAGTCATACACATCAACACAGAAACCCGTTACGAATCTAGCTAAAGACCCAAGAGCTAGATTGACTCGACACTACACAGAAGACATCCCGAACGTCAGCTTGTACGAGATTAGTATGGCTCTCAAACAGCTTAAAAATAACAAAGCTCCCGGAGATGACGGAATCACAGCCGAACTATTGAAGGCGGGTGGTAAACCAGTACTGAGGGACCTTCAGACATTGTTCAATTCCGTCATCCACGAAGGTAAAACGCCGCAGGCATGGAACAAAAGTGTGGTGGTACTCTTCTTCAAAAAGGGTGACAATACCCTATTGAAGAATTATAGTCACTTTTGAACCACGTTTAGAATCTGTTTTCGAGAGTTATTACGAACCGTCTCGCTCGCAAGTTCGACGACTTCCAGCCTCCCGAACAAGCCGGTTTCCGAAAAGGCTATAGTACCGTAGACCACATACACGTATTACGGCAGGTTATACAGAAGACCGAAGAGTATAACCTACCCCTTTGTTTAGCGTTTGTGGACTACGAGAAAGCCTTCGATTCGATTGAGACCTGGGCTGTACTACAGTCTCTCCAGCGGTGCCAAGTAGATTACCGGTACATCGAAGTGTTTGTATGAAAACGCCACTATGTCAGTTCGACTGCAGGATCAGAACTCGAAACCTATCCTATTGCGGCGGGGAGTCAGACAAGGAGATGTTATCTCTCCTAAACTATTCACCGCTGCACTGGAAGATGTTTTCAAGGTTCTGGACTGGGAAGGACTAGGCATCAACATAAACGGCGAGTACATCACCCACCTTCGGTTTGCCGACGACATAGTAGTCTTGGCTGAGACCATGGAGGACCTCCGTGCGATGCTCGATGACCTCAGTAAAGCCTCTGAACGAGTTGGTCTTAGAATGAACATGGACAAAACGAAGATTATGTCGAACGTCCATGTAGCGCCAAATCCCGTGAAGATCAGGGACTATACGCTTGAAATTGTTGAAGATTATGTTTACCTGGGACACACAATCAATCCAGTTAGGTAGATCCAATTTCGAGAAAGAGGTCAATCGTCGAATCCAACTCGGCTGGGCAGCGTTCGGGAAGCTACGTAACATATTCTCGTCCAAGATACCGCAGTGTGTCTCAAGATGAAAGTCTTTGACCAGTGTGTGTTGCCAGTGATTACATATGGAGCTGAGACGTGGTAGCTAACTATGGGCCTCATAAGAAAGCTCAAAGTCACTCAAAGGGCAATGGAGAGGGCTATGCTCGGAGTTTCTCTGCGTGATCGAATCAGAAATGAGGAGATCCGCAGGAGAACCAAAGTCACCAACATAGCCCGAAGAATAGCTACACTTAAGTGGCAGTGGGCTGGCCACGTAGCTCGTAGAACAGATGGCCGATGGGGTCAAAGAGTTCTCGAGTGGCGGCCACGTACCGGAAGACGCAGCGTGGGCAGACCCGCCACAAGGTGGACCGACGACCTGGTAAAGGTTGCGGGAAGCCGCTGGATGCGGACAGCACAGGACCGGTCGTTGTGGCGATCTTTGGGGGAGGCCTATGTCCAGCAGTGGACGTCTTTCGGCTGTCATGATGAATATGAGAATGTATGCTTGTAAAATCACACAGACATGTGCGGCTCTAGTAAATATGCAGTATTCTTTATTAAATGAAAATGAACAGTGTTTTTCTAATGAAGAACCTGAATTGTTTAGTGTTTAGTTTATTCATAATAATAATTATTTATAACATCATCCAGGTCAACCAATAGAGTTTTATATTTTAGTAAAATCAATGATTTCTTTGTAATATTTTTATTGAAGGTATAGTATGTTAAACTTTAAATCCTGTGATCCTGACATTTTTGATAGATATAATGAAAAATAAAACTTAAAATTTATGACTGCTCTATTATTTAAGCTGTGGCACATCCCCTTCTTTTGAGGTCCAAACTAAGAAGTAACATATTGATTTTTTTTAAACTGATAACTGACCCTGTATTTGGTGGTAATATGGATGATAAGTTAATAATTTTCCTTCAGAATCAAAGCAGTAATTTCTATCTTGTTGTATTTCTTCTGCAGTGCTCATTCGGTGTTTAAATGGACATTTCCCTCCAGTATAGCATCATCTCCAACATTTTCATCAGGTGATGCTCCTAAAGCACCTGAGGTGTGAAGCCAAAGCCCAGTAGGAGACATTTTCTTATTTGTTGCCTCCTCAAATACTTTTATAGTTACCTCTTCATGGTTTACCCCCCACTGGATACTTTTCACACCAGCCAGATTCTTTTTTCCAAGTAGAGTGGCAAACAATGATGGAGGGAACCTGAACAAAACAGAGAAAATAATTTGTGAATTTGTGTTTAATTTAGTTGCAAATACTCAGCATTACTATGGCAAAACTTTTACAAATAAGTACCTGTCTCGCTGAACAGCAGCAATCACAATCCCAAAACTGCTAGCAGTAATGCGGCCTAGCCTCATTTCGAGCCATGAAGGGTTGTTGTCTTTGACCAGTAGTGGTTTGTGCAATGGCCAAAATATCATCTTGAGTAACCATGATGTTATGCAAAATATCTTTCTTACTGCTGTATAAGGTTAGAATGTGCTGAATAGACCTCCATTGCTTGATGTTTGGATTATTCTTGAAGAAGCCAAAAAAATCCGGAATACCAAAAAAAAAAAATTCTGTTAGATTCTGTACTTTGTGTTTATAATTGACTGCAACTGGACATTCATTGAGTAGTGTATTGTACCTATTTAGGGACTTCAATTTGCTTTTGAAAAAGGTTTTGTCTTCCTCATTAACTTCTCTGTTGATTGCCTTGTATTCCCTAGCTGGGTACATCTCGCTTATTGGCTCCTGCATCTCAGCTGATGTGGTTGGTGCTTTCCAGGAACAAACGGTGTCCGTTTTACTGATGTTTTTATTCGCGTGAATCAGGAGGGCAGCTATGTGGTGACATTGGTACAACCCCTGTGGGCAGTCACAGCTCATGAGGGTTATATCACCATTTCTTCCAAAGTTAACCTAAAAGTTATACATCACATTGCAAAGATATCACCAGCCGATATTAAGCAAAAATAAAAACAGTACATACCTAAACAGAATACTTCTTATTTTTCATCGATGCGTGTACCTCTCCTTTTAAAATTCCTAAAGAACCATCGTACATTACTTTTGAACGTGGCCACTATCGAAACTCTTTTCACCTTTCTTAAACACAGAAATTTCGTCTTTAAATTGTTCCACAATGGTAGTCAAGCTAACAATCGAAGAAATTTTAAATTATGGCTTAATTTAAGTTTTTTAGCTGAAGAAATAAGATAAAAAAAAAACGTTAATAGTCCCTTGACGGTGAAGTTTGTTTTTATCAAAATGTCAAAATTCTGCGGTCTATTAATGAATAATTCAGTATTTGGAAAGACTATGAAAAATATTGAGGAAAGGGTTAATGTGAAATTATTATCTCGCTGTGAAAATCGTGGTAAAGTTCTTGGAATACAAGACTTAATAGCAAAACCGGAATTTCATAGCTTGTCTATATTTACAGAAAACTTAATAGCAGTGCAGTTGCGAAAAACTAAGTTGATTTATAATAAACCCATTTATTTAGGATTTTGTATTCTAGACATTTCTAAAACTCTTATGTATGACTTCCATTACAATTACATGATTAATATATTTAATAATAAAATAAAATTACTGTATACGGATACTGATTGTTTGATATATAAGATTTTAACAGATATTTTTTATGAGGATATAAAGCCCGATCTTAATACATATTTTGATACATCCGATTATCCTTCTAATAATATATTTGGTTATCCAACAGTAAATAAAAAACGTTTAGGATTTTTTAAAGATGAAAATAACGGTAATATTGTAAAAGAATTCGTAGGACTAAGGTCTAAAAATGTATGCAATAAAAGTAGAAGACAAATTAGTAACAAAGGCAAAAGGAGTTAACAAATGTGTCACAAAAAGTATTACTATGGAAAATAATAAGACATGTGTATTTAATAGGAATATTCAGTTATGTAGCATGCTTAGATTTAAAACATGTTATTTTTACGCTAAAACTAAACAAAATTTGCTTATCGTATAATGATACAAAACGATATATTTTACCTAATAATGTTAATGGGGTCATTACAAAATGAGATAGACAAGTAAGATCTTGTTAGTTTAAAGTAAGTATTTGTAATATAAAATGTTCCTGCTTAATTAAATAGTTTATGTATTGTACAGAATCTTATTTTATTATAGTATGATTGTAAATATACCGCTTTGTATAATTAATATTTTACTTTACACTGTTAATAGTATTTATAAAGTTGACTCAATACTATGTCAATATGTTATGGTTTTGTAAATGTAATCCGTAAAAAAATATATATAAATATATTTATTTTCTAAAATGTGTTATTCATTTATAAATACCTCATTACGATCCACACGTATACTAAATATGTTTCACTTTATTCATCCGTTCACTACCTTAGTCGCTGGTCCGAGAGGTTATGGAAAGTCAAATTTACAAACTTTATTAAGTATATGATAAAGTATGTAATAGAAATTTTAGTCATTTTACTTGGTGTTTCGATGAAATGCAACCTTTGTACAATTTACCGAACGTAAACTACTATCAAGGTATACCAGATCTAAATATATTTGATGGGAATGAACCAAACCTAATAATTATTGACGATTTAATGCGAGAATCTGATGGACGGATTGTAGATATTTTTACTAAAGGTAGTCATCATAGAAACCTGAGTGTTTTCTATATAACACAAAATTTGTTTCATAAGGGTAAGGGCCAAAGAGACATTTCCTTGAATTCAAGTTATATAATTTCTTTCAAAAACTCTTGAAATAAAACGCAAATTCGATACTTAGCGCGTCAAGTATCACCGGAAAATCAAAAGTTCATCGAAGATGACGCGAATAAAGAAGTGCACGGATACTTAATGATAGATCTTAAGCAAGATACTAGTGATAAATGTCGGATTAAAACAAATATATTTTCGGCTATTGCCTGGTATATGTCCCTAAAAAGGGGTTTAAATATGGTAGCAGTCAACAAATTCCCATCATTTCGACACCCAAAATGAAAAACATCGTAACTTTTTTTACAATAAAATACAACTATACGATGAGTAAATACAGAAAAAAAAGCTCTATATTTGAGTTTTACAACCTTATTTCTACGACTAATAGGTCAATTTTTACTTAACTAAAATTGTCATTGTAAATATAAAATATATGTATTTCATATATAATATCATCGTTACTTATCTTACAATTTACAAAAGCAAAAGCAAAACTGAGAAAAAGGTATTTTTTGAGTTGTAAAAACATTGTTAATTCATATACAAGTTTTTCAATCTAAATGATCGGGAGAAATAATTTCTGATAACATAGCAATTTTAGTTACAATGTTATTCACCCAAGAAATATAAAAAAACTGCATAGCATTAACATTGCAAAACATGATACAATCACTTTAGTTACTATTTTGTTTTAAGTTTCTTGGGTTGCAATGTTATTGTTTCTGAATGTGATTTGTTTTGGAATGACAAATGTCATTACTGGCGTGCGTAAGAGCTGTGCTGCATTTGAAATAAATAGTTTTTAGGTTATTGTTCTGGTTTTAAGTGAATATTTGTATTAAATGACGTCTCGTGGATGATTTATAGTTAGTCTTATCCCAGAACCACCACCACGGTTCCTCAAGAAGATTTCAAAATTTCTCATGAAGATTTAAATATTCCTTATGGAGATATAAATATCATAAAAGTTCACTCACTTATTACACCAAGTGATTTGGGTCACCATCTCAGGTCAATCAATATAACTCACTAATTGAACTAGAAGAATTCGATGCCCCTATTCAAACAAATTCTTTGGATCAACAATTGTACTTACTTGGCGTATGTAACAAACAGAATTTGCATTCCAATGAAGTCAGTAAAGAAATAACAAATGTGCTGACTCCCACTGAATGTTCTTATCAAAGTAAATCTTTATCTTGTCCATCTAGTAGTAATAAAAAAAGAAATTACCCAACAAAGTAATGTCCAGGCAGAAAAAACAAAGAAATCCGCATAAATGGAAAATTAATGTTATGAAAACCCTAAGGAACTGTGGATTACAATACACAAACAAACACGGAAAACTTATTAAAGGAAGAGGATTGAAGTCTGGATGTAATATAAATAAACCTTGTTACCAAAAATGCCACACAAAATTTTCTACTGATCATCGGCAGAATTTATTTAGACAATTCTGGGAAATTGGTAATCATGATAAACAAGTTGAATATTTGTCAAAATTAGTTATTAAAGTGCAGCGTAAAACGGTTCAATTGAATAACATTAATTCTAGACGTCAGTGTACTTATGAGTACTACTTTCCGGTTGACGGGGAGAAAAAGAGAGTCTGTAAAAAACTGTTTTAGACACATTCGATATAACAGACATGGACATGGATAACTACGCTATTCAAGAAAATAAATGAATACAGTGAAATTATTCCAAGTGATGGACGTGGAAAACATACGAATAGAGGAAATTCTATAGACGAATAAATTAAAATTTCGATTCGTCAACACATAAATTCGATTCCAGTCAAAGAATCACATTATGTAAGACAAAGAACATCAAAACTTTATTTTGACGAGTCCCTAACTTTTCCAAAGCTATACTCTCATTATATTGAATGGATGACCGAAAATAAACCAGAGCATACAAAAGCTAGTACTGATCAATACAGTTATTCTACAAGGAATTCAATATTGATTTTTTTAAACCCAAAATAGATCAATGTTTGACGTGTGAACTCCAGCAAACAGCTTTGATATTAGAGAAACAGGCTAAGGAATCTATTTATGCATTACATATTGCAAATAAATCCATCGTAAGAGAGCTTAAAGAAAATGATAAAGCAGCAGCTCGAAAGTCTAAGGAAACACTTTTAACAGCTTGCTTTGACTTACAAAAAATTTAAGTACTCCGCAGTCTTGATGTCTCTATTTTCTACTACAAAAGAAAATTTCAAGTATACAATTTCACAATTTTTGACATTGGCCAAAGTGAAGGATATTGCTATGTATGGAAAGAGTGCTTTGGAAAAAAAGGTCCTAACGAAATTGCAAGCTTTCTATTTGACTTCATAAAAATGAAGTCTGTACAAGGTATCAAAGAATTTCGATTCTATTCTGACTCTTGTGGGGGCCAAAACAGAAACCGAATTGTCTTCCTTATGTATGTGTACGCTGCAAAAACGCTTGGAGTAAATATTATTCATAACTTCTTTGAAGTAGGCCATTCCCAATCAGAAGGGGATTCCATGCACGCTCTCATTGATAGACGCAAAAAAAATCATGAAATTTTATACCACAGCAATGGTACACACTCATACGTTGTGCTAAAAGTACTGGTAAACCATATAAAGTAAAAGAAGTATGTCAAAATGATATATTTGATTTCAAGTTACTATTAAATACAGTACCTAATTGGGAACAAGATAAAGATAACAAAAAAGTGATGTGGTCTAAAGTACAGCACGTGAAAATTAATGCTGATTTTCCAAATAATATCTATTATCAATACAATTTCTACAGCGACTATAATAACAGCATTGACTTAAATTACAATAGAATAAAAACCAGACGCCAAAATAAAAATACAAAATCATTAAATACAATATGGGACTACTCTTTATTGCCTACAGCTTATGAATTTTTTTTTTTTTTTTTTTTTTCTTTTTTTTTTTCTAACTGACTACACTGTTAGCCTGAGGGGCCCTGGAGCCTTTACGGCTTTTACAGCTTTACCGGGCTTGGGGGCGAGCGCTTAGGGCACTCAGCCACGAAAGCTAAGCAACAACATCCGAGGGTGCCAAAGTGGCCGGACCTCGGCTCGGACTGTTGCGCGTATGCAATTAAGTCGCGATCTGACTAATTCCCTATCCGTAATTCGATCTAAACTAACTATACATATATACATGTTTCTGCCCCCTGGGAGGAGGGAAGGAACATGTGTATGTGTATTTAGTGGTCTGAAATTTTTGTCTACTCTAACTAGGCAAAAAAAGAAAAAAAAAGGTCCCTTACAGAACCTATGTACCTATGTGTGTTGTGCATGTGTGTATAATGCAGTGTCATGTATGGCTGTGAAAGCTAGTGATTGTACAGTCACTTGTATCGCGCGAGCGGCTGCTTGGCTCAAGGGCTCCATGCCGATGGATCGGACCTAGGCTTGAGTTGCCGCAGAGGAGGGCGGTCGTGGCGGATGTGCGGGAACGAAGTTAACCGTACGTCCCCTGCGGAGGGAACGGTGGTTTCGCGGGCGTGGGCGCGAGCACGCATATGTTGCGGGAGCGGACGCGTAGTAATTATTAGCTTTCTCGATGTCGTCGTCGGGATCGACAAAGAGATTTCGCGGACGGCGTTTATAACGTTTGGCAACGGGGATCGAGTTGTCTGGGACGTAGTTCACGGTGGATTTTACGAGCGGGTTGGGGTGATTCGAAGCGCTATCGAAGTATCTCCTGGTGAGATATTTCACATAGGCTTCTATCGAGGGAAGCCTCATGTCCCTGTGGAGGTCCATGTTCCTAACGAAGGCTGGAGGGTCAAGCAGGCGACGGAGAAACCGATTTTGGACTCTTTGCATGCGGACAAAGTTATGTTTGGACATATGTGCGAACGCTGCGCAGCTATATGTCAAGATCGGACGGACGCACATCTTGTATAGTGTAAGCTTATGTCTTAAGGACATTTTGCTTACCGAACTGAGCAGGGGCCGCAAGCGGGAAAGGATCCAGACGGCCCTATTCCGGACTATAGTAACGTGTGCGTTGAAGTTAAGCTTCGAGTCGAGGGTGACACCCAGATATTTAGTCTTGGTGGCCCAAGGGATTTTCCTACCGAATAATGAGAGGGGTCCTACCGGGCGTGGTAGTTTACATGTATGCGGTTCGAACATAATCGCGGCGCTCTTTACCGGATTAATAGCTATTCGCCACGTTCGAAACCACTCCCCGAGAGTGGTTACGGCACGTTGGACTGCGCAGGCGAGATTTTTTCTATGTCTGTTTGACGCGTATATGACTGTGTCGTCAGCGTAGAGCCCTACCTCGACCCCGGGGGGCTTCGGGAGGTCGCAGACGTACAGATTGAAAAGGCAAGGCGCCAGAATGGAACCTTGCGGGACGCCTGAGCGTATAGGGTGGGCGGTAGATAGTACTCCTTCCACTCGGTAGTGGAAGGTGCGGTCGCGTAGAAAATCGTGAACTAGATGAACTAACCTATCCGGGACTTCTAATTGATGTAGCTTGTGGACCAGTCCGGCGTGCCAGACCTTATCAAAGGCCTTGGCTACGTCGAAAAAGACCGCAAGCGTGCGGGCGGGAGCAATATTGCTCTTGGCGAAGTTACTCGTGATGTGCTCCGTGAGGCGGTGCACTTGATGTGTACACGAGTGACGGGCGCGAAGCTTATGAAACACTGTTACCAATTACTGAAAGCAAGTACAGGGATCTGAATAGCTTATGTTCCAGTGGTGCAATTCCAGAGCAATATAGAAGTTTTTATTTAAGTTTGCCTCATTCAAACGCTGCTTCTAATCCATCAGATATTATTGAGAATTAAAAAAGATTCTAGTGATTATTGATTAATAATTGATCTCATTAATTAAGTTTGTTTCGGAAGCGTACATTAGTTTACAAGTTTATAACAGTTTAATAAGAAATTAAAAAATCAAAACAATATTAGATTACTTTTAATAATTCTAAACAGCAACAAATTATAAGTTTTGAATTTGATTAAATAATAATAAAAATGAACAGATTTGTATTTTTCCCAATTTATTTACTATGATTTTGCACCTTAAAATAACAAAGTTACATCTCGTAACTATGGTTTACAATAATATTCACGCAAGTATATCTTTTATTTTATCAATTTATAATTGTAAAATAAGTTACAATGATATTTTCATAAAAGTCGTCTCAAATTTATAACATTACATCATTGTCACTTCAGATACAATGTTTTTAAATTTAAAGATGTGTAAAATCTATACATTATAACTACGCTAAAATCATATTTCCACTGGTTTTATTTAAATGAGACTGAAATCATTCGAAAGAGCTTGAAAAATAGTCATAATTCCATTAACATTTGAATTATAATAATCTAAGCGGTAGTCAATAAAAAATCATGAAGTTGATAATTTTCTTAAAACGGCTCTCCTGAAAACCATGGCTAAACGAGTTACGATGTTATTCATTTTGGGTGTCGATTTGTAATAATGCAGCGAAGCCTAAAGACGCATAATTTTTTTTTGACTGCATTGCACACACTTAAACCAAAATATAAAATTTATTTATTTATTTATTAAAATCGTGTGGTAAGGAAGAGATAAACTGCATTTGTGAATGCATTCATAATATCCTACAAGGTAAAGTTTCACTTAAGGAAGACGAAAAGAAAAAACTTGGGAAACAAAAATTTACTTCGTAAGCTATTACGTAAAAGTGTAAATAAACTCAGAAAAAAATTATGTGTAGGTAATTATTTAATTTGCTTTTATTTACAGGATGCTAGCTGCTGCTATACAATGAAACACGATTCCGTGATAGATTTTATTGCGACTTACGAATAAACTTAACTAACTCCAACATCCCGCCCACCAAAGGACATAGTCCTTTACTAAGGATACAAACTTAAGTGTGGGTACTTTATGTAAATTTGTAAAACCATCTCGTATTTCTGTCCATTCTTTTTCATGTGATGTTCCTATACTTTCGGTTTCGGGATGAGAATCCCAATCTAATTTTTCTTTCCATATATTTTGTATTAAGATTTTTGCAGGAATTATCGCAAGCGATATCCATCCTAGTGGATCAAATAAACGTTGCATATCCGATAGAATAGTTATCTTTGTATTAAACTGTCGATTAGGTGGTAACTTTATTTGATAATGAAATGTATCAGTAATGATATTCCATGAGAATCTTAAAGCTTTAATGATACTTTCATCTGTAATTCCTTTCTCGACACTTGTACTTCTTAACGATTGTGGTATTTGATCTAAAAATTCTTTATTATTTGATGACCATTTTTGTAGTATAAATCCTCCAGATTGTAATATGTTTCTTAGCTGTTGGCTTGCATCTATTGCTTCTTCTACTGTATTGTACCCACTTATGCAATCATCTACATAGAAGTCTTCAGACAATATTTTTGCACCTATAGGATACTTATCTCCTTCATCTTTTGATAGTTGTTTAAGAGTTTTGATTGCTAAATATGGTGCAGATGCTGTACCAAATGTAACTCATAACATGCGATAGTCTTCAACTTCATGTTTTGAATCTTTTCTCCATAATACCCGTTGGTAATCTGTATCTTCTTTTGTAACAAGTATCATGCGGTACATTTTCTCAATGTCTGCCATAAAACAGATTTTCTTCATACGACATCTCATTATTAAGTTCCTTAAATCTTCTTGAATTTGAGGTCCGACTAACAACAATTCATTGGGTGAGACGTTGTTTAAACTCTTCCATGATGCATCAAAAACAGTTCTGCCTTTTGTTGTTTCACTTTCTCGAACTACTGCGTGATGTGGTAAATATATCGCATGTTTGTTGACAGTTCTTTAGGTACCTTTTCCATATGATTAAGCTGTATATATTCTTCCATGACTCTAGCATATTCTTTTTTCAATTTTGGTTTGTTTTCTAACTTCTTCTCTAACTGTTCTAACCGGCTTAATGCAATACCTCTGGTTAATCCTATTTCATGTGGTGATCTTTTAAATGATAATTTCACTATATATTTGCCATCAGATGTTCGAGAATGTCTTTTGTCATAAATTTCTTCACATATTTGTTCTTCTGAAGAAAGCTTGCGTTTTTGAGTATCATCAATGCTCCAAAGATTTTTTTAAAGATTATCCATTTTAATATCTACGTTGTGGTGCATGACTGCTAACTCGTTATTCGTTTGTATGTGATCAGAAATATTACCAAATAAAATCCAACCCAGGCTGGTTTCTTGAGCTGATGGTGAACCTGGTGGTCCTCATACTAAATTATTCTTCACAATCTCAGTGTATACATCAATCCCAAGTAATAAATCAATTTTAGTAGAAATGAAGTATTGTGGATCAGCCAATGTCAGACCGTCCAAATGTGACCAATTAGATTTTGGTTGTATTGTATAACTTGGCAACTTAGACGTTATGTGTGATTTTAATACATATGCTCTTACAGGGAGACTGAATTGTTTGTCGTATCTTGATGAAATCTCCAACTGTACCACATATCGTACTGAAGTTGTTGTGGCTCCTACTCCTGTAACTGTACCTCGTACTGTAGTTTTCTTGAGTAGCAAAAGTTGAGTTGCGTTTTCGCTAACAAAGGATGCCTGTGATCCTGGATCGATTAATGCTCTCAGTGTGGTCTCGCAACCATTTTCACTTTTGACCGGTATTAATGCTGTCGCTAACAATGCTGTCTTGTGATTTAATACAATGTTTGATTCAATTGACTCGTCCTGAAGAATTTGTTGTACGTTTTCATTGGCGTGCATTGAAGGAATTCCCTTATTTATATTCTCTTTGTCTTGTGACTCTTCTTCTTTCTTTCCTTGGTGAAGAAGTGAATGGTGACGCCTTCCACATATTTTACAACAACTTTTCCGTTTACAATGATATACTGGATGGCCCGCTGACAAGCAGTTGTAGCATAATCGATTGTTATTGATGATGTCACTTCTCTTTTCTGGGTCAAACTTCACAAATTCTTTACAGTGGCAAAGAAGATGCTGGCCGTTACAAAGTTTACAAGTTACTTGTACGGTTGATGTGTGAAATGAACGTTCTTTATGTACTCATTGATTGTTTGATGAAGCTGGATATGTTAATTCGAGTGTATGTATTATATTCTCCAAAAAGGTAATTAAATTCTGTAATGTGGGTAATTCTGTGTTATTGTTCCGACTTACATAGTTTTCCCACTCTTTGTGTATATCAGAATCTAACTTTTGAACGGTTATATATATTATCATAGGATCCCAATTAGATGTTGAAATATCTATAGTATTTAAACTATTCAAACACTCGTTTATATTGTCAATAAGAACTCTTAATTGTGAAGGTGATTGTGAATTAACTTTTTTAAATGAAATTAATCTCTTGAGAATCGCGTTCACTATAAGCCGCTTGTGGCTATATCTATTTTTTTATGTACTCCAAGCATGTTCATAATTCCGTTCAGTCACTTGTATGTGCTTAATAGTGTTTCTCGCTTCTCCTGCTAAACACGATTGCAGATAATGAAGTTTTTGCACATCACTTAACATTTTACTTTTGTGTATTAAAGCTGTAAATGTATCTTCGAACGATTGCCATTCTTCGTATGCACCAGTAAATGTAGGTAGATTAATCCTTGGTAGTTTGACCTCGGTTGTACTGGAACTTTGTGTTTGCATTCTGTACTAAGTTTTCACTCTTTTCGCATTTTAATAACTGAAGCGTATCGGTCTTGTCTGCTTTTAAATCAAAATAAGTTTCTTCACACTGACTAAACTTTTCTTCTGTAAAATATGTCATATTATTCCGTTGTTCTTTTTTTGTAGTTGTTACTAATTTTTGATATTCATTTCGATATAACTGCCAATACTCATCTAAACTCTGTAATCTTGTTTCTATATAACCTTTTGTTAATCTTGTTTTCGGTGACTTTTTATAGTTTGACTTTGTTTTCAAAATAATGTCGGATAAGTCTTGTAACACTTCTTATATGTTCCGTAGACGTCATATTTATAATTTGTTATTTAATCTTCGTAGAACTTGATTGTAATAATACGCTCGCTTAGTTAAACCACTTGAATGCACCACACAACTATGTATTGTATAACAGCGCTCGACCCTTTGTTGTACTTGTTTATATTTTTATAAACAAACTTCTCGACGACAACTCATTCTTTGTTTCTTTATTATCGGGCTCGTTTGGACCAAAATGTTTATCTGTAGGTAATTATTTAATTTGCTTTTATTTACAGGACGCTAGCTGCTGTATACAATGAAACACGACTGTTCCGTGATAGATTTTATTGCGACTGACGAATAAACTTAACTAACTCCAACAAATTATATTACAAAAAGGAGGAGCATTTTTACCCATAATATTTGGTTCTATTTTAAGTACGTTACTAAGTTCTGTTATATAAAGATGAAGCACGCTAAGAAAATGTTTTACTTATTGAATCAAGTCTAATAGAGAAATTAAATCATCGCGGTTAGATATTGAAATGCAAAACATTTTGAATAGTAATATGGATGGCAGGATAAAATTTGTTTTATATTTACTAATTTTACAAAGATACCTACACTTTACTGAAAAAGATCGTCAACCATTCAAACTATCTATAATTTCTGATATTGATATCGTCTTATCCAATCCTGATAGTGAAATTTCTAACAAAAATAATGACGACAATATTAAAGAATTAGTTGCTATCCAGACATTGAACAACGAAGAGAAACAGCCAGGAAGTTCTAAAATTCAAAGAAATTCTCTCTATACTACACAACTCATCTCTTAAGTTTAATACCTAAAACATATGCAAAAAAAGTTGAGTTATTATTACAATTTTTATCAACGTGTAAAAGTAAAATCGACTGGAATGACAACGGAACAGTCATTATAGATAATGAAAACATTCCCGGAAGTAATATTGTAGATTTGGTAAATCACTTTCTGAGACCATTAAAAAAAGTAATCCACTAGGTTGGGTAAAGTTTGCCGAAGCATTGAAGGATATTAAAATACCACTAACTTACATTAGCAATCCAAATAGAAGTGAATACATAAATAAATTCCAATTGAAAGATCTCCGAGAACACTCTGAAAAGGAGAAATTATATTCTACGTCAAACAGTGAGGATAAGTACATTAAGAAACTGAGGAAAAAACTGACTAGGAAAATGGACCCCTTATGAAATGAATAAAATTTATTATGATGCATCACATCCGGCTGGATATAATAGTATCTATAAACTAGCAAAAGCTATGAAGGGGGAGGAGACTTACTAAAGAAGACGTTAAAAATGGCTGCAGGCTCAGGAAACATATACACTTAATAAACCTGTGCAAAGGAAATTCCCTCGCAATAAATATATTTTACTTAATCTAAATGAACATTGGCAGGTCGATTTAAGTGATATGAGAACTTATTCTAATAATAATGATGGATTTAATTATGTTCTTTGTGTTATTGACGTATTTATTAAGTATGCTTATGTTAGATCTAAGAAAAATAAAAATTCTGAAACGATAAAAAAATATTTTGAAAGTATTTTTAATGAAGCCAATACTACGCCAACACATATACAGTCAGATAAAGGAACTGAATTTGTTACAAAGGATGTACAAAAATTGGTAACGCCACCTATCTATTACCTACCATCTCCCACCCCCTCCCCGTCGTGTACGATTTGTAACCGCGACACTTGTCTCGTCACGCGCTCTTTTGTTGCTCGTTTTTATTGTTCTACGCACCCCGCGCTCCCGCTGAGTATCGCACGCACAAATTACGCGAACCACTATCGAAGGTTCTTAGGACGGCTGTACGAGACACCCTGGAGCACCAGCTATTCGCAGAAGAAAGGGTACCAGGTCAGTGCACCACGTCCTTATTTTCCTTAGTACCGCATCCCCGCGCCATTGTGGCTCATATTGTGGGCATTTCGCGTGTCCACATTTTTTGGTCCTTCGAGCCGGATATCGTTACCAGCGCCCTTATTAGTTACGTTAAATATATATAATTATTTAAAACCACCGCATATTTTATCATCCGTAATAGTATTATTATCTTCTCAAACGAACTATTTGTGCACAATACGTGCAAAGTAGTTTTGTATATTATAAACCCCACATATATATACCCTAATAATATTTTACCATATTTCGACAAAATTCATTATTTGATTGCGTTTATATACTACATCGCCCGCACCGCGCTTGCGCTCACGCACCGGTTTGTACCTACGAGTATATTGCGCTACTCACATTGTAACAAAGTAATTATATAATTACCACGCTATTTATTTGTTAGAATAAATAAATATTTAATATACAGTAAAAATGGTTGAAAAGGTAAGCGACGTTTCTTTGTCAATGCTTGAAGGTAAACGTAATGTTCGAGTACTTACAAAACGTTTACGATTCGTCGAAAATTATAGGAGTCGAAGTTAATAACATAGATAGGGACATAGATGCGTTTTTGGACGCTAGTAGTAACTTACTGTTACGTCCGTGGGTTATAATAAGATGCCGTAGTGACACTCAAAAGTAATTAATTCGTACTCAGCTAGTACAAACTAAAATAAAATAAAACAATAACAAAACAAAACACATAAATCGTTCACCGAAGATAAGAATAACCCTGTAGGCACTTGCAGAATAACACTGTGTGTTTCTCTCTTATTTCGCTTCTTGTTGTCGCTTCGCTTTCGAATTTATCACTGCTGCGTCTCGCAACTCAGCTCCCTTATATATCTAAATGACTCGATCCCGAAATCTCTGGAAGGTCCCGGAACTCTTAACATCTTGTAAGCAACTTACGTCATCGCTTTTTAAAACGAGGGGAACGTTTAATTTATAGCCCATTGTTTGCTGACAGTTTTAGCGATAAGAATTTTCTGTGTGTGTCGTTGAACCTAAGACTAATACGTCACATGACTGCACTATGATAAATTCACGATTTTGACGGACGCTCCTGGAAATTGCGAGAAAGATGTTTTTTTTCTATTTTCTTAATGTTCAAGCCGTAACAATACATACTCTTCGCAGTGAATTTTTAGACGTTTTAGACTCGTATAATAAACGATTGCTGACGGTTAAGCCAAGGGCGGCTGCAGATTATAAGTCTCTGATAGCATTCGAGCAATTGTATAGCCGCATCAAACAGTTAGTTGCCGAATACACTCGCGCGCAGCCACCAAAAGTAGATAAACCGCAAAAAAGTAAACCTTCTCTGCCACCTATCGAGTTATTGTCATTTAACAGCGATATTCGCTCTTGGCCATTATTTTATGCTAGTTTTAAATCTACCATACACGAATCCATCGCTTACAGACGCAGAAAAATTATATTATTTATTAGGAAAGATATCGGATACGGCTCAATCCATCTGCGCAGGTATTACTCCGTGCTCGGAAAATTATGAATTGATTTTTAAAAGTTTGGTAGATCGCTATGAAGATAAGTGAATGTACGCGTCAACATATATGAATCAAATGTTGGAATTTAAGCCTATTTGTATCGCGTCCGCTAGTAATTTTGATTTGTTTGTTGACAAATTTGAAAATGCCGTACAGGCGCTTAAAAACTTAAAATTAAAAGATCTCTGTGATTTATTTGTTTTACATATCGCTCTTAAGAAATTATATACAGATACCGTACGCACCTTCGAGATGTCTAATGACCCCGCAAAAATACCTACATTTGATAGTTTGGTGGAATTAATTAAAAACCGTTCATAAATATTGCAACGTACTACAATTATAACAAATCCCGCGCCTTCAGTTAGCTCGAAAAAGGCTACTGAACGAGTTCGTATCCACACAAGTAATAATTACTCATCGCCACCAACATATCAAACGTATTTAAATACACTCGAAGATAACCCGGTAACTTACACGAATAAATGTTTATGTAAAAATATCACACATTTACATTTATTTAAATGCCTTGAATTTAATAAAATGCCACTTAAAGATCGTTTCAATGCTGTAAAAGAATTAGGTGCCTGCGTAAATTGTACCAGTATTAAACACAGGGTATCGTCATGTCGTTCTAACGCGAGTTGCCGTCGGTGTAAATTAAATCACCACTCCATGCTCTGTTTTAACCAAGAGTCGTATAACCGGTAATCGAATCGCCCACCCGCGGTCACTGATATGGTAGGCACAGCCAACGAGCCATCGGCACGCGCCGCGTCACATGACTCATGCGCATCGAGACTGCCCGCACTACACGCTAATGTGACGCCCACGGACATAACGCTGTGTACAACGTCCATCGCCGCTTTGCCCGCAACGGTACCGCGCGATTCTTGCAATACCATCACGCAATGTACTGCGAATACTACGGCTGACCGACCATGTAAAATGAGTGACTAGTAACCAGTCCCTAAACCGTTACAAAATCGTCGCGTGACCGAATCGCAGATTTGGTATTTTGTACGCGGTCGCAGTTCAGTTTATGCTCAGTTTCTAATTTGTCGCTCACAACAAAATCTTCATAGAAACTAGCGCCATGGTTACCGACGGCAGAAACCGAAAGTTTTTTGAAGTGAATGTCAGTTGTTGACAGAAAGTATATTGTTCTGTGGTTGGTGATTTATAAAATAAATTTGTTGTTGTGTTTTGTGAAAAAATAAGGTAAATATGATGTAATAACGTGTATAGTCACGGTGGTTAAAATATGGAATATTGTGAAGACTCAATTGTATTTGTTTTGCTCTTTTTAGGATGGAAATACATAAAGTTTCAAACACTCAAATTGAGGAGTTGTTGGACTACTTGTCCACGCACCGTGCCCTGGTTTCAGGGTGTGGGTCTAGGGGCACGGTCCAAAGAGCAACAGGACAGAATGTGGGAAGACCTTGCCCAAAAACATAACGCTCACGGGCGCGGTGCTACAAAAACTGGACAGCGCTGGAAGCGAGTGAGTACCTATTATTTTTATTCGCGGCGCACTGTATGTATATTTTGCCGAGTCGTTGCTAAAATACTAACATTTAGCTTGCTTTTTCTAGTACTGGATTACTCTTAAGCATAGAGTGAAGAGTAAGGTGTCAGCCAGTCATCAACATTTGCATGGCACTGGTGGTGGGCCTCCCAAATATGACTTTTTGTCTGATACAGAAGAAAAAGTGATGGATTTAGTTGGGAAAAGAGCCGTATTTGGAGATAGTGAACACAGAATTCCAGTGTTTGTAAGAAATTTATATTATATTTATGTCTCCTAAACCTTAACCTATGTTTAAATGACTGTTTATTATGATTATCAGCCAATCAATCAAGAAAGTTTACCATCGACGAGTACCTCCACCCATGCAAGTGTTGTACAACTGAAGACAGAGAAAACTATGTTGTTCATAAAGGTATTTTCTATTATACTTAATGACAGAATGAGCAGATTGACCATTTGATGTTAAGTAGTTACATCTACCTATAACAATTTCATTACTTCACATGCTTTGACGTCATTTAGGTACGGTGATATAACGTCCCCAGACAACCTCTATTGTAACAAAAGTGGCCTATGTCTTTCCCCATGCTTCAAACTATCTCCATATCTAATTTCTCAAAATAGGCTGATCGGTTTGGGTGTGAAAGTGTAACAGGCAGATTGAGTTACTCTAGCATTTATAAAATGAGTGTGTATTAAATTAAGTGCTATAGATGTTGTTGAAGACTACTTTATACAATAATAATTGTAGAGACTAGTTAATTTAGGCACTTTTTAATTTTCAGAAGAAACAGAATCCAAGCTGGAAGATGCTATCATCGCCAGAGTTATACATGTTGCAGAAGAGCTGCCACCCAGAAGTATGTCTTAATACATCACAGATTAAGAAGTAAACATTTTTTAACTGTTATGATAATATAATGTTAATATTATAACAGGTACTTCACCATTTCATCACATAACAAATAAACTACCAACTGCATCACAAGAAAAACCATCAAAAAAAAACCAGTAAGTACTGTAAAATAAATTTTGTAACAGATGTAATTTAGATATCCTGGGGGATGATGGCCACATCCCATCAGGTGGGCTGTTAGCCTGTGTCTTCCTAGACATTAAAATAACATCAGGTTTATTTATTTATTTATTAATTATGGTTATCCAACTTAACTTAGCGTTATACGTATATATATAAAATATATATAAAAACGATTCATTATTAAAATTAAAATGCCGTTATATTTATAGGACATAACAAAGGTGCCACATTAGTACTGGGATTCTTAAATATATTACAATTTCTCAAAACAAAACCTAGTATTTGAAATGATTTTGTGATAATGTGAAAAATGTGCTTATCAATTTTAATTTTTTATAAAAAAATATTCCTAAAACTCTGATATAGTCAACTTCTTTTAAAAGAGTTTTTTGTAATTTATATATACCATGTGAATTAGGCTTTTCTCTTGTGAATCTTATGTAAAAGCATTTAATATTCAGTTTTGTTATTATTATTATTATTAAGTTAAAATCTTTTTGTTTTAGAAGCATCAACAAAAGTGAAGCCAGGTTGGGTGGTGGCATTAGAAGAACGATGGCAGCAGAGAAAAAGTTAGCTGACGCTGCTTATATGATGGCGCAAGCGGCCACTATTCATGCCCAAGCAGCTAATACAATAGCTCAGGCGATGGTAGCACAGGAGAAAAAGTTTTCTAAACTGTTAGAATTATTTAAAAATAATAATTAAACTTTTTATACAAAGCAGTGTTTTATTTATTAAATTTAAAATAATACAGGCAAATCTGTATTGTATGCCAAGCTGAAAGTGATGATACTTCACCAAAATTATTATGAACTCTTAGCAAAATAACAAGGTGTTAAGTGTAAATAATAAAATACAAAACAATTTGTTGTCATCGTTTCATTTTTATATATTAAATATTGAATGATGTTTATTATATACACTAGCTGCAACAAAGCAAATTAACAACAATTTATGTGCACAGTAATATTCATTATCTCTTCCAGACAACCACAGTCTTTGAACAATTGCAGTTCTAACTTGGCGGCCCCTTTCTAGATCAGATTCCACAGCCAATTGAGGTGGCGGCGCATGTGGGCGCATCTGTAATGCTGTGTTCCTAGCACTTTCATCCTCTGCAAGCTCAGAAACCGACAGCCTTGCCTTGTTGGCTATGTTGCGGAGCACACAGCATGCATTTGCAATTTTTGCAACAAAACCATCATCATAATGGAGCAAGCATTTTGTGAGCCAGAAGGCAACGCCAACGCGCTTTCAAAACACCTATCCACCTTTCCACAGTGTTTCTAGTTTTTGTGTGCATATTTGTGTAGTGCTCCTCGGCACTTCCTGGTGCAGCATTGACAATAGGTGTCAACAGCCAAGGCCTCAGGGGATAACCAGAGTCACCTGAAACAGACCAATGACAAGGTTTAATCATTTTTATTGGCCATCTCAGAAGGCTGTAGATGTACATAGATTTCCTCAAAGAGTGGCTAGAGTGGAAGCTTGACATAATCTTCACACTTTGACAATCTTCACACATTTTCCCCAGTTCTGTTGAGATTCTGCTGTTGGTCGTGAATTATGGAATTACGCCAAATATAGGCGTCGTGAGTAGCTCCTAAGGAAGCTTCATTATCACTATTCCAGTCAGCTGTTCCTAGAATACAGAAGAAATCACTATCAGTAATATCTACGATAGAATTGAATGAGTTGTCTTAATGTGTTGTCCTTTTGTAAAAATCATGAAAATATCAATGAAATCCTGAGAGAGACTGCTGGTACTTGTACCTGAGAGAGGCTGCACTACTGCTGGTACAACTGAATTCTATAAATCTCAGAGATCTTCATGAATATCAAGACAAGCTAATGCTACAGCCGTCGATCACCTGGATTATACTTCATCTAATATTGTAATCACACCACAATACCAGTACGTTATTGACTAACTATACGAGTACACAAGCCACCAATAGTTCTAGCAAAAAAAGGATCAAAAAGGGTTCATACGTGGTTGCACCTGAACAACTTGACAGTAGCTGCTTGTGTGAATGCAATCTGATTCCCCCAATGACAATATTTAAGGGTAAAAGGTTAAAACCAGAATTTAATGGCAATTTACCTTCAGGGTCACTTGCAATAATGGCTCCAAAAGAAAGCATGATTTCGTCATTATTCGTAGACTTTATTCATCACCTAGGAAGATACAAGCCCGAAGGTAAATGCCTGTTAGTTTTTGATGGCGTTTCATGCCATCTAGATTAGAATATTGTTGATGCAGCAGATGATGAGGATATTATCTTATACTGCTTATCATCTCAACACAATACATTAACTTCAGCCATTGGACAAAAGTGTAAACAAATCTTTTGAACACTATTGGGACCAAGTAACTTTATAATTTTTCGATTCATACCCTGATAAAAACCCGGCCAAGTGCGAGTCAGACTCACGCACCGAGGGTTCCGTCCGATATCCAAAATATCGACGTTATATATTAATACCCATGCACAAAGTGCGATTACACCTTCCGACACGACTTCGTTTTTCGTGTCGCAATGAGACCACCTTCATTTCGGGCTGAAGAGTACGGTATGATTCTCCCAGCTAAAAGGAAACTTCATACTGTCTGGCATTCGAGATGACGATACAAAATTTTATTACGACACTTCAAAGTTGGAGCACAGATATATGCTACGGAAGTGAAAGACATCATTATGTCGCCACCAAAAACAGGAAAGTACGAGGTTTTGAAAACCGAACTTACTAAGCGTCTATCAGTTTAAAATATGTTAACTGCACAATGAAAATAAACTTTTGCTCATTCACACAACAATTGCTCATTCATCAAAACTCAAAAAAGAATGTCAAAATATTAAATTGGTTCTGCAAACCAATCACAATTAACATCAATGGCCGATTTGCGTTGGTTTAACAATGTGGATTACGGAGATGCGGCCTTTACGAACTCTAATCATAAATCTCAAGAAATCTAAATATAACTTATGCCAAAAAAATCAAGTTTACTGAAAATACGACACACTTGATTGGGTATATTTGCAATGTTCATAAAGGTGCTTGTTTAGAAATTATCCCACTTTAAAATATTACCTCGGAGACAAAACATATCAGATGTTCGGTTTCAGATTCAATGGCATGCACTAAATGGCAAAACGTTGTTCTTAAAATTAAAGCAATTGTAACTTGGTTTAAACAGAGCTGCGTTGCTAGTGACGAAATACTACTACTAACCTATTTCCAGTGAGACAAAACTAATACAAAGCGTACCTACGCGCTGGATAGTATATATACTTGTAACATAATGTCGGCTCAAAGGGCTAGAATGCTATAGAACAAGAAAAAGGTGGAAAAAAATATATCATCTGTCAAAAAAAGGGTTCTTCTTCTTGCTGTGCTAGCACGCGTGCCCAGAAGAATAAAAAGGAGGATTCTAGGAATTGCGAAGGAGGTTGAAGGTCAGCCGCTGGACGTGGGAGGTGCGAGGCCTCCAGGAGGGCCCAGCGGAGCCTGCCTTTTTATTGAATCCGACATTTCGCTCTACGAAAAATATAAAACTGTTATATATGATAATGTTAAATATAAGTTAAAATTAAACCCTGTAGTGTGTCTGAACGGTGTTTATATATATACAAATCCAACTGGGGTGTGGGGGCGATTTGTCGGAGGCACGCACTTGCCGGGTGTGGCACTGAACAAGCTGCATCTACGGGGGGAGGGGGCACCCTGAGATTGTGCATATATTAGTCTCATAAATATCTTTCGGTGAGCGAGGTGGTGGTGTACCTGGTTACAAGAATGACACCTGCAACGTGAAGCCCGAAGACCCAGTCAGATTGATTATAGGTTAATGATTATCTTGTTTAGAATTACAATTTCACACCTAGTATAACCTTTTTTTCTCTTTTGATGTTCAAGATACTGATTGGCAACTTTAGTTTCAATAGATAACTTTAATTTAATGTTGTATGTTACATTATATGCTAACGACTATAATGCCATAAAAATATATCAAACTCCTTTCTTAAAAAAAAGGAATCTGTGTAACATTAATCTCTTAAATTAATTTTTATGTAACATTATTCATGGATAGATCTTTTTTCCAAAATGTTTTGTTTTGTTAATTAATAATTTTTAGAAGTTTATTTTTCAAGTATCCTTCATTAATACATAGTTAAGAACTTGCTTTTTTGTATGTAACATTATTAATAATTTAAAATGTTTTTTTTTTTCAGGTATTCTGTTAATTGCTGTACCACTTGGTGTGTTTTAATGTGGTAAGATGTATGATAATGATTAGTTGTAAATAGATCAAGCTAGCTTGCCAACAATATTTTTTACACATGAAGGAATTGGTTATGAATAGTCTAAGGGTGGCGCAATAGAACCTGCATAGATGATGGCACATGCTTTTTGCGGGGTATACAGCGCGTTGGCGGGAGAGCATTGTAAGAAGGGTTGAATAGAAGCAGACTTGCAGTTTTAGTTGCCATAAGTCAATTCGACGGGAAGCGTTGCGCATTTTGCGTACGTGTACGAGAACGGTCGTTCATACATTGCTGCTAGGCGACTATATATCGTATTATAAATCGTAATATAATTATCGTAATATGCACAGATTGAAAATTTAATTAAAATATGGATATAGCGTTTTGAGGAGACTGGTTCAACGTTTAAACCACGAGCTAAAGGTCGACAAAGAACATCTAGGACCGCTGACAATATCGAGAGAGTGAAACAGTCAGTACGAGAAAATCCACAAGTGTCTATTCGCAAGAGATCGACTGCTTTACACTTATCGCGCCGAAGTTTACAACGAATTTAAACCTAGATCTCAAGCTGCACCTACATAAACTGCAATTCACACAAGAATTGAAAGGGTGTGACTTCGGAGCAAGGTTGGCATTAGTTGAAGTAGTTAAAGAATTAGTCTAGTTAGTTAGTAAGAAGTGATTAACCACTATGATTGTGTACATTATTATACGTAGTAGCTAGTATCAAATCGCTAGCGTAACTATTTTAATTATGGGAAATCACCTAAGTTTCAATAAAAAAAAAAAACTGTAAATATGGGACATCCGCTCACCCGCCGTATCGAACAGTCACGTTATAAGACGCTCTGCACCGAAAAAACTAGGTAAATAATAATAAAACGTAGACATGCAAAAATGTGTGACCAAATACATGATGTAATTGGATATACAAATATGAAGAAACATAGTCGATGAAATATAATATAATGACAAAAAAAGTTGTTAAAACAAAATTGATAATCCAAAATAACATTAAATTTTACGTGCTCTAAGTATATCTGCATATTCATAAATATAATTAATTAACACATTAACTCAACCAAAATCACAAGTTTTCTTCTCGATTATATTATTCCTTAGGTTTAAGCCACATATGCTCAAAAACAGACATAAAAAAGACATTCACAAAAAATCATCCAATAAGTCGCCATCCACTCACACATTAACAAAGGCCCTGTTAAATTATATAGGGGTGAAGTCGCAGCTCTCCTTATGTCCATGACAGAGAGCACAATTTTTTTTTTAAATATGAGTCATATGTACCCTCGAAAGTTTAATTTCGACAAAAATTAAAACCTGGTACTTTGTCGTTGTCGCTTGGTATCATATCGAGTTGCTAGCTTTCTTAGCCGCCCTTATATCGCGCTGCGTGCCACATGTAAATCATTTTACTTTTTGATAGGGTTTATGGAATACTCGGCTCTCAATACTTTGGAGAGTTAAAACCCTTAGGGGCCTGCCTGGTGGTCTCTCCTCCAGGTCGCGATCAGAATAAACGCAGACCAGAATATCACCAAGGGGGAATTCCCATGTGTCGAAATTGCCTCCACTATAAAGGTGGGAAGCCCGACCATAACGCCTTTGATGCCGCGTGCCCAGTACGACGTAAATGGGCCACTTTAGCTCGACAAAGCGTGACTTACCGATAGATCAAACCATTAACAATTTTGGCAAAACTCCATAGAAAAATTACGATTTCACAAAAGACAATAAGGAGACTACAGTTCCTTCACATTTTTTTTTCATTACAACTTCATAAAGTTTCATACAATGTTGTTTTATTTTCTTTTCAAATGGTTTTAAAATTATTCGACACCGGTATTTTAACTCGGACCCGATCGAAAATTTGCCGTACCGGACAAATGCGTGCTTATAGTTTCAAAAAAAAAAAGGATTCAGAATGTAAAGTGTTTAAAAGCATATTTTCAGTCGTTGCTGATTACCAGATTTATAAATTTTCATTCACAATGTAAAGTGTTTAAAAGCATATTTTCAGTCGTTACTGATTACCAGATTTATAAATTTTCATTCACAAAATTTTAATTGTGAGGAAACTTCGGGTGACCAAATTATAAAATTACAAAAGTTATTTGAGTTAAACCAAGAACAAACAGTTGTTGGTTTAACTCAAACAAATCCGTTTTCTAGTGAAATAATTATGTCTCCCGAAGAACAGTACAAATATGCAGGTAGAAGCTAGAAAAGAACGGCTGAATATGTACATATACATTCAAGAATACATTCACGTGCATACACTGCAGCAGAATGGATAGTAAGAAAGTGCTTAAATGTATTCAATTGTCCAGAATGTAAAATAAATATAACGCAAAATTCTGAGTCCTCAGTGCACAAATGGATAACATGTAAAGAATATAATGATTTTAATAATTTATATAAATTAACGTATCCTGCAGAGTATGTTTTGTGATAATTTTCATATATTGTAAGAGAAACCAACCAATACTTGGAATCGAAACCAAATTCAGGAGAAATATCAAGACATCTATCTATTAATCTAATAAAAACCAAATATTCTCATTTCTTAAAGTGCCCATATCATAAGGATGCTCTATTTGAATATTTTGTTCTCACCTCAATTAAATTATGTGTATATAATAATAACAATAATAAGAAAGCTTTATTTAATTCCATGCATAGTACATATTAAAATTACATTTAGAAGAATTTGATTTATAATTGTAAATTCTATTTTGTAATTAGTTTAATTGTTATTTACTTTAATTATCAACTACCTAATTATTTAATGCATGAACCCCGTTCGGGTAAAAGCCACCCCCAAGGAATGCCATCCTTCTCAATTGCTGCGAAACACAGGCTTTCCGTTTTGCTTTCCAGTACGCACGCTCTTTCAGATATTCCAGTAAATTTTATGATGTTATCTTTGTGTTTCTTCCTTATTAGAAAACCTACTCCATATATAACTCTCTATGTGTAACTCTTGTTTGGCTAATGTAGTAGAAGATGTATTCGTCGTCTTCGATTGTTTTTTCCTAGGCGGCGAACTTCGCTCAAACCTTATATCATGCTTAATATCTTGTGCAGCTTTGAGTTCAATATATTTTTGATCAGAAGATAATGGATCTTACGTTGAGGGTGCAAATGTAGACGGTATTTTTCCTTTTGATAATTGTTCTTGGGGGTTTTTGGTCGAACTCTCCCGCGGTGATCGGCCGTACTGGGATATTTGGGGTTGGACGAGGGTCCGTTTTTGATTGCTATGCTGTGTTGTGGTCTGATGTCTTCGATTGGCGTTGAGTTTATTCTGTCTGAGCGAGAATTAGTTTGGGCTTTTGTATTATATAGTTCTTCATGATAGGAGGTTGTTTACTAGTCTGTTGAACTAGTTTGGGTATATAAAATGACATTACAGGTTTTTGCGTGTCTTATACACGATTAGAACTCCTCACAAAGGAAAAAGATTTATAGTAATTGATGTTAGAAGTAACGACAGGTTTTTAATGGATTATGCATTTAAATATAAAAAATGGATGTTTGAAACATGGTGAAATGAATGCCTATAAATTTAAAAATTAGTTCGAATAAAATACTCACTATTATAGAGACCAGTCAGTCAATAGCCATGGATAATGCTCCTTATTACTCCAGGCAAATTTAAAAGAAACCCGAACTGCTAAGTACAAATATTTTCTTCCAAGGTAACAAAATAAAAGCTCAAATTCTTTTAAAAGTACCAAGAGGGAAATATAAAGTTAAGTATGTGGACAAATTAGCAAAACCAAAAATTTTTTTGTTTGCAAACTTCCCCCTTACCATAAATACCACGAAATAAACTCGATGGAATTAATATACGCTCTAGTGAAATCATACGTGGGAATAAATAACTAAAATAACTTAAAGAATTATTAAACTTAGTGGACTAAGGGATTAAGCAAATTGGTGCAGATCATAGGGTAAAATCCGTGAACCATATCATAAAAGAAGAAGTTCATGTTACTTTAAAATTATGTTACTGGTTATTATTGATACAAGAACGAATGGTCTAATAGAGATTTATTATTATTTATAAATTCAGAACAATCATCGTCATGTTCAGATAAAGAAAATTAATAGATAGTTGACATTACTTTGCAACTTGTGGATGCCGATGTGGATCCATCGGCGAATTGAGGACCCTTCCTGTATTGATGTTAAATGTTAATGGAGGAAAATATCATTTTTCAGACACCACAATGGTATGTTACCGTAGAATAGCTGTGCAAGAAAAAATTTCGAACAACAAAAAAAGGACCGAGCTTCATACTGAGTTCCTTGACGAGACAAAACAGAGGAAAGTGGGAATTTGTTTATTTCGGTGGTATCAAAACTATTTTAATCACAGTGATGTCTGAAAGGTTTAACTTTATATGTTCTTATTCAGGCCAGTGAAAATGTAAAAAATACCTCATCAAAGTACTTGAAACTTCGTTAGGGAAACTTGATAAAAAGTCCTATCTTTTAATACTTTTAGACGCCACGGATAAGTGATGTTCTTAGTCTGGCGCCCTCAGTATAGTAAATAATATTGCTTACCCGCATATTGCTGGATATCGCCAGACCTAAGCCTGCTTAACAACCACCAGTTAAGCTTGCTCTGCCGATTGGACAAAGGCGGTGAGTGACTCAGCCCGAGGGTGAGACTATAAATAGTCAGTTCGAAAAAAGAAAAAAAAAGATTTGCATTATCTTTTAGAAGTTTGTATCGTGCGAAAGCTCTGTCCATTCCTGTATTCGCTTCGATATTAAAATATTTTGTGAAATCAGTTGTTTTGAAATAATAATAGTACTGCTAATGTTTCGTATATTTCATTTCAAACAATATTATTATTGTCAACCGAACGGAGTGATAATTAAAAAGAACGTCGTGAATTTCGGAGAAGTTGTTACGTTGTAAAATGGAAGCTATATATTTTCAAACTGATCATATTAAATAAACCATAATTAGTAACCAATAAACCTGTAGAAATCATATTTACAAACTTAATCATAATTAAACAATTTAGTACAATTTCTCTTTTCTCAATTGGCAACCCGGTTACTATATTTTGCCGCTGGCAAGTACTAGCGAAATGTCAGGTGTTACCGGCTTTAATTGTTTGTTTGACATTCCGTTTTCACATGTAATGGTTTGGGAAAAACGAGCATAATTGAATGGCTTATTGTGTTAAAAGGCGACCTTTCGTAAACGCAACAATTCCACAAGTACTATAAAAGTGAATCGCGAACCGGAATTGTTCCTTTCTCACGACGACCTCTTCGTTTTCTCACCTGGAACACGAGTGTATATATCTGTGCCTTAATTCGCCTTTCACCAATCATCCGTTGAAACCCCCGTGCTTTTAACCTTGAGTTTTACCTCGACACGTGGCCATCGGGAACGATATCCGCTGGTAGCAGACGTGCAAAGCCGTGGAAGATCGTCTCTCGTGATTAGGCTACCGTTGATTAGAACCCCGATGAACGGGGTTCTTAGTACGATTAGTAGTACTATTCTTAGTACTGGCATTTTACCAGTACGTCGACCTTGAGCTGTCTGAGGACAACCGTGCACCAGGAGTGTGGATTGGGTTCAGGACCTCTCCACAACGGACCTGCTGACGTGACGGGCTGCGGCTTCAGCGAACAGCTAAGATTGCACCATACTCATACACTTCCAGATACACCCATCGGATCAACAACCTTAAATTTAATTGTACCTAAATATCACATCAGACAAGTTGTCCTTTACGTTCTTCACCGTCGGTAGCTGAAGATTACCTGAGATTGTACTATTTTCTTATATCTATCATAAGTCAGACAATGTAACAGTATAGAGATAAGTTTATCTGTGATTTGGCTACCCGTAGTGGTTCTTATTTTGGTTTAAATAAATTAATGTTGTGATAAAGCCCTAGTTTTTCATTATTTTATACCCCAGGGTTTTAAACATAACATTGGCGCCCAATTAGAAATCTTCTAATAGGCATTTCTGTATCCTACTTACTGATTTTGTGATTTTTTTAATTTAAGTTAACTTTATATTATTGTATGTGTATTTTTTTTTTATAATTTGTTTAGAGGTTAACATTTTTTGTAACATAAGGGCGGCAACAGACAGGCACATATACACACACACATCACTGACTTGACACATTACTCATTTTTTTTTTTTTTTACTTTCTCCTCCTTTGCATCCCGGGGAGTTTTAAAAACCATTGAATAGGGATTGCTGCTGTCCTGCCTAGCAGTTGGTAAGAGGCCAACAAGAGTAGTTTTGTGTGTTAGGTATTTAGTTTTTTTCTTATATTAAGTTTTTTTTCCTAGGTACCTGCAATTAACATCTTAACAATATTTTTTTTTAAATTTAACTTCAACTTTTTAAATATTTTTTTTAATATTTACAATTTTTTTTGTGTTAATATTATGATTGGTAACTAGTAACGGTTAATTCTTTCAAACAATTATCATTATGGAACGACCACTTACTTACAATTTATTAAGGAAGGACGAACTGGTTTATGAAGTTTTGATTCGTGACCTTGAACCTTTTAAAACCGTAGCTGAACTCCGTGTTCAACTAAGGCAGATTTCTAAGGACATCCCGGCTGATGAGATCCTTGAAACAAACTTGGATCCAGTCGAGGAGCTTAACATAATTAAAAGAAAACTTTTAGAGTTACAGGAATTTCTGAAGGAACCTGTGACCCAATATAAGTCTTTAAATAGAATCCGCGCGTTAGCTCATCACCTTTATCATAGGCTTAGCCGAGTAGATAAAAGTACTAACGCGAAGCTTTATTCTACTATATTTTCAGAATTAAAATTACAATTAGCGAAAATTGATAATTTATTACACTCTTTTAAAGAATCTCTTGAGAAAACTTCTGATACACAGCATGTATCACTAGCAGAAGTAGTAGCTACTCCAGTTTGCATGTCGCAGGAACATGTTAATTTATCTGTGATAAAATTAAATCATAGATTTGACGGCAATACTTGCGTATTATCATATTTACAACGCCTAAAGGAGTTGTGTGAATCACGAGGAATTCCCAACTCCCAATTATTTAATTCGGCTGTTGAACTTTTCACAGACAGAGCGTTATCATGGTTCCGAAGCAGTAGGTCCACATGTGGTGTACATTAACAAGTTGGGATTTATTAAAATCAGGTCTTTTATCGGAATTTTCTCCTACAGACTACGATGATAAATTATTAGCTGAGGCACAACGTAGAACTCAAGGTTCTAACGAGTCCTCCACAACTTTTATTTCAACCATGTTAAATTATTTTATGCGCTTCACGCAACCTTTAGATGAGCAACATCAGATAAGAATTATAAGGAAAAATTTACGTCCAGAAATACAGCTGCCTCTGGCATTACATGAAATCACAACAATTAGTAATTTGCGAATAAAATGCAGACTTTTAGATCATACACGCGATAGAGTGATGAATTTCAGCGAACCACCTAAGGTAACAGCACAATGTGTAGCACCAGATTTAAGTTATAAGGGTACTACAAATAAAAATAATAGTGTAAATTCAATAGAAAATGTCAAGCAAACACCAGGTAGAAATTTTCAAAGGTCAGTTGGTAATGTTAATAATAATTTTAAAAGGAATTTCCAGAATAACCAAAATTATAATAGCAATAAAAATCAAAATTATTATAGGAATAATGGTAATAGAGGCGATTATCAAGTTGGTAATAACATAGTACGTTGCACACGATGCAATAATATAGGTCATAATTCTCAAAACTGTAGGAAAATATTTTGCTACGGTTGTGGCCGTGCCAATACTAAGAAACCAGACTGTCCTAGCTGTAACAAACAGAAAACTGATAAACCTAGGTCAAAAAACTAAATTATTCGAACCGTAACAAAACCAAAGCTTCTTACAAACAATTTTATTATAGAAATAACAATTTTAAATATCAAACGTCAGATAATAATAATATAATTAATTCAACAAATAACTATAAGGCTTCGGTTCGAACAAATAATAATAAAAATAGTTATAATAACAATAATAATTTTAAAAATAAACAGAAATATAATAATTTTAAAAATAAAAAGAAATATGTACAATGTGCTCGCTGTAAGGAATTTGGCCATTATTACATAAACTGCACAAACATTTTTTGTTATGGTTGTGGACTTAAAAATATCACCAGGCCTAATTGCCCTACATGTTCAGTAAATATTAAACGACGGAAATATATCGTTCCGCCAAATTATATAATTAAAGTCGATAATACCATTAACAGTGTGCCTAGCAAGGACGAAAATGTTAATGGAAATAAGTTAGAATCAAGTAAAGAAAATATATTAGCTACAATATGTTCAAAAATTGAGGACGAACGCCCATTTTTGAACTTATCAATATATGGAAAAACTTTTTATGGACTACTGGATTCAGGTTCCTCGATCTCAATATTAGGAAACAACATAGAGAACATTTTTTTAAATGAAGGTATAACGTTGCATAGTAGCAACGACATCTAAACTATTGCTACGGCAAATAATTCCCGCGCTACTGTAAAGGGTTACGTCTTACTTCCGATTACTCTTAATAACGAGTGTAGAGTCATTAAATTTTACGTAATACCAACAGTTTCCACTTATATTATATTAGGCATAGACTTCTGGAAGTCATTTAAAATAGCAACAGAGTTGTTCGATAACTTACCATTAATTAACAAAGTAGATATACCTACTTCTATTAATGAGGTAAAATACCTCCATCCTTTTAACGACCTGTCACCTCAGGAACAACTTCAGGCACAGAAAATCATTAAAAATTTTGAAAATATTAGTTCCGAAAAGAAAGGACTAGGTAAAACTTCTTTAATTACTCACGTCATAGATACAGGCGACAGTCCTCCGATAAAACAGCGTTATTATCGCATATCTCCAGAACGTTTGAAGGAAATGAATAGACAACTAGATGAAATGTTAGAAATGGGTGTGGTGGAACCAAGGTCTTCCAGCTGGAACAACCCGACTCTCCTAACACCAAAGGCAAATGGGGAAATGCGTTTCTGTTTAGACAGCAGAAAACTTAACGCATTCAGCAAAACGGACGCCTACCCACCCTATGCCTTATAATTCTAACATCCTCGATCAACTGAGAGACGCTCGATATTTATCATCAATCGATTTAAAATCTAGTTTCTGGCAAATAGCGCTACATGCAGACTCTAAGGAGAAGACTGCTTTCACAGTCCCAGGTCGTGGACTATTTCAATTTAAAGTTATGTGTTTCGGTCTAACATCAGCACCGGCTACACAACAACGCCTAATGGACAAGTTATTCGGTCCAGAATTTAATGGGAAAGTTTTTGCGTATTTGGACGATATAATTATCGCAAACGGAACATTTAAAGAGCATATATCGTTGTTAAATCAAGTAAGAGCACGCTTACAATCAGCGGGTTTAACAATAAATTTAGAAAAATGTAAATTCTTTAGACAAGAACTGAAATATTTAGGTTGTGTGGTAAATGAAAAGGGATTACGCACAGACCCATCAAAAATCAAGTCCATAGTAGAGTTTCCTACACCTACCAATAGAAAGGAGGTGAAAATGTTTTTAGGGACAGCTTCGTACTATAAACGATTTATTAAAAATTTTAGCACTTTAGCAACACCTCTTAACACTTTAACCAGCACTCGAAAAGATACAGCACCATTTACTTGGACGGAAGACGCTGAAAAATCTTTTAACGATCTAAAGTCAGCTTTAATTTCAGCTCCAGTATTAGCCTGTCCAGATTTTTCAAAACCATTCACAATACACAGTGACGCTTCGGGTTATGGAATAGCGGGAACACTTACCCAATTAGACGATGACGGAAAAGAACATCCCATTGCTTACGCGAGTAGGTCACTAAATAAAGCTGAGCGTAATTACTCAGCGACGGAGCGCGAGGCGCTTGCCGTTGTTTTCTCAGTGGAAAGTTTCCGACCATATATCGAAGGCTTACCCACTTTTAAGGTGATAACAGATCACTCTAGCTTAAAATTGTTTTTTAACCTCACTAATCCTACAGGCAGGCTTGCCAGATGGGGAGTTCGTCTGTCTCCTTATAACTTCGAGATCATTCACCGTAAAGGTCGTGATCACATCGTCCCGGACGCACTTTCACGTGCCGTTCCTGTGTTGGAAGTACAACTAGTTGTTGACGATCCCTGGTATAACTCTTTAGTGGAGAAATGTAAACGTCGTCCAAGCTCTTGTCCAAATTTTCAATTAACAAACAATAAATTATATAGATATTCTAAAGGTAAATTTTCAAATAGTCCAGAATTCGATTGGAAATTAGTAGTTCCCCAAAGTGAACGTTCAGTTATACTTGAGTCTCACCATAGTGGAGACCTTAACCCTCACTTTGGCGTTCTTAAGACGTACCGGCGTATCGCACTTCGATACCACTGGCCAGGCCTTTACCAAGATGTAGTCAAGTGGGTTCGAAACTGTGATACGTGTGCCGCGTACAAACACAGTCAAAAGAAGACACCTGGTCTTTTAGGTGATCCTAAAGTTATGAGTAGACCATTTGAGTGCATAAGTGTAGATTTAGTGGGTCCTTTACCACGGTCTCGCTCTGGTTTTATATATTTATTAGTTGCCGTTTGTTGTTTCAGTAAATATTGTCTTCTTTTTCCATTACGTCGTGCTATAGGGAAAAATATAGTTAAGTGCCTCGAAGAGGGCGTGTTCTTAGTACATGGTATTCCACGTACGGTGATTGCTGATAATGGAACGCAATTCACCGGAAAGGAAGTACAGGACCTATTCCGGAAGTACAAAATCCCAGAGGTACACTTAACTCCTAAATATAGTCCTCAGGTAAACACGGTTGAACGATATAATCGCACTATCGTAACCGCGATTTCTATATTAGTGAAAGATGACCATCGCAAATGGGATTTGTCCATACCAAACATACAGTTTAGTATGAACATTGTAGTAAATGAAGCTACACGTTATACACCCTTCTTTCTCCTTCACGGTAGAGAAGCGGTACTATGTGGTTCAACTTATGATACCACAAGCCCAAATGAGGATCCTATAACGTTAAATTGTACGTCACGTAGTGCTTATACCAATAATTTGAATCCCTTACAGGAAATATTCCCCAAGGTGCGTGAATCATTAGAAAAAGCTCATGCTAAGAGTGCAAAACATTATAACCAAAGTCGTCGTTCCTTAGAATATAATTTAGGTGATATAGTCTGGAAAAAGACTTATCCATTATCCGATGCCAGTAAATTTTTCACTGCCAAATTTTCACCGAAATTTGACAAGTGCCGTGTAATTAAGAAAATCTCTCCTATAGTATACGAATTGGAAGATTTAAAAACAGGGAAAAATATAGGTAGTTGGCATATCAAAGATTTAAAGAAGTAATATATAATTTAAATAAAACGTGAATACTATACACATAGTTTTTTATATATCTTAGTATTGTACCACCATGTGTACATACATTAGTAAACCTGAAACCAAAACTTTTAACTTAGTTTACATAAGTTCTTGGTAAAAATCCAGCAAGCTGTTTTTTTTTTAATAATATTTACTTTTCTACAAGTTAGAACAGTAATAATGTATTGTTTTTACATCATGCATGTTACACACAATAAATTTTGTTGTGTTATTATATTTTATCAACATAATAGTTGTTCTAAGAAAATAATTGTTTTCTTAGTTAGTTGTTTGAGGAATTACTGGTTACCAATCCAACCTTAGTTAGTTTTATTGTCTTATCAAACATTTTTTTGTGTGTTCTGATTCTTTAATAATAGGTTTAGAACTTCAAATTTTTTGAAAATTTTCATATATTTTATCAAATAGGTTTAAAACTTTATTTTCATATATTTCATGAATTTTAAAGCAAAGTTATTGACTTCACAACTGCATTTTTAACAGTCTAACACTTATTACAAAGTGATTGTTAACTGGCCATTAACAACCTTACTTTGTTTAATATGTCTTGACTTCACAAGCATATATTTTTTTAACATGTACAAATAAATGATATAACCTGTTTGGGTAAATTTATTAACATATTCAACCAGTTTTCTTGGTGGGAGTTTTTTAGATACATTGTAGTTTAGATTCGGGCTACAACTGTTTCATGATAGTCCCGGAGCATAGTGTGATTCCAAGACAAATTTATAGTTCAAAAGATAGATGAAAACATTGTGTGGTTGAGTGTTTTATTATTACATTATAGTATATCGTTTATTATATTTTATTATCGAATGTTATTAAATAATTTTGTTAGATGATGATAAATGGTGAAGTTATGTTAGAAGTATGAGTTTTAGAATTGAGCGAGTGATTTTAGAAGAATGTTAGAGCATGTATGAGCAAACATATTCTCCACTCGCCGTATACAAGATCACCTGGAAAACTGTTCGAATAATTAGTTTGATTATTTTTTTTACCGCGTTTTAACTTCTTAAATTGGATGGCAGTATAATGCAAATTTGTTTTAACATTTCCATTATTTAATTTTTTTTATATACCGCCAATAGGTATTTCTTTTATGTTGACCGCTGGAGGGCCAGCAAATATTTTACTGCGCAAAATATCTTAGGGGGGAGGCACTGTTACGTTTCGTTACGTTCGTGGATGGTCATCTTCTTGAAATTGTTTCTGAGTACACTTACCTCGGGCAGATTGTGCAGTTGGGTAAAAACAATTTTGAGAAGGAGGCCAAGAGAAGGATCCAGCTGGGTTGGGCAGCGTTTGGGAAACTACGTAGAGTCTTCTCGTCATCCATACCGCAATGTTTGAAAACGAAAGTTTTCAATCAGTGCGTCCTACCCGTAATGACCTACGGAGCTGAGACGTGGACACTCACGGTAGGGTTGGTCCACCAGTTCAAAGTCGCTCAGCGTGCTATGGAAAGAGCTATGCTCGGAGTTTCTCTGAAGGATAGGATACGTAACGATTACATCCGACAGAGAACCAAAGTTATCGACATAGCTCAAAGAATTAGCAAGCTGAAGTGGCAGTGGGCCGGTCATATCTCGCGAAGAACCGACAACCGCTGGGGTAAACGGGTTCTTGAGTGGAGACCGCGACTCGGCAAACGTAGTGTAGGACGCCCTCCAGCCAGATGGGATGACGATCTGCGAAAGACTGCAGGCAGATGCTGGATGCGGACAGCTGAAGACAGGGCGCTTTGGCGCTCATTAGGGGAGGCCTATGTCCAGCAGTGGACTAATATAGGTTGATGATGATGATGATGATGACTGTTACGTTGTAAAATGGAAGCTATATATTTTTAAACTGATCATATTAAATATACCATAATTAATAACCAATAAACCTGTAGAAATCATATTTACAAACTTAGTCATAATTAAACAATTTAGTACCATTTCTCTTTTCTCAATTGGCAACCCGGTTACTATATTTTGCCGCTGGCAAGTACTAGCGAAATGTCAAGTGTAACCGGCTTTAATTGTCAAACACGTTTGTTTGACATTCCGTTTTCACATGTAATGGTTTGGGAAAAACGAGCATAATTGAGTGGCTTATTGTGTTAAAAGGCGACCTTTCGTAAACGCAACAATTCCACAAGTACTATAAAAGTGAATCGCGAACCGGAATTGTTCCTTTCTCACGACGACCTCTTCGTTTTCTCACCTGGAACACGAGTGTATATATATCTGTGCCTTAATTCGCCTTTCACCAATCATCCGTTGAAACCCCCGTGCTTTTAACCTTGAGTTTTATCTCGACACGTGGCCATCGGGAACGATATCCGCTGGTAGCAGACGTGCAAAGCCGTGGAAGATCGTCTCTCGTGATTAGGCTACCGTTGATTAGAACCCCGATGAACGGGGTTCTTAGTACGATTAGTAGTACTATTCTTAGTACTGGCATTTTACCAGTACGTCGACCTTGAGCTGTCTGAGGACAACCGTGCGCCAGGAGTGTGGATTGGGTTCCGGACCTCTCCACAACGGACCTGCTGACGTGACGGGCTGCTGCTTCAGCGAACAGCTAAGATTGCACCATACTCATACACTTCCAGATACACCCATCGGATCAACAACCTTAAAATTAATTGTACCTAAATATCACATCACACAAGTTGCCCTTTACGTTCTTCACCGTCGGTAGCTTAAGATTACCTGAGATTGTACTATTTTCTTATATCTATCATAAGTCAGACAATGTAACGGTATAGAGATAAGTTTATCTGTGATTTGGCTACCCGTAGTGGTTCTTATTTTGGTTTAAATAAATTAATGTTGTGATAAAGCCCTAGTTTTTCATTATTTTATACCCCAGGGTTTTAAACATAAGAAAGTTAACGTACAAATATGGAAAACACAAAAATTTAACGGAAACATCTTCGATACATGGAAAGTACAGCTGCAGGTAGAATGTGCTTACACGGTGCGCATGGCCGTAATCTTGTGTACCGGCGACCAGAGAGCAATATGCACCGTGCGCCATGCGAGAAACAGTGTCTTATAGAGGGGGCTCAGTCATGTTTTGGGCAGGCTTCTCATATGAAGCGAAGACAGAGTTGATATTCATTGAAAATGTATCTCTAACTGCCGCCAGGTATATAATGGAGATTTTGGAAGAACATGTCGTCCCGTTCTCTGGGTTTATCGGCGAGAATTTTCAATTATTACAAGACAATGCTCGTCCACATACTGCTGATTCAGTAAGGTTGCGGTGTCCACTATTGACTGGACAGCCCGCAGCCCTGACCTCAATCCCATAGAACAAGTATGGGGATAATCTAAAAAAAAGTCAGAAGCCACGCAGTGGTCCCTAGCAACATTGGCGAATTAAAATCTGCCATTATTGAAGAATGGAAAGCCATCTCGCAAGACATGCTTCGAAAACTTGTTAGATCGATGAAAAACCGATTGAAAAGTCAATTAAAAATAGGGGAAGGAAAACACATTATTAAAAAAATATAAAACCAATTGATATCTTTTATTTGTCCTACTAACATCACACCATACGTTATGATCGCAAAAAGCATGTGTTTCAACTTTTATTTTCTCTTCAAAATGTAATTCAACTTTATTGTTTTAGGTATATGAATCTCGTTTATACTTAAATACAATGACAAAAATCGGGTGGCACGGTTGTATTGCTCGTCAGTGGAGACCTAGCCAAATCCTGCCCTAAACGAAAATTGACTCAGAAAAAGTTACTGGTGAGTGTTTGGTGACTAGCGCCGGTGTCGTTCACTACAGCTTTCTAAAATCTGGCCAAACGATTACGGCAGATATCTATTGTCAGCAAATGCAAACCATGAAGGAAGAAGTAGCTGCTAAACAACCGAGATTGGTCAATCGCTCTAGGCCACTGCTGCTACACGACAACGCAAGACCACACACTGCACAACAAACAACCACTAAGTTAGATGAGCTACAACTGGAATGTCTGCGACATCCACCTTACTCCCCGGACCTTGTTCCAACAGATTAACATTTTTTCCAGAATTTGGACAACTTCTTACAAGGAAATAAAATTTAACTCCGATGCGGCAGTCCAAACCGCCTTCAAAGAGTTTGTTTATTGATTCTTGCTCCATGGTCTTTTTAGTAAAGGGATCAAGGAGCTACCTATGAGATGACAAAAGTGCATAGATAACAACGGTGCATACTATGATTAATTAAATTTATTTTCCAAAAAAAAAATGACTATATTTCTCAAGTACAAAACGCCAATTTCATATGTAAGGACCTAATATATATACTCTCTGTTTTAATGTGCGTTGCGAGAATTTTATGATTTTTACCTACTATTGTTACTGTTACTTTCGTACGGAGCTTACAATAAAAAATAAAACTAGTCAATTACAATTTGAAATGATGATTACTTTTATGGAACAGTAAGTGTAAAATTGTTTTATTTTAAATTAGGTCATGTACATTGTAGTGCTATTTATAACCTTCTGCTAATCCCAGAGGCAGGATAGCAGCTTTAAAGCATTGGGAAGAGTTGACTTTTTTGTTGAACAGAAATAGCAATCGTGATAAAAAAAACACAGAGAAATGGAAAAGGGAATGACAATTTTTTACATTTCAATAATAATTGATTGTGGGATTGACTTTTGATTCATTCATGTTTAAGGTATTGTATGTTTAAAGGTTTGGAGTGATTATAAAAACAACAGCAATAAAAAAGCTGCTCCACTGCACTGAGCAGCCGGCACTACTGGTGGTTGGCCAGCCGTGTTTTCCAAATTAACAGACTTAGAACAAAGAGTTCTCCCAATCAGGGAGGATGGGTTGGGGGGCCCATCTTTCCATTGCACTGGTTCGGCCGTCTGGGGGACAGGGTTGTACCGAACTGACTCCTTTTAGCGCCGGGGCCCGGCATTTAGTCGGGCCGGCCGCTGGAGTGACGCGGTGGAATGCTTATGCGATCCCGTGTCGCTCCTTTACGGCAGCGGATGGTACACCATGGAGTTTTAGTGAGTAGGAGTCTCACATAACCACTCGCTCCCCCCAGCGAGTGACACATGACGGGTCTCCCCATGTTAAAAAAAAAGGCTTCTCGCAGGTTATAAATTAAGTTTCTTATTTTATGTACATTTATACCAGTTTTTACCAGAGACAGAAAATATACAGTTGGAATTAAGTAATTTATCCAACAGATTTAATAATCATATAGGGTCAACCAGGATAATTGTAATCAGGGGTGATTGGAATCGACTCTCAATAAACTTTTAATATTGTGATTAGGCTGATGGGCGTAAAACGGAACGTTATTTTATTTTATAGTCTATGATTACAAAAGTCAGATTTTGAAGCCTGTCAGAAAAGTAACCTCACTTTTTGTACGACGAAAAGTAGTCTGCCGAAATATTATTGTTTTCAAGTTTTTATACGAAGTTGATAGTAAAAGATTTTATATAAAAAGTTGCTGGGTAAGTTCTTGATTGTTTTTTGCTGTTATTATAATGGAAATATCTTTGCATTTCTCTAATACTTTAACTAAGAACGCCAAGCTAACAAGCAGCTAAGCAGTGTTTGTAGTTGCAGTGTAGTTTTGGAGGAATTGTAAACACTGGGGTAATCGTGAACGCATATCATTTTTGCTACTAATATAGTGATGGGTAATGGTAAACATTTCTTTTAGGTAAATTTTCAATATGCCACGAGTTTACGTGAAAAAAGGAAACAAAATATACCTTAATCTGTTAAGGCGGTACAAGAAAATAAAATGACGTACAGACGAGCCGAAGAAGCTTATAACGTCCCAATTGCAGTAATTTACTGCCGATTAAAACTAAGAAAAGTAGATCTAAATAGAATGGGTGCTGGTGTTTCAAGAGCACTGCCAGATCGTGTGGAAGAATACATAGCCTCTTGCTTGAAAACTAGAGCGCAAATGGGCCATCCAGTAGCAAAAGAGGAACTAAAAACCTTGTTAAGGATTATGTAGAAAATAACAACATTGTAACAAATTTCAAAAACAATAAATTTGGCGATGATTTGTATTTAAGTTTTATGTAGGTAGCGTACCTAGAACTGTCACTTAAAAAACCTGAATATCTACAAAAACTGCAGGTAGATACCAGGAAACTGTACATTGAGTACGATTTTTATAAGATGCTAGAGAGTGTTGTAAAAAAAATAACCTAGAAGATAAGACCATGTATATTTATAATTGCCATGAAAGTGGCTTACAGAGTGATCCCAGTAAATTACGGCCTATCGGTTGTATGTTTATACATAACGACCTAAACAAAATAAACATATTCAACCTTACTATAATACTATAATAAAACTTTCTATAATATGTAGTAGGTACTTATTATTTTGTTTTCTTTAGCCCTTTAAAATGCACAGGATCCTTAGTTACGTTTTAAAATATTTACAATTGCCCATAAAGAAATTAAATATTTCCAAATACTCCATAGTTTGGTCAATATATAATAATCAAAACTAGATGATTTGTTTACATTTGCCCCTGTATACAGCTAGACGTTTAAATCTTTCTTTAAAAGACTTTTGTGTTTAAGTGACACTAAATAGTGAAAAGAAGTTAGTGTCATTATAATTAATATCATAAAAGTCTACATTAGCCGTTTCTATTTACCCCAAAATATCAATTTAGAAAAAAAAATAGGGGAAATTGTAAACATTTGATTTTCAGTACTGCCAATGAACTTTTGATGTGCCAATTAACAATGATTTTGAACATTTTAGATAAATTATTAGATAATTATCGTAACGAACTCCTACCTCAAAGTAACCTATAATTTTTTTTTACAAAGCTCGAACCTTTTTACTATATGTTATTTTTCAAATCCGTTTACAACTGCCCTGGTTGACCCTAGTATCATAAACTAGACATGTTGACATAGAAATGTTGACATTTTAGGCATTGAACAAGGCAATGAAGAGCCACCTCTAGCTCAACTTGTACCTCCTCATATCCATATGGGTGATGAAATCAGAGAAGGTAAACATTTATTTCTGTTTATTATACACTTATAATACATACAGTCACGTACTTACACTGAAAGGAGTGAGGGGATCGATCCTACAGGATAAGTTACTTCAGGCCACATAATGAATAAAAATATTTCTAGATTCTAAATCACACTGTATTTTAAGTGACACTCTGCCAGTCCATTGCCCACAATAAACAAAGAAACCAGGAGCCACAGTTAGTCGCCTTTTATGACGTGCTATGTAATCAAAACAGCAGATTCATTATTTTTAGTATATAGAACATTTAATGGACTGCTTAATTTTTTTCTCAAGTGTTGAACCATTCAGCCAGGCTTCACCGGTTCCTAATGTTGTCCAAATTGTTGCTGAATCACAGGTGCAGCCTGCTCAGTCGGACCAAACACCACCCACTTACAGAAATGAAATGGAATCATCTAGAATACTTTGGAGATCACCACAAAGACTTTTTAGGCGATCACCTCAAAGAACTGTAAGGCCGACGAACACCTTCGAAGCTGCTTAACAGTTTGTCCATTCGTACACACAGTATAGGGAGTTTAGGATGCAGCAACAACGGAATTATATAGAAATGAGGAGAGAACAAAATAAAATAAGGGAGCTAGAGATGCAAACACAAAGAGAGTGGGAAGGGTTTTAGATTTTTTGATAGATTAGTTCCTAGGTTTTGTAGAGAATAGAAAAAAAAATGTTTTAATATTTTTTATTAAAGTATACTACATTATAAGCAATTGCCTATATTATTCCCGCTGAATCCTTCTTACTAACCTACCCCTTAATAATCTCCCACTAATCAAAGCTGGAGTGGAAGCTACCTCTGTTGGAGTAGAAATGTTTGCATGTTCAGTGTCATGTTGCTCCTCTAAAAATATATTTTTGTTATTCAGTTATACAGTTGAAACAGTTTATAAACAAATGTAAAAAGGAACATTAACAGTTAGTATTTACACATAACATCACTTTCCCATGTTTCTGCAATGCCAAATGTAACTCCTATGTTATGTAGGATACAGCAAGCTAGTATAATACTGGCACATTTTAATGGTTTCTCTTAAAATATCACGTTGAACGCCAAAACAAATTTTTTTTACATTATTCTTGGGTGCGTTGTGTTGAAGTATTTCAAGATTCGTGCTTGTCTTAGTTAGGTTTCGATCTACGGCCTAGTTTCAGAGACTCTGAAAAAGTGTTGAGATCACCAGTATCCGTAGTAGCTCCATCTCAGTGGCTTATAGTTTGTCAGTGAGCCAGACAAGAACCAGGCCCTTATCAGGTGCAAGACTTAATTCACGATGATTTCAAAACGTTTTATGATTTATCCGAAGAGTATTTTAAGGGTAATCTAACAGGTAAAATAAGTAATGTACGAATTGCAACTTTTATGAAATCCACACCAAATGTCATTACAGTTAAATACAGTATGAAGGATAGTGCTAAACATTTCAATAATTTCAAAACCAAAAGAGTTAATTGTAAAATATAAATTATCTCTAGCAAAAACTAAAACCAAATACAATTACTTAAAAAAATATGCACATTTAGCATATCATCATAGGCTTAGCCGAGTAGACAAAAGAACAAACGCAAAACTTTACTCTACTTTACATTCAGAACCAAAGTCTCAATTAACAAAAATAGATAATTCATTTTACTCTTTTAATGAGTCTTTTGACAAAACTTCTGGTATACTTGAATTACCTAAAGCAGAAGTAATAGTTCCTACAGTTTGCACGTCACAGGAACATGGCAATTTATCAGTAATAAAAATAAATCATAGATTTGACGGCCATACTTGCATTTACTCATATTTGCAACACCTGAAAGAGTTGTGTGAATCAAGAGGTATTCCCAACTATTTATAAAACATAATCATGTAAATTTAACAGAAAAAGTCAAACAGAGACCTAGAAAAATTCTCAAGGGTCATTTAGTTATTGTAATAGTAATTTTAAAAAGAATTTTCAACATAAAGAAACAACCATATATGTTCAAATTATGATAGAAATAATGGTTCCAGAGGTTATTATCAAAATGGTAATAACACCTCACATTGTAGTCGCTGCAATAATTTTGGTCATTCGTATCAATATTGCAGGAAAATCTTTTGTTATGGTTGTGGTCGTGCAAATACTAAGAAACCTGACTGCCCAAGCTGTAGTAAGCAATATCATAATAGGAATTTAAATTTTTATGCACATAAATCAAATAATAATAATATAAATAATTTAACTTATAATAATAATGCGTGGGTTCGAACAAATAATAATTACAGTAAAAACAATAAATATAATAATTTAAAAAATAAACAGAAACATGTACAATGTGCACGTTGCAATGAATTTGGTCATTATGACATAAATTGTACAATTTTTATTTGTTATGGTTGTGGACTCCAAAATATTACTAAGCCAAATTGCACTAATTGTTGATTAAATATTAAAAGTCGGAAATTTAATAATCCGCCAAATTATAAAAATAAAACAGATAATACTAATAACAGTGTACCTAGTAAGGACAACAAGGTTATTGGGGATAATTTAGATACAGGAAAGGATAATAAAATTGCCACAATAATCTCAAAAATGAGGACGAACGTCCCTTTTTGAACTTCTCAATATATGGCCGAACTTTTAATGGACTGCTAGATTCAGGTTCTTCTATCTCTACCTTAGGGAAAGATATAGAGATTTTTTTTAAAGGCAGGTTTAATGTTTCAAAGCAGCAACGACTTAAAAAAAATACTATAGCAAATAATTCCAGTGCTACTGTGAAAGGCTATTTCTTGCTTCCAGTAACACTTAATAATGAATGTAAAGTTATTAAATTTTATCTGATACCAACTATTTCCACTTCTATTATCTTAGGTATAGATTTGTGGAAGTCTTTTAATATAGCACCGGATCTGTTCAATAATTTATCTTTAATTAATAAAGTGCATATACCTACTTCTAATAGTGAGGTTGGATACCTCTATCCTTTTAATGACTTGTCACCTGAAGAACAAGCTCAGGCACAGAGTAAACAATTTGAAAATATTAGTTTTGAGAAAGAAAGTCTTGGCAAAACTTCTCAAATTTCTCTCGTCATAGATACAGTAGATAGTTCTCCTATTAAACAGCGTTATTATCGACCGTCTCGGGAAATATTCCTTAAGGTTTGCAAGTCATTATTAAAAGCTAATGCTAAGAGTTCAAAACGTTACAACCAGAGTCGTCGTTCCTCAGAATATAATTTAGGTGATATGGTCTGGAAGAAGAATTATCCGTTATCCGATGCCAGTAAATTCTTCACTGCCCAATTTGCACCAAAATTTGATAAGTGCCGTGTAATTAGGAAAATAAGATTTAAAAACAGGAAAAAATTTAGGTATTAAAATATTACTATTAATAAAGTAACAATACTATACAAATAGATCTTTTTATTATCTTATTATTGTACTACTAAGTGTACCTACACTAGTAAAATTGGAAACCAAAACTTATAACTTGGTTTACTAAAGTTCTTGGTAAAATCCAGCAAGCTAATATGTGTTATTTTAAATATTTACTTTTCTACATTACACAGTTTAAATAATGATTGAACAGTGGTAATGTACAGTTTTTAGCATTACACGACTCTACAAAAAAATTTTCGTTTTTTGTCCTAAAGTTTATACTATTATTTTCCAGTTAGTTATGCACAAAAACGAAAAGAAAATACCTTTTTTCGGTATAAAGTTTGCTTATGTGATAGTTATAATAATAATACTCATTTTTCATTTTTTTCATAAATTTTAATTGATTTTAATATTTTTAAAAAGACCGCGCGGTGAGAGTGGGGTATTAACGTTTACACTGTGCCGCTAGATGGCACCCGAGTGATAAACAACCATCAGGTCTTATTTACAAGCCCAGAATAACTTAAAATGTCGTCACGAAAGTGCAAATACGATGCTGATGCATTTTGTTTTATATGTGGTCAATTTATTAAAGTTCGAGACGTGAAATATGAGCTAAAGACATCTCACGTTCTCTGTGAAGCCTATGAAGCATATTTTGACTGTCCTGTACGGAATCAAGATAAGCCATGGGCTCCACATGTTGCTTGTAGTTATTGTAAAAGGTGTTTGGAAGGTAAGCAATTTTTATTTAATTAAGCGATGAATCCAAAATAATAGACATATTAATTTTTATTTTTATATTTTTAGGTTGGTATCGAGGTGAGAAAAGGTCTATGAAATTTGCAATACCAAGGATTTGGCGAGAACCAAAAGACCATATTACTGACTGCTACTTTTGTATGGTGAATCCGAGTAAAAGACGTAGAGGTAAAAATGCAAAACCTATTGAATATCCTGACCTCGAATCTTCTTCTGCTCCAATTGCTCACGACCTGACACGACCAGTACCTGAGCCACCAAAAAAATTATCGCAGAAAAGTAGCTCATCTTTTAGTTCTTATAAAAGTAATTCCGATAAGGAGTTTTTGCCTACACCTGAACCACCAAAACACTATCTCATTACTTCAGAAAATTTTAACGATCTAATTAGAGATTTAAATTTGCCAAACAATAAAGCAGAGCTTCTAGGCTCTCGGTTAAAACAGTGGAATTTGCTTGATGATGTTAAGATCACGGATCAGCGGACTAGGCATGAAATGTTTGCAACGTTTTTCACGAAGGATGATGGACTTTGTTTTTGTAATGACATTAAAGGTATGTTTGAAGCAATTGGCATACCCTGTGTCCCTAGCGAATGGCGTTTATTCATTGACAGCTCTACAAAAAGTTTAAAAGCAGTTCTATTGCACAACGGAAATAAATTTCCGTCTCTTCCAATTGCTCACTCAGTACATCTTAAAGAAAATTATGAAAGTGCCAAAATTTTGCTTGAATCTGTAAAGTATCGTGAGTATAACTGGGAGCTGATTGGAGATTTTAAAATGGTGGGATTTTTAATGGGGCTACAGGGTGGATATACAAAGTATCCGTGTTATTTGTGCTTGTGGGATAGCAGAGCGGATTCTAAACACTATATTCAACGGTCATGGCCTGTAAGAACAGAATTGTGTGTCGGAAAACAGAACGTCAAATTTGAGCCGATTGTTGAAGCGGAAAAAGTGTTAATGCCGCCTTTGCACATTAAGTTAGGGTTGATGAAACAATTTGTTAAAAAACTGGATGAAACTTCAGAAGCTTTTGGATACTTAAAAAATTTTTTTCCGAAGTTATCGGAAGCAAAGGTTAAAGCTGGAGTTTTTGTTGGTCCGCAAATAAGACAGATTTTCGCCGATGAAAAATTTCCAACGTTGCTGAATCGTACTCAAAAAGCAAGTTGGAACAGTTTTAAAGCAGTAGTTTCTGGATTTTTAGGAAATAATAAAGCTGAAAACTACGAAAAGTTGGTTGAGGATATGCTTACAAATTTTAAGAACATGGGCTGCAGGATGTCATTAAAAGTACATATGCTGCATGCTCATTTGGATAAATTTAAAAACAATATGGGAGCCTATTCCGAAGAGCAAGGAGAACGTTTCCATCAGGACATCATGAATTTTGAACAACGCTATCAAGGCCAATACAATGAAAACATGATGGGCGACTATATTTGGGGTTTATTGAGAGAAAGTAGCTATGAACATAAAAGAAAAAGTAAAAGTGTGCACTTTTAAGTTATTTTCCACTTTTCTGTAAGCTAATTTGATAGTAAAACTTAATAAAAATAATAAACATTTTTATTTCAATAGTTTTATTTTCAATCAAAAATTAAAATCCGAGATTTTTAAAAATTTCGTTCAATCAGTCTTCTAAGCACAAAAGCAAAGTTTTTCATGCCATATATTTTTTTTCCGTCTTATTACGACCTAAACTACCGAAATTTAATGCTTTGCAATCAAAGTCAAATTTCATGTTGACCCGTGTTATGCATATTGCAACACAATAAATATTGTTGTGCTGTCATATTTCTAGAATATTTTATCAACATACTAAGGTAAAGTCACTAGTAGTTGACCATGTACCTGTAGTTGACCGCTAATGCACATAAACCGTTATAAAAAGAATTCGCGGCAATTTTTAAAACTCATTCGTTAATAAGTAGTCAGTACTGCCATCTGGTCAACTAAGCGCGAAAATTGCGCATCCATATCTGTCAAATATAGAAAATGGCTGCCAGTTGTTTGTTGAGTGACGGACCATAAAATCAATAAATTCGTTTTTTGTTACAATATTCGTAGAGATTGAAAAAGTTTGAAGCTAAATACTAGGAACTTTGTCACCTTGTTGACGGTAAGTGTTTTTCGTTTCTTATTCGTTTATGGTTTATTTAAATGACAGGGTAATTAAATAAAAGATAAAATAAAAGTTAAATAAAAGATTTGTTGACAAAATTGAGATTTGGGGATGTCCACTACTGATTCCGTTTGACTGTGATTTTCTAGTAATTGACCATGGTGGTCAACTTTTGATTGATTTTGAGATTGATTTTCTTTAGTAGTTGACTAACTTTATGGTACGAATTTATGGCTATGGTCTATTACTAAAACCAATTTTTCATCTTGTAGATGCCTGGGAAAAAGGGCGCATTTCTAAATTATACTGAAGCTGCAATGCTTGCAGCAGTGAACGATGTTCGTCTTCATAAAACACCAATACGAACGGCTGCAAAAAAGTTAGGTGTACCAAGAATAACGCTTACAAATAAAGTAAAAGGGAAGTCACCGATGGAACGAAAAATGGGTCCGACATCCATCCTTACACCAGAAGAGGAGCATAAAATATGCGACTGGGTGCAAAAAATGGCAAAAGCGGGTTTTCCTGTGACAACTGAACAGTTAATTGTGAGTGTAGAGAAATACTTAAAGGAAATAAAACGTCCATGTGTCTTATTCAAGCATGGAAGACCAGGTAGAACATGGGTAAATGCATTTATTCGGAGAAATCCAACGATTTCCATGAGGATATCACAAAATTTGACAGCATCGAGAGCCGTGGTAACAGGTGCTCACCTATCAGAATGGTACAAACGTGTGTATAAGGAGTTGGAAGATAGTGGCCATGCTGATATATTGAATGATGCATCGCGCATTTTTAATTGCGATGAGACAGCATTTTTTTTAGCACCAAAAGGACCTAAAGTGCTTGCTAGGAAAGGTGAAAAAAATGTTTACCAGCAGGTAAATGCTGATGACAAGGAATGTTTAACTGTGTTGGTAACTGGAAATGCAAACGGTTCCCTAGCCCCTACCACGGTATTGTTCAGCTATAAGCGGATACCTCAAGAAATTGCAGATAACTTTCCTTCAGACTGGGGTATAGGAAAAATATTGGGTATTGGAATTGGTAAAGGTCGGATCGATACTAATTCCCTGGGAAGTCAGATGTTAACTAAAGATGACATAAGAATCATTATTCAAGAAGTTTTTTATAGTATGTTTCCGACAATTATCGAGCGTATCAAAACAGAATTACGTACAACTGTAAAAGAGGAATTAAAATGTATGAAGGAAGAACTATGTGCGATGGACCGGTCGGTTGAGTTTTTGAATGAACAATATGAATTGAACAAGATAGAATTTAGTAAACATACTAATACAGTGTATGAACTTAAATGTGAGTGCGAACAACTACAATCAACAGTCCAGCAATTAACGTCGAAACTAAATACTATGGAGCAATATAATAGGGCATCAAATATTGAAATACAATGTGTACCTGAGCACAAGAATGAAAATTTGATCTCGACCACCATGCAAATAGGGAAAATCATATTCTGTGCAGTTACTGAGAGTGATATACATCATTGTACTAGAGTTGCCAAATTAAATAGTAATGACAGTAGACCCTGTTCCATAGTCATAAAGTTTGCTACGCCAAGAGTAAGAGACACCTTTCTAGCTAAGACAATTATGTATAACAAACGTAATCCTAAGGACAAATTAAATACGAAACTGATTGGCATGGCCGGTGACAGCAAACCCATTTACGTAGTGGAACATCTGTCTCAGGCCAACAAATCCCTGCATGCAGCAGCTCGTCAAAAAGGAAAGGAATTAAACTACAAATATGTTTGGTTTATTCAAGGGCGTGTTTTCATGCGAAAAGATGAAAATTCAAATCATGTTTTCGTAAGGGATATGAATGTCTTGAATTCTTTAGAGTAATCAGTGTTATAATATTTTTTTATATAATTATTTATTTTGTATCTTATATAATGTCTAATATTTTCTAAAATTCAATCCCTTAACTATTTATTATCAAAATGTCCGAGGCCTCCGGACGAAGACACATGATTTTTATTGTAATTTGACTACTTCTAATTATGATGTAATAATCCTCACTGAGACGTGGTTTAATGATAAGTTAAACACTAATGAACTATTTGATCATCGTTATGTTCTATATAGAAGAGACAGGCAGGACTCCGGTTTTCATAGCACCAAAGAAGGTGGTGGTGTACTTGTGGAGGTTTCTCAAAGATTGAATAGTATAAAGACTGAAGCATATAGAAAGTGAATGTGAAGATATATTCGTAAACATAGATATTAGTCATTCCAATTTTCTTACCTTTTGTGCTGTGTACCTGCCGCCTCCTATTGGGCAAGAAATTCTCATGACCTTTATTAATAATGTAAATAAGGCTTCTGAACATTTGCAAAACCTATGTATAATGGGCGATTTTAATATGCGACAAATCGTTTGGCATAAGCTTAGCGACTCGTCTCTCAACCCTAGTTGTAGAGGTTCCACATTAGGTCAATTATTCCTTGATTTTTTTATGTCTTAACAATCTTACGCAGTATAATGGAGTTCACAACCATAAAAGTAAAGTATTGGACTTGGTGCTTTGCAACAAGGATATTAATATAAAAGTGTCTCCTGCTATTGATCAATTGGTTAACTCTGATCCATTTCATCCGCCATTAGAGGTTGCAATGTCTTCAGCTACCCTTTCATTTTTAGAATGTAACAGTACGCAGGTCAAACATAACTCTTTCAAAGCAGACTACGACAAAATAATCGAAACACTCGATCAGATTAATTGGATTACCGAACTTACAAGTCTTGATAATGTGGATGATATATTACAATTATTTTATCGAAAATTGTACAAAATTTTGTACCAAAGAAACAATTAAAGAACAAAAGAGTTCCATTATGGCATTCTAGAGAATTCACAAAGATCTTGAATCACAAAAATAGGTTACTTCTTAAATATAAAACATACGGAAATCCATTGGATAAAATATCTCTTCTAGTTATCAGTAAGGGTTGCAAAACTCTTGCAAAAGAGTGCTATAATAAATACGTTAAAAATATTGAAGTAAAAATTGCAAGAAACCCTAAATATTTTTGGGCTTTTATTAAATGTAAAAACGGTTCGAACTCCATCTCATACCCCGATAGATTGTCATATAGGAATATCTCTGCTACTAATGGTAGTGATATTTGTGATTTATTTGCCTCGCACTTCTCCTCAGTGTTTTGTGACCCAACCCACTTGAATATCAATTCTGCTGATGAACGTGTTAAATGTGGGTCCTTTTGCCATTATAGGATCCCAGCCTACAAAATTAAAAACTATTTAAAGAGACTTGATGTTAACAAAGGATCTGGCCCTGACAACATTCCCCCTATTTTCATTGTCAAATGCGCACGTTCATTGGAACTACCACTGTTCATAATCTATAACGAATCACTAAAAACAGGAATATTACCACAAATGTGGAAAGTTGCCAAGGTAGTTCCTGTTCACAAAAACGGTGATTTAAGCATAGTCCCCAACTACAGACCAATATCTATGCTGTCTATATTTGCGAAAGTATTTGAGGCTCTATTGCTACCTGCCCTACAAAGTCATACGAAGCATCTGCTGACAGAACATCAGCACGGATTTACTAAATCAAGATCGACCTGCACAAACCTGGTAAATTACCACAATTTTCTGGTAAATGCTGTGGACAAACGTCATCAAGTTGATGTGATATACACGGATTTCTCTAAAGCTTTCGACAAAGTTGGTCACCAGATGCTAATTAGCAAGTTAAAGTGTTGTTGCTTTGGGGGTTATTTGATAAGCTGGTTAGAGTCTTACTTGAGCAATCGATCTCAATATGTTGTTGTACGTGGTTTTGCATCTGGCACCTATAAAGCCTGCTCTGGGGTCCTTCAGGGTTCACATTTGGGTCCATGGTTCTTCAATATTTATATAAATGACATAACAGTTCACTTAAAACACAGTTTATTCTCCTTATTTGCTGACGATCTTAAATTAGCTCGAACCATAAAAAACAGTGACGACTCTCTTCTACTACAAGAGGATGTCGGTAATTTAAGCAAATGGTGCCGTGATAAGGGGATGGATATCAACGTATAGAAATGTTCCCACATTAAATTTAGTCGAAATTCAAAATTGATTCCTACTAAATACACCATAAATGACACAGTCTTGATGGAAAATTGCATAGTAAGGGATTTGGGTGTTTATTTTGATTCGAAGTTGACCTTTTTGCCGCAATTGGATGCAATTATGTATTGCTAAAGCATCAAAAACGTTGGGATTTGTCATGAGAAATAGTAAGGTGTTCAATGACCACGCAACCAAAATTACGCTTTATAATGATTACGTTAGGAGTATTCTTGAATACTGTAGTGCGGTCTGGTCCCCTACATATAAAGTTCACCAACTTCGCCTTGAAAGAATACAAAAAAGATTCGTGCGTCATCTTACATACCACTCCCATCGTAGTAATCGTAGATTCCATTACAGTGATAACTTAGATTACTATCACATGGACTCCTTGGAATTCCGTAGACAGGTTCTGGATTTGACCTTCCTGCACAAAGTTCTCAATGGTAATATCGATAGCCCTCAGTTACTGGAGAGGTTTGCTTTAAGGGTCCCTCATAGATATCCTAGACATCCTGGTGCTTTGCTGCATGTACCTTTCGCAAGGACTAATCTTCCGAATCACTCCACCGTAAGCAGGATATGTAGATCTTGTAACGCTCTTAGTGCCAGTATTGACATATTTATTTGTTCTCATGCGGTATTCAGGAATCATATAGCAGACTTGTTAAGAGACAATAAAGTACATAATCTAGTGGTTTATTGATGACTATTTATATGTTTTTGTTTTTTGCTTTTTGTATTTTGACATTTAGTGTTTCATATATTATAAAAAAATTTTTACAATTTTTATACAGTTGACATTGATAGTTTTTTTTTCTACCCGTGCGTACTGATGATCTGAAATGTTTCACCTGTAATACGTTAGGTCATCAAGCGAAAAATTGTCCACAAATTATATCAAATAATCAAAACTACCCTCATGAAACTGATAAAGAATTATCTAAAGAAATAAATGAAATATTTAACAGAAACGACGATTTATTTGCTACTCGACCCCATGCTGAAGATTTATGTCCCATTCCAATAACACAGAAATTTTCACAACCGTCACAGATAACGACAATATAAAAGGAAAAAAACGAATTCATTCAACTACTGCAACCTAATCCCCTACACAGAATATACAAGAAAATGACTCTGATAGAAGGGAGCTTGAAACTGATGAGACGAGTAGCAATATTTCATTAGAAGTTGTAAAAATGAAAACAAAGGAAAGAAAAAAATTAAAGAAGAGCGAAACGACTGAAGAAGAAATTTGGAAAAATATAGAAAATATTATGACTGAATTAAACAACAAATATATTTCCCTATTAACTTAGACCAGTTTATAAGTCTATTGACAACTCTCGAGGAAAACAAAGTATTAATGAATTAGTATACAGTACAGATAATATAGAAGATCTTATTAAAATGTGTAACAAATTACACTGCAAAATGAACAAAAGCTTGAAAAATAGATGTTCACGTTTAATGAGAAAATTAAATGAAATGCTGATTAAATAACAAATGAACCTTTAGAAATAATAAATACAACATTAATCATATTTAAGCAATTTAGTATAATTTTCCCACATGGCAATACGGTTACAAATATTTTATCGCTGGCATTTATTCGCAAAATGACAGGTGAGAATGACATTAACGTCAGACACCATAGTTTGACATTCCGTTCTAATATGTAATGGCTTGGTAAAAACGAACATCATTGAGTGTCTCAGTGTGTTCAAAGGCGACCTTTCGTAAATGTGTGAATTCTACAAATACTATATAAGTAAGTGTCTTTGTTCATCCCGTGCAAATTATTTCTTGGAAATTTTAAGTACCTTTAAAGTTCTTTTAATGCTTCGGTAGTTTTAAATTACCAAATCAAAGTGTAAAAACCACATATTACAACTTTCAGCCCGTGCTATTTTCTATTCGTGATATTTTCTCGACACGTGGCTATCGTGAACTGTATAAGCAGATAGCAGATCCATAGAGTCGTGGATATTCTCCCATTTTGATTAGCGCTGCCGTTGAATAGAACCCCTGTAAGCATTTATTACGATTATTGAAGAAATAACCTCACTTTTTATCAGAAATGATACGAGCTGGCTTTATCCTAGCTATTATTTTAACTTACCACCTTCAACCATGGATCCTTATTTTAGAACATGTTTGACGAATATATTAATTATATTCTTTTTAAAGATTAGAGGTCAATTTTTTTTTTACTTCAAGGTTTCATTTTCATATACAGAGTCTCGCCTTCTGCAATTCTAATCTAACTCAAACAATAATAGCCGTTCATCGACGCGTTTCACATGAACAGGGTTCTTAGTACAACCTTTTTATAAGTACTGTAACTTCTAGCTGTCTGAGGACTACCGTGCGCCAGGAGTGTGAAGAAGGTTCCGGGCCTCTCCACTATTGACCTGCTGACGCGACGGGCCGCTGCTTCAGCATACAGCTAAGATTACACCTCCAGCCACCCACACCGAGTCTTATAACTTATAACTTTACCACATCACAGTTAATTTTTCTTTTCTTCGCTTGCCTATGATTACCCTTGCCTGAGAATCTAATATTATGAAACCTTCAGCTAACCGAATTGGATCATAAGTTGTAACGTTAGATATAAGTTATATCTGTATAATTATCAGTCTTTGTTTTTTGAAATAAATAAATTAATGTTATTTTAAAGCCCTCGTTTTTTTTATTTTATACCAACGGGTTTTAAACATAACAACTAAAAGGACCAAAACCTATGCCTTGGACGCCTGAGCTAGAGCTCGCGTTCAACAAATGCAAAGAGCACCTAGCCACTGCTACACTCCTGGCTCATCCCATCGCTGATGCCCCATTGGGGCTCTTCACTAATGCGTCTGCGACCCATGTAGGAGCCTGCTTACAGCAGGAAGTCAGCGGCCAGTGGCAGCCACTAGCATTTTTTAGCAAGAAGTTGTCGCCGCGACACTCCACTTGGCCAGCTTATTACCGTGAGCTCTTGGAAGTTTATGAGGCTGTGCAGCATTTCCGGAATTTTTTGGAAGCACAGCACCCCACCATATACACGGACCATAAGCCGTTGACGTACGCATTTATTCAACGCCGTGAAAAGTTGCCCCCTGCACAGCTCAATCATCTGTTTTTTATTTCAGTTTTCCACGGATATTGTCTACATCAAGGGAAAAGATAATGTCGTTGCGGACACCATGTCCCGAGTCGAGGCGATTCGGCTGGAGGACGACTACGCGACATTGGCTGAGTCAGAAACTACAGACATGGAGCTTCGTAGGATACAAACCTCAGATACTTCTTTAAAACTTGAAAAAGTTCTTTTACCGGGAACTCAAGTTTCCATATTTTGCGACGTGTCTACTGGGAGATCACGACCATATCTGACCGAGGACTTCCGGAAGAGGCACTTTGAGAAGATACACGGTCTCAGTCATCCGGGCCGGCGAGCTTGCGTGCGCTTGATGACTGACCGCTTTGTCTGGCCTAACATCAAAAGAAATTGCCGAAAATGGGCACGCAACTGCCTCGCAACTGACTGGCATCACAGCGGAAGAAGTTGCAGAGACGTTCACTAGGGAGTGGATATCTCGCTATGGGATACCCTCTTTAGTGACACTGACCAAGGATCAGTTCGAGTCTGCAATATTTCATCGACTCATGGACGTTTGCGGCTCGAAGCGCGTCCGCACCACTGGGTACCATCCCCAAGCGAACGGGATGGAGTTCCACGCCACCCGCGCGCGCGCACAGTCCGGTTTTTGCAGCGCTCCGCCCGGAAAAGTGGCTAAAAAGTGAAAAGTGACCCGGGAAAGCAGTGCATAGTGTTAAAAGTTGCGTGCCACCGAGGGCCTCCCGGGAGTGCTTTTAGTTTTTCGCTAAGTGCCTTACTTCCGGATCTGTGAGCGAAACTGGATTTCAGTGTTTCTTTGTGTGCGTGCGGCGCAAGATTTGTATCGAAAACAGTTAATTTTTAAAGTGTCAAACCTTTTTGTATACGTCCCTCTTCAGTGTATCAAAATTTCAAATTTTTCGAACATACTTTTGTAATTTTTTTTTCTAAAGTACCCCATAGCGCTTCCCTGCTTACACCTAAAATTCACGGGAAGCGTGCAAACACATTCTTTTTACGTGCTCATCAATTAGAAACTAAAAACAGTGCGCTACGACAACTGTGAGTGACGCGACTTTTGCACTTCAAAACACGTAAATCTGTGCAAACTGCGCAGTTGACGAGGATCCAGTTCAAACCAGTTTTCCCGGTAAACGCCTGCAATATTCTCGCACGGCAGTGGAAAATTTCGGTGAGTTTTACGTTCCACTTCGTGCGAGAACATTAAACTTGTTGCATAGAAGGCGTACGTCACCACCAGAAGGTTCCAGTACATTCTATCGTCGGCCTTTCGAGAAAATAGAAACAGGTAGCTCCAGGGGTGTTGTCACTGCGTAGGTATTACGCAGTGACGTCATAACACGAGAGAGTTGCCTGTTCTCTGACGTCAGGCCGATCGATATTACTGAGGGTCTGGTGTGTGACGTCACTTTACCCGTCAAAAATTTCCTACCCACCCCCCTCCTTCACCCCCTCAAAATTAGATCCCAGATATTCCCCCCTTCACCCCCTCAGTTAACCTCGTCACCCCCCCTGGTGATGACTCAGTGAATCTTCACCAAAAGTAGCCGAGTTTGGGGTCAAACAATCTGCCTTTTTACAAGGAACATTTTGGCTCAAAATATTTTTCTGACCACTTACGGTCAGAAAAAATTTCTACCATCCTCCCAGGGAAACATCGAGTGAGGAACAGTTTGCGTGTTAGTGTAGCGTCATAGTGTTGAGATTTGGGGTGACTAATACACACTGGTGAGCTCCGAATCAGACAAAGACTGTGGCGCCATCTCTTCTTCTACGGATATATATATATATATATATATATATATATATATTATACAATAAGTTGCGAAGTCTCGTCATCTGTGAGCTGCAATTCCGGGCTTTTGTTTTATGTTATATTTTTATATTATAATACCAAGGACTATAGAGCTAACTTCATACTAATTGTAAACTCATAAAATATTAACAAAATTAAAATTTAATTAACAATGTATATACTTCTACTTACTTTACAATTCTACAATTTTCTAATTAAACTATATTAAAATATTAACCTATTACTAAATTTAACATTAACAGGAATAAAAAATATAACTTGAGCCTATAGTCCGTTTGTGATATTAGTTAAGGAATTTTAATTTTAATCTATTTGTATTGACACAGTAGTTCCACAATGTCGAATAAGCCTGAACCAGTAAAGAGGCTTGCAGCCACAAAAATGGCAAGGAGTGACTCAGAGGCTCAGCCCCGGACGCTGAGGAGGCAAGAGGGCGCAACAGTACGCCGCAGCAGTGATGCTGAGGACAACCTTTTAAAGGAAGTCCTTAGTAAAACAGCTGCGCCAAAGCGCCCTCTCAAGAAATTAGCCACCAAGGCTACTCCAGGTGTAACGAAAGTGAGCCCGGCAAGCCAAACAGGCTCAGAAATTCCAGCTACGACGAGTACAAAAGAGGGCCACCTGTAGCTTCACCAGCGAAACAAGATACAGAAACGGCACCTCCAACTCCATTTAGTGCGTGCTCACACAAATCGGAATGGGATTGGGGGGATGTGCCGTCAGGAGGGGAGTTACCCATCACAAAATCGGGTAGGGTGAGTATGCTCTCCTCATTTAAAGATCGAGCGGGCATCTCCATGGATATGGCAAAAAACCGAGCCACACATTTTCTGCTGGAGGGACAGGCAGCACTTGAGAGTTCCGGCAACCTCAAGAAGGAGTTAAAAGCGATAATCGCAGACTTCCTTCAGGGTCTTTCCAAGACGACCCTAGAACTTGTCGACTCCCGGGGGCGACATAAAGTTAATGCAGAGCGCGCACGAGCTGAAGGTGCCAGAGCAATTGGCCAGCCTCGTAGAGAGCCACGAGCGAACGGTGAGCTCGCTGACTAAGCATATTGAAGGCTTGGTCGGCGAGCTCAAATCACTCCAGTCACGACTGGAATACGAGGTGGTCGAACCGCTTCAAAGTCTCCGGGAGATACGTGAGGGGATAGAGGATTTGAGAAGGAGGCCTATCCCCGAAAATAAAACCTCGTGTCACCTTAATCCAGCAGAACTACAGACTATAGTAGGCGGAGCTTCAAGAATCCAGGAGACTCTGACGCGTCTAGAGGTAGAAGTCGATCAACTCCCTCAAAGCGTCGGACATTAAATCATTGTGCCCGCTCCACTCCCCTCAAACCCGCCATGTCCAGACTATAGCTCCTCTTTAGAGGATATCAAGATCTCAGTCGGACAAGTCCGGGAAAAAGTTAATATCATCTCGGAAAAACCGGGACTGCAAAGCACCTGCGCCGGGGCTGAAACCCTTGTGGACCTCCTGGGACCAGTAAAGGCAAAGATCGGCACGGTTCTCCACGAGGTCCATGAAATAGGGTGCCCGGTAATGGTGCAACAAACGGTACAACAGTCTCTGGAGTCTGAGATGAACCTTCCGAGCACGCAAGTGAAGAGCACCGAGGAAGCGGTTGCTCCCCAGGGAACACGCCCTCAAATAGGTAGGAGCACGTATGCTCAGGTCTCTGCGTTGCCTAAACGCACGCCACCCTCGGCGACACTTATAGTGTCGTCGGTGAACCTCCGCGATACTAGAGATGGGGTTCTCAAGACCATCCAAAGGGTGGCTAATACTCAGTCACGGGCGCCAGAGTTGACACCGTCAGAAAGGTTAAGAACCAAAAGGTCGTCTTGCGCTGTAGAGGCGAAGAAGACGCAAAGAAGATGGCCGGGCAGTTGCGGATGGCCTCAACCGGACTGACGGTGGAAACCCCGAAAACCAGGAATTCTCTGGTTGAGATCAGGAACGTCCTGCAGTCATATGACGACAAGGACGTACTGGCCAACCTGAGGAAGCAAAACCAAGACCTGTTCCGTGATCTTGAAGGTAAAGACCAGAGCATGGTTGTGCGATACAGAAAGAGAGCGCGTAACCCACTAGAATGCCACCCGGTGCTTGAGGTCGCGCCGAAACTATGGCAGCGTTTTGTCGATGCGGGTAAGGTGCACATAGGCATCCTATACCGACCTGTCCAAGACCAAACGCCTTTAGTACAGTGCACCCGCTGTCTCAGCTACGGGCACAGTAGAAAGTCGTGCCCGGACACCGAGGAATCATGCATGCACTGTACAAAGGTACACCGCAGAGGTGAGTGTCCGCGACGGTCGGAGGGTGCGCACCCTATCTGCATCAACTGCTGACGGGCAAAGCGATCTAAAGCGGAGACCCACCACACGGCGTTCGACGACAATTGTTCAGAACGCCAGAAGTGGGACTCTATAGCTAGATCACGGGTGGCCTATTGTTAAGGGCACCTTAGCACAAAACATCGTGGAAGCCGCTGAGCGGGTAACAAAGCGACCCCGGACAGCGATGGTGCAAGCTAATCTGCAGCGATCCAAACTGGCTACGGCGGAGCTGCACTAAATTGGGAATATACGAACCGTGGGACGCTGCCGAGGCTGCTACTGCTACCTGCTGCACGCCGCTACGGTGCACGGTGAAATGAATGCCTATAAATTTAAAAAATAGTTCGAAAAAATACTCTTTATTATAGAGCCCAGTCAGTTAATAGCCAGGGATAATGCTCCTTATCACTCCAGGCAAATTTAAAAGAAACCCGAACTACAAAGTACAAATATTTCCTTCCAAGGTAATAAAATAAAAGCTCAACTTCTTTTGAAAGTACCAAATGTTTTTGTTTGCAAACTACCCCCTTACCACTACGAATTAAACTCTATGGAATTAATATACGCTCAAGTGAAATCATACGTGGGAAGAAATAACTAAAATAGCTTAAAGAATAAGTAAACTTAGTGGACGAAGGGATTAAGTAAATTGGTGCAGATCATTGGGTAAAATCCGTGAACCATATCATAAAAGAAGAAGTTCGTGTTACTTTAAAATTATGTTACTGGTTATTATTGATACAAGAACGAATGGTGTAATAGAGATTTAATATTATTTATAAATTCAGAACAATCATCATGTTCAGATAAAGACAATTAATAAATAGTTCACATTACTTTGCAACTTGGGGGACACCGCCGCCACCCTCTTACCTATGTCAAGGACAAATGGCTTGAGTGCGTATGACACTCATTACGTTGCAATAAGTCATAAGACGTTGACCTATCGTCTCGCGGTTGATTAATCGCACCGCTACGTGTGTGCATTTTTTACTTTATTTAACATTATCATGTTGTGAAGAACAATAGGGTGGGACTTGCTTGTGTGCTACGCTACGTTGTGATCAGTTGTTACATTGGCGAGGAAGCAGTTTCTGAAGATCAAGGTCAGTGAATGATTTTCCTTCCCATATATTCGATTGGATGTAACAATTGAAATAGTTGTCTGTCGTCCACTGCTCTCTGAGTTATATATCGAAGGCCGCACCAGTCCAGGGGGCAGTTAACTTAATATAAAACCGCCGCTCCGTGTGATATGTGAGAGGTTAGAGTTAGGGAAGAGCTCGAAGTTAATCCCTCGCACATACAATGAGAGATCACATCATTCAAACAATTTACGACAAGTTGACTCAAAAGGGGCTACTCTTTCGTTTTATAACAGAACTATTGAGCAAATTCTTTTCTTCTATTAATGGCTAAATATCTAATATATATCTAATAATAAATAATAATCTAATATATAGTATATAAATTCTATAAATGGCTAAATGCACAAAATGCTGCAAACGGAGTGGAAGTTCTAGCTGACCTGCTTTCAGGATTATATGGTTCTCACGGGTAAAAAAAAATTTAGAAGAGGCTATCAAGCTGAGTTTACTTCGGAATATAATGGGGCCAGAAGCCGCAAGAATTATGTCCACACTTCCCATGTCTGACAATGAAGCGGTAAACTACAATAGCGTTGCTCAGGCAATAACAAATTCATTAAGTCCTCGAACAAATTAGATTTTTAGTGTTTTTCCTTTAACGTAAGGCGACAAAGAGCTGACGAGCCGTTTTCATAACGGAGTGCCGTCAAATTATTAAGACGGAATTGTAAAAGTATGGTAATCGAGATGACGAGAGATCACATCATTCAAACGATTTACGACAAGTCGACTCAAAAGAGGCTACTCTTTCGTTTTATAACAGAACTATGAAGAAAATTCTTTTCTAATATTAAAATATTAAGGAATCAACTTAAGAATGGAAAACCCTGCGGAAATCTCACATAACTGCCAGTTTATTTTATAATGTATGCCATTGCAAAGATAATAATAAAAAGCACTTGGCCCCAAAAATTATGATGCCAAAAGAATTTCATTCCCGAGCTACTACTATGTATGGTAAATATCACGAGCCATACGCAATTTAAAAATTTGAAGAACAACATCATAATGTAAACGTCACAAAAAGTCGTTAATGTTTATCGTATTGGCTTTTATTTCTTGGCGCCTCTCCAGATGGACTCTTGGGTGAAGATTATATTCTTGAGGCGAAATGTCCATATTCATCCAAATATTGTGAAATCACTCCTATAAATTTACCCTATTTAGAACTGATTAATGGAGATTTTTTTAAAGTACACACAAGTCACACACAAGTGCAAGGTCAACTATTTTGCACAAAAAGAAAATGGTGTATACTTATAGTAAGGTAGCGGTGCTAGTAGATGGCCATGCATCAGTAGTTGGCCACTTTCCCTAAAAATGCTTATAACAAGAGTTTTATATAACATTTTTTACGCATTGTTAGCTTATAGGCTAGTGTGATCATCTGGCAACACGAAAAAATAGATGCCGTCATGTTGGTAGCCGTGATATTCAAGATGGCGAATTTTGTCTTTTGAATCGGTGGTCGTCAGATTAAAACAAGGTAATTTCTTATGTAATTTATTAAGCAAAGAGGTCAATCATTCGAAAGATTTTGATGGCAAATCATGTTATTTTGTTTGGATAATTTGGTTTTAGGATTTATAGTGGGTTTGATTCAACATTTGTTTTAAAAATTAAAAATGCATTTTTGCTTACATTATAGTTTGTTGGGGTGGCCCATTACTAGCATCTGTTAGTCAAAATAATTTAATAGTTGCCCGTCCGGGCAACTACTAGGTATTTTCTATTTCAAGTTTATTTTGCTTCATTATTTTTTATCTAACCCAAAAAGGTAATAAAATTAAAATGCATTAACATTTATTGGGTTTTATTTTTAATTTTCAGTAATGAGCCGGGTGGGCAACTAATGACTATTATTTCGGCCAATTACGAATTCTGTCCATGTATTCCATTTTAGGTAAGTACTAACTTTATTTTTTATTTTTTAGATGCCAGGAAAAAAGGAGCGTTTTTAAGTTATAGTGAAGAGGCCATGACCCAAGCTGTTAACGACGTAAGACTCCATGACACACCGATACGTGCTGCCGCCAAGAAATTTGGAGTCCCTCGGCAGACTCTTGCAAATAAAGTGACCGAGAAATCTTCTCTTGCAAGGAAGATGGGCCCAGCCACTATGCTGACAAAAGAAGAAGAGGAGAGAATATGCCAATGGGTGTACGAATCTGCAGCGGCTGGATTCCCCATTACTCACGAGCAGCTGCTCTTCAGTATTCAGAAATACTTGAATGATTTAAAACGAAACTGCAAATTTTTTAAGGCGAATAATAAGCCAGGAAAAACATTTTTAAAACTTTTTATGAAGAGGAATAAAGGAATAGCCTCAAGAACCTCGCAAAACTTGACGTCTTCTAGAGCAGCCGTCAACGAAGAAGCAATAAGGGAATGGTTTGGAAAAGTTGGAGACAAATTAAAAGAAAAAGGTTGGGCCGACATTCTCCTTGACCCCAACAGAGTCTTTAACTGTGACGAGACGGCTTTCATGTTAGCACCTAAAACACCCAAGGTCATCGCAAAAAAAGGAGACAAAAACGTCTACCAACATGTTTATGCTGACGACAAAGAGTGTTTGACTGTACTTGTTACAGGACCGGCACCTTTGCTCCTACGACAATTATATACCCTTACAAGCGAATTCCAGCTGAAATTTCCGACAATTTTCCATCAGGGTGGGGACTGGGAAAAACCGACTCGGGTTGGATGACCTGTGAAGCTTTTTTTGAGTTCATAACTGACATATTCTTCCCTTGGCTATCCTCTCAAACCCTCATGTTACCTGTCATACTCTTCGTAGATGGACACAAATCGCATTTGTCTTACCAATGCAGCCAGTTCTGTCATGGAGAAAGGCATCGTACTTATACCACTCTTTCCAAATGCTACTCATTTGCTGCAACCACTTGACGTGGCCGTTTTTAAACCTTTAAGGGTGGCTTGGAGGAAGCGATTGCACATGTGGCGGATTGAAAAAATTCAAAGCGAGGAGTGGCACGCTTTAAAGAAGAAAGACTTCGCCAAATTACTTAAGGAGGTGATGGAAGAAAGCTTAACCCCTTCCATACTAGTGATTGGTTTCCGCAAATGTGGCCTTGTTCCCTGGAACCCAGAAGCAGTTACGATCCCTGGGAAAGCTATTGAGAAGAAGGACAACACTCAAAAAATTTTGTTCTTAAAGAGAGGCTTACATTTTCTAAATGAATCAATACCTGCTGACACCTTGATTGCATTTCAATCTACAATTGGTGATTGGTCCGGTGACACCACTGATAAGTCATTGTTCAACTTATGGCACAGTACCAAAACTGAAGTAGAAGCCCTCCAAATGGAAGATAGTGATCTAACGCACGAGGATCGGACAGCATCTCCACTTACAGCTGACTTCAACATTCCAGCACCGATTTCCGACTTAGCCACTGCGGACATGGAGCTTGTACATGAACTACCAGGACCACCATCTAGCACAGCTGACTTCAACATTCCAGCACCGATTTCCGACTTAGCCACTGCGGACATGGAGCTTGTACATGAACAACCAGGACCCTCATCTACTAGCACTGTGCCTAGTCCCTTTAAAAAGCACTTTTTTATGTACCGACGGAAGTGAGCAAGGATACAAAAAAGAAACCAAAGGAAAAATTGCCCACCGTAGCTTTTGGAGAAGATTATGTGATCTACTTGAAACGGAAAATGGAAAAGAAGGAGAATCTCGCAAAGCAGAAGTTAGAGCGAGCCAACGAAAGGAAACGGAAGAAGGCGGAAAAAGATGCATTGATGGAACAGAAGAAATTGGAAGGAGAAGATCGAAAGCGCCGCAAGCCAAAAAAACCAGAAGACATCTGTGTTATTCTTCTGATTCTTCTGACTCAAGTGTTAAAGTCTCATCGGCAGAAAGCGACATTGACGATGAAGAAACGGATGAGGATGATAGTGACAGCAAACTTATCCCTCCGAAAAAAGTGAACGGCGAATTCGTCATCGTTCGTTATGACGGCAGGTTTTATCCCGGAAAAGTTATTACGGCGCTTCCATTGGTCGCTTCAATTTCTGCCATGGCGAGAGTGGGGCGGCTATGGAAATGGCCAGTTCGGCCCGACGTTTGTGAATACGAGTGGAAAAACGTCATCACTACCATAAAGGAGCCTCAGAAAACAATCAAAACGCGAGACCTCTTTAATGTGCCTGAAATGAAACACTTTAAAGACTAGACTTATTTAAAATAATTAAATAAATTTCTTATGAAGCAGTCTATAAGGCTTATTTTTATTTAGAACACAGAATATAGCATTTAAACTGGGTGGGCAACTACTAGTGAGAAAGTGGCCATCTACTAATTTTTCACTTATCTCAAGTGGCCATCTACTAGTATTTGTATTTCTTTTTAAATTTTTTTTCTTCTTGAATTTTTTAAACTGGAGTAATCTGTTGATTGATCTTAATAAATTCGAGTTTAAGTTATCGCAAAACGCCTTCACCGAGTGCATAGACCGATTAACAACACAGACAGTTTTAAAAACAAAAACTACTGCATTAAATGGCCATCTACTGGCACCGCTGCGTTATATACAATAAGTCATGAGGACAATACTGAATGTATTTTAGCACTTGAATACGAGTTTAACAAATTCACTCGAGTAAATAACGCATCTCTTGTTCATGTGATTTTGCTTTTTGGAAGTACTTGGTTACGGTACCTCTGAATTTGTATATATTGGTTTAGTTGCTGGTGCCCCTGGTCATGTATCTATTGAACGCTTTTTGAGAGAATCATGCGCGGCTCTCCCGCGCGGCCTTCAGTGGCTCGCTTACCTCGTAGTCTTGTGGCGGTGGCGGGAGTCCACGAGTTCCAGAGCTGTTTTGTATAGGCCCTCAAGGGTCAAAGCCACGTCCGTCTTAATTTCCCTCTTCGGGAACCTGACTGCTCCAGCGCCGTCTTCCCGGCCTGGAAGATGTCAGTGGCCCTAGACTTCACCATATCCATCGTTATCCCCGCTCGGTTTCGGAAGGGAAGGAGCATGCTAACCCTCCCTTCATTGCCCGACTCATTCCCCGACGAGATATCCCCGAGGTTGTCATCCGACACCTTGAGGGGCGCAAGGACCAGGGAGGGAGTATATGGAGGACTATTTGGTGTTAGGAGAGACCCAGCCGCGTTTGCGCGATCAGGCACCGGTGTCATTGACGGCGTCACCGTTCCTGCCTTTTGGGCAGATGTTGTAAGCATCGGTGGCGCCGTCTTCGGCTCTGATGGTGAAGGATGATGGATGGACGGAGGATGGTGGACGAGGGGTGAGTTTTTGCACTAAATCACTGCTAAATCCGCGAATTTACTTTTAAATTTTTAAATAATGTGGGAGCCTGCAATATATGTCTTAGCTCGTGCGACTATCTCGGAACACTTGTTCACTTGTTTTACTCGCCGTTCTTGATGCAGAATATTGTTTTATTTTTATGAGTGTTGGCTCATATGGAAAACATTGTCATTCCTCGATATTCAAGGAGTCGACCATGTGGAAGAAAACGAATGATGGTAGTTTAAATATACCAAAACCAAGTCCTCTACATACCTTACTTCAAAGTATATGCCGTATGTTCTCGTGGGCGATGAGGCTTTCCCACTGTCAACAAATTTGTTAAGACCTTTTGGAGGGGACTCATTTGCACTACATGAAAAAAAAATTAACTATCGTTTAAGTCGGGCAAGAAGGAACATTGAATGTGCTTTCGGTATTTTAGCCAATAAATGCAGAATATTTTATCGACCACTGCATGACCACCCAGATATGGCTATCGAAATTGTAAAAGCGTGTACAGTGTTACATAATTTTGTAAGGGAAAAAGACGGTCTGAACTTTGAAGATATACTATGCGGTAGAAAATCCGAAGTAAGTCTTTTTCAAATTTTGAGTAACACTCTTTAAGTATTGTAAATGCTTGCTTTCTAGCATCTCGGTTGCAATAAGGCTCGTGAGATTTATGCCACAAACATGGTAGTTTTCTGTATATTTGAAGAACTTCAATTAATACGTCGCGTTCGCGCCTCCATTATGTAAAACGAGCGCACGCGCGGCCGTTTCTCTTGGCGTTCCGAACACGACTAGTCGCAGTTTGTTCGACCCAACCGTTCACACGTCCGGATTCGGTACGGAGCAAACCATATCCGATGTGCAAACTAGCGGACCGAGATGGACTCAATTAATAATAAATATAGACTACTCTATAGGCGGTCAGATATGGTTGGCCTGGAGGAGACAGAAACATCTTATGAAAATTTAGAAAAAAGCATAAAAAAATTTCTTAAACTAATATTTATCAATAGGGCTGGAGAATAGTGACATACAAGAAACTAGGAGAATAGGGAATAAAGGAGTAAAACCTCGGCCGATCACTGTAACATTTAATACATTAGGTATAAAAAAAGAAAACTAATAGACTTAAAGAAACTAACTAAAAATATAAAATTATTAGAAGATACTACTTATTATATAAAAAGACTTCCCACAGCACATTTTAGAAAAAATGAAGGAATTACAAGAACAAGTAAAATCAGACAAAGGAAACTACGCAACAATCAGGTATGATAAATTGATAATACGCCACAAAAACGCAAAACATCAGACAAAAAGAAAAGAACTCTACCAACTTCACCAGACGATCACGTTCCTTCACAAATAAAAGAACACAAGTCAACAAGAAAAACAAAACTTAGAACAAGAACAACAAAATTTAGGCCGGCATGACAGCAGCGCTCATGGATTTTTATCTCTCGGAGGTCGCCGTTGTATTTGGATTGTACTGTGCTTACCACAAGGGTCATTACAGTCAATGTGCCGAGCTATTATAAAAAAAAAACAGTGAAATGGTACAAGATATTAGCTATTGACCTGCTACTGAATACAGCCATGGTAAATGCTATGATTTTGTACCGCGTTAAAAGCCAAAAAATGCCAATTACAGAATTCAGGAGAGAGATCTTAAAATATTTGTGTGCACCGCATGCAACAACATTGCCTCCTGCGTCCTACTTCAAGAATTAGAAGAGTAGCTCATAGATTGACTAAAAAACCGGATCTAGCTAGGGCAAGCAGACGCATGTGTGTCCAGTGTTACCGGGAAAATGTTGCTGCCCTTGGGAGATCCTATGCTAAAAATAAGGCCAAAAAAGTGAATAGATATTGTGAGGACTGTTCAAAAAAGCCTATTTTATGTATTTCGTGTTTTAACATAGTTCATCGCTGGTTGTATATTTTGATTTCCTTTTGAATTTATAAGACAAAATATTATTTACAACAAGTAATTATAATTTTTAAGCTTACATACTTTGTAAAAATTGATCTCGTCTGCTTGGCGTCTCTGGAAATACTCCTATAATATAGTCTCTGTATATCAATTACATTACAAGCATCTGTTCTTAAACCGTCTCTATTGTCATCGTCCAAGCTTCCTATAGGAGTATATGAGAAAACATATTTTTTCCTCATAAAGTTATGTTGTACACGTGTCAATACAGAGGGGTATCTATAAAAATGATCGACAAAAACGTATTGCCTTCAGAAGAAGCCATTCTTGACAAAAAAGACGGTTAGCTAAAAACGTCAAAACATTAAGAGAACGGTACTGATTACACCACTGCCGAAAATGCAGAAGAGAATGAGTAGCGCTGATTACATGACAATGATAGTAGATAATCGACAACGATGTTGTGATTTGGCGACTGGACAAAATCTAGAAATTATTTGATGGATATGAAATATAGGTACGAGGTGTGTTCAAAAACTAAGGTGAGTTTTTGAATTTCGCGGGTAACGTACATTCGATTTTCGATTATTTTTTTTGTTGCGTTGGTACACATGTCCTGAGTATATGTTTGTAGTTTCAAGTGTATAGCATGTTTAATTTATTTTTGACAGTTACAAAGGTCAGACGTATTTTGGTGTGCTAGGCGATTTTCTGCTTTCAAAAAAATGAATCAAAGAATTTGCATCAAATTTTTTGTAAAAGATGGAAGTAAGTGCTCCAAAACACTTGAAGTGTGGCAGTGGCATACGGTGAGTCTACTCTTAGTAAAAAAACGTTTATAAGTGGTACAAGCTTTTCCAAGATGGCCAAGAAGATGCCAATGACGAGAACCTCGCTCTGGACGCCCCAGCACGTCAACGATAAATCAAAACGTTGAAATAGTGAAGAAAATTGTTTTGGAAAATCGTCGAATCACTATCAGATAAGTTGCGGAGGAGGTTGGCATATCCGGTTGGCTCGTGACATGAAATTTTTTCGGATATTTTGGGCATGAAACGTGTGTCAGCGATGTGTGTTCCGAAATTGCTCAATTTCGACCAAAAGAACCGTCGCATGAGCATCGCTCAAGAGCTATTGGATGATGTCAATAACGACCCAGATTTGCTAAAAAGGGTCATAACATGTGACGAAACATGGGTATACGGTTATGACGTCGAAACTAAGACTCAATCGTCCCAATGGAAGCACACTGAATCACCAAGATCAAAAAAGCACGCCTAGTTCGATCAAATGTGAAGGTTTTGCTTACAGTTTCCTTCTACTGTAGGGGCGTGATGCATCATGAGTTCTTGTCACAAGGTCGTACGGTCAATAAGGAGTATTACCTTGAAGTTATGCGCCGTTTGCGAGAAGCAATACGAAAGAAACGTTCCGAATTGTGGGTAAACAATTCATGACTTTTGCATCACAATAATGCACCAGCTTACTCTTCGTTGCTTGTGAGAGGTTTTTTTACCAAAAACAACAGTACAATCATGCCTCAGCCACTATATTCACCGAATTTGGCCTCATGCGACTTTTTCCTGTTCCTAGAACTGAAGAGACCTATGAAAGGACTGAGATTTGCAACGATTGAGGAGATAAAAACTGCATCGCTGGGAGAGCTGAAGGCTTTACCAGAAAGTGATTATCAGAAGTGCTTTGAGGATTGGAAAAGCGTTGGCATAAGTGCATTATATCTGAGGGGGATTACTTTGAATGGTACAACATAAATATTGATGAATAAATAAATAGTTTTTCATAAAAATATAAAGTCACCTTACTTTTTGAACACACCACGTATATAACCAGAATTTTATATCAGTTAAATTGAGAAAAGTATTAATTGATCTCAAAATAACCTCAGAAGCTCTTATTGTAACATGACGAATAAAGATTTCATTACTAAGATCAAAAATATTTTTCTATATTGTTTTCACAGAAATTGAATGAGATTAAAATGTATTTGCTCTTAAACAAATGCTTTTTTATTTTACCAGTTCCAGTACCAAGTCTAACACATTAGAAAACTAATGTTTCAAATATGCTACATTAATATTATATACATACTGCTCGAAATAAGTTTCGAGAGTGAAACCATATCTGAGTAACGAGTAGCGACATTTACGTGTTCAGGTATTTGAAAGCTGTAACATTCCTTTTTTCGGCAAAGTTATTACAGTTCTCACAAAATAACTTTCTTGTTGATGTTGATATACTAAAGTGGAACAAAGGGCAGTTATTAAATTTTATGCGAATCTTGGTGAAAATGAATCAAAAACATTTCGGTAGATGCAAGAAGTGGTACGGCGATAATTGTTTGAATAGAGGAAATGGTTTTCCGTCGCATAAACGGTTTCTGAGAAGAGAGTAGGTTAGAAGATGGTCGTCATGTCGGAAAGCCACTTTCAACTAGAACATCAGAAATGATCGAAAAAGTACATGATTATTAGCATGATTAAAGCAAATGATCGCAATGCTTTGCTGAAAATGATGGAAGCTTTAAAAATCAATAGAGAAACGATCAGAACCATTTTACACGAGGATTTGGGCAAAACAAAGATCTGTGCAAGACTTGTTCTACACACATCGACGGATGCGCAAAATTCAGCGCGGGTCAATCATTCAAAAAAAGTCCTTGCAGCCGCCAGAAATAATTTAAAGTTCCGGAAATCAATTTTTATGGGTGATAAAACATGGTACTTTCAATAAAAAGCAAAGAGTCAAAGTGCGTAATGGAAGCCAATAAATTCACCGGAAGCCAAAACAACACGCAAAGTACCATCAAATCAAAACAATGTCCACTGGGAATTTCTCCCAACTGGACAAACGATTACTGGCGAATATTATCTCGAGGGTCCGATGGCTAGGTGGTATTGAACTAAAATATCATGGTCCAAAAGACCTGTGGTGTCTGTTGCATCCACCAATCCACCGAGTCACACCTCACTCATCGTTCGTCAATTTTTGGCTCGAAATCAAGTTTGTGTGTTGAATCATTCGGCTGTTTTTTAATGACATTTCGGTCACTGAAACACCTTCAACACGAGCACTAGAGGCCATTTCACAAAATGAGCTAGAATACGCATTTGAATAACTGTTGAATCGTTGCACTGTAACAAGTTTATTGAAACTGTAGGAGATTATTTTGAATAGAAAAATCGAAAAATATTCAAGTTTCTTGTCTCTATGATTTTTCCAACGGACAGTCTCAAAACTTATTTGTCACACTGTTATACAGACCGAACGTTCCATATTTGACACATATGACTAGGTAGTATATTATTCATAAAATAGTTTTTCTTTATTTTTCGCATAATTCTGGGACATATTTTAGTTAAAACATTTAGCAGATGCACATAAACATACATTTTTTTATGTATCGTCCTCAGAAGATTGCATACCTTTAAAAAGCAACCATTATAAGAATCAACTTGCGGTAAATGCAATGTTGAATACGGTACGGTTCATTTGAAAGAAACATACCGCGGCCGCTGGCCCAATAATAAACAAGATGACACAATTAATAAAATATCAAAGAACATCAGTAGTAGGTCAAATAAATAAAGTAAGTACCATAAATTTAGTATATTAATAGAAATTAGCTGTTATTACAATGATTACGTTGATTCAAGACTTGCTATTGCCATTTTCAATGCACCATCTCTAGTTTTGTTACCTCCTATAAAACCACTGCTGTGGCAGAAGATGCAATCTGGTATTCCTGCAATGGAGCTGAGCAATTCGTCTCTAACACCATGCCAACTTTTATGTAGAGGTTTCCTGTAACAATACGATTTTAAATATATAAATTACCTCCAAAGCATGAACGGTTAATTTTTAAAACATAATAAAGTCTAGTACTTGAAGGTTGATCCAGTGGTAAATCTAACTCTTTTTACATTAGACGATTTATGTCGGGGTCCATCTAGTTTTCTTTAATGATGCCTACGTGTTTTTATAGAATAAGACTGTCAAAAGTAATATGTAAAAGTTTTGTTTACTATCTATACTTATATAATAAAGCGGAAGAGATTCTTTGTTCGATTGTTTGTTTACAACACGCTAATCACTGAAACTACCAGTCCGATTTGAAAAAATATTTTTGTATATGATAGCCAGATTCATGAGGAATATAGTATAGGCAAGCATTAGGCTACACTTCTTAGCTAGCCTTACATATTGAGTTTTATTAAGTCGGAATAAACAGCGCACTCTGCTTTATCCGCGAGCGCTCACGTAATGATTAGTGATACGTTAATACAATGTTCTACAAAAATATTGCTCCTTAGTACATCTGTGGCGATACCATATGCTTATCTATTATACATAAGCCACAATAAGGCATTTTGTGACAAAGTTTTATTGAAAATTGAAAAGTAAGTTATGAGCATTATTATTAGGCATGGCATATTAATCCTTACGAACGAAAGTTACTTCATCATCAATACAATTTTATGTAGATAAACTTTGCCCTGCATAGCATTTTATTCAGACAAATTTCAAAAAAAAACAACACCACCCACAACGTCTTTTTCGACGAAAAACAACAATGTTTACGCATGATATTAGAATTAATAGGTTAGCACAATATAGGATGTTAATTTTGATGCTTTTTTATTTATATTAAGTTATTAAGTTTACTATATATGTAAAGAAAACCACATCTCTCATATACGAGCGCTTCTCTTAATTTGTCTATGCCGCGTTATTTATGAAAAAGCTAATAGAATTAAAACACTGACGTCTGACAGGGCGTCATATATTTTATGTACTTTCTATATTTGTAACAATATAAAAAGACCTGAAATAAAATCATTTAAATGTTGTTTCTTGCATTTTACAGAGAAACGCAATTACGTCTATATGTCACTATTTCTGCTAATTCAAGAGTATAATATTTATATACACTATATATTAAATATTTATATTTAATATTTATATATGATAGAGTTGTGTAATGTGGTTTATCCACAGATAATGTGAATAAAGGAAATAATTATAGATTACATTGATGATGATGATATATATAGATTATAGATTAAAGAATTATAGAGATTCAGTGGAAACACATTTACTAAAAAACTCGGAACCTATATTTAAAGGCTGCCCTAACATGGGTTAGTAGTATGGACTTAGATACCGAAAACAAAATTCTCAGAATTGTAGTCAAGTAAAAAATAACAGGATATTGGGATAGCTAAATAGTTCCTCAAAAGAATAGTTCATAAATCCTCAATCAACACGATAACTGCAATAGCCATTCGATAATCGGCAATTGTCTCGGAGATCGTTTTACATAGTTCGCAAAAAAAGTATTCTTAACGTCGTGATATTTTTATGTTGTGTTTTAAAGATCAGTATTTGGCTATGTATTCTGAAACAATATCTTTATTTTCATAAGTAATTTCTAGTTAATATGTGTATTATTTGCTGTTAAATACGTGTCCATACTTTTATAATTTTAATTTAAAATGTATAACGCATAACTAAGACCCATTATGCCCGTCATTCAGTGTTGATAAGGTGTATGCACTTATATAGTATCAAGGCAGAAAATTTAGACATATTATTTAATAGTAGTGCAGCGTTTAAAAGAAAAGCGATTGATATATTCACACTTCGCTAATATATGTAATTAGTACATCCATAAAGAGACGTACGCACGCGCGCACACACACACTCACACATACGTACCCACTCGTTCAAAATACCATTATACAATTGATGCAATTAATAGTTAACAGTTTCGTTAGGGTATAAGATTATTATTATTATTTCATATGTAAAACAATGGAAATCATCTTGGCTAAACCAATATGTTAATTTAGTATGTATGGTGTATTAATTTAAGAGCTGTAGATTTCTTTAAATAAATAAAATAAAAGTATTTAAACTCAAAGGTTTTGGTCATACTGTACGGTTCGATACAGTTTTCTTTTTTATAGTAAAAGTTAAAGTTTGCTCAAAATTATTTGATGACATGAGTAATGGAATTTCCAAATATACAAAGCCAAAGCCCGGGCGGCCAAAGAAATCATTTGAAGGTTCAAGTGAAAGGAATAAAAGACGCATGACGGAAGAACATCGACTGTGTGATAGGCGTAATAAAATTATTTTTGCTGCCCAGACGAAATTACTGAGACACGCATCGAATATACTAAAGGGTATATCAGAAAATCATAATCGTGCCCATAAGTGTGTAAGAAAAACTGAAAGTTTAAAATCTAACCAAGAAAAATACCTCTCAAACAAGGTTACAAATGTTTGTAGAAGCTAATCTGACTAAGTCACTGTATATATTTATAAGAAAAACAACTGGAAAACTTCCGTGCTTGTTTGTATTGCAGCAACATATTATTATCCGGCCAAGGAGCCATTGCAAGCGACAGAGACATGCGCGGAAATTAATTTACATGTAACCGTCAACCATATAAATACGTTACAGGAAGATGAAAGGAAAAATCTTAACATGATTTGCAAGTAAGGATGTGATGGAACTGTTATACTCCTAAGATATATGGCGTGATGCCTACATCATCTTTAATCATGTCACATCAGCATTTCTAGCTCTTCGCTATCCCATCCCAGTCCGTCTCGTCCTGTGGTGGCCGCTAGGCTTAATTTCGTATAATACTATTAAGTGCTATTTCCTAATATATGTTACAATACAAAATACATCGTATTAGTACAGCGGCCTGACGTTTGGCAATCACGTAAGAAATGTTTTTAAAAAGGCATAAGCCATTTCTAACTAACTGGCAAAAGCTGCAAAAACCAGTCGGGGTCTCCATCCCGAGGTGCTTTAAATTATATATACTGCAACTGTCGAGTCAACCATAACATACGCCTCTAGCGTGTGGGCACCGGCGACAAATAAGAACTATATCAAGGCTAACCTAAACGCACCTCAAAGACTGTTTGCTCTAAAATTTACCAAAGCGTATCGAACGGTGTCACTTCACGTCGCTCTTCTGCTTGCAGGGATACTCTCGCTAAACATCCTCACTCTACGCGGCTAGAAGGGGGCTGCCAGAACCGGTAGCTGATAGGGAGGTGGAAAGACCAGTAGCGTTCGCAGAAAGACCTCACCCCGCAGAACATGTGGTAAGGCAGTCCGTCTGCCTGGAAAACGAAGCTGAAGTAACTGAAAAGGTGGGCGACGTAACATGCTGCTTCACAGATGGCAGCAAAATTGATGGCAAGGTAGACACCGCAATCTCCGTACGGAACCGCGGAACGGAAACAGAGAGCCACAAGTTTTCGTTGTCATTCTATTGCACCGTTTACCAGGCGGAGCTTCTCGCCATATGTGAAGCTAAAAACTGGCGTTACGCAGCCGGGCCAAACACGTCGCGATCATCAGCGACTCTCGATCTGCCCTGGAATCAGTTACTAATAACAACATCTCTCATCCCTTAGCTGTAAAAACCAGAACCCATATCGCTAGGGAAAATAGTGAAAATACCACCATCACACTGTTCTGGATCAAAGCCCATGCAGGTATACTCAGTAATGAAACGGCAGATCAGCACGCGAAAGAGGCTGCATTGAAATCTAAAACTAAACCACAATATGATAAGTGCCCGGTTTCATTCGTCATGAGACAAATTAGATCTCAATCCCTTAACAAGTGGAATCGTAGATACCAAGAGGGGAAAGTCGCCGGGGTTACCAAGATCTTTTTCCCGAATGCCATTGAAGCGTACAAAATAGTAAGGACCCTAGAGACCAAAAACATTCTTACTAGGTTCTGACGGGGCACGGTGGGTTCTCTGAGTACCTGAATCGCTTTAAGTGCAAAGCGAACCCATCATGCATCTGTCAGCCTGACATGGAAGAAACTAATTAAAAGGAATAAATAGAACAAGAAGAGAATATAAAACTATAATAAGAATATAATGATATATGCAGCACAGTTAAACAACAGGAAATGCAGGAGCGAAAGGAAGAAAGAAGACTAACAAAAAGACATAGAACATGCAAAGGAAACCGACTCATAATCTCTAATAATGTTAGAGGAAACCAGGAAGACAAAAAATATATATAAGTTACAAATTATATTTTATAAACCATAAATTAAGTTCTTTTATAAAAAGCCTTTACGGCGGCCCCTGTAACAGAACGCAACAGACAAAATAGAAATATAAATTTGAAAATTACAATGCTTCTGATGCTCATTTTTTCCAGGGTTCATTTGTGCCTCTACATATGTATAACGTATGGGTTTAATAAAAAGTGTGGCAGAATCCAACACCATCACCGAATTATTGTAGACCTATCAAATTAACATAAAAATCTGATAAGTTTCGAGTAAAATATAAATTTTTATCGATCAAATACCATTCTGTGTAGTCAAAAAACAAAATCCACTGCTAAGAGAGAGTTTTCTTAGATCAACTGTCCTTTTATGCCAATTTATTAGGTAGTTTGCTAAATTAAGGGGGAAGGTTTAATTTAACACGTTTTTTACTAACTACTTAAAGGATATTTGTACTACCTACATAACCAATAGTTCAGAAATTAAAAAACATACCTAAGGACAAAACTTGTAGGGCTAACTGGAACAGCTTGAACCCTCCAAGACTCGGGTTTGTCATTAAACAATACATAAGTAACTTCCTGTTCTATTCCCATTTCCTTTTCTAATTCAAACAAATGATCCTTCCATGGAAATCTTTCTGTAAACTCCACTATTCTACCAGACTTGTGAATTTTGAATCTGCTTGCCAATGCACTATTCACAAATACTCTGGCTGGTAACCACACTGACGTTATATAATTGAAAGTGTACATAAACTCATCCCCAACAAGTTCCATAGCTTTCATAAAAACATCATCTATATTTATTTCTTGTTTTGAATTCCATTCTGGATTCAGTCTGCCGACTCTGGCACTTAGACCAGTACGAATCTTATACTTCGGTTCTTCCTCTGTCATAGGTACTCCATTGTCGATCCCATCAATCTCTTCTAATAAGTTTTCATAAATCTTCTTGTAGATTATTGGTAGATTTTCTGGTTGTAATAGTACTTCTTTTGGAGCCATCTCTTTTATAAGCTCTTCACCATAATGAGTGTAAATCAAACCCGCAGAACTAAGTCTGTAACAATATATACAAACATTACAAAAGTTATGGATAATTTATAGTTAAAACCACAGTATAGTACAATAAACCATGTATTTGGATAAATATTAAAGTTTAAGGAATATACTGCGAATAAACAAAACAATCAATTGAAACAAGATAATATTAGTTTTAATGTGTGTGATGGAATGAAAACAAGTGGTAGCAACTGGCGAATTCATTTAGTTAATTTTGGAGCAAGTAAAATTATAGCTTGGGTCTTTTTTCATATAATTATAGGTTTAGCATTGTAGCCACAATCTCACCTGATCTTAAGTGACGAGGTGGCCCAAGACGGTAACATGCTAAGCCTAACACTCAAGTGCAGCAGCCGGAACACATCTATTGGTGCTTGGCGACACATTATCAACTTTAGGGTGGTACCTCGCCAAGCAGCCATTAGAAAAAGTCCTACTACCATGCTACGGTTTCCTAACGATGTTTTTCTTCTCGAAAAGCTTAGGCTCATTTTAGAGATTCGAACTTACGTCAAACGCCGCGCTGTCAGTACACGCTAATACTGGGCCCAATGCATTTTTCTTTTTTAAAACAGATATGAAAACTTCAGCAATGTCACGGTCGTTCTTGGAAAATGGTGAAGTATCTGCCCAAAAACGAATTAAAAAAATGCAGCAACCCAGAATTCAATTAATGCAGTATAATAGGGCTAAAATCAAAGATGCTCTTGAGTCCACAAAAAGCAGGAATATTAGCATCAGAAGTGATTCATTGATATATTCGTACAATATCCAAAGTAGCACACTTCAAGATAGATTGCATGGACGAGTTAACGAAGAAAACCTGGCTATGGGCATAAATTCGTTTTCAAATAAAAATTAAGAGGAAGTTGTGCAATGGTTGATTCAGGTAGCTAATTGTAGCTTTTCCAGGAAAAAAGTGACAATCATTAATACAGTTTATAATATTATTAAGGAATATAGTAGACCCAATCCATTTAAGGATGGACGTCCTTGAAACAAATGGTACAATAACTTTCTAAAACGGCGCCCGAAACTCAGCTCGAAAATGCCACAAAGTAGAAACTTCGCTAGGGCAGTCATAACAGAAGAATATATTAGCAAGTGATTCCAAGATTTAAAATCATATCTTGCTGAATTCTAAGTTGTGACAAAATCAGCTTTAGTATCTGCCCTAAAACCGGCAAGGTAATTGGCCCAAAGGGTTGGAAAAACATTTATGATATAAAAAAGGGCAGTGAGAAGGAAACACTTTAGGACACCCATCATTTTAGAAAGCGACAACATACATTTTCACAATCAGCAGACCACTCTGATTCCAACAATAGCAATTGTCTGTATAAATCTTGAGTCCTATGAAAATTACTATTCTTCTGCTTGACCTTTCTACTATATGGGCCTAGTGGTTTTATTTCTGTGACTGCTACATAACCTCTTTTAACAGGATCAATTGCATCACTCAATCTAACACAACTGAAGTACATACACATATATCAATAGACAACAATGTCCAATGATGTTCATCAGATAGTGATGAGTTACAAAAACACTTGTAGGGTAGGCAGAGAAAGTAAATCATCACTGTTCTCTATCCTCACAAACTTCATTTAGATTCATTTAACCCATTACAAGTTGTTCAATTAAAGAATAACACTCTTTTTTACATTATGTTAGTATAGGGTAACCCACAAAGGGAATAAATGAGAAAGTATGAATACAGTAAGATAAAAATTAAACTTGCAAATCAATAAAAACAAACTTATGTACATCATAATGCTGTTTAAAAATAAAGGTGTGAAATTCTAAATAGTATTCACCCGTTTAGCAAAGCTCTGATCTTTTAGCTTACACTTTGTTAAAAATATTTTATTATAATCTTCCATGTGTTTAGTTACGATTCTCCAAACAACAGAAAACACCCATGACAGATGGTCATTCCCAAGCCCGGTGTAGTTGTCAAAGCCTGTAATGGCTCCAGGACCATTAAGGCTAACAAAATGGTCAGTTATAAAACAAATTGGACATTGACTATATAAATAAAAATTTACAAAAGAAATACTTGACTTACTTAATTTTATATTTATCTCCCATTTCTGGTCTCAGAGTACTTAATGTCTCATTGAATTCTCTTTGATGGTGGTCATATCTCTTTTTTTGATGATCAAAAATTGCCCCCACATCCACAACTATGTCACATTCATCGAGTTTGGTTGTGTCTCTTGTTCTGACAATCTCTGCATTCTTATATTGTGGTATCTTTTTGAGCATATAGCATGCAAGTACTTCATCACAGTGGAAGACACCATCATGTGTACCGATCTGTAGAAATTAGTGTTTTTTTAATTACCATAATATATCATAACATACTAGAACAAGTAAATACAGTAAATATTATCAATATCTATATCATCACTACATAGTATAAAACAAAGTCACTGTCGCTCTGTCCGCCCCTATGTATGCTTAAAACTACGCAACGGATTTTGAAGCTGTTTTTTTTAATAGATAGAGTGATTCAAGAGGAAGGGTTATATGTATAATACATGCACAATATTGTAGAGAAACACTGATACATTTAGAGGTTTCTAATGTGACATCGTAAATAAACACATTTTTTTGCACTTACATTGCAAACGCTGGCTGAACCCCACGAGATAAATCAAAATAATGTACTACAGTATTGTACACCTTGAAAAGGTCAACAAAAAGACCGCGATGGTATATGTCTATGTCTTAAGGATTACCCACAATAACTATTTTTTATCCTTTACATTTTACGGGAAAAAATGGCTTATTTACGAAGTGATTTTAAGCAATACAGCATTAATCCTTATCCAATTAAGTACCCTTTACAGCATATAATTTAAATGAATATTTCCGAAGATATTACAGATTTAAAATGCAGGGACATAGCGGTGCGGCGGACCCGGTTCTATATACCATGGTCAATTATATGTCGCTCTTTCAAGAGTAACCTCTAAACAAAACATGTTTGTATTGTCTAATGACAAAAAAGCTGTAACCATTGTTTATAAGGACATTCTGTAGTAGGTACAGGTATATTTAGTATCAGTATTGCACCCGTGCGAAGCCGGGGCGGGTCGCTAGTCAATAATAAAACTTAAAAAAATGTTTTTTTTTTCAAGAAAACTAAAATCTAAAACTATCAGTAACTTTAGAAAAAAATGTTTTTCTATGTTATAGCCTGCTTATCAAGAAAGGTTATACGCTACAGCCCTAAGGAATAGATCAGTGACCATAAATGTAAACCAATCTGGTGATCTGTAGGCAAGTAGTTGGAGTGATCATAAATGTCATCCAATACGGCAATCTTTAGGCAAATAGTTATCTAAATACTTATAAAGCAGACGAATCCACGGGCCTGTGCTAGTTTAAATATATTTGCTTATAAAATTGATTCAGTTCATGAGATGAATATGAATCAGAAAAGATATTCCATTGTTTTTTTTTTGTTAAATTTGTAGTAAACTTATTCATAATATGAAAACTTAAATAGGCAGGAATAAATTTTGTTTATATGGAGATTTCCGTTTTCGGGAATGCATAATGAAATTAAATTATTTGGACTGTATAAAAATATTACTGCACATGGTATATATGGGTAATTGATAGTAATCAATTGTTTATTAAATAGTAATTTAGCCTTGGACGATTTTCTGGTGGTTTGTGGGAGTATAGCTAATCAAATCTTTTAACTAGTTATTTATATGTATATAAATCTAGTTACATAATAGCTTTTATTCACATATCATAAAGAAAATAAAAGTTTAACTAGTAATAAAATAAAAAGAAATAATAAATACAAAATATTTTGAGAAAATTCTCAAGAACCAAGAAAGAGTACAAAGACAGACTTTGCAAGAAGATTTAAATATCTATTTATCTATGCTACTATAAGTATATCCACAATGATGCAGTAAGAACTGATAAGAATTCAAGTGATAGCAAAAGAAATAAATCTATAAAAAAAACATTTCACATATTATCAGACAGAGAGTCATAACTAAAGTAACCTAGCTTGGAGCTTGGAGAGAACCTTTTCACTTCACTATAATGTCAAAGCAGAGGTCATTCAAGTCATCCTATGATGACAAAATGAAGAAGGATTAAACCAGTTGTCTCCCCTAAGCCCGGGTGAAGCTGTAAAAGCCGTTCAAGGCTCCTGAGCCCTTATGGCTAACAGTATAGTCAGTTCGAAACAAAAAAAAAAAAAACAGTTGTGTTGGTAGTCATACACAGTGGGGGATCATTTTTTCAACAGTCACTAGTTAAACTGACAAATTATTAGTAATACTGTAAGCATTATGATACAAAATTCATAATTAAGTCTTGTTATTTTTTTATGCTTATTCTTTGATGATATTATAATGCCATAGTTTATAAAAATTGGCAGTTAGCAGTTAAACAAATTACAAGTTTTGAAATGTTCTGGAAACTCTCAAAATCTTGTTAACCCTATAAAAAACTCTAAGAAACTCCTAAAAAGATATGTTACCAGGGAAATCATAACCAACAAGTGATAATTAATGCTTAACAGAAGTTTTGGCATATGAGTAAAACATTTTGAAACAATCATCAATGTTCGATGGATGGACCAAAATAACAGTTTAGAAACTGAGTAGTGTAGAAACAACTAACATATTAATAATCACAAAATAACTCTAAAATACTTGGTACGGTTTCTGTGTATGTTTAACTATCTTTGTCGCTTTATTTTCTGTATCCTATAATTTTTCCTTGTTTAATTTTACTTATTTTTCAATAAACATATGTTAAACCAAATGTTATAACCAAAAAAAGGTCGAGCCCATGCTGCTTGCTTATCCAAAACACACTAGCACACTCGCAAATGTGTGAATACCGATATTTGACTTGCCCATTTTATCCAATTGTTTGCAGAGTTTTGAAGTTTGTGGCAGTGTGGATGGCATTAGAAGTTAATTTTCCAAATCAAGTACCAACTACATGGTTGTTGTCAAAAAAAATTAAAAAACCCACGAGGGTTATTGATGCAAACACTATATTTGAATGACTACCTAAAACACATGCACTTATTTTTATTACATCAGGCAGAATATTAGCCGTATGTAATTCAAATAAAAGACAGATTTTGTTTCACTACAAATATTATCAAATGTATGAACAAGACTGTAATGAGCGTCTTCCTTGGTAACGAACCTTCATAGTTTTATGTGAAAATTGTGAAATCATGGACAACTGATGACCAATAGGTACAACTGATTTTGATAATCCGCCAAAAAAAGTACAGACTAAATATTTCGATTTTTTAAACATATGCGAATGGAAAATATGCACAATGTATACACACACTATGTACCTATACTAAATTCAATAAAATACTAACATTCACATCTAAAATTCGTTGCACAGACGTACTAGAGATGTACCGATGTACGTTGCAAGTTCGTTCCAGAGAGAATATAATCACTGTTCGTTCCTTAATGGTTGTTTATTATTAAATCTCTTGGATACACGTCTTTTAAGCCCAACTTCGTACTGCTCTGTGATCATCAAACATAATTCTAGCAAGATGGCGGCTTCTTTGTTAAAACTGTCCAGGGAGTTTTTGTAGCAACCTAAAATGCATGTTCCTAATTGTTATTGGTAATCCACTTCACTTGTGCACAATAATCAAACTACATCACGTAATATGCCGCCAAAAGTACATAATATAGGGTCAAATAACATAAGTTTATGGAATAAAACAAAAACCACCAGATAAAACTTAAAGAATCCACCAAAAATTCTCATTATAGTTTTAACACACCGATAACTGTCACAACTGAATTAATGTTTGCGGCTTACTGCCGATTCCTGCGACATATCGGCGGCATAGTATACTATGCAAAACCATTACAAAAAACTAATAAAAAGGTTCATATAACGACAAAAAAAATATTTTTAATAAATGTAATTTTAGATGCAAGTTGTAGTTTTATTCTGTAGGCTGCTGATTGGTATTCTCAGATTATACATACTCTTTTGATGTAAACTCTGATCTGTTTGGTTTATGTATTATGTTTGAATTACTTTATATTTGGAATGTCAGTTTTATTAGTTCAGATTGAATTGTGTCATATTTGATTATTCCGTGAAAATCGCTTGAAGAAGTAACATGTCTAGTTATCTGACATAACTTTTGTATTTTATATAAATTTCATAATGATAACGTTTCATAAAAAATAAATTCAAAATGTTTAAGTTAAAATAAATAGTTTTCTAATCAGTCCTTAAGTGTCTTTTTGGTTTGAAAGTGATCTCATTAGCCAGATCTACCATTCAAGATATTTGATACAGATTTTTGTAAATGAAAAAACTTGTACGAAGTACGAAGTAGATACAGTACACTCAAGGAAAAAAATATTGTGTGGTTTTATGAAATCATGATGCAAGTGAAACTTTTTCACGTCTTTCGCTTTATACCTACTCCACGGCCAGCTGTAATGCGACATGTGATAGATGGAGGAAACCTTTTGGGTCGATAGATTAAAAGTTTACTTTAAAATAATAATTTAACTCGATAGTAATAACATTTCCTTTTATTATAACATGTTTTCTCTCATCATTGAAAATGAAATAATAACTAAGTTGAGTACGTTTGTAATCGATTTCATATTATCAAATTTAGTTTAATAAAAATCTTAGTATCCAAAAATGTTACAAAAATTGTATTTTTATAAAAAGTTACTGATTAACAGTAAATTACGAAAAAGATAAGAATTGTAACCATATCTGTGTGATCACTGTTACAGCTACTGTTGTAAAATATCGGTTATAAGCAAATACGATAGGAATCTATAGTTTTTAAAATATCGGAGTTTGATATATTGAAATAAAATATCGATATTTCGATTTATCGGCTCGGTTTATAATTCATACTGTTAATACGTAACAGAAGATATATTCCTGGGCCAAATTATATCTGCAAAAACTTATCGACTAAAGTAGACAGGCGTGTTAGTAAATAATAATAATAACAATTTACTGATGTTCGTTATCTACACAATTTATTGGATCTCTCTTATACAAAATTATATTTCCGTGTGACATGTCTTTTTCCTTTTTTAAAACGACAATTATTAACATAGAGTTTTACACTAAATAGATATTATTACTTATATATTTTACAATCCACAACACTCCCGGGGGCAAGATTAACAGAAATCTCTTATAACTTACTACAATATGCGGTTACATTTAACACAAATTTTCTACAAGTTAATTATAACACGTTGCCACACAACCTACAGAGCATCGTACAATAAATATTAATAACACAGGAAACTCTCAAAAACAATAAAGTTAATCCATAAAACGAAATGGTAATTTTATTTTACGTCCAGACCTTGTAGTTGTAGCTAAAGGAATAGGTACTGTAGAGTTCTGTTCATTACCTCTTTGTGGCGGATCAGCAGCACTGGATAGAGGTATGTTGTCAAGCCATTCCTGAGATACTGCAGAAAGTTCAAGTGGATATAATCGCTGATAAGGTCTTACCTTTATTCCTGATGCAGTTTGAACTCTTGCTACTCGCTTGAAACCGTCTTTCCCCATATATATGTTTCTCTAATTATTCCTAAAGGCCAATGTAATCTGTTTCCTTCTGATTCTATTATCACTAGTTCTCCTATTTTCGGTTCTTTCTTATTCTCTTTTCCTTTGCTTATAAGAAGTGATAGATATTCACACTTGAATCTTTTTCTATAATCTTCACGTAGTTGTTGTAAATATCTGTAACGAATCTGTATGTTTTCCTGATCAATCTTATCTAGGTCTGGTGTTGCGCCTGTTGGTAGGCTTTGTAAAAATAGCATGGGAGTGACCGGTTTTACATCTCCCATTTCTACATATGTGAGAGGTCTGCTGTTAATTACAATTTCACAGTCACATAATATTGTTGAAAGCTCGATCCAGTCTACTGATGCTTTCCCGAGAATTCTGCGTAACATATCTTTAACTACTCTTATCAAACGTTCCCACCGTCCTCCCCACCACGGAGCTGTTGGCACGGAGAATTTCCACTGGATCTTATTACAGTCAATGGATTCTTCTATTTCCTGCCAGTTTAGTTGTTGTAGCAGATTGGCAGCACCAACAAAATTGGTTCCGTTGTCTGTGTAAATTATTCTTACTCTGCCTCGTCTTGCTATAAATCGTCGTAGCGCCATGAGGAAGCTGTTTGTGGAAAGTGATTCTGCGAGTTCCAGATGTACAGCTCTGTAAACTGCACATGTGAACAGGATATCCCACACTTTTGGTTGTTTTTTAGAATTAGAGGACCAGCCAGATCTATACCTGTCACTTCGAATGGAGCTGTGTTTCTGATTCGATCTGCCGGTAGGGGTGGTTCTGGAATAAGGTAATGTTTTGCTTTATATCTTTTACAGATAATGCATTTTGATACAACGTTCTTCACTAGTCTTCTGACTCCTGTTATCCAGTAAGTATTTCTTAATGTAGCTAGTAAAGTTTGTGTCCCAGCATGTTTTAACTTGTGTTAATGTGTTTCTTCAACCATTCTTTTTACTATGTCATTTTTTCCAGGTAATAAAATTGGATATATAAATTTTTTCTCCTCTCCGCTGTATTCTAATCTTGTTTTTACTTTTAATATACCTTCTTCCTCTATAATTATAAGCTTCTTTTCTATTTTACTTTTGTCTGTCTTTCTTCTTTAATGCCTTCTTTTTCCCAGTCCGTAAGTACATTATGATAGTCATCTAGTTTATTCATATTTTCTAACTTCTTCGTAGTAGACCATAATCTTTTTTCAGCTTGTCCATAGTTAATTTCTAGCTGTGGGCCTTCCTTCCACAACATGTTGACTTCATAACGCCCTTCATCATTCACTGTAATGTCAAGACAGGTGTCATTCTCTTCATTGTTATATGGATCTTTAATTCCTAATGTTTCAATATTCCATAAGAATTCTAGTGAATTTTCCATACTCTGTATTGCTATTTTGGGAAGGTTTAGATGATGTTGTTTTTTAATGTCGGTTTCTTCTCTTTGGGTTTTGTATGTTTTCGTTTTGCAATTGTTTTCGAACTTTCAGCCATCTTTTTCTTATGTTGTCCGCATCGTCACATTCTTTCTCATATAATGTTTCATCAAATTCTTCTGAACTTAGCATCGTGTCCTGAATTGCCTTGTCCAAAAGTTCTAAAGCATTCATCTTTTCTGTAAGAAATTCTAAATCTGTTTGAGAAGACGCGGTCGTTTCATGGCGGTTGAAAACTCGTCGTATTTGATTGCGCTCACGTATATTTTTCTTGAGATCCATCGTTATTTATTGTGCAGTCTTTTTAAAATCACGGTCGCCACTATGTAGTAAATAGTAATAATAACAAATTACTGATGTTCGTTATCTGGACAATTTATTGGATCTCTGTTATACGAAATTATATTTCCGTGTGACATGTCTTTTTCCTTTTTTAAAACGACAATTATTAACATAGAGTTTTACACTAAATAGATATTATTACTTATATATTTTACAAGGCGCGTCAACAACAACTGGCAGAGATACTGGTTTCTAAAGAAATTATGAAAAACAAATCTGTCCATCTCGGAAAAAAGAACGGTCGGAAAGACTTAAATATGAGTTTTTGGCGGTAACTTAAAGTGTCATGTGGTGGTTTTTGTTTTAATTCATAAATTTATGTCATTTGGCCCTATATTATGTAATTTTGCGGCATTTTACGTGATGTAGTGTGGTTGTTGTGCACAAGTGAAGTGGATTACAATAAATAACTAGGAACATGCATTTTGAGTTGCTACAAAGGCTCCCTGGAAAGTTTTAACAAGGGTGCCGCCATCTTGTTGGAGCGATGTTTAAAGATTACAGAATATTTCCCTCGCTTTGTTGACAAAATGAAAAATACTTGACACTGGCCTAATGCACGAATAGTGCCGAGCGAGTCGATAAGAACGAGAAGAAAACTTACATACTGCCATGCCTTACTTATGGTTTCCAGAGCTGGCCAAGTGGCCACTAACTCAGAAGATTGAACAGTGACCTTTACTAAAACTATATATCTATCTGGTAAGCAGTGTTTCCACAATGAGGGGAAAATCCCCATTTGAGGGGAATTAGGGTCCATAGGGGGAGAAAAAGGGGAAGACATTAAAAGGGGAAATTACGGGAAATCATAGGTAAAACCTAGCTTAAAATATTGCGGTAAATTTTGGAACTATTTTTTATGGACTCTAGTGATATGTAGTCACATCAAAGTAATGATGTGCAAAGTCGACAAATTTTGTCGATGATTTTGTTGACACATTTAGTGTAAATAATACATAGTACAGTATCACCAGAGGCGTGGGCAGGCTATAGAAGTAAATCGATAAAGACCTTTTTTTTAGTTACTACACTAGGGTCAAAAGTAAAAACTACAGCAGAAAAAATTTTGAGGGGAAAAAAGCCCTGAGAAGGGGAAATTTGAATTGAGGCGTGGGGAAAGGAAATCATTAAAGTGGAAACACTGCTGGTAAGCACTAGAACTGTTGATATTTTTTAAAATACGGGAATCTCGATATATCGATGTTTTAACAACAACAAGAAAACAACAGTGGTTAAAGTACATTTAATAACTTGCAAATAATTAAACTAAAAGAGGAAAAACACAATATACTCTATATTATGTTTTCCCCTTTATTATGTATGTAAATAAAGTATAGTAGATTAGGTTTACGACGATGTTGTAGCTTAAATAATCGGCGAGAAAAAAATAAAAATATGAACATCTTTAAAAAAATATGGAGCGTTGTTATCTATATTTCAATATCGGACTATCGATATATCGTCCAATAAAAGTATTAGTAATATATATCGATATTTTATCAACAGTCCTAATAAAAGGTTGCATCTGTTTTTGAGCGACCTTAGCGTACTCTGTGGACCTTAGCTAGCAAATATGGCTCTTAATAATACTAAAGTACAAATGGAGTTGGATTAAAAATGCACAATACCAGCAATATTAAGAGAACTTACAGGATTTAATACGCGGTGTTACTACATACGTGTCCAATGCTAAATATGTATCGTCATATCCACCTCTAAAGACGTTGTGCGTCTTGTTATGCGCCGTGGACGTGACGAAGGAGACAGTCCGATTCTACTACCTACACAAACGGTAGCTATAAATTTTTCATGTCCAACACTTCCTGATAGCCTTGATATAAATAGCTGATACTTTGAGGTAAGCTGTTTCCAAGTCCGGTGAAGCTGTAAAAGCCGTTCGAGGCTCCTGGGCCCTTATGGCTAACAGTATAGTCAGATCGAAAAAAAAAAGGTAAGCTGTTTACATTACTCCAGTTACTCAATGCCTGCGCTGTTTATGATATGGCCATATAGGCATATTTTGTATAAATGCTCAAAAGCGATCAGTTTGTGATGAAAATCATTATTACAAATAATGCTCAACACCTCTCAAAGATGCAAGTATGTGTGCATTGTAGTGGTAACCACATATCTTTTTCAGCAGTGTGTCCTAAAAGAGAGGAAAAAATTTAAAAGAACAACATCAAATTTAAACATAAAGGGTATGCTGATCTGTTCAACAATAAAAAAAGCGACCTGTCTAAATCCAAATCTAACTATCATATCCAACCTTTTTACAAGCAGACCATATTCTTAATTTAATTTTATCTATAATTGTTAAAATTAGCCACACAAAGCTCCGTTACTTCAGACTATTAAATCAATTTAACTGGATAATTTCCATTCTCGTAAAATGAGTACAACTAATAAAAATGGATAAGCTCAACATAGTTCAATGTAATGGTCAAAGTTTATTACGTCATAAACATGCCTCTTCATTATTTATATTAGAATGATATAGATATAACATTAATTTCTGAAACTTTGTTTCAGTTAGCTATAGTTGTAAATATTATAGTTTATAAAATAGAAAGATTAGATATTGGAAACATAATGGTGTTGCAATAATAATTAGAAACTATATTAATTATATGAGCTCCGATGCAAAATAGTTCGTCTTGTATGGAAAGTAGTGCAAAGCGTAAAATATAGAAAGTAAATATTGGTAAAATAATTAAGAATGTTTAATAAAAAGTAAACCACAATTTGAGGAACATTTTAAAGTTTATTTTAGCATAACTGAAATTCTTCATTCTTTACATAACATAAAAAATTAAAAATAATATTCTAAAAAACATAAGGCCAAAAATATTTGTCTACCCTTGTCACTCATATTTGTCTACCCTTGTCACTCGTGCAAAATAGTTTGTAGTTCGTCTACCACTTAGTTGTCTCGCCTTTGCTCTCAATGACAGCTTTAATGCGAAGAGGCATGGTTGCAACCAATGCTGCACACTCCTCAAGCGTAATTGACTCCCAGACAGCCAAGAGTTTAGCCTTTAAGTTGCTCTTCGATCTTGATGGATTTTTATGGAGAACTTTTTTCATTTTTCACCATAGGGTTTCGATCACAAGAATCGAAGATTAGAAGATCGAAGACAAGTCCGGGCTGTTAGATGGCCATTCGATTGGAGGGATGCTTTTCGCCAGTCTGTGTTGTCCTTGCAGTATGGCAGGAAGCACCATCCTGTTGAAAAATGAAGGAATCTTGGTGCAAGTGACGGAATATAGGGCAGTAAATTCTCTTCCAAAAGGTTTTGATACCTTGCAGCATTGATAGAACCATCCACAAACTGCATACCTTGTGCAGACATGCAGCCCCATATCATAAGAGACGCCGGAAACTTCACTTTGCGTTTGAGACAATCAGTATGAAATGCCTTATTTTTGTTCCGAATCACTCTTTTCCTTTCATCGCCGACTGTCACTTCAAATTTGGACTCATCACTCCAAATGATACTACGCCACTGATCGAAGTCCAATTTAAATGATCATGAGCAAACTTCAACCTCTTTTTCTTTTGTACAGCAGTCAACGGTGGTTTCTCCTTAGCAGTGTAAAATCCGTAACCCATTCTTTTTAGGACTCTTTTGCAAGTATCAACAGAGACATCTTTGTGAATCATGTCCTTCTATTGCACCGTGAGTTCTCCAGCTCGAGCACAGCGATTATTTTTGATAATTTTCTTCAGGATTCTGTTTTCTACTGCACTTGTGATGCGTGGTCGACCAGTTTTCTTCGAACAAGAAGTCGTTCCATTCTTTTTATAGTGCTGAATTATAGATTGGACTGTAGACCTGGGAAGTATCAAGTCTTTAGATATTTAGTAACTTGATTTGCCAGCATCGACCCCACAAACTATTCACTTTCGCTTTCGAACACGGGTTTGCCATGACCCATTGTTATTTGAAAACTAATGAAAAAAACTGAAAATTTCAGAATTTATACTGTTTCACTTGACAAATGACACAAAATTACTTTTACAAATTTAAATTATGCAACATTATTGTACAAAGAAGGAATAATCTTATTTAACTCTCCGATAGATGAACTCTTTTGCATCAATTAACAATTAGACGAACTATTTTGCTTATAACTTCTTCGAATTTAAAACAGGATATGTATAAGTTATAAAGCTAAAATAGTTTATTGGTCCATAATTAAAAAATGGAATAAGTAAGGCGACATGTGATAGTAGAAGAGCTTAATATTTTATATAGATATACAAAAGTAATGAAGTTAGAAAAAGCCTCCAAGAGAAAATTTCACACTAGACGAACTATTTTGCATTGGGGCTCGTAAAAAATTGCAAACCTTGTTGATAATTCTTTACAAAATGTAGCTATTCAAGTATATATAAACAATTAAATTTATCTGTAGTTAGTTTTTATAGCCATACATATGCTATTTCTTTTTTTAACATGGGGTGGTGGGCAGCGATTAAGTGTTACACTTAAGATTTAATTAAGATTAAGACTTTAACCCTTAAATGGACGATTTTTGTTTCACGTTTTAAAAAAATATATTTATGTAATAGACATGTATTACTGTTTAGGAAAAATGAGTAAAACAATCGAGACATGAATTACTATACTTTTTTTTGCAATAATGTGAGTGTTGTTTATAAACTACATTGCCCATTCATTGAGATTTTGCAAGTATGGGTAAAATAAGAGTGGATGTTGTTTAGGAAATGTATTTATTTATTCTTCATTATGATATTTATAAAAACAATTGCTTTTTTTCGTATCACTTAAAGATACACGACATTTTTGGCACATTTTGAATGTAAAGCCTGAACATTTTGGGAATTTGCACCTCTGCCGCTTATCCAGTCAAACTGCCCAATGACATGTCTGATCCAATCTGACGTCTTTCAAAGGAATTGCTTGAGCTGGTCCTCGGAACTTCTTCATTACAAGTTCTCTTTGTATTGTGCTCCCACTAGGTCGACCACGTTTAGCGCCATTTGCAAGTAGACCCAATTTGCAGAGGGTTTCAGCAAGTTCTAGTCCGATTGAACCCAAATTGAGAAGTTCATCATTTCCTTTTATATTATTTACCTTCTTGAACATAACCCATGAATTTATAACTGCGAGGTCCAGGAAATGATAAAATAAGCGCATGGTCCTCTTGCGGCTCTTCATTGTGATGTGATAACGACCTATAAATGAATCTAATAAGTCCACGCCTCCCATGTGGGCATTGTACTCCTTGATGACTTTGGGGTATGAATAGCAACTCTCTCTTTCTTCGATTTATCAAAGCGTGTGACTGTGATTGCTGGTTTTGCTCCTACGTAAGTGGAAAGAAGGTTAACGGGCTTGTTATCTTTCCACACAACAGCACTTACGTCAATATCATCCACAGTCGCCACGTTTTCCTCATAGAATCCTCTGGGTACGTTCTTTTTCATTATAGTGTTTTTTTCAGGCAATTTGCAGTTTCTCAATCGGTTTACTCTTACTGTTCCCAGTGAGAAAATTCCTTCCTTAGCTAAATAGGTGACGAGAGGCACAGAAGTATAGAAGTTATCGAAGTATATAATGTGATTCACATTGCGTGGTACCATTCTAGCTAACCTGACGACTGTATTACCAGACTCTCCCAAATCTGGCTCACCAGGTAAGATGTTATTTTTGGAGCCCCCTCCACTGTAAACCTCAAATCTATGAGCATATCCTGTATTGTTTTATGTAATGGCTCATTTTGGTTGCACACATCTGCTCGTCTATGGAAAGCCTTTGGTCTAAGGGAACCTTCCCAAACTGGCAGTTGAGCGTTTCCTCAAGAGGTCTTATTTTGAATAGTCTGTCGTAGTCTGGATGATCTTTGGGCAAGCATAGCGTATCGTCGGCAAAATGGAGAGTGGATCTTATTTTTTCAAATTTTTTTAACGGCATAGTATTTTTTATGTGATCATAACCAAATTTTTCACTCCAGTAAGCCCTGGTGTTTGGAAATTTTATAACTGAGGTGTAAATCAGAATGCCTAGGAATTTATTTAGGATATTTTCATTTATAATTTCAGGATTGGAGATTTGTTTCTGGGCTGCGTATAAGTTACTTTGTTCTACAATTTGCTTTTTTAGATCTGATGTAAAATAAAATGAAAAAAAATCATACGGCGTGTTACAAGACATCAATGCTTCCGTTATCTGAGTTTCTCCCCTAAAAATAAGGCTGTCTTCAGCAGTAACAAGATTCCGTTTTCGCCAAACCAGAGGTCGTTTAGAAATCCCTTGTAATCTACTCTGGGGCGCTGCTTCTTCGGCTTCCAAAATAGGAGGGTCTGGCATATTTTCATCGTTGTCGATTACGAGAGGAGGATCAGCATCCACTTCATCAGACTGGGAATTCTCATCTTCATCACTATTTTCAAGGTCTCGAAGAACATCTCGAGCTGTTTGATAATAGTGACCTTCATCCTCTACTTCGGAGTCTGACCCGTCTAAGCCAATCTGAATCTTCAAGAGTTTCTAAATACTTTGTAATTTCGCTTTCTAGTACTCGCGGCATGCTGAAAAGCAAAATAAAAGTCCTTCACCAAACATGCATTTATTTAGCAGGCAATGCGCATTGTAGTTTTCCTACAACATACCAGGTTTCGCCTAATTCGACAGTAGCATCAAGTGATTTTCAATGTTTTACAACATGAACATGTAATTGAAGATATAATCAAGCAAATAAAAATATGTTATATACTTACATTATATTTTATCAAAGTCCGAACACAGCTACAAAACTTAGTTTCGCACCACTAGAAAAGTTTTCTTCAAAGTGACATTTCACATTAACTTTTTTTCAATGCATAATAATATTGGATAGTACCAACATTAAAAAAAGTACAAAATTCGTTCAGAAATAAGAACTAGTCAAAATTAACAAAAAATTAAAAGAAGGTCAATTTTATCTGTGATGTTTAGTATGTTGTTTAAAAACAACATTGTCCATTTAAGGGTTAAGATAGGTTTATTAGACAGAGAGAGATACAATTTTAATGCACAGACTGATCCAGTGTACCCCAACGAGAGTGGAAGTACACAAGCACAGTACAGACTACCTAATACTACGTCACTAAAACGTCTTAGCAAGGGTGTAAGCGCATATCGTGTCATATTTAACCCTTGGCTACCTACCCCCTGTATCATTAACTTAACTACCTACCTGGAGTCTCTCAAACTCCTCTCTTCTCAGGACTCTAAACTAAAAACAAGGTCATCCAAAGGGTGAATAAATATTAAACATATTATTAGGTCTTCACCTATGAAATGGTCGTTTTGTATGAAAAAAAATTTCATGAATTTTTTATTTGTATTAATCGAAGTAATCACCCATGCAAGCAATGCATCTTTGCCAGCGCAGTGGCAGTTTATTGATGCCCTTCTTAAAGAAAACAGCTGGACGGGAGGCAACAATTTCTTCAAAGGCATTTTGTACTGCCTCTCGGGTACTTAATTTTTTCCCGCCAAGGAGTTATCCAAATTCTGGAAAAAGTAGTAGTCTGTAGGCACAAGGTCTGGTGAGTAGGGCGGATGACGGAGAACTTCCAACCCCAGTTCTTGCAACTTGGAGAACAATAAAATTACATGATTAGAAAAAAATCACGTAAGTTCATAAGACGCGCATACGACTAGTTACGACAAGAAACAAATTCGCCGGAGTCTGAGAGACTCCCGGTAGGTAGTTAAGGGTTAAGTCTTAAACTAAACCAAAAATAGAACTTTTTTCATACAAAATCCCAATAAAAAGAAAATATCAAATTGTATATCATCTTACATTTTATGTTAATAGTTATATTATTTAACACGATAAACACTGATTCAAATTTAGTGGTTGTTCCGTTTGGGCCGTGGGGCTCACCGGTGACATTGCGATGGGCTCGTGTATGAACTCAATTTTCTCGCTGGAGGACACAGAGCCGATAAAAAAACTATATTGAGCGTGCCCCGTGCGGTCCTGGAGAACTGTTAACGCATACTAGCTCGTTTCGACAATAAGTATAAAAACAACCTAAAAATTTTTTTTGGCTAAGTATATAAGTGTGGTTTAAAATAAATGAAGGCTTATAAAAAAAATTGTTAGGACATATTTTATTACACGTAAGGCAATCACTTATTTTTGGACTTCGTAAGAAATAAGCTAAACAAGTTTAAAAAAAAAAAAACTTTAAACTTTTTTCTTGAAAATCTGGCGCATAAATGAAACCATTCTTAACATGAAATTAATTAAAAAGATAGGTAAATAAATGATGAAGCAAGACATGCAAAGAAAGTATTCTCTGAGCATTGTGGACAAAACATTCTTACCTTTTTAGTCTTATTTTCGACCAACTTTCTGCCATAAGTAGCTACGTTAATTTTGTAGCAATTCACGCATGTTCACCTGCTTGTTCTGGCTTGCCCTTCTTTTTGTTGCAGTCTGTGTGCCATTTTTCTAGGTCTTGCAACTGGAACATGTAGTTGGCTGCAAAACGTCTTCACTAATGCCAGCCGGAAGTCTGCCATTTGTATTTTCTTGCCAGTTACACTTTGATAAAAAACCAGTGCATTGACCACTGCTGTGTTCAGGAGAAGGTTGATCACATACTTCTTGTAACCCTTTTATCGATTTCCTCAGTGGCGTTGAGTAAGCAGCTATTTGATCTGACAGATCTACAGCACCTTTCGCGCCGTTATAGTCAATGACTATTTGCGGTTTCAGACATTGAACCGCACTGAGTGTTTTGTTGACAGCAATAGGACATATATTTTATTCTTTCACTTCATTACAGTTATGCCCTCATTTCTTTCCTTAGCCGCGAATTGGCCTTCAGTTTATCATTCACTACTTTTTCTCAATTATGTGTAATCTATTATTTCTAGTATTTTTTCTTCGTCTTGCTGAGAAAAGTGCACCATTTGCAACAACAGCTCAAATCGGTTTGGACTCATTATTATTATTTACTTTTGATAAATTAAAATTTCCCTGCGATTTGCTGACTTTAGGAGCTAATACTTCTGCTTGAGATAATTCCTGTGTGCCGGGTGTCTTATCAAAAGATTCTTTAAAAGTATTAAATGAACTGTCCATTTTTGTTAAGTGTGAATTTAGGTTAGAACAAAGTTTCACATTTTTACATTTGTTACTCGGCTTAGACTATGAAAAAGGTGATGTGCTAATGCGCGGATTCGATTCAAAGATATATATTATGAAAAGGATTCTTTAAGAAGTTCTTTCAACACTGAAATCTTTCCTTGAATCATATTGTTACGCCCGTGGGTAGTAAAATGTCGTAGTGTCACACGAAAGCAATTCGCCAATGCCTGCCCGCCGACTTCCTTTGAGTCGCGTCGCATTGCTACCAAATCTTTAACCATCCATCAATCAAAATTTAGCTCCCGAGACATTATTTGTTTCCAGTTTTGAGAAGTTTTTAATGTTTTACCTTAATCATTGTAAGCTTCCAGAGATTTCGACATAATATTGTTACACCCGTGTGTAGTAAAATATCGTAGTGTTTCAAGAAAACAATTTATTCGTACTCAAAGAAATTCAAATTAAAAGAAAACAAAAACAAACTCACAAATCGCTTACCGAATGTACTTGTAGAATCAACCTGTATGTACTCACAGAATAGGCCTGTCTGTTCCTTCCTCTTGTAGTTCTTCTTTCATTTCGCTTATTGTTTCCACTTCGCTTTCGAAATTAGAACTGTCGTGACGCACAATACGGCTCGCTTTTTTTACTTCAATGAGACGATCACGAAATCTCTAGAAGGTCCCTAAATTCGTTAAAATGTTTTGAACAACTTACGTCATCGCTTTTAATACGAGGTTACGTTTGATTTATAACCCATTGTTTGTTGACAGTTGTAGCGATAAGGTTTTTTTTAAGTGTGCGTTGTCGAACCTTTGACTACACGAAACACGACTACACTATGATAAATAAATGATATTTAGAATCCTTCTGGACGATTCTTGAAATTTCGAGAATGGTGATTCTCTTATTCAAACCGTAACATTACCTCCCTCTTAGTTCTGTTCGTCCCGAGCATTATCACCGTAACATCGCGCCAACCTGTCTACGTGAACCACCTTCGGTTTTCCTCTTGGTCCTTTCTTGATGCGGTAGGTCACATCGTTAATCTTAGTAACAACAGTATAGCCCCTCCCAACGGGCTTGCAGTTTTGGAGACTTCCCTTTTCTGCGAAGAGGGTTATAAAACCATACGAGGGATCCTTCCTTAAAACCATTGGTATTTGCATTGCGGTTGTATCTAGACTTCATCTTTATGCTGGTATTCAGACTATTCTCCCGCACTCTCTGGTGTACTTCACCCAAGCGGTCTTGGAAATCACTCGTTATTTGCCGTCCAAAATTGATTTTAGCAGGAGCAGGTCCCGTACTGTCGTGTACCACTTAAAACCTTTCCTTCTTTAGACTTTTGAAGATGATCCTGCTACTTTGATGGTCTCATATTTTGCAACTTAAGTTGATCCCGGCTTTGATTCTGCTGGCCGTTTTTTGATTTACAGGTAGTGCATTTACGGCACCAATCTTCAACATTGTTCTTGTAACCCGACCAATAAAAGCGCTGTCTAACTTCCAGCAGAGTCTTCTTCATACCTAGATGTCCACCAGAATCATCATCGTGAACTTCCTTCAATATCCGAGCCACGTAGCTTCGCGGTATTATCACTTGATTAGATACCACTTTTACATGGCTGGATTCTCAACTCCTATAGAAGACATCATTCGCAAGGAACAGGCTGTCCCACTTAGCCCAATAACTCTTTGTGATCGGATCGTAACATGAGATGTTATTCCACTGAGGCCTGGTTCCGTTGCACTTTCAGTGCAGTATTGGTCGTAAGTCTTCCTCTTGAGCTCTCTTAATATTGTCGTCGATCCATATAGCCTCTCGAACTTCATTCCTTTGGTAAACTTCCTGTCCAGACAACTTCAGTAATCCTTTCGCGACATCCACGATACATTGTTGCATCTTTAGGAAATCCAGTCCTAGGATGAAATCATTAGTTATATTTGCAATGAACACTGAGTGAACGTAAACTTGATCACAAATTTTTAGCCTACATTTGTCTCACCGAGGATGGAGACTAGCTGGCCGGTTACTGTTTGTAGATGACACAGTTAAGATGGCTTGTTCCATAAAATGGTGCTCTTCAGTAGTTCCGGCTTAACTGTTCGTGAAGCTCCTGTATCCTGTATCCAGACTATTTCCGTCATAAACATATGTTATTGTAATAGGTATGGTCCTTACGTTGAACAGCTCGCACCCATCCTACGTTCCTGGCGATGCTTGATCTAACAGAAAAAATTCCATCTTTTGTGTACCAGTTGAGACCGTCCTTCTCATTCACTTGGGGCAATCCACTCGCAGGTGCCCTTCTCTCCACAACTATAACACGTTGGCGTAAACCGTTTGGTTGCAGGTGTAGTCACATTTTCACGAACTCTATAAGGTTTTGTGTCCTGACGTACAGCTTCTACTTCGAAAGCATATATATGCCAGTGAATTCAAGCTCGACGGACCAAACGTTCAACCTCAAGAACCCACTGCTGCAGACTTTCGCTAGATTTCTGGGTTCTATCCCATTCAATTCCCATCGTTAAATTGTTATTTATAGTTTATTTATCGTAATAAAATTAATAATTAATAGTACTCGTTTTATAACATGACAAGGACGTGCATTTTAAGTGGAAAAACTTTTAATTCTTGAATAACTATAGATTAATAAATTCCGCTAGCTGTACGTAGAACGCGAAACTTGTTTTAAGTATGAAAACAATGCGATTCATAAATAGTAAAAAAAGGTTTTTAATAACATTCAAACAAAATTAACTTATTGTAAATTTGTCTCTTTGAATTTATGCTATCTTTACTACTTTTAACAATATAATAAATTCTTATATTTCAATAATAGCTTTAATTAGAATATTTAAATGGCTATCTAAATCATGTTCATCATATTGGTGATCGTGTAAAGACCCGAATACATATGAACACCAACAAAATAACTCTAAAGATTTTTTTTTTTTATATAAGCTGTTGATTCACTCCCCGGCGATTTATGTGGATTGTTTGGTTTTTGAGCACACTATTGTATATGCGCTGTAGCATGGTGCGGGTAACAGTTTCAGTAACGTTTTGTTTCACTCTTGACAATTGCCGCGATTTATAAATTATGGCATAGTATTTCAGCTGTATTACATTCGTAATATATTAAATTATTAATAAGCATAGTAAATTAAATTAAACCCAACCAGAATTAAATAAGATCTTACTAAAACTACAAATAAAATCTAGTGGAAAGAAAAATTAAGCAAAGTTTTATGCGTATAACGTAACGCTATTGACGTATTTAGTGATAGGATGTACTACTACGATGGATAGTCGATGTTTTTTATAATAAAAAACGTATATTGTGCGTAGTTCAATTTTTATTGTTAAAAAATATATAATTATATTAATGAAACAACAGAACATAGATAGGGTAAGATTGCTTAAAATGTTGCTAAGCTAAAAATAGATTTTATTCGTCTAAACTCATATCAGAGTTAGGAATCTCTGAATTGTCACTAAATTCATCATCTGTATTTATGACGGATATTATTAAAGATGACTCCATTATGTTGTCAATATGGATGTCGCGATCCCAATCAGACATAATGTCCTTTTTTGTTTTATTCACGACCTTCGACCAGTCTTCAGGTTGAACATTGTTGATGGTCTCTTGTAATAGGGCCAACATCTTATTCGCAGTAAATGGCGGCGAAGTATTATTTCTTGTGGCGTGGCCTAAAACTTATAAAAAAAAGTATTTCAATTCAATCATCCCTTCAATCAAATACTCATTTATTTCATAGGCAATGCTAAAAACTACACTTAAAATACGTCTAATCTTGTATCTGGTAATGTTTTTAAACTACATGCTACTTTCGGAAAGCCGATTTTTTTATAAAACTTCAAAATGGGAATTGAAATTAAAAGCATACCTTTTATTTGGGCCCAAATCAGCTCAATAGCGTTATACTGGCAATGGTAGGTTGGTAGTTGTAGGACCTGGTGGCCTTTTTCTTTTGCCATCTCGTCCAGAGCATAGGTAGGAGTTGGTGCTTAGAGAAAATATACCACCTTCTCCTTTGGAAAGGCTTAGACGATTTTCTATACTAAATTACCATTGTTTTTCTCTATTTTTCATATTATAAGTCCTTCAGTATTTATTTCTATGTGGGGTGCTCGCTGTCGGTATTTTTCTTCAATGTTTTTACATGTTCACATTCTTTCTTCCAATCCTCTACCGTAATTGTGGAAAAGGCTTCCTCTGTTAAGGTCGGTATTTGCTTCTTGTCTCTATTAATATTATTTGCAGCGACTATTCTTTTTCTGAGACTCCATATAAGTTCGATCGGATTTAAATAACAATGGTAGGGAGGGCGTCTAAGTACACTGTGGCCATGTGCTTCGAGAATCTGATCAATTTTGTAAACTGGCGGTTGTTTGTCATTTTTAATTATAACCATCAATTCAGCTTTGGTCATTTGATCTATATATGACATCCCATTACTTCTCAACCACTCCTGCATTATATTTTTTCTATATGATAACACAAACAATACACAATGATATGATGCGTTATCCATGATAACCACCGACGGCCTGGATAAATTTGGAATAGATCCATGGAAATTTTGTAGATATCCATCTCTTAAAGTTATCTTTATTCATATCATGATGGTAGTCCGCTTTTTTATCCTTGGATTTGTACACCAATAGCCCGTAACAGTAATATAGTGTTCACCCATTGAAATATCTGAAGGTGGACCTGGCTCACTATCACTTTTCTAGGACTTTTTTACTCAATATGAAGTATTAATATATGTTTCATCAAGGTAAATGAGATGTTTACGTGTTTCTGGTCTTTGTATTCTAAGTAGATCTATGGCTCTTAAATATCTTGAACGCCATGCCACAATATCATAACGCTCTATGAGGAGAGTCCGTTTGCTATGTAAGTTTTTATAAACAAATCCCATTTCAGTCAAATGTTTCCGTAAAGTATCTTTCTCCCCAGCATAATTTAAATTAGTTTTGGCTTCAGTTAAAAGTTTGCGAAGTGTTGGTACCTCTTTTTACCGCGTAATAATTGCGTATAATTTTACGAATAACGCATTTATCTAAATCATCCAAGTTAACTTTAAGCGGTCGTCCTGATTTTGACCCTTTGCCTTTCCCAGGTGTACTCCATACACCATTATTTGATAAACCTTCGTTCTTAATAGCTAAAACTGTACCACGTGAAATACCTTGAACAAAACAGATTTTTTATTAAGTATTTATAATGCAAAATTCTTAATTTTAATATTATTGCAAGCACAAAGATATTCACAAAATAGTAAGTACTATATTTAAATATATTAAATAAAGTATCAAAACATGTTAAATACCGATCATAGTGGCGACTCGTGGCGTAGTGCTAGGGCAATGTCAGTCCTATTCATAATAATCTTCCTTTTGTTAACTTTTTTATAAACAAAGCCAATATCTTTTATAACTTGCCGCAACGAAGTAATACTTCCTTTAAAAACAAGTCAGCTTTTCTTAATGTTTTTAGAAGCTGGAGCAATGTGGGTAGCTCCATTCTTCTATAATAATCATAAATATGATTTCTAATAGCAACCTTAGCAAAATCATCTAAAGCTGTGATTGGCTTCACATTGGCCCGCTTTTTGTTGGGTGTCGATAATTTATTTTCAGAATCCCATCTTGGCTAATTTTCTCACGTGTTATACGCGAAACAGTATTGCGGCCAGTATCAAGAGCTTCGGCAACTCGTTCTACAATTCGATTCAATGGTAACAACGATCCATTATTTTGTTGTTCTCTTTCAAAGTTGTCTTGGAGGCGAACAACAAGCTCCCTGGCCTGACTACCCAAAACAGTTTTTTTATACACTTAGGCATAATAATAACAACAACCTCGACAAATAAAACAACACACTCAACAAACTATAACAAATAACAATTTAACGAAAATGAAAACAAACAATTAAATAGAAATAAATATGTATCACATACAAGGCGCTAGCACTCGTACTGACACTATCGCACGGGTAAACGAAATGGCCGCCGAGCCGATGCGCAATAAAGCAAAAATGTTGTTGTCACGAAAAAAAAACTCATAAAGTAGTTGGCTATAGTGGCCTGTTTGGCGTTTTCCCAAGCTTCCGATATCATTAGATTTGTATATAGAACGCTAAGGATTTTTGTATTTAAGCCGTTTTTAATATTTTGAAGCATTTGTAGTACTTGAAGTTTTCTGTACTGTGATTTTAAAGATTTTATCCATGAGCTGTAAAACAGAGGTGACATTGGGCGCTAAAAACAGAAGTTGTATGCATTTTAGATTGGAGACTACAGGGTAAGCGGTGCAATTGTCTACTAGGAGAAGAATTTTGTTTTCTCCAGATTTGAATTCTACATCCCAAGTCCGCAGCCATATTTCAAAAATTAGCGATATCATCCAAGACCTAGTGTTGTTTTCATATGTTACAGGCAACGAGTGAATATTCTTAAAGCAATGCGGTTTTTTAGCTTTTCCTATCACTAAAAGATTACACGATCCAGTCATGTTCGCAGCAACCAATACTGTACGCAGCAACCAATCCTGTAATTCTTGTTTTATTCAACTTTCCACCTTTGCATTGCTCACCTTTGAATTTAAGTGTCTTGTCAGAGGTCAAATTATAAAACAATCCAGTTTCATCCGCCTTAAAGATTTCCTCTGGTTTGTATCTTGTATCCTTCGCACATCGCAGGCCACTTATGAGAAAGCCACTCTTCGGCCACACCTTCAGCAACGCCAGCCGCCTTACCGCAAACTTTTCCTGGCACAATATTATGACGAGCACGGGAACGTACCCAAGACGACGAGCACTCGAAATTTTCCTTCCCCATAAGACGAGCGAAGTCATTGGCTTTTTGTTGCAGGATCGGACCACTTAGTGGGACATTGTTTGCCCTCTGATGTTTAAACCAAGTTAATAAAAAAGCCTCTTCGATAACTTGTATGTTCAGATGTCCTTGATCGTTTAATTTTCAAAGAGTTGTTCTCGAAAATAGCTTTTATTTTATCTCTATTCTTCCAAATCGTTGATATCGTAGAATGTGAGACTCCACATTCCTTTGCAATTTCACTATTTGAGTCGCCATTTTGTAATCTCTATATAATATGTGATTTTTCTTCAATAGTAAACGTTTTCCTTTTTCTGTTTTGTGACATAGTAACGCGTCAACACACGAACTAAAACTTAAAATCAACCTGTCATTCACGCGGTCAACTATCGCACTGAATAAGATTCATGATCAAGTAGTTGAGATCGTATTAGCATTTTTCAATAAACTTCGCGGAACTGCAATTCTGTTAGATTGTTATTAAAACAACCCTTCGAACGTACGAGTATATTTGAAAACAAAAAGGAAAACATTTCCATATGGTCTTGATTTAATTTATAAGTAGGTAATTATTTCATAATTTATTCTTTATTATAGATGTCTGATACAACAAAATCAAGCTACGAATACAGACCAAGAAACCTATAAATCCAATTTTACGCTGACTAGAAATTAATTGTAAAAGAAAGATAAATTCCTCGTTCGTTTAATCCGTCAAATTTTTCTTCACTTTTATATAAATTTTTATATAAAAGATATTTTTCAGCAACGTCCATAAAATTTAAAGTCATGCTCATTTTGCGCCTTTAGTGGGTTTTTTTATTATCTGTGTGCATTCCGTTTCTATAATTTAGCAAATGAAATAAGTCATTTATCACTTTTAGAAAATTACACGTACTGTCGACACACCTAAATTCAAGAATATTGAGACTGATTGTACAAAAACCTAATGTTATGGAGATAACTCTAATGTAACTTTCATGACGATATTATGAACATTTGAATGTTTTACGTTTAAATTGTTAAAAAACAAAACCTGCGTCTTTGTTCAAATTCTAAATAACTTTATTTTATAGGCAAAATGTCACTGTCGTATAAAACAGACAGCCACAAATCAATTACGAACCAATTTCAAAGCATGGCAAGCATCCACTAATACTGAGATCGCTCAATTAGTTGCGGGATCTGTAAATGTTGGTTTTATGTTGTTATCAGACAAATCACATCTGAGTGATTTAGACATATTTTTGAAGATAATTTGAAGGACAAGCGTCAAATATATTTTAGATTACTTGCACGTCAGATTCTTTTAGAGAACCTTAACATTGACAGATTAAAATGGTTCACGCACATTGTTCTCCGCTAACGCCATTCACTAAAAAGTATCTGGTGAATTTTTTACAAATAAATATTTTTACAATGAAATATTATTTACTTTTAAAAAATAATTATTCTGCACAGGCCAAGTCGCAGGCACAGCTAGTACAATATATAAACAATAAATAACGAATCTTATTTTTGGCATATTTAGGAACTTTATAAATATAACAGCATTAATGCAAAGTTCTTTTAAAGATATTGGGCTTAACGTTGATAAAATATGTAACCGCGAATCTTGGTGTGAAAACTGTAAATCTACATGTGGTGGTAGGGCTCAAAAGCTCAGAAAATACCCTTTTAGGCACTTTAACACATGTATTTTGCCTTTGCCTATATTTTGGCTAGTAATTTAGCATCCCATCTACTTTTAAAAGACTTGAATACAGCCACGTCCAACGGTTGTAGGATATGAGATGTGTGAGGCGGTAATTTTAATATCGTTATATTGTTTAGAATAGCTAATTCAACTACATTGAGATCAACGTGACTGCCATGTCCGTCGTAAACTAGGAGGACTGGTCTTTCTTTTCCAAGGGCAAGGATAAGCACTTTTTCTATGTAATTATAAAATATTTGTGTATCCATCCATCCTCTTTGAGTCGCGGCATAAGACCGCTCAAAATCATATTTGCCCTCAGTTTCAGCTACCCATGAATCCCACACAAATTTCCCTTTAAATATAATTAAAGGACTTATTTTCTTGGCATTCGCACTAACAGCCGTTAAAACAGTGATATTTTCTCTGCCAGTACCATGTGTAGTTCGAAAAGATGGGGCCCCCTTCTTTCCAACTACTTTTGACTTTGAAGGGTCTGAACATACTGATGTTTCATCCAAGTTCCATATTAAATGTGGCCTTTGTTCCAAATTTAATTCCTTTAACGTTTACTCCAAATTGTGAAGTATTCATCTATAATAAAAGGATTAGTTTTGTTTTTCTTGAATGTTCTAGAGATTGAGCTTTCTTAAGGCAAAGCCTGTGTCGTTTACGGAAGTCTGTGAACCAATCTGGTCCTGGAATGTTATCTTTAAATGGGGTATATATTTCCACGAATACTATGAATATGGTTTCCAGAGCTCCTTGGGGTAGGAGGGTTCAAGGTCGGCAATGCGTTTGTGATACCTATGGTATTGCAGGCGTTCATGGGCTACGGTAGCCGCTTACTATCAGGCGGGCCGTATGTCTGTTTGCCACCTTTTAATATAAAAAAATAATAATGTCAGTTCCGTCCTTTTCACTTTCTCAACGGCTTAAGCCTCATCTTCATGAGTATAGGAGGTTGCACGTAAGTAACATATTTAACATATTTTAATAGGAGACTTGAAAAAAAAAATGTTTTTTTGGGGCACTTTATATATATACCTACATAAAAAAAGGTGTGTGTGCGATTCACACACGATAGAAGTGAGACTTCATTTTAAAAGACATTTTCAATCTTATTTAAACAGTGTGCAATATACATACACACCGACATTAACTCTCTCGCTCTGGCTCACACAAAGAGGAGAGACCGATAATGAGCGTTGCAAAAGAACATTGCAAAGAAGCTAGTACATGTTGTCGATGGTGGTCTCTCAGCTCGTTGTGCCGCATTAGCCTCAGTGAAGTAAACTCTTTGGCCATTTTCCAAATGCACTGCTAAATGTACAACTGTGGGATATCTTTCATGAATTTGAAATGACATGATCGCCACAGTGCTTCATTAGTACTGACGTATCTGCCCATTTGGAAGTTGCTGATTTCGTCATTCGCATTTTCCGACGCAATACCAAACACAGCCATGTCGCTGCCTTTTGTGACGTACTTGCACAAATATTTGATTGATTTGGCCGAATGACAACTCTCAACGTTTGCAAGTGTTTCGAAAATTCGTGATAGCACCGGGCAATATGGTACAATGAATTCATTTCCGATCTCAATCTCTTGATTTTGAACTTTAACTTTGATAGTTCGACCATTATCTTCTTTTAAACGCCGACGATAAACTGGATATCCATCGTTCCCTATGACTGTTTCAGCAACTAACGGTCCGGCAACTCAAGCCTAGGTCCGATCCATCGGCATGGAGCACTTGAGACAAGCAGCCGCTCGCGCGATACAAGTGACTCTACAATCACTAGCTTTCACAGCCATACATGACACTGCATTATACACACATGCACAACACACATAGGTACATAGGTTCTGTAAGGGACCTTTTTTTTCTTTTTTTGCCTAGTTAGAGTAGACAAAATTTTCAGACCACTAAATACACATACACATGTTCCTTCCCTCCTCCCAGGGGGCAGAAACGTGTATATATGTATAGTTAGTTTAGATCGAATTACGGATAGGGAATTAGATCGCGACTTAATTGCATACGCGCAACAGTCCGAGCCGCGGTTCGGCCACTTTGGCACCCTCTGATGTTGTTGCTTAGCTTTCGTGGCTGAGTGCCCTAAGCGCTCGCCCCCAAGCCCGGTAAAGCTGTAAAAGCCGTAAAGGCTCCAGGGCCCCTCAGGCTAAAAGTGTAGTCAGTTCGAAAAAAAAAAAAAAAACTAATATAATTTTAGTAAAGATCAAGCAGGATAGGTATACTAATATATTATATCTGTGTAATTTTGTTTACGATAAATATTAATTAGTGTCTATTTTATCTTTAGATAATGTCTCGTCATTCGGTGCTTACTTTAAAAAAAAAAAAAAAAAACTAACGGTCGAGGGTATCGTTTTGTGCACTTTCCATCAGCCATGCAAGGCGATAATGGATTTAATGCACCGCACGGTCCATGCACCATCTGTGTCGTCACAATGTCGTGTAGATGGGGATCAGTGACTGGATCAGGAATTTCAGCTGATATGATGTCATCCACTTCATTTGAATGTAATTTGTTCAGCAACCAAATTAGGATATGAGCATGCGGTAGTCCACTCTTCTGCCATTCCACCGAGTACATATAACAACGTGTGTCACCAAAAACTCGATACTTAGTAAGCACATCCATCATAACCTTGAGTTTTTGCTGAAATACTCTGTCGATTATCTCATGGCGATCTTGCGGTTTTTGGCCCGGTTCCAACTCACGTTCAATTTCCGTCCACTTCGGATTGCATTTGAACGTAATAAATAAATCCGGAGTTCCATAATTTCGCACGTACGTCATAGCGTCTTGAGCGTATTCGTGCATGTGGCGTGGGCTTCCGATATAAGCTGATGGGAGAATCGTCAGACGTCCAATATTCTGAACATCACCATCTGAATGAATAGTATCACGCAAGTGTATATAGTCCTCAGATCGTAGCTTTGCTTGATTGAATCGGATGAACGCTAAACGTTCGGTCTCGACTTTGACATACATGTCGACAGCGAATTGCTGGAATAGCCGACGGCACTTCAGAATGACATTCTTCTCATGTGTACGAGTCATCATACGCTACGCATAGTAATTCATTGCGCTTAGATTTTTATTCGTTGATATGCCTGAAAATGCAAAATTAAATGAATTGTTAATGGAAACCAATAATAGCAATAATTAGTGTGTGAATATTATACCTGTAATTGGATCGACCATCTTCAACGTGATGTCGTATCCGTCTTGCCCTTGCCAATAAATGATTGGATATTCTAACGCATCGTACAAACGATGTGTCTCGTTTACACGATGCATGATATTGCTTCTTCGCTGAACGACAATGTCTCGCGATTTAGTTGGATCCCCAACAATAATTGCAGCAACATCATTAACGGTGGGTGCATTGAATCTTTGCACATGTTCACCTGTTGGGGTACAATCAGCTCTTATGATAAATTTGTGCGTATCCGGTGGCATTCGTTCCAATGCTGTTTGAACATATTAACCACAGCATTATTAGCGTGAAAAAATGCTTGCCAGTTGCAAAGCAGTTGCAATAATTCGTCTCTTTAACTGTTGTGTTCCCTGTATATTGCTCCGCACATTCAGCTGATCCACCATCGACGAAATGAAATATATTTGCAGAAATTGATGCGGTTCATCTGGTGTTGGCACCATTGAACCATGCAAATGATATATTTGTCCTTGTATCTGTAATTGCAAACAATCATTTGTTGAAGAATACGGTGTAACCTCTGATCGTGTGATGGTGTAGTGTGTGGTGTATATGTAGTTGTTATGTGTTGCAATTCATTGTGTTGGTGTGAGTGATTGGTTATGTGTGTTGTATCTTTTACCTTGCAAGTCGGCATGAAGCCGCCTTCTCGAATGATATTAGCTCCAAAGGAAGTCATGCGAAAGCAGTTATTGTATTCAAGGATATGTTGAAGAAAATGGCTGGAATCGGGATCACTTCCATCGAACAATGGTTTCACTGGCTGTGGTGGTGTAAGTAATGGATCCAGTTTGACTTTTCCACTTGCGCAGCACAATGCAGCCGTTTCTCTTTTGAACTTTAACGCATTGCAATATCGGCATATAGTCGTCTTTGGTCCAATATCTAAATTTTCATCATCACTCTAGTTCGCAGTGGGATCATATTGGAATGCCAAGCGATTGTATGATGCCAATGATCTTCGTGTGCTCACGCGTTGTCTCAATCGGGCATTTTCTCTTATAATATTTTGTCTTTCTTCGCTTAAGTTCTGTGAATACACTTGTTGCTGGCTTGCATGTCTTGTGCGGCGGCCGATGTTCGCACGTCGTCCTCTAGGCATTTTGGACTATGGACAGAGTGGTGAATTTAACCTCAAATGCACGATCCACATAATTTACACAGTTCAACTTACCATCTTAAAGACAAATGCCTGCTGTTGAAATTGAATAAAAATTTGCACAATACACGTGATTGATTTGATGGTAAATGTTAGGAAACGAATAACTAATTTTTTTTACTTTTTTTCACAATTTCACAGTGAACACAATACCGGTTTGTCACATGAAATTAACTGAGCAGAGAAGAATGAGTAGCTATCAAACAATGTATCACGCACCGGCGCTATCTACTTAAAATATTGGTTTGTAGTACATGCTATGTATCAGATATGGCGCTGTATGTGAAAAAAGATTTTCCCGCTTTTCTGTTGAAAATTTTCCTGAATTTTCTTTGCTATAAAGCTCACGGAGCCCGAGACCTTTCCAACGAATGCAAAACCGTGGAAATCGGTTCGTGCGTTCTGGAGTTATAGCGTCAGGAAGGAAAACCCGACTTATTTTTATATAGTAGATTATTTATTAATAATTGTATTAATTAATATTGTGTCTTTTTTTCACTTTCACTGTAAATTTTACACGTGTTAGCAGTAATTCAAGGCAGTACCGATGTCTAACGTCTGTTAACTACGCTTCTAAAATGAGGACTGATCCCTTTTCTTTATTGTTAGGCCTGAAGAGGGAAGGGTGAATCTCAGGTACCTGAATGTTCGAGAACCTTCTGTGTGAACTATAAACTGTGTATAGTATCCATAGTTATTTCACATGCCACGTAGCTAGCTCACCGATAACTTTTCTACCCGACATATTATATGCGGGTACCCGGGTGGGTACCCAGTTATTGAACGAATGGTGAAAGTTTTGTCATTGACCGGACGAGTCAATTTCAGGGATGTATATATGTGGTAATTTATTTAAGCCGTTATAATTCAAATGTACTATTTCTGGAGATCGCTCTTGCAGGCTTCTATAGGAAAATTTACGCATTCGTCCTGATTTTCGGTTTTATCGGTTATAAGTTCTGTATTTTCATAATACTAATCATGTCCAATCATCTTTTGGGCGAGCTGTACGTATAGACACGTCACTTGTTGCCTTAAAATGAGGTGGATTTTGTGGTGGTATGCCAAATTTAAATTGTTGATTTGGCATATTAAAATTTGATCGGAACTGGGTATTATTAAATTGAGGTCTAAATCTTTGTTGGTTAGGAATACCTAATTTAAAATTGGTATCGCCTAAATTCGGTTTAAAGCCTTGTTGTGTCTGAAGATTTGGTATGTTTGGTCTGAATTGTACACCTTGATTTGGTATACCATATTTAAAATTATTATTATCAGGTCTAAAATTATTTTGAGTCTGGTAAGGAATTCCAAATTTAAAATGTTTTATTTAATGGTTGATCCGAATGAAATACACTGGTTGCAAACGCAGGTTGTAATTTAAAATTATTTGTAATATTAGGTGTGAAGGACTGCGGAGCTGGTTTCGTGTTAAATTTATTTTTATTTTTAGCGCTATATTGATATTGAAAGTTGACCTCCTCCATAACCACACTAAATGCGTTTTCCAGAACAGTACAATTTGTGAGCCGCACAATTCTAATTAAATCTTCTGTTAAATTATACAAAAATACATTTAGGCACATGTTATTGTAAATAATCATTTTGGCAGCTTTAACGCCTTCATCTGTAAGTAAATTGACCTTGGAGAAGAGTGTGCTGCGTGTTTGTTGGATTCGGTTACAAAAAACAACGTAACTTTCTCCTGGTTTAATTTTTAAATTTTCCAATTCAATGATCACACACTCTTCCGACCTAGGGTCACCAAAATGTTTAATAAAAACAGTTTTTAATTGGTCCCCTGTTGTGATATCTTCTCTTTCGCTTAATAAAGCTGCTGCCTTTCCACATAATCTACTCGTAATACAGTGAAGTACATACGTAGTCTCTATAGCATTATTTGGCCCATTAAAATTTCTTAAAAAATATCACATTTTTTAATGAATAAATTTAAGATATTCTGATCCCCATCGAACTTAGGAATCGATGCTAAAAGTTCTTTAGGTATTAACTGAACCGTAAGTTCACCACTTCGCTGCATTTTAAATATTTAATACTCACTTATTTAAAATAAAATTTCACAATATAATAACAGACTTCTTAAAAATAATAATTAATTATCAATAAATTAAAATAAGTTCACTCAATTCACAATAAAAAAATTATCAATCAAATAAAATATGTCACAATATAATTCATTAAAAAAAATATCAATTTATTTTTCTTATTTCTAAGCCGGGCAATTTGTGCGCAGAAGTCAAATAACTTTCGACTAATTTTGTTCGAAAATTACGGGAATGTCCAACAAAAACAACCACGGAAAATAGCAAGGACGAAACAAGGATTGTAAAAATGGTCACTTACAGTCTGCTCAATCCCATGCCTTGCCGTTAGAGCTGCTCTCGTTCTTGGACAGGATCCCTCGACAATAACATATTTATTTCGTTCGCAGATACTCAAACCTCGAGCGAGAACGATTTGTGAGACTCGAACACAGCTTTTTCAATGAGTGGCGCCAGTTAAGTGATGTGGTCGGCGTCGAGGGTTTTTAAAAATTACTCACAAATGATTCTTAAGAGATTTTTTTACAGAATGTATGATGGTTTAACAACGGTCTTATATATAATGTCGTAATCTGTAAACACCAGTTGTTTATAATTGAATGACAAAATATCAGGTGCTTATCTCTAAGTGTAGTCTAAACATCCTGAGTAATTTTACAATGATCAGCATTTTTACTTGTGTACCAATTTAATAAGTCGTAATTACAGAGGGTACAGCCTTATTAATAGTATAACTTATCGTAGTTAGTAAGCGAATTGTTATTATGAACATTCGACTTAAAACTTATATGAAATAAGGGCCAGTTTTAAATAGTGCCGTCAAAAGTTACAATCTCTATTGGCGGAATACGGGATTGCGAGGTAGTTAAAGATTTATCTTATTTAATTGTTGCGAATCTTATTTATTGCATAAAGAAATAATGCGTAAAACATAAGAACAATTGCAATAAGCAGCGCGTTATAATTATCTAATGTTGTGCTAAATTGACTTCTTATGTCGTCCAGAGTTTGAACACTACAAAGAAACGTTTCTTTGTTTTCTTCGCTGCTAAGTGCACATTGAGCTTTCGAATATATATCATCTATTCGATTTTGTAACGCATCTCGTATCGCTGTTATAATGATAAGCGGGTTGGCTTCCGATATGGACGTAAAAACCTCTTTTTAGGTGGCATTTTGAGAAAATATACCTACTGAATACTATAACTAAGCGAATAACAATATAAAAAAAATTAAATAATAAATCGAAACTAGTATTTGATACGTGATTAAATCTAAAGTTATTCAAGTAGCAAATAAGAAAGTTATTAGGTATTATAGCGCGAGAAATAATTCAAACTACCTTCGTAAACAATATAATGAATGCGTAATTTTTATAAACAATAAAAAGCGATTTGGAGTTTATAATGCATATATATACATTATATAAAAATGTGCAATTGTATACGTATTAAAGCGTTTGTTATATACAACAAAAAGAACCGTTTTTTTTTGTTACAACGCGGTGAGGTTGCTGGCGTGTGATACAACGTGAACTTTCAACAATTTAATTTATATATGTATATGGAAATAGTTGCTATCCGGGGAGAAGTGACCATAAAATGCGTTGGAGCGGTGGCAAGGAACCCTTAAAACGGTGTGGCTGGACACCGAGGGTGTGCGGATGCGGGTAAAATATGAAAATGCGGACTCACTGTTGTAACGGTGACTAATGGCGTAAAAGCCTTATTCTTGTACATAAACACTCTCGGCGAACTTCTTTAGGGGGGAGGTTGGGATAGGACATGGTCTGCGGGTAACATTTCACAAACCTAATAATTAACACGCGCCAACAAGACTCAACAGACATTTTTCTTGGTTCTCGACCACAATTTCTTTGATGTAATTAGTCATGCGACGTATTTATTATCCAATGTTTATTTGAAGTTAAGTGAACACTGGCGCCTGAATCGACGCACCAATAATTTTTCCGAATGTATCGTTTAGAAAAACAGCATTGAATGCGTTCGTTTGTTTACATTTGTCAATATTTCTTTCTTTTGTTGAATTTGTTTTCGTTGCGATTCGTGACGATAATGACCAATCTGTTTGCATTTGTAACACTTTATCGGTTTATCTTTTGGTTTTGACAGATTTGTTATTGTACTGGCCGTATATCAGAGCAATCTAGCTATTTCACTAATCTGTTCGTAGTATGCTAGAATAGAAGTTAATCACAACCAAGAGGATGCGACGACTGGAAAGACACATAGAATGGAGCAGTAGGGGGACTCACCAACATATCCTGGTTGTATCTGCCACGATCCGAGGGTGCACCCTGAACTTCCTTACACGTCTTGAACAGTCATAACACTTCTAGAGCACACAACAGATGTATTTTCCGATACTTTTATACAATTTATCACGAAATTATTCACAGCGCGTGTATCGCTGCAGTTCCGCGGCAGCCATTACAATGTTGTTCGTTTTGACGAACAATTACGCGGCAGGTTTGCACGCGTATTTCAAATCCAATGATTTCTCCAAGGAATAGGAAAAATTGGAAGGAAAAAAAGGATGTCGCAACAGATATTGACGTTTGTCTTTTCCAATCAGTGCTATCAACCTATTTTTTCTTATAACTCGCAAACGCTCTACTGGCGGCGCCACTATCTTCCTCCATGTCCAACAGTTTTGTTTTAATGGCGTCGGCCGTAATTGGAATGCCGGAATGTTCGAACGCCATAATCATTGGCGAATATTTTTCAGTTAATCTGTGGTGATTCTGTTTTGCAACTTTCAACCTAATAACGTAGTCTCAATTAACTTCACGATTAAGTATTAGTGGCCAATAAACATTTACGAAAGAAAGACGTGTTTCTCTAACCGATCCGCCGGCACAAGCCAAACTGAACCTTACGACCTGACCATATGGTCGACTTCGAGCCGCACAGAAGTTCAACATTGCATCGAGGACCGGCTACCGGGAGAACAAAAGAACTGCATTCCTCAGCGATAAGCGAGCGCCGAGTTGAAGCTTAGTGCAATTATAAAGACAATTTGGTATATTCGCGGCGACGCATAAATATTTACAAGTTTTAGTGTGAGGATTTCGACTGTTACGTGTGAAATATGGCCACGGAAACCGAACAAGCAATCAGTATATTGGAAAATACAGCCCTACTATTGAAAAAAACCCAGCAAAATTTATCAAAATGCCCCAAACAACGACTGGCTAAAGTGGGCTACTTACAAACCAGAATTAAAACAATTGAAGAATACTGGATGATCTTCAAAGAAGCCCATAAAAAAATATTGACCTGTACCACTCGTGAGGAGCGTGGATTGCTGCCATATTTTGAGAAGGAGGAATTTTTTGTACAAGAAGATTTGTATTTGTGTATGTTGGGAGATTTGAAAGACATGTTGGCGGCAGTCGAGTCAGACAAAAGTAAAAAATCGCCGCCAGAAGACCTGCAAAATAAGAAAGTTCACCTCCCGGCTATACATTTACCTCTATTTACGGGCGAGTACGAACTCTGGCCTAGTTTTAAAGATTTGTTTTCATCACTCGTCCACAATTGCACGTCACTAAGCGACGTCGAAAAACTCCACTACTTAAAAACCAGTGTGGCAGGTGAAGCAGCGACTTTATTGAAGCACATTCCAGTAACAAGCGCTAACTACATTCAAGCGTGGGAAACGCTAAACCATCGATATGGGAACAAGCGTCTAATAGTGAACGCATTGTTGAAGCGACTTTTTGCCCAGAAGAAATGTACCAGCCAAGCTGCAACCCAACTGAAATCTCTACTAGACATTACCAACGAAGTATTACAGAGTCTAGAAAATCTGGAGGTGTCGACGGATTCTTGGGATCCAGTAATCATATTTCTGGTTGCACAGAAGTTGGACCCAGAATCCCAGAAGGAGTGGGAACAAAATTCCTACTCAGAGAATTCCCAGGACTTGTCGACTTGGAGGGATCTGCGCAAGTTTTTGGAGGCAAAATTCAGAACATTGGAATTAGTCAACCCCCCCACTACTACGAAGCTTGCCAAGGAACGAGTCCTTCACGTTACAGCCACGGAAAGTCCAAAGCAAAGAAGATGCGCACACGTTATGCCATTGTAACGTATTCACCAAGATGTCACCAAACGAACGTAGAGAACATGTCAAAACAAACAAGCTCTGTTTCAACTGCCTCGGAGTTGGACATTCGGTGTTTAGGTGCCGTTTGCCAACATCATGCCGTATATGTAAGAGACGTCACCACACTCTTCTACACCTACCTAACTACGGGGAGGCATCGGCTTCTCATGTTGTAGCTAATCAACCGATGTCATCCAATCAGGCAAATGTAGAAGAAGGGGAAGTTCAAGCAATGGTTGCGTCACACTATCACGCAGGGCGGAAACAGACAATTTCACTATTAGCCACTGCAATAGTAATTTTAAAGAATGAACGTGGACACACTACTGCATTGAAGGCGCTGATAGACTCAGGATCTCAAGCATGTTTTATAAGTGAGAAAGCAACTCAGATCCTGAAACTACACAAGACAGCAGTAGATCTTATCGTGTCTGGACTTGAGTCCACGAAGGTTAGAGTCAGGCATGAAGTAAATGTAAATGTATTATCACGATGGAACAATTTCATTTTACCTATTAAAGCCTACGTGATGACGAAGCCCTTGACATCTAACATACATTCAGGCACAATAATAAGAAGAGATTGGCCGCACCTTGCTGGCATTCAACTGGCAGACGAAACATTTTCCGCTTCCTGCAACATCGATCTGCTGTTGGGTGTCAATGAGTATGTAAGCATTATGAAGAAGGGATTGATCAAAGGTCCACCAGGTACACCATGCGCACAAGATACATACCTGGGATGGATCCTTATGGGTGGAATTGACATCAAGGTCAGGAAGCATGAGCAATCCTTAACGGTCATGAAACAAGAAGTTGATATAGAAGATTTACTGAAAACAATATGGGAAGTTGATGAAGATACGAAAAGAAACCTAACACAAAGGGAACAGTTATGTGAAGATATATACACTAAGACACAGAAGCGAGATGAATATGGAAGATATGTTGTCAGATTACCATTCAACATTGAAGAACCTAAATCAACAGAAGGAAATACGAGAGAAATAGCAATGAAGAGACTGATGCAATTAGAAAGAAGGTTCAATCAAAATAAAGAATTAAAGCAAGAATACAAGAAGGTAATTGAAGACTACATAGATCTAAAACATATCGAAGAGATACCTACAGAAGAAATAAATAATAAATCAGTCTACTTACCTCACCACGCCGTGATCCGTAATGATAAAGAAACCATGAAGACTCGTGTCGTATTTGACGCCTCGTGCAAGGGCTCCAACGGTGTCTCTCTCAATGACGAACTGTTGACGGGTCCTGCACTGCAAGACGATCTGAGAAACCTGATAATGAGATGGAGAACTCACGCCTTTTGCTTTGTTGCTGATATCCAGAAAATGTACCGTATGATATGGGTTGACCGGGAAGACACAGATTATCAAAGAATTTTGTGGAGAAACGACCAATCTGAAGAAGTCAAAGACTACAAGTTGTTGACTGTTACATTTGGAACAGCTTCTGCTCCATATCTCGCCGTAAGAACCCTTATGAAATTGGCAGAAGATGAGGGCGACCGGTATCCTGAAGCTGCTAAGATATTGCGTGAAGAGTTTTACGTAGATGACGCAATGTCTGGAAGTGACAGTCTGCAACAAGCAATAAAGAATAGTCAAGATCTTAGAGCGCTTCTTCGTTTGGGTGTATTCGAATTAAAAAAATGGTCATCCAACAGTCGAGAATTCTTGGAAATAGTTGATCCTAGCGATAGATCGTCTAATGCTAATCTGGAATTGAAGATTGATGGAACAATAAAGGCACTTGGTGTACAATGGAATTTAGGAAAAGACAGATTCGAGTACAATTTAAACTTACCTTCAATCAATGAAGTGATCACGAAGCGAAGCATTCTGTCTGACATCCAAAAGTTGTTTGACCCACTCGGCTGGATTGCACCTAGCATCGTTCTGACAAAAATATTAATGCAAGAACTATGGCTTGAAAAGATATCCTGGGACGATGCATTGAATTCTAAAATAGCCAGCAAGTGGATCACATTGCGATCTGACCTTGAACATGTAAATGGAATCTACATAGAAAAATGGGTAGGTACGACGTGCGCCAACAGATAATCCATAGAACTCCATGGATTCAGCGATGCATCCATCCAAGCATATAGCGCTGTAGTATATAGCAGGGTGACATACTCAGACGGTACGAACAAAACGACGCTTATCGCAGCAAGAACAAGAGTGGCTCCGTTGAAAACAATATCCTTACCTCGTTTGGAGCTCTGCGGCGCGTTGATACTCTCAAGATTGCTTATGCAAGTTGGTCAAGCAATGAGAATACCTGCAACTCAAATTTATGCTTGGACAGATTCGTCCATTGTCCTGTCGTGGTTATTTGGAGATCCAAACAACTGGAAGGTGCTTGTGGCAAACAGAGTTGTTGAGATTACAACCAATGTATCCTGCAGTCAGTGGCATCACGTCCAAACTCAAGATAATCCAGCTGATGTTGGTTCCAGGGGGATGTTAGTAGAAAATCTGAAAAGGTGTGAATTATGGTGGCATGGGCCAGACTGGTTACAACAATCGAAGATACAGTTCACTAAACCAAACATTATGCAAACAGAGATTGAAAGGAAAAATAATAAAATACAAAATTTAAAAATAACTTTCAACAAAAATGAACAAGAGAAGAGACTATTTACACAATTTGAAGAATTTGATACACTATTAGAGCTACTTAGAACAATCACATACTGCCGAAGATTCCTGAAACAAAAAACATTAAAAGACAGAATAGACAGCAAAATCACAACTGAAGAACTACACGTATCGATGCAAACCTGTATAAAAAGAGCACAAGAAGAAGAATTTACAGAAGATATAGAATCGTTAAAAACAAAAAAGAGAGTTAAGAAAACAAGCAAACTAAAAGCACTAGATCCTTACCTTGACGAAGATGGTATCCTGAAGGTGGGCGGTCGGCTCAGGAACTCTGAACTGGCTAATGAATTGAAGCACCCAATCATTTTGGGTCATGCAAGTAGACTTACCTATTTAGTGGTCGCAGAAGCACATTTGACTACTCTGCATGGAGGAGTGCAATTGATGCTCACTTACCTGCGATCGAAATACTGGATACTCCGTGCGAAGTCCCTAGTAAAGCAGTGTATCCATCGATGCTTGATATGTGCTAGACATGGGGCTAGGGTAAAAACACAATTGATGGGAGACTTACCAAGTTTTCGAGTAAAACCAGCTCGGCCATTCCTTAACTCCGGTGTCGACTTTGCGGGACCAATTCAAATTCTAATAAAAAAGGGCAGAGGAGCCCAAACTGGCAAGGCGTACATAGCTATTTTTGTATGTATGTCCACGAAGGCGATCCACTTGGAGTTGGTTGGTGATTTGACTTCAGCTGCATTCATTGGTGCCTTTAAACGATTTTGCGTACGAAGAGGCAGATGTACAAACATGTGGAGTGATCACGGAAGAAACTTTGTTGGTGCTAACAAAGATCTGGTTGAAGCATGGAAGGAAGCTCGCCTACAATTTGATGGAGAAATTAGTGAATTACTTGCTAATGATGGAACACAATGGCACTTCATCCCGGTCTACTCCCCAAATTTTTGAAATTTATGGGAGGCCGGTGTGAAATCTATTAAGCACCATCTACGAAGAATTCTTAACACTAACCTTACCTATGAAGAGCTTACGACGGTTCTCTGTGGAATTGAAGCGTGCTTGAACTCGAGACCGCTGTGCCCGCAGGAAGACAGCATGTTGGAACCATTAACTCCGGGTCATTTTTTGATAACTGAAGCCCCTGTAACCGTGCCTGATGTGAACCTGAAAGATGCTAAAATAAGCAACCTGACACGTTGGCAATATACGCAAAAACTGCTGAACGACTTCTGGTCAAGATGGCAAAAAGAATACTTGACGCGGCTGCAACAAAGACCGAAATGGTTAAAACGCGAAGACGAATTCAAGATTGGAGACATTGTCCTCATAAAACAGGACAATTTGCCACCAGGAAAGTGGCTTATGGGACGAATAACCGACAAGCATCCTGGCCCTGACGGTCTTACCAGAGTCTATAGTGTAAAGAGTGGTGATCATATAACAAAGCGATGCGTAACCAAACTATGTGCGTTGCCCATCGAAATAGGTTAGTGCTATATAGTTGTTAACATTTATGATTTTACTATTGTTCTTTGTATAAATTCTTTCTGACCGCACCATACACCGATACCTTAATGATTGTTGATTTTACTTATTTTGAAAGGACTTCAGTAGTCCTTTGGTGGGCGGCTTATGGTGATTCTGTTTTGCAACTTTCAACCTAATAACGTAGTCTCAATTAACTTCACGATTAAGTATTAGTGGCCAATAAACATTTACGAAAGAAAGACGTGTTTCTCTAACCGATCCGCCGGCACAAGCCAAACTGAACCTTACGACCTGACCAATCTGGCTAAAAGAAGCGATCCAACACATTCGTTATTGGTTTTAAATCCAGTTCCACTTAATTTTTGACTCGATTTGATGCTTTGGGTTACACACGGTTCCGATATTTCGCGTGAACTTATAACGATAATAATATATGATTAAACTAGTATAGCCAAAAATACATACAAAATAACTGTTATTTACAACTGATATTTTCAATTTTCAATTCTGGTAATGCTGTTATTGGTATAATTTTGTATCGGAGATTTTTAGCATACGTGCGTTGATATGTCAGTTTCAGCTCGTTAATGAAAAGTAGGCAATTTTCCATAGTGGTAACTATATAGGTACCCTGAACTTGTTCCTTGATATTGTCGTGGTTACATCGTTTGGATAGTAATGTTAGTTTTCTTGCGAACACGATCCAGCTTTCCAAACTAATCCTTTGGACCTTGACATCTTCCACTTCAACAGCATACGGGGTGCAATGATTGTGGTTCACCTGAAACTCTAGAACCTGCTCCGCACATGTTGGCGCTCGCACGGGTATGACGTTCTCATCGGTACACAGGAACATGTCAGCATCAATTTTCTCGCATGGCTTTATAATAGACAGTATTTGGAATTTTTCGCCAAAAGGTAAGGGAATTCGGGGAACACTACAATCGTCTTGTTAATCGAACCTTTATAAATTGGTATGGAATATATTTTAATATAATCAAAAATGTCTTTATTAGTTAACGGTTCTTCTAACAGGTAAATAAATGTTATCTGGTTTCCCTTAACATAAGCGTTTACCTTAATTATTCTTTCAAATTTAATTAAATTAGCTTCGTTTACCTCATACATTAGGTTATGGCTTTGTTCTACTGGCTTTAAGAGATCTAATAGTTCAGTCGGTTTAACAATTGACTGATGTAATACTGAAACCTTTGTGAAAGCCAATACTGTTTCAATTTCGTTTAATATTATATAAGTAGTCCTAAAGGTACTCATAAAAGTATCGAATGCATTTATGACATATGTAAGATATAGACAATTATTTTCCTTATTATTCTGTGATTTTATAATTTCTTCTATTCTTTTTAACCTTTTGTCTAAAATTAACATATTTTCATTACCAGTTTCGGTATTATTCGTGAAGTTATCCAACATTTTAGTGACTACAGTTATCTTTTTATTTAATGCAATTTCTTTAGAAGCAATCATAGAGATTTCTTTATCATAACGAATCGCGTCTTGGTAATCTAAATTTCCCGAAATAGTTTTAATCAAAGATCCAAGAGGATTGATAAGGCCTCTTTTAATTCTACGTGAAGGAACCAGTTGTCGAAGTTTGGAGATTGTTATATTATTGGCATATTCTACCTGAGTTTTTATGCCTAAAAATTCATGGATAAATGGTTTATGTGATTCTACTACATTCATATATTCTTTAAATTTTTGATTATTAACATTTAAATCATTTTCAATAATATCTAAGTCGAATCTTTTTACTATAAGCCATTTATCTTCCTGTTTATAAGCTTGCCCTTCTTTAACCGGTAAAATCCCGGGGTTTCTTTCAATTTTTTGAAGTTGAAGGCCCAGGCTGAGGGGAAGAAGGGTCCTTATGACCACGCACCACCTGTGGAGGACGTTTAACGTTTTTTAATGCTACCTTTGTTTCTCTTTTACCTATTTCAACTGGAACTACATTTCTTTCTGCTTTCCCTTTTACTTTCGCCTTTTTATACCTACCTTTAGATCCTTGCTTTTTCTTGTGTTAACAGCTTTGATAAATACTACGTCACCGTCATTTATTTCTACATTCTCACCCAATCGTTTATCTCTAATATTTTCCTTTTTCCTAAGTATTTTATCAGATATAAGATTATAAAGACATTTAGTACGCTTAGCATGATCATTCATTAGTTGTTGCATGTAACTCTTCTCAAATTCACCATCAAACACATTGTTAGAATGTGTGTGACCAAATACAATCTTGAACGGAGTTAACTCAGTAGTTGAGTGTATAGTATTATTGTAAGCCATTATGGCGTAAGTCATAACCGATGCGGCACCTGTACATTTTTGGTCGTATTTAGCCAAGCGATATATTTCTATTAACGTTGAATGGAAACGTTCTACTATACCAGTCGAATTTGGGTTATGGGAGGTACAAATGTGTAGTTCAATTTTATACATTAATGTTAGTTCCCGCATGAGTTCGTTGTTGAATTCAGTACCTGGATCGCTGCTTATCTTTTTTGGTATTCCATACAAGCTAAAATATTTAATTAATGCGCGAACTACTTCCGCGGTAGATTTATTATTTATTTCTATTGCTTGAGCTAATTTGCTGAAAGCATCGACAATAGTTAAATACTGTCGACTTTCAATACTAAAGATGTCTATAAAAATTTCTTGGAAGGGGCCTTCCTGTGTTTGCGTTAATTGTAAGATGTGTTTCAAAGGTTTTCTATCATACTTCATCTTCTTGATACCTCACAGCTATTTATAACAGATGCCACTAATTCTTGCATATTATCCCAAATGTAACTTCTCTTGATCCTTACCATTGTTTCTTTTATTCCTCGGTGACACGTTTTTCCTTCGTGGTATTTCAGGATAACTGCTTTTTGCTCATTCTCATCCTCTACATACACGACTCTCTCGGTACATTCATAAAACTCAACCATTCCTTCTTTAAATAATTTAATAATTACGTCATTGAATTCCTTCCTATGTTTCTTATCTTCAAAATATATGAAGTATTAAATTTTTGCTTTAATGTGCTCTTTCAAAAATTTTATAATTAATTCCTCATTGTTTACTGATAAGAATACTTCGAGAACTTTTTGTTTATCACGTGACATGTCACGCACCTGTACACTATTTCTAAACCACGTAAAAATGAAAATTTGGTTAGGCTTGGTGTCACTTGCTTCGTTAAGAATAGGGATACCTTTATTCTCTAGTTCTACGGCTGAATGTATTGTTTCTGAGTTACTGGATAATGAGGGTATAGGATAAGTATGTCCTAATTTAGATATATCACTTAGCCTTGTTGTATCCGAGCTATCCGACAGTGATATGATGTCTTCACTACGATTTCACACTGCGAGTTTCGCTGCCCTATCCTCAATTTCCCTAAGATGTTCTTTTATTTTCTGCTGTTCATTTTCATCTATATTTACTTTCATAGATGCGTCGTCAGAGTCGCTCATAGCATTCACTTTTATTCTAGACAAAGCATCAGCATTCGTATTTTGCTTCCCGTTTTTGTAAATTATCTTGAAGACATATTCCTGTAAACGTAACCGCCAACGCGTTAGTTTACTATTTGGTTCTTTTAAGGAATATAACCAAGCTAATGGTCGATGGTCCGTGAAAATAGTAAATGTTTTACCATAAAGGTAGGGTCTAAAGTGTTTAACTGCCCATACTATAGCCAAGAGCTCCCGATCTATAGTGCTATACCGCGTTTCAGTATCGCTTAGGGTTCTGCTCGCGTAAGCAATGGGCATGTCACTACCGATTGTACCTTGGGATAACACGGCTCCTAAAGCTATAGAAGATGCATCAGTTGTCAGAACGTACGGTTTTGATGGGTCGGATTATTGAAGGAGGGGTGCGTTTGTCATCAATTCTTTACAACGTTCGATGCCTAATGTAATTTTGATCTAATACAATTTTGTGTCGTTTTTTTAAACAAGAAGTCAGAGGTTGTGTTACTTAGCAAAATCCTTAATAAAACGCCTATAATAACCTATCAAACCCAAAAAGCTTTTTATTTCCGTTACTGTTTGAGGTAATAGGTAGTATAATATACTGCCTTAATCTAAGCGTCATTAGGTTTCAACCCTTGATCTGTTGTTGTGAGCCCTAAATATAAAACTTCTTTACGTAGGAATTCTGACTTGTCTAATTGTACATTTAAATTTGTCGTTAGAACGAAAACAGCTCGTAAATCGTTAATATGCTTAACATCTATATATATATTATACATCGATCCTGCCGATTAGGGAGGAGCTGTGCAGACAGTGACGTCTACAATGCTTGTACACAAGCGGCCCCCCCTGACTACCTGAAACGTGGGCTTTTCTCCGACATTCCAGAAAAGAGCAGTAGGCCTCCCCTCGATGGTCGCAAGTGCGACTACCCCACCACAAACTCTTGGCATTTATATCGCCACCGATTACCAGGTTCTGCACTCCTAATTTGTTGCAGATTTCCTCGAGTCTTATAATGTATGGCTCTATAGGTTCGTTAGGCTCGAAGTAGACAGAGACTACCCCAAGCGACAGGTTACCTGCTTGCAGGATCGCGGCAGCGATGTTTTTGTCCATAATCTGAGGATTAACTGTCGCTCTGACCAGATCTCCATAGATTATTATCGCCGCCTTTACTGGTTCCATGACACTTGCAGTGCTTTGGATCACTCTCATGTTCGGTACTTACCGCAGCAGCCCTGTCGTTTCGGTGTACGGTTCTTGGACAAGGGCTACTGCAGCACCCCCTAGGGATCCCCAACACTGCAGCTCCGCCGTAGCCAGTTTGGATCGCTGCAGATTGGCTTGCACCATCGCTATCCGGGGTCGCTCTGTTACCCGCTCAGTGGCTTCCACGATGTTTTGTGCTAAGGTGCCCTTTTAACAATAGGCCACCCGTGATCTAGCTATGGAGTCCCACTTCTGGCGTTCTGGACAATTGTCGTCGAACGCCGTATGGTTGGTCTCCGCTTTTGGTCGCTTTGCCCTACAGCAGTTGATGCAGATAGGGTGCGCATCTTCCTACCGTCGCGAACACTCACCTCTGCGGTGTACCTTTGTGCAGTACATGCATGACTCCTCGGTGTCCGGGCACGACTTTCTACTGTGCCCGTAGCCGAGACAGCGAGTGCACTGTACCAAAGGCGTTTGGTCCTGAACTGGTCGGTATAGGATGCCTATATGCACCCTACCTGCGTCGACAAAACGCTGCCATAGTTTCGGCGCGACCTCAAGCACCGGGTGGCATTCCAATGGGTTTCGCCCTCTCTTTCTCTATCTTCGAGGTCACGAAACAGGTTTTGATTTTGCTACCTCAGGTTGGCCAGTACGTCCTTGTCGTCATATGACTGCAGGACGTTCCTGATCTCAACCAGAGGATTCCTGCTTTTTGGAGTTTCTACTGTCAGACCGGTGGAGGCCATCCTCAACTGCCCGGCCATTTTCTTCGCGTCTTCTTCGCCTCTACAGCGCAAGACGACCTTCTGGTTCTTTACCTTTCTGACAGTATCCACTCTGGCGCCCGTGACCTGAGTATTCGCCACCCTTTGAATAGTCTTTAGGACCCCATCGCTAATGTCGCGGGGGTTCACCGACGACACTATGAGCGTCGCCGAGGGTGGCGTGCGTTTTAATAACGCAGATATTTGAGCATACGTGCTCTTCACTATCTGAGGGCGCTTCCCCGAGGGAGCAACCGCTTCCTCGGTGCTCTTTAATTTTTGCGTGCTCGGAGGGATCATCTCGGGCTCCAGAGACTGCTGTAAAGGCTGATGCGCCATTACCAGGTACCCCATTTCGTGGACCTCGTGGATAACTGTGTCAATCTTTGACTTTACTGGTCCTAGGAGGTCCACAAGGGTTTCAGCCCCGGCGCAGGTGCTTTGCAGCCCTGGTTTTTCCGAGATAATGTTAACTTTTCCCGCACTTGTCCGACAGAGATCTTAATCTGTAGTCTGGACATGGAGGGTTTGAGGGAGGGGAGCGGGCACGATGATTTTGTCTCCGACGCGCTGAGGGAGTTTATCGAGATCTGTCTCTAGGCGTGTCAGAGTCTCTTGGATTCTAGCTGCTCCGCCTACTATTGTTTGGAGTTCTGCCGGATTCAGGTTACACGAGGTTCTATTTTCGGGGATAGGCCTCCTTCTCAACTCCTCTATCCCCTCACGTATCCCCCGAAGACTTTGAAGCGGTTCGGCCACCTAGTAATCCAGCCGTGACTGGAGTGAATTGAGCTCGCCGACCAAGCTTTCACAATATGCTTGGTCAGTGAGCTCACCGTTCGCTCGTGGCTCTCTACGAGGCTAGCTAATTGTTTCGCATGAGCGCGCTCCGCCCATGCCAGATCTCTGGCACCTTCGGCTCGTGCGCGCTCTGTGTTGGTCTTATGTCACCCCCGGGAGTCGACAAGCTCTAGGGTCGTCATGTAAAGACCCTGGAGGGAGTCAGCGATTATCGCCTTTAACTCCCTCTTGAGTTTACTGGAACTCTCGAGTGCTGCCTGTCCCTCCAGCAGAAATTGCGTGGCTCTCTTCTTCGCCATATCCATTGAGATACCCGCTCTGTCTTTATAGGAGGGAAGCATACTGACCCTACCTGGTTTTACGGTAGGCGACTCCCCTCCTGATGATACGTTCCCCCAATCTCCTTCCGATAGGTGTGGGCAGGCACTGCTTGGAGTCGGAGGTGCCATATCTACGGCCTGAATAATTAATGGTGCCACAGGTGACATCTCCTTTGGACCAGTCGTAGCTGGAAAGTCGTAGCTTGCTGGGCTCATTTTAGTTTCACCCGGATTTGCCTTGGTGGCTAATTTACTCGGAGGGCGTGCTTTGACTGGGGCAGTTTTGCCGAGGACTCCTTTTAAAAGGTGGTCCTCGGCATCATTGTTACGTCTCGCTGCTGTGCCCTCATGTCTCCTCAGCATCCGGGGCTGAGTCTCTGTATCACTTTTTGCCGCCTTAGTGGCTGCAAGCCTCTTTGCTGGTTCAGGCTTGGTGGACATGATGTGGTACTACTGTTACACTTAGATTCATTTAAAAAGAGTACAATTTACAAGTTTAGCGGACTATATGTACGACTGTCGGTTATAATATTAATGTATAGTCTTGAGTTTAGTAATTTTGTTATTTTGTGTTAATATAGATAGTGAAGAAGACTTTGTTAATTTTAATGTTAATTTTGAATTATTATTATTTATTTATTTTTAATATTGTTATTATTTTCTAAGTCAATTTTAATTTATATTAATTATGTTAGTTATTAATTTGTTATTGTTATTATATAGTCACTGTCACTGTCACAAAACATAAATTAAATATTTAAAAAATTTTAAAAATAAAATAACATATGATAAAATTAATTAATAGTAAAAGAAGCCCAGAGTTGTAACTCACAGATGTAGTGACGAATCCCGCTGCTCGAATTGTTTAATAATAATAATGTTCTAAACTGGCGGCGCGACTCGAGATGCAGTGACGATTCCTGTGGGAGCTCCAAGGAACCAGTCCTTGTCTTAAGTTTAACTCTGGTTTGGAGCTCACCAATGGCGTATCAATGCACCTCGTCAGTAGCGCGAACACCACAGATTGCGTAAACTAGTCCTTACACGATTTTATTTTGTTGAACTGGTAGAAATTTTTTCTGACCGTAAGTGTGCAGAAAAAATATTGAGGCCAGAATCTTCCTTGTAAAAAGGCGATTCACTTGACCCCAATCTCGGCTACTCTAGGTGAATTTTCGCCAAGTTGCTACCAGGGGGTAAGGAGGTCGACCGAGGGGTGAGGGGGAAATCAGGACTCAATGTTGAGGTGGTAAAGGAGAGGGGAGGGGGAAGGGAAATTTTTGAAAGGTAATGTGACGTCACCACCAGACACTTGTAATCAATCGGCCTATCTTCAGATAACAGGTGACTCGTTCGTGTTGTAATATCACTCCGTATAAACCTACGCAATGATAACACCGGTTATGATAACTGATAACATAAAATGATAACCGGTTTTGCTCGTAACTCCAAAGAAAGAGCACTTAAAGAAAACCAAAAAGCCATCAAAAAACCATCGGGAAGCCCTCGTCGGCACTGCAACTTTTCACACTATGCACGACGTTCCCGGGTCGCTTTTCACTTTTTGCTCCTTTTTTCGGTCGGGAGCACTTCAGAAACCGGTCTGGGCGCGGCCACGGACGGCGTGGGACTTAGGCAATTGGTTGCGGCACAATAATTGTTTTTAGATGTTGGCTGTAGCGCATTAAAAGTTGCTTGCGCACAATGATTGGTGGTGAGACCCCTTATCCACGTGATTGGCGATCAAGAAGCCACAACTGTAATATCGGCCCAAATAAACACGATTAGCTTTTACATATTCATCACGAGATCGACACTTTACAATAAACAGCGCTTTCGTGGTTTATGTTTTAATTGTTCTAGTGTCCCTAGTGATAACGATGACGTAGATGTAGCGGAGGGCTGTCCGCTAATTGTGAAATGCCGCGGATGCTTGGCGCCAGCAACGGGCTGCGGCGTCGACGTACTCTCGGTGGTGACCTCGATGACCTTTGGTTTCGCGGTAGGTACTGCGCGTAATGTGCAACATCTCGAACGTTTTGAAGTGGTCCCTGTGTAAACGTTTTCGCACGCGTCGATCCAGCAGACCATTCTCCTCGCCTTGACGATATTGAAACAACTCAGTATAAATTCGGTGCGGCGGCTTTCTATCTCCGCAGGTACTTTGTAAAAATTTCAAAGCTTCTGACCACGTAGTAATTTCTGTTCTTACTCCCTGCCACCAGACGGCGGCGTTATGTGTCAGTAGCATTGAGAGGCCTCGTAGTCCATTTGAATTGCATCGATGAATGCGTCCACAGATTCGTTGGCGTCACCGCCATAGCGAGCGGTGGATAGCGTAAAAGTGCCAGAGCCGACGCGGCAGGGCAGTGACGCGGGCGCAGACGACGAATAACCAGGATGACGATCCAAAACCGAATATAAAAGTCGCTCAAAGGCTTCATTCTAGAATCGCCACATAGCCGCCATCATGGCGGTTACTTGGTCGTTCGAATACGACACGTCGCCGGTGTTGTCGAAATTTTCATCATCTTGTTATTGTCGTCGAGAACGCAGTATAATTAACGGCACGACGTTCGAGCGCCAATTTAGCGTTGGTTTATTTGTACACACCGATAGCACGCGTACAAACAATCGGATTGAACGCACTCACAACAATTATATTTACTAACGTGACTAATACAACACTGTCTCAAGAACGACGGAACACGAGAGAATGCGGCGTCATTAGTAATGTAATAAAGTAAAGTAAGTAATGTAGTAAAGTAACTCATTACCGAGCGCCGCGAGGAGCCACGGTCGTCGCTGATTAGCTGCTCGGGACGATTATCCGATCTAGGATACGTTCAGAAACGCGTCGTGCTAACAACCCTTAATTTATTCACTATATCGCATTTCAGAGAAAGGGGCAACATTATTCATTTCTAATATTCCCGTCGTGTTACAACAAATTCCATGTCGCTTGTTGGTGTCTTTTGATCTTTACTTTTTCTTATATAAATATAAGTTTCCAACATTAAGGAGGTTGACTATTTCACTCCGTGACCGTGGCTTGTTTCGTGGGTAGATTTTTATTTAAAAAAGCGAATAAACGAAAAACATGTTTGGAGCGCACAGACATTGCTCTAGCCTTGTGTAATTTTTTGAAGGAAGCTAAAAAAATAAAGGACTTAGAAAATGTGATTTTTACAGTCGAAACGTAGCTTAATGCCAACCACACTTTATCGAAGGCCTGGATTGATGATACTGTTGCGTCTATCTCTAAAGTTACCTCTAAAGATGATTTAGGTTTTAAATGTGCGTCCATAGCTGGTTAGACCATACGAAATTACAGATTCAGCAAAAGCTGTATACAATTTCAAGATAATTCCATACGGCACATTGCGCTTTATAATGGAATGTAAATATAATGTTAATATATTAAGAAGCATAACTTTTGATTGACTATTTAACTTTTTAAAACTTAGCTCGGTAATTCCATCTTTGTAAAATTATCTCATGTGTAGCAAGCAGTCATAAAGATAAAATCGCGCACGCCCTCACGTCAGACATCTATTGCTGCCGGCGGCTGGCAACATACTAACTCATTGGTCGGTTTTGTTCCCCTCCCGCGACCCGCAAACATTATGGAAGGTCGCACAGTCGTGCTTACAGCGGTCCTGCTGTAGTAGTTCGATTTCAGGTGCATTAGACAAGACTGAAAAACGATGAGACGGTTTACTTTCAAGTACAAGCAAAAGTCGTCCCAGGTACTGGCTGGTGTACTCGTTACCATAAGGGGGTACACTAGTCAGTACCTAGTTTGATATTGGCCAATCGTCGTTCATAAGATCTGGATAAGGCAAAATGGAGGATATTGCTGAAGTTTCGTTGGTGCGTCTTTTAATAAGCGTGTAAATTATGAAAGAAACAAAACAATTATTTGTTTAGTTGATACGATGGTTCATACTGTAGTTGTTATTTACAAGTAGGACCTAATCAATAACAATAGGAATCTATATTTATGGACTATAAACTCGAAATCACAATGTACGTTGATTTAGTACCAGAAAAGAGACTCTCAAAACCTGGATCTAATTGGTGGAGTTGTATAAATTGTTTTCGAGACATTAATTACTGGAAAGGATATCAACGTCTACCGGGCCAGTTACTAACTACCCAAGACAAGAATAAACTCTGCTAAGTCGACTTTCGTGCAGGTACTGACTGGTGTATTCCAGTGCTCTAAGGGTTACACTAACCAGTACCTAGCGTGATTTTTGAGAAGCACGAACTAGTGATGGACTTCATCAAACAATGTCCCGTAATTATTGAGAATTTTGCCTTCGTTTAGATCTCCAAATTTCTTATCAGTTACTTCATCTCTGTCTGCAGTTCGATTGAATGTATCGGATTGTTGCATCGATGTAATATCGATGTATCAAAAAATACATCGATGTTTTCTATACATCGATTGTTTTTCTATAAGTTAAATATGTATGTGGTTTAGAAATAAAAAGCAAGCATCTATTAAAATAATGTTATTACCTTTACATTTATTTATAATATACATAACAATATTTTTTATCTATACTTTGTAAAAACAAAATTTTACCCAATTTTTTACCCTTCAATCTATTCCTTTATTGAGTCATTACCTGCGCCGCTTGCGAAAACAGTCTCTCTGATGGCACTGATGTGCCCTCCATTGTTAGATATTTAAAGGCAATTTTATGTAATATTGGAAACTGTATTTTGTAATCTTTCCAAATTTCTAGAGGATTGTTGTTAAGTCTTCCAACAGGACTTGTCAGATAAACTGAAAGTTCATCCGACAAGCTATCTTCAGATTTATTACTCTTCGAATTGCGATGTACCAGTTTGTAATGATCACTCCATAATGAAAATGTCTCTTCACTTTTATCAGACTTATCCGAGTCTGACTCGATTTCTTCAATTTGACGCAAATGAATCTTCATTAAATCTTTGATTTTCGATACAGCATTGCTACAAGCTATTGCATCGTTAAAGTGTTTTTTTTTTAAAACGTGGGTCTAAAATGTTTGGTATAGCAAGAGGAGTTACATGTTCAATGGAACCCATTATTTTCGTAATTTCTTGCAGAGCCAGTTTTTGCACTTCTCGTGCCACAGGTTGTCCTGCGACACCTGCTGAAGTAATTTTGGAAAATATGCAGCGGACTAAAGGCATAATTTTGCTGATTGTGCAATATTTATCAGCAGAAATTTATTTTGTGGCTACCTCCAAAGGCCGCAATATCAGGAGGACGGATGAGGCAATGGATATTTCTGAACTGCTGAGCATTGGGGGTGCGGTGGCTTGTTAAACAATATCATTTATGACACTCCGCAGTTCTAAAAATCTTTGTACCATGTAGTAAGTACTATTCCAGCGCGTCAGTACGCTTTGTATAAGTCTAGTCTCAGTAGAAGTAGCTTTGCGCAATTCGTCACTAGCAACGCAACTTTGTTTGAACCAGGTCACAATTGCTTTAATTTTAGTAACAATTTTTTTCCACTCAGTACATGCCATTGTGCCCTCAGCCACCAAATTTAACATATGAGCCAAACATGGAATGTGTTTCTTCTTACCAAACGTCAATTCTACAGCTATCACCATATTGGCAGCATTATCGGTTACAACAGCCGTCACATTATCTTTTTTAATACCCCATTCCGCACAAGTTTTTAAAAGCATTTCAGAAATATATTGTGACATATGTCTTTCATCGAGTTCGTACACGCCGAGAGTAACTGAAATGAGTTCAATTTCTATTCCAAAATGAACACTTACGCCTATAAAACTTTCATATTTAATGTATCAGACCAAATATCTGTCGTCAAGGTTAAGTCTTCTATCGAAGACAATTTCTTTTTAAAAGTTTCTGAAACAACCTCATATTTATTATCTAACCATCGTCTTAGACTTGTTTTACTTGGTATTTTATATTGAGGAGCAACTGCTTTCATAAGATTTTTGAAACCTTCATTCTCTACTATTGAGAAAGGCTGGTGATCTTTACAAATCATATATAACAAACTATTGTTAAGTTTTCTTGTTTTCCTGCCGGATTCTGAATAAGAGGAGATTTCTTGAAAACTGGTCTTGATAGATTTTTGACGTTTTATAGGGATTACTTCCGAGTCCGAATCTAAAGCATTATCCAACGGTTTTGACGTACTTTGAGAACTACACGTCGAAGGAATAACGGTTTCGGAATCAGATTGAACTGATTTAAGTTTATCAACAATACCAATGCAAAGTGTCTCATTGGAACTTGAAGCAGAACTCTAGGCTCTAGAACTGATTGCGTGATACTTTCTTTCTCCGATGGTAGTCCTTTGAAACGGAACAATTTCAATGTAAGCTGCCTTGTGGACATTACGAATATGCCCAAATAAGTTTGTTGTATTTCCAGTACACTTGATAACTTTTGACATAACTTACATTTAGATTTATTATCATCAATTCTGTCGTAAAACTTCCAGACTAAACTTTTCTTTTTAGGCGCCATTATATTCTGAAATAGATGAAAAAGGAATGTATTTTCAATTAAAAAAAATATCGATAACGTGATATCGATAACATGGAATCACTAGTAATACGATTCGTTATTAACTTCGGTTTATCTAATAAAAATGTATCGATTACCGTAAGTATCATTTGTATGATAAATAATTACTCCCTTTAAAGTAAATAATTGGACATTTTAAATGGTACGACATTTTAAGCACGAAATACAATTAAAGTATTAGTTACGGAATTTTTGTTTAATTTACTATCATGCTTTTACGGAAATCTCGAAAATTGTTACTTATATATTATTTAGATGCACGCACTTACCTTTGTTTACTTGTCCAACGTGTTCACAAACTGATTATGATATTAATATTACATATAACGTGTTGTTCAGTTTAACACTTCGACTTATAAATATTATTGCTAACACGAGTTAGGTAGCGGGTGTGGACGAAAGGGTTTTTAAAAAGACAAGTAGACACTTCGGAGAACAGTTACAGACTGACTTTATTTAATAATGATACACTTTTATATTAATCGTATATTTTCCTTATTCCTAAAAATACAATTGGAATGAAACATAATCCTTGACAAACACATTATTCTATAGTTACAATGGGTCTTAACCTTATACTACTAGCACTGATTACGGTGAAGCAACTATAAAGGAGCTTCATTATCTTATTTTGTCGTATGGCGGTTGTTATTATACCGACATAACTCATGACACAGTAAATTTTAAAATGAATTCTGAAGCTGAGTAGGTAATTAATTAATACAAAAATTAAAATAATATGATTTTTGAAGCCAGAGATTGCAACTAACTGTAAGTTAGAGAGGAGAGACGGCGGGTCAATTCAGTCGGCCATTAGCATTTATATTTTTTATGAGTTGGTTGCACTGACCTCTATAATATTGGTTGCTTTTTCAACTAGTGATACCACTTTTTGACGAAACACCTTGCGAGTGCTAATTAATGTAATTGCAAAAGACAAAAAAAAGTTATTAACCGTAGAGAAAGAGAGAGAGGGGTAGGTTTGATTGATTGTCTTTTCGATGCATCGAAAAAAAAACATCGATGTATACTCGATGTTTAAAACTTAACAATATATCGGTTTGATTCGATGCATCGTAACTGACTATACGTCGAGTATTTTTAAAACATCGATGTATATCGTCCACTCCTAGCACGAACTTGAAGAGAAGATTTTACTTTATTTTAATAATATACTTGTTCGAAGTTACACAACCGAACCGCTCTTTAGGTATAATTTGTGCACTGCGTGCACTTTAGCATTTTATTGTTAAAGTTATATATTTGTAATATTCAGTTCGCGATCAACCACAAGCGACTCAATACCACAGCCGCTACCATTAGCGGCTGATTATTAATTATTAACCATTAATATAATAAACCATTTTACCATAAACCATAACCAGCTTTTTCTACATGGTCCTTCGAGCAGCAAAGGACTTCGGTTCGCGAGTGACTGTACCATAAAGTTATTCGTAAAATCGGGGACCTTGAAACCAGTGACAAAAGTGAGCGTGCAGTCAGATAACGGTGTTTCAAAATCAAGTACCATCAATTACCAGGTGGGATCTTTCCATTATATTTATTTATTATAAGATATTATAAAATTATTTGTCTTTCAACATGGAAGATTATTTTAAAAACCAAAACCAAGGACATCACTTATCCAGTGAAAAAACCAAACTGGATGAAATGATAAACATACAAACAATAAACTTTAGAGCCTTTATGCGAACGGTGGGTGGCATAGAGATTGAAGACATGCAAAGCAAGTGGGAATTTGAAGATGCCTTGAGGGATTTACAAGGTCGTTGGTCCACAATCGATAGGCTCCACTGGGAAATAGAGAATGAGAGTGGCGAAGAAGACGTGCATTATCAGGCACAATTTAATAAATATGAAAAAATGTTTAAAGAGTGAAGAAAACCTTGAATACCAAAATGTGGACAATGGCGCATCGGGACAAAACCACGCCTCAAATGGACATTCCAAACTTCAATGGCAATTATCACCAATGGACATCGTTTAAAGATTTATTCACGGAAACCATTCATAAAAATCCGTCTCTCTCAAGTGCACAGAAAATGCAGTTCTTAAAAAGTAAAGTCGCGGGCGAAGCCGAGCGACTTATTCAACATCTTCAAATAAGTTCTGACAATTATGAAGTATGTTGGGAATTATTAAACCATCGCTTCGGTAACATGAGGCTTATGTTCTCGTCTCATGTTAACATGTTAATCAGTATCCCCAACATGCAGCAACAGTCGATGAGTATGATTAAGAAACTTCATGATATCACCAAAGAAACTCTTCATGGTATAAAAAATATAGGAGTGGATATAACCACCTGGGATCCACTTTTAGTGCATTTATTATCGCAAAAACTAGATTACGAAACATTTTCAGAATATATTTAATCATTAAGAAAACCGAGAGAGTTACCAGTTCTCCAAGAATTCCTGGACTTTTTGGAAAGTAAATTTACCACATTAGAAGCTTCTAACCGTAAGCAAGAAGCTACCTATCCAAAATATAACACAAAACCAATGGCATCGCATCAAATTTTTAACTCGTCTCCGAATCATTCACAAGGTCATTCAAACCAATTTCAAAAATACAATAATTATAAAAAACCAACTAATGTTGAAAACATTACGAAATCCGTATATATACCTAAATCATCGACCTGCGCATTGTGTAATTATAACCACGGATTATGGCAATACAGCAAATTCCATAACATGACGCCAGAACAGAAATTGAAAACGGTTAACAACATGAAATATTGTGTAAACTGCTTAATCAACCATTTTAATAAACCTTGCTTTTCAACAAAACAATGTCGCAATTGTCTTGGAAATCATAATACATTATTACACGAAGCTTTTAAACCAAAACCATCTACGTCATCTAAATCGAATAATAATACTACGCTTCGCACCCGAACCAGAGTGAAAACGCCGACCACTACTCATGTATCTTCGAATGGAGTATCGGAGATACTACTCTCTACAGCATTAGTGAAAGTTATGGGTAAAGATGGAACGCTTCACACAATGAGAGCATTAATTGATCAAGGCTCTCAAATTTCATTAATTACTGAAAATGCCGCACAAATGCTAGGATTACGGAGAAGTCAGTGTAAAGGAAAGATTTTCGGGGTAGGAGAAAAAGAAAATAATTGTAAAGGTTTAATGAACATAGAAATACAATCAATGCACAATGAGTTCTCGTTAAGTGCAAATGTACTCATTATGAACCATTTAATTAAGAATTTGCCAAACACTACATTTACCAAACCATCGTGGTTACATATTCAGAACATAAATTTAGCAGATCCAGAATTTTATTATAGCCGATGCGTAGACCTACTATTAGGAGCAGATGTTTATAGCAAAATAATCTTAGGAGGTATTTTGAAAGGAGAGAATGATGACCAACCTATAGCCCAACAAACGCAGTTAGGATGGTTGCTCTGTGGAGCGGTAAGCAATATGTATAATTGTAATGTAGTTTTACATAATACAGAAGATCTGAGAAGATTTTGGGAGTGTGAAGATATCAACCAGCAGAGTGAAATGACATCTGATGAACAAGAATGTTTACAGAATTTTTTGATGACCACAAAACGCTTACAAGATGGAAAATATGAAGTCCGACTACCATTTAAACCAGAACTAAAGGAAAAGCTAGATACGACCAGATCACTAGCGCTAGTTCAATTTTGTAGTTTAGAGAAGAAATTAGAGAAAAACATAAATCTCAAAACAGAATACCATAAATTTATTAATGAATATTATAATTTAAATCATATGAAACCATGCTATACAGAAACGACACTCGGTTGCTTTTTACCTCACCACGCGGTAACCCGAGCTGAATCAACAACCACTAAGGTACGTGTAGTATTCAATGCTTCTGCAAAATCAGCTTCCGGATTAAGCTTGAACGATACTATGTACAAAGGTCCCAATTTACAACAGGATCTTCTAGAATTAATTTTAAAATGGAGACAATACCAATTTGTTTACACTGCAGATATAGAAAAAATGTATAGGCAGATTAAAATACACGAAGAAGACCAAATTTATCAGAAAATATTATGGAGGGACAACCCTAACCAGCCGATTAAAGCATACCAGCTGACCACTGTTACCTACGGTACAAAATCAGCACCATTCTTAGCTATGATGTGTTTAAAACAGTTAGCAAACGATGAAAATAATAATTTTCCTAGTGCAGCAAAAGCACTAAACGAAAATTTCTATATGGATGATTTTTGTGGTGGACATCATTCCATTTCTGAAGCAAACAAGTTAAAAGCAGATTTAATTGAAATATTGAGGAAAGGTGGATTTAATCTTAGAAAATGGACTACTAATGAACCAAAATTAATAGACGATTTAGATATTGACCAGTGTAATAAACACGTATACGAATTTAAACGATTAGATTCAACCAAAACCTTGGGCCTTGGCTGGAATCCACAAAAGGATTTATTTATATTTAAACCAAAATTAGAACCACAACAACAACCACAACCAACCAAGAGATCGCTCTTATCAGATATATCAAAATTATTTGATCCGTTAGGGTGGTTAACCCCTTTGAGTACCACCATGAAAATTCTTTCTCAAAATGTTTGGTTATCCACATTAGATTGGGATGACGTACTTCCCGATCATATTACCCAGCAGTGGACGACTTTGAGACAAGATTTGAATGAAATAAATACTATTGAAATAAAACGATGGCTTGGAATGAGCGAACACAACGAAAAAGTCGAGTTTCACGGATTTTGTGATGCTTCGACAAAAGCTTACGCTGGTGTTATCTATTGTAAAATTATAAAAGATAAACAAACAACCATAACACTTGTAGCGGCTAAAGCCCGATTAGCCCCCTTAAATAAAAACGTATCGATCCCCAGATTAGAATTGATGGAAGCTTTTAACAAAACTGATGCTAAAAATAACCAATTGTCTATCAGACTACAATGCAGAAAAGTTTTGTTGGAGTGACTCTACAGCCGTGTTGGGTTGGATAAAGGGAGATCCAGCAAGATGGAAATCATTTGTAGCAAACAGAGTCAAATTTATTACCCAAATAATACCGTGGTATAAGTGGGGTTACATAAAAACCAATGAGAATCCCGCGGACTGTGCTAGTCGTGGATTATCGATCAAGCAATTAAAAAATAATGAATTATGGTAGGGTCCATCATGGCTCTCGTCATATTCGAAGACAAAAAATAAAAATGAAATTTACGAAACAAAATTAGAACTCAAATCATCAGTATTAAAATCCAACACCGTTACCATTGAAAACAAAGAGGATATCATATATGCATTATTAAATAAATTCAGTTCAATCAACAAAATAACTCGTATTTTAGCATGGATACTACGTTTACACAATTCTAAGAAAAATCGTCCGGCATACCTAACGTTATACGAGCTGCGACGCGCAAAATTGCTGATCATTAAATATGTGCAAGTATCAGAATTCGCTAATGATATTCAGTATTTACAAAATCATGACAACCTACATTGTAAAAGTAAAATTTTAAATTTAAATCCTTTTATGGATCAAGATGGAATACTACGAGTAGGAGGTAGGTTGAGAAATGCAAATATCAGCTTACAAATGAAACATCCGATCATAATACCGCATAACCATAGATTAACGACTTTATTGATTCAAGAAGCACATAAACTAACTTTTCATGGAGGGTCAAACATTACATTAGCGAACCTAAGGCAGAGATACTGGATTATCAAAGCATACAGTGCAACCAAGAAGTTTATCAGACAGTGTATTATATGTAGAAAACATGATCCCATCAAACAATACCAACTGATGGGTGATTTACCAGCTTCACGAGTCAATCCGGAATGTGCCTTCTACCACTGTGGAGTTGATTTCACGGGATTCGTAGAAGTAAAAGCTAGTAAGGGATGTGGAATTAAAACCACAAAGGGATATATAGCGGTTTTCATATGTATGGTAACCAAAGCTGTCCATTTAGAACTAGTCTCCGACCTAAGCAGTTCAGGATTTTTGGCGGCGCTAACCAGAATGTCAGCGAGACGAATAGCCCCACGTCACATTTATAGTGATAATGGAACAAATTTTGTGGGAGCTAACAGAATGTTACAAGAAGAGTATAACCGGCTTCAACAAATATTCAACACAAGTTTTTTAACAGAAGTAACGGAAATGGGAATTATGTGGCATTTTAATGCCCCCGCTTGACCAAGTGCAGGAGGACTTTGAGAGAGGGCTGTGCGTAGTCTGAAATACCATTTGAAAAGAGTTATAGGCCATCAAAAATTGACGTACGAAGAGTATTCTACTCTTTTAACCAAATTAGAAGCCTGCCTGAACTCTCGACCTCTGTGTGCATTATCGGAAGATCCAGAAAACCTCGATTTTCTTACACCAGCTCATTTCTTAACGGGAAGACCAGGATTGACCATTATTGATACAGAACATGATGCTCGGACCAGATGGCATCTAACAACCAAATTATTTCATGATCTATGGAAACGATGGAAAACTGAATATTTAACACAATTATCTGCACGTAAAAAGTGGATGAATTTGCAGAAAAATATCAAAGTTGATGACTTGGTAGTCATTCACGATGATAATTTACCAGCAGGAAAATGGGCCATGGGCCGCGTGATAGACACGCACCCTGGCGATGATGGTTTAATTAGAATTGTTACGTTAAAAACTAAAAATGGCCTATTAAAACGACCTATTATTAAACTGTCAGTTTTACCACTTAACCAATCTAACCAAAATTCCATACAGGAAGAAAGCAACCAATTGGAAAATATTCCAGGAGAGAAGATAAAGAGACCAAAGAAACCAACATTCACGACCATAGTTGCAGCATTGTTATTTTTTATGACTCTGCTTATACCATCAAATGGATTACATAACATACATCAACTTCCGAGTAATCAGACACTATATTTTGATCCTATATCTAGTATTCAACTGATTAGAGATAAATGGACTCTAATAATGTACTATAATATGGAGCCATATTGGACAGGAATAGACGCATATAACAAGATAACCAATTATTTAGAAAAAGTTTGTAACATGATTGGACAACAATCTCATTGTAACATAATTCTCACTCAACAACGTCATGACTATCAGGAATTTAAATACTACAATGAACTTTTGCTAACACAGCACTTTAACGTTCACACCAGACGTCGGCGGCGCCGTGGTCTTATCAACGGTGTTGGTTACGTTGCTAATGAGCTATTCGGAGTATTGGACTCCCGTTTCGCAGAAAAATATATGAAAGACATAGAAGCCCTTAAGCAAAATCAAAATCATTTATCTTATCTTTTAAAAAACCAAACTACAGTGATCGCATCTGAGTTTCATTTAATGAAAAGGATGGAGGTAACCATTGACAAACAACACAAATTTATAAATAGTCAATTAAATAATTGGGAAAGAAGAACCAACGAATTAAAAGAAAATATCCAAAACATGTCGTACAATCAAGATTTCACATTATGTGCGATGGCCGGAAACAGTTTGTTACTAAGTTTAAAAAGGCTTCAAGATACGCTCCTAGATATGATAACAGACATATACAACGGTCAAATTAGCATTCATTTATTAACACCAACTCAGCTTAAAGCAGAGCTTCTAACCATACGAGGGCACATGTTGCATGATCTCATGTTACCTGTTAATGACATCAACACAGATCTGCAGTATATTTATAAATTACTGAGAGTAAAGGCAAGAGTATCTGAAAATTACATTATATTTGAAATAACTTTACCTCTTGTCTACAGAGAAAGTTTCAGCTTTATCAAATATTGCCTATTCCACACCAGAACAATGAGAGTATAATCACCATAGTACCAGTTTCTGATTATGTAGCAGTAAATTTTAAGAAAGAATCGTACTTTGTTGTGACAATAAATGAACTGAATACATGTTTATATCACGGATCATCTTACATGTGTCAGTTTCTCAAACCAATCCACGACCTTAAAGATGATAAAAGTTTTTGCAATACAAACACACAAAAACATGAATGCAAAGTATATAGTTCAATGTGTACCAACAGATGGGTTGAACTGCATATGACATCACAGTATTTATATTACTGTTGTGATGTTTATTCGATAAAAATCATATGTGATGATCAGGTTACTAAACATCAATTGAGTAATGCAGGAATTATTACCATAGCTCAGAACTGCATAATAAAAGGAAAAGACTTTATCCTTCACTCATTACAACGTCATTTCAATCAGATAAATTCTACAAACGAGCTTTATATACCAATAATTGATCAAATAAATCATATAATAAATTTAAAATTGCCTGTTAATGACACACCACTATTATATAATCATGAATTGAATTCATCTTTTACCAAACTAAGCCGTCGAATCGAAACACTGAAATCTATGAGCGATGAAATTGATGATATATCACCACACGATATACATCATTACGCCGTCAGCTACATCTTACTCGCAGTCTCCTTGAGCCTACTGGTTGCATACCTGTGGAAGAAAGGACGATGCCGTTTTTGTTCTCGGACTGCTGTTCGTGGCGGAGGCAACTCCCGACAAGAGTCGGTGCACCCAGCACCACCGGCGAGCTCTACCAGTGATATACCGATGGGTAGTGTGCAATCGCGAAAGCAGAGTACGGCTGACCCGAGTCAGACGAGTGCTAGTGCAGTGAATGTGCGTAACCAAATTCTGGCCAAACGTTGGCCCAGTGTAAGGCGCGGGCGAAACAATTGCCACGGTAACCAAGCTACTATGCCTGGTGCTATAGATAATAATGTGGACAATCCTACTTTTATTTTAGAAGATTCTTTAGTTTAGTTTATATCATTTAAAGTTTTTAAGATATATTTTTTAAACCATTTCAGTTTACCATTTACAATTTGTTATTTTTTACTATAAATGTTATTACCATTTTTATGTTACGAATTGTAGCTTAACATTAATCTTTTTATATAATTTTATTGCACCATTTAATTTAAACAATTTTATTGTACCAGTTTATAATCATAATGCTTTTAGTATTGCTTATTAAGATTATTAAGTTCTTCTTAGATGACTACTTCATCTCTCTTTCATCTTACGCCTGGGAGTATGTTCGAAGTTACACAACCGAACCGCTCTTTAGGTATAATTTGTGCACTGCGTGCACTTTAGCATTTTATTGTTAAAGTTATATATTTGTAATATTCAGTTCGCGATCAACCACAAGCGACTCAATACCACAGCCGCTACCATTAGCGGCTGATTATTAATTATTAACCATTAATATAATAAACCATTTTACCATAAACCATATCCACCTTTTTCTACAATACTAGTATTATTAATTTTAACGGTCTTAAAAACTGTGTATTATTTATTATCATTTAATTATAATATTACTATTTATATAACACTGTGTTAAAAATTGCGCGTGCAGCACTGTAAAACTTCTTAAAAAGGGTAACGGATAGACTGAACGTTATATCTTTCTTCTCTCTCGTGTAATATACTTTATATTTGTCACTCGGAATAGTATAGTCTCTTCAAAAACATTGTTTAAAAATTTAAACGGTTTTTGTATAATTACAGTTGCTAAAACATTAATGTTTGTTGGTGTGGTTTTGAAATTCGCCTGATTTTTGGTCAATGTGTTTGTCATCTTTATTATCATTGGAAAATAAGTACTTGTCAGAATTTGTAGACAAGACAAAATCAATAGACAAGACATCAAATGCAACGCTTTTAGCGTATTCGATGTACGTATGATCTGTTTCTGATGAATTTCTAGAATTTTTTTTAGGTTATTTTTCGTGTTTTAATTTTTATTTATCAATATCATATTTAATCTACAAATTAATCAATTTATCAATATTTAATCTACAAATTAAGCCAAAAAATAACAATTAATGTTAACAAAGATTAACTACCTACCTAAAAATACTACTACCTAAAAATTACCTAATAAATGCCCTCGCTTATTATACACGTATATTGTGAGCAAGTGTGTGTAGTGCTTGCTATGTGAGTAATTGTGATATGACAATGATGTCTTGTGTGTCTGTGAATCATGGTTGTATTAGTGACCCATCAATGACATTGCAAGGAAAGTTTCGATGAATTTTCACGATTTCTTTTTTCAATTGGTTTTTGGAAAGAACAAAAATATCAATTTTTGAACTTATTGTAGGTGCTTGGCATACGGTAAAGTAGAGAGTTTTGTGCATAAAAGCCGTCAGTTAGCCACGTTTCTGTGACTAGAATTACATCTAGATTATGTAAAGATATGTTGTTATAATGATCTTTTACTTTAGTGGGCAGGCTCGCACATTTTGCAATTTTAAGAGAATTACCAATCATTTTTGTTGAGTATGAGATGCACAAAATTTAGCTTGTGTCATATCTTGATATCTGAAATAATATTCATGTAAATATTGATATAGGTGAGTGCCAAAAACAAGGAACAATATTAAAAAAGTGAAAACGCTCTCTAAAATATTATTTAAGTAAAATTTTACAAATGCTAAGAATAGTATAATTACGGTATTTAGCGCATTGTGATTGAATGAGGGTGTGTTTGTGTATGAATAAAAGTAAGTGCCTGAAAGTGACGTATGTAGTAACACAGCTTAGTATGATATATTGTTGCAAACATTTGCTTTTGCAGATATATTAAATACAGGGCAAAGATATCATTAATAAGCATAGAACAGAAATTGTTCCACTTTGAACTTAAACAGACACATAAAGGACAGTTCACAAGGAAGTATATAATAAATCTTATTTTTAAAGATAAAATTAATAAATAAATATGATTACCAGACAGCAGTATATGGTTAAGATTTCTAGAAAACAACATTATAGTAATTAACATGATCAATAGATTTAACATCCAACTCATTTTACTAAGATGAAATATGTCAAGGTCAGTATATTGTAAACTTAAACTAAGATTCAACGGGCACATGACCATAGTTTTCGTAATAACAAAGAAAATGAGTTGACCAAAGGTATTTATAAAACATATAAACAAAAACCATATATTTCTAGTTGATAAACAAAAATGAAAATGTAATAGGCTAGTTTCCAAAGATCTATTTCGCCTAAAAATGCAGTACATATATTGATCACTAAATTCGCTGTTAACTATATTGACATTAAACCAGGTTCCAGTTAAAGCTATAATATAATAAATACTACAAACTAAATTTAGGTAAAAATTCAAACGACGAGCATTTCGGTAATAAATCCATAAAGCACAGAATTTTAGTTAGTTTAAGACCAAGAATAAAAACTACAAGTACAAGATAATAAATTTTAAGACAATCTACTCTGTGATTCCATATCTTTAATGATTTTATGGTCCGATTCATCATTTTTCCTCATGTGAATATGACCACCTCTGATCCAAACATACTTAAACCCTTAACTCTTTGGCTTTCAAACGAGCGGCAGCATTCAGGGCCTTGTTAGCTGGGCACAGATATTCGGTAATAAATATAGGTGGAATGCCGTCCAGACCAACATGAGAGCTGTTTAGTTTCTCCTTCAAAAGTTTAAGTTTATTAAAATTAATAACTGCCGATAAGTAATGATCACGTTGTTTGAAAGTGGTGAACTGTACAACTATTGATTTCGGTCGGCCGCTGACGCTATTGAACTTTGGTGTGCGTACACAGTGCGAGATATTTTATTCTTTGATTTCAATTACTTTACCCAGGTTAATTACAATTAACTTATTTTGAGGAACGCATTGAATTTCAATATTATTGGCTCTGGCACTCTGTTCTAGGTTAATTATACGTGTGCTTAGATTTGTAATAGTATCATTAATGCCTTTGTTCTGATTCTGTATGTCATTTATATGTTTTTTAATTTCTTTGTTTTCATTAAGAATCTCTTCATAATGACTGCTCATGAAGTTGACTGAATCTCTTATTTCTAACATTCTTCACGCACCAATTTTAATTCTTTGTTTAACAAAATTATGAACGTTTAATCTATCTACGAGCGATTCAAATTCCTTCGAATAACCTCTTTAACGATACTTCGCACATCACTCTGTGTAGCTGGCGGTTCACCAGAATACTGAGGTGATGACAATGCTTGTCTTTTACTTTTACTGATTTTTGATATTATATTTTATGTAATATTATTCGTTAATGTAATGTACAAATAAAAAAACAAACAATAGATTAATATCAAATGCCCAGTAGTTCTTATGTTAGTACGACGTAAACGGCCAACAGGTCTTAAGCGCCGTGCAAATCGTGGCGCTTACGCGTTTTATCACAATACTAATGCTTCTCTGTAGAATTTAAACCAGGGTATAAATAAATCTATTGCACGTATAAATAATTTACTTCTCTTGTAAAATTACTCCATATAATTACGATTATTTGGATATTTTCTTTTACTCACAGTTGACATCAATATCCATGCAACAATGTAACACTAGCACATATCCTGAACTTCAATATATCCAGTTAAAATCAAATATATTTAGCAGCAACCACTGTTTACGACTTGTCCGCACCAAAAAAGGCAATAATTTTGTATCAGTATTTTCTAGATTCAGTTAAAATTAAAAATAATGAATGAATGAGATGATGGGTGCTGGCACGAGCACGCAGAAACGTCAGAATGAATATCTTTAAGACTTTTTACTTCATTTAAATTATTTGAAAAATAAAAAAATCATCAATGTTCACAGTTATAATAGTTATACATTTATCACCTTTTTTACATAAAACAAGGTATTAACTTAGATTTTTTATATTTATTGCTCCTTAATAAAAAAATCTCACTAGCTGTGATAAAGATTTATTAGATGTAAAAAAATATATTTTGAAAGGCTGGCATTTATCTAAATTAAGCTCCATATCATTGCAGCAGCACCATGCATGAATGTTGTCGAGGTCGTTTTTGCAGTATATTAATATCCGATTCTTTAGATATAGTACGGTATATTTTTAGATCATCTCTGCGTATAGTTTGTAGTTGGAATGTATGTTATCAGTAATGTCGTTCACAAAAACTAATAATAAGAGCGGTCCTAGGTAAGAGCCTTGTGGGACTCCACTAGGAGCTTCATATGTTTGCGATTTATTACACTTTACAAAAGTTACCAAAATTGAACATTTTTAGTCACTGTCGCTACTGGCATGATCATTAAATATGTTATTAATATTGCAAAATTCTATTTCTTGTGTATTTCCACGAGATGTTGAAGGTCGTTCTTCATTTATTGGGCTACCCAACGGACTTGACAAATGCCTGGGTGTAGATAACGGCTCGTCATCATCGTCATTGTCATCATCTTTAAGTTTGTGTAACAGGGTCCAATTATACGATATAAAAGCTATTTTTGATGCCCTGTCTGTAGTCAATCTATTTCGTTTGTGAGTATGTACACTGCTGAAGTACAGGGAGCAGTTGGAATACGTACTGCAACCCTACTCAGCAATTAGGACCTGCAGAGTTCTCTCCGCCAAACTACTGGGTCCATTTCGGCGACATGCTTCTATATAAATGGTCTGCTCCATAAACCCTGTTTAGCTCTATAATTGGCTAAAACAACACCAACGTCAATATTGAGCGATTGGCTCACGTCGTGTATAAACTCCATGGCATCCACTTCGTGTTCTTCTTCTAATTCAATGCCTTGCGATCTTGGATCTAATAAATATGCAGCATAATGAATGGGTTTCAAACAATTATTTGTTCGCATAATTACAACATTTGTAATATCTTGTTTGTGATGCTCATTTAGAATGGATGAATCTGGAAATGCAAAATTAAATGTAAACTTAATATTTTTGAAGGCCATATAAACTTCATTTATAAGTATTCCATTGCCTTCAAGTTTGAAAATTTTATCTGTTATAGATATCTTTATATCTGTTATAATTTTTAACTATCTGAAATGCTCTTTGAATATTATTTGCGTTATCTCCGATAAGAGTTACAAATTTGTGGCCTCCATACACGTTTATAACTTTGATTATCTCTTGAGATACATATTGGCTTATATGTCGGTTTGTAAGAGTATTAAGGATTTTAACAAAAACAGGCTAATTAAGTTTTTGATACCTTCATTGCGCTGATTGCTCCAGCCGACACTGCAAATGCAAATCATTTATAGACTTCAGTTAGTCTGTAATTTTATTGTCCATTTCATTATAAATAGTTTCCAAATGTGTTGTGGAGATAGCTTTTCTGGATGGTAACATATAAAGTGGTTGCAAAATCTTCAAAAAATCGTACCCACAGCGGATGTTCAACGATGGATAAAGAAGAACCGGTAACAAATATTGCCTTCGATAAGAGTTGATCTGGATAAAGTTTTTTTTTTTTGTTGAAATTTCTGATGAAGTCGTAATAATAGAAGTTGTTATCCGTCAAACTGTTATCCTGTGACATTTCATGATGTGATTCATTTTGCAAAGGCAGATTTGTGGCAGTTGTGCTAGTAACAGTTATTTTCTGTAGTTTGTTCTTGATAACAGTTGGACATCTATAACATTTCAACAGATGGCTGGTCATCTTGCTGACATTGCCAAATTGGAAAACTTTTTCACAGTGTTTGCATTTTACTGTTACTGGTTGCCGAATGAAAATAGTTTTCTCATACATCAGTACTTTTCTTTCTCGGCATGATGTGATTGATCTACGGAAAAAAAAAACAAATGTAAAAACAGTAGAAATGCAAAGAGTTGTTCTAAAGTATTGTATATTAACAGAGTAGGTAAACCTACGAAACTAATATGAAATAAGTATAAATGGCCAAAAGAAGGAATTTATAATTTGCCCAATTTGCCTAAAACGCCCGAGCGTTTGGCCATCTCTCATACATACATGACTCATTTCAACTTTTGTAAATTAACTATTTCCTACAGTAAATAAACTTAGAAAATCAAAATATATCAATTTCAATGAATAAAAGTACAAGGTTTGCAAGGAATCCACATATATACTACCTAAAGCTTTTATAGTCTAATATAACAATTATTAAAGCTCAAACTTACCGGTAAGTTAATTAGGTATCAAAGTCAACGCTAACGTTAACGCTTTTTCCGGAATTGAGTTTAGTTCTCATCGCGAATTCTGCTTTATGTCTTCTATCGAATGAAAACGGGTGCCACGAAATGGTAATTTGAGTTTAGAAAAAAAGAAAGCAGTCGGGTGGAGCCATATCTGGTGAATAAGCTGGTTGCTCGATGGTATTTGTGAGTTTTTGGTCAAAAATTCGTTTACAATGGTGTCCTTGAAATCCAAGAATTTACTTTCCACAAATTTGACCTTTTCCTCGAATTTGCTCTCTTAAACGCCGCATAATTACGATTTGCAGTAACTATTTCCTTTACTTTTGCGATGTTAATTTTAGTTAAGATGTTTATGGCCTACCAGGGCGACGCAAACTTCCAGTATATCTCGATCGCTTTTGAACGCAGTGTACCACTCATAAGCACGATTATTTTTGATAAAGTCGATTCACCGTAAGCCTTCTGTAACATTTTCAGTGTCTCCGAACACGAAATTCCATTGGCGATGCCTTTGTCTTAAACTCTCTGTTCGATGTTTTTGTCAATTATGAAATTCGTAGTGCACACTATATACTATGATTTAACTAAAAATAGCACTGTATTTAATCTAAATAACAGATACAACTCAAACTCTGCGCCAAAATTAAAAACATTTGTGCCAATCTAACAACAACAAAAAAAAAGAATTTGTCACCATAAACAAATCATCCATTCCCGATACTTTTTTAACTGAAACTATGTATATAATATTTAAGTAACTGATATATATACATGTATATTGTATAGATAATATATATCCAAATACAAAATTGACAATTATGTTTTTAGTATACATCTTGTATAGGAATCAAACCTGAAATCACCATTAAGCCTGTCGGGTGTACAATATATTCAGATCAATTTGTGAGAAAATTATCACACAAATGTTTATAGAAATTCAAATATGTGAATTATTTATTAAAATTATTGTGAATATTTTTATGCAAATATTTTATTTTATTTTTTCTATATTATGTGATGACTAGTTTATAATATATCTAATGGTGTGTTACTTAGCAAAATCTAAACAAGGATTTTAACGTTTCTGTTGACATCAGGTTTCAAAGATAATTTTACAAATCTGTCTGTATTTGCTCTAGAAATATTATGTAATATTAAAAATAATAAGTTTTCTGTAAAGGTCGTGACTGGAGACTCTCACTGTCACCGACTACTCAACAGGTTTCCTGAAATAACACGCCCATCAGGTACATACCGTAAAATAGCACACAACACAGTACATCACATACGTACCTCCCCAGGCCCCCCGTGTCTTCTTCCCCTCGCAGGTTAGCTCCCGATAAGCTGAAGATTGCACGAGAAGAATTCCAGCAGATGCTGAATAGCGATACTGCGCGTCCTTCAGAGAGTCCTTGGTCTTCCGCTCTTCAGCTAGCTCCTAAGAAGGAAACAGCTGGCGTCCTTGTGGCGATTTCTACATGCTGAATTCAAGGACCATCCCCGACCGTTACCCAATAAGGCACATTCACGACTTTGCCCATAGCATTGCAGGTTCTACTGAGTTCTCGACCATAGATATAGTGAAGGCATTTAATCAGATCCCTGTCCATGAGGAGGACATCCAGAAGACAGCCATCACCATACCTTTCGGGTTATTAGATTTTCCCTATATGACTTTTGGTCTAAGGAACGCAGGACAAACGTTCCAAAGGTTTGTCGACGAGATGACACGTGGGTTAGAATTCTGCTACGCTTATCTGGATGACTTCCTGGTTTTCTCGCGTACAGCTGCTGAGCTTGAGGATCACCTCCAGCTCTTCGTAAAGATGAGCTCCAGCTCACCTCCAGCTCTTCGTAGGAGATTCTTGGGTATGTTAAATTTTTATCGGCGGTTTTTTCCAAATGCCGCGCAAACCCAAGCTCCTCTAAATAACCTTCTGGCTGGTTCAGTCAAAGCATCTCACCCCGTCTACCTCTTTGAGGAAGCCCTTGAAGCTTTCAAGCAGTGCAAGGCAAGCCTCAGCAACGCAGCACTACTTACACATCCGGACTGTGAAGCTAAACTTGCTCTGATATCGGATGCTTCCGATTTAGCTTTAGGCGCTGTTCTCCAGTAGTACAAGGACAAGGCATGGTAACCTCTCGCATTCTTTTTCGTAGAAACTCTGCCCGTCGCAGCAGAAGTACTCACCTTATGATCGTGAGCTGCTGGCCATTTATGAAGGCAAGTACTTCCGCCACATGCTCGAAGCCGGACACTTCACTGTCTATATTGATCATAAGCCGGTGTGCTTCGCGTTCCACGAGCGTAAACACAGCTGCTCTCCACGTCAATACAGGTATCTTGACTTCATTTCGACTTCAGTGACGTTCACACTGCTAGTGCATATGCAGCCTCTTCTAACAACCTGGAAGGTGGGTCTGTCTCCGACGTTAAGAATCTCAATCCGTCGTGACCCCCCCAGCCCGCTGTAGATGACTATCGCCGCCTTAACTGGCCCGGTTCCAGCTGCCGTGTTCTGGACCACTCGGGTGTTAGGAGCCTGAGCCATGACCCCGGTCTTCCCTGCGTAGGGTTCCTGGACCAGGGCTACCGCGGCTCCACCTCGAGCGGCCCAGCACTGCAGCTCCGCCAGGGCCAGTTTTGAACGCTACAAGTTAGCCTGCACCATCGCCAAACGGGGGGTCTCTTTAACCCGCTCAGTGGCCGTCGCGATGGTTTGTGTAAGGGTGCCCTTAGCAATATGCCACCCGAGATCGCGCTATGGAGTCCCACTTTTGCGCCTCCGGATATTCCCTGTCCAGCGCCGAGTGGTGGGACTCCTCACGAGGCCGCTTCGCTCTGTGGCAGTTGATGTATTGTGGCTCGGTGCCCTCCGCCCTGCGGAGACACTCACCTCTGCGGTGAATCTTGATGCAGTGCGCGCACGCCTCCTCCGACTCCGGGCACAATTTCCTGGGGTGCCCAAAACCTAGGCAGATCGAGCTCTGCACCAGGGGCGACTGGTCCCTCACCAGGCGGTGCCGGATGCCGATGTAGACTCGGCCGGCATGCACCAACCGCTGCCCGAGCTTAGGAGCGACCTCTAGCACCGGGTGGCATTCCAAGTTGTTGCGCGCCTTTTTCCGGTACTTGACACACATACCCGAATCCTTGATCTCCAGGTCCCGGAACAATTCCTGGTTCTGCTTCCTCAGGCTATCCAGGATGTCCTGGTTGGAATAAACGGCCAGGACGTCCCGGATTTCGAGGAGCGGTGATCTGCTCGTCGGGGTCGACACCGTAAGGCCGGCCGGGGCCTCCCGCAGCTGCCTCGCCATTTTCTCCAAGTCCTCGGGGTCAAGACGGCACCGGTCTACAGCTACCGGGGCTGCAGAGGTAACCGGACGGTGACGCAGCTCCTTGATGTCGTCGTGGATCTCCCGCATAGCTTTTAGTGGCTCGCTCACCTGCACGAGCGCATCGCCCCCACGTCGCTGACGAGCTTCTCGATCTGTGCCGTCAGCGTCTGGACGACGCGCTCGTGGTTCGCCACGAGGCTCGCGAGCCAGCGGGAGTGGGCGCGCTCGGCGTGGGCCAGGTCTCTGACGCCTTGCTTGCGCGCCCTCTCCTCCGCGGTCTTGAGGCGGTGGCGGGAGTCCACGAGTTCTAATGCGGTCTTATAAAGACCCTCAAGGGTCAATGCTACGTCCGCCTTAATCTCCCTCTTCAGGTTCTCAGGTTCCCCGACTGCTCCAGCGTCGTCTTACCGGCCTGGAAGATGTTGGTGGCCCTCAGAGCTTCGCCATGTCCATGTTGATCTCCGCACGGTTTCGGAAGGGAGGGAGCATGCTCACTCTCCCTTCGCTGCCCGACTCTGCCCCCGACGAGATATCCCCGAGGTTGTCGTCGGACACCTCGAAGCGCGCAAGGACTGGGGAGGGAGCATAAGGAGGACTGTTAATTAATTGATGCCTAGCCGCATTTGTGTCCTGTGTCATAGACGGCACCACGTCTTCCGCCTTTTGGGCAGATGTTACAGGAATCAGTGGCGCCGTCTCTGGCTTTGATGGTGGAGCCTGGCGAGGTGTGAGTTTGCTGGCCGCCGCAGCCGCGTTGCGGCTGAGGACTCCTCTGCGTAGGTTGTCCTCAGTGTCGCTGCTGCGGCGGACAGCACCCTCGGGCCTCTTCGCTCGCCTAGACTGGGCATCGGTGTCGCTCCTGCTCTCCGCCTTAGATCTGACGGACGCTATTCTCTTGGGCGGCATTCTGAAAGCTTTTTATACTTATGTTACTATTACTAAAATTGTATGTATTTATTAATTATGTTATACTATCAATTGTTGGCATTCACTTTGTATTGTATTTATTTGTCTATTTATTAGTTTATATAATTTAATGTCTATTATTTGTATTTATTTAATGTCAATTGTAAATTTATGCTTAATTTGTAATCATTCTGTTCTATTATTCTATTGTATATAATTACTATTAATTTAATCTACTGAAGAGGTGAATCGACACGTGTGCCTCTAGGCGCGTTCAAATTACCCAGCTCCAAGTTTACCTGTCATATTTACCTGATAGGCCTTCTACCGCCATCTCAAGGGTACCGTTACTGCTTAACAGCTGTTGACCGCTTCACACGTTGTCCCGAAGTCGTGCCTATCGTAGATATGACGGCAGAAACTGTAGGACAAGCATTATTGTCTGGCTGGATTGCCAGATTTGGATTGCCGTCGGACATAATTGCAGACCGTGGACGCCAGTTTGAATCCTCTCTATTTCAATATTTGTCAAAAATAATAGGGTTCAAACACCGGCGCACCACGGCATGCAATGGTCTCGTTGAGCGGTTTCATCGCCAACTAAAGGCCGCCATAGTATGTCACGCGAACCATAACTGGACGGTAACGTTACCCCTGGTCTTGCTCGGCATTCGTTCGGCATTTAAGGAGGATTTGAACGCCTCCTCTACGGAACTTCTTTATGGCGAGCCATTAAGACTACCCGGCGAGTTCTTCCAAACCTTAGAAAGCGGTACTACGGACATAACCGACTTTACCGCCCGTTTACGCACATTTGTGAAGAATCTACAACCAAGTCCAGCGTCGCGTCACAATAAAAACAAAATCTTTGTTTATAAGAACTTAGCTTCCTCTAGCCATGTCTTTCTTAGAGAAGACGCGATTAGAGGAGCACTCCAGCCTGTTTATTCTGGACCTCACCAAGTTTTGGAAAGGGGCGACAAGATTTTTAAATTACTGGTCAAGGACAAACCAGTCACAGTATCAATAAACCGCATTAAGCCGGCCTACCTACTTGTAGACCCACCTACGTCTCACCAACCAGTTTCTCAAACGGAGAAGTCAACTCCACCAAACCCACCGGTAAATACCTTACCGGAAGAATCAGCTCCGCCATCTTCACCAACCAAATTTACTCGTTCTGGCAGGCGGATTCGTTTCCCAGATTTTTATCGTCCGTAGTGACGGCCTCTGGGGGGGGGTGATGTATAGGCACTTATCCTTCTCCTTCCCGTTCCTACATAATATTCCACACTACACAAAACACAAAAATTACTACTAATCGCTAGCTGCCTATAGCGTACGAGTCGCGCCGTCGGAACCGGTTTGTACCCGCTCCCGAGCCGCGCCCGCGCGCCCACGCAAAGCATCGCGAGCACCACTCACTCTCCTGATCGACCGCGTTCCGTACGCACTTATAATAATAAAACTTGGTCGGTATTCAATAAGTGTCGATTGCAAATAAAGTGATTAATAAACCTAAGAATAAGAACCCTCAGTGTTTATCTTAACCACCACCAACTACGGACCTTGCTATACATCACTAATTATTTAGGATGAATGCACCATGAGCCATAAAGCTCATGTCGAAGCAGTGGAGCGCACATTAAAAGACTAAATTCTGGCCTGTTGCGCCTATTTAATGCTATATTGGTTGGTGTACTCCGTACCCCCAATCCCGCTCCCGCACATATCTTAATGTCGGCTTAATATGTGTCACTGGCAATTTGACATTAATTCGTGGCGGCTCGATCTCACGCGCTTCCGCAGTCGTAGGAGAAAATACTTTGGTGTTTGTGTTGAGAATTGTGGACAGTTCTCGCTCGCAGCAAGTCTTGCAGAAAAAGAAGTGTACATCAATAAGATATCGTGCATCTTTCCTTTTATTCACAATTTGCTTCTTTTTTTTATAAAACCTATGCAGTTTGGTCGTCCATCTTTTCGCCAACCAATATAGCTAAATTTTCGCTTAAACCGCTTAAACAATGGCAATCTTATGAGGGGCGTAACTTTTCTTAAACTTGGCGACGGAAAATTACCATCTCCAATTGCAAATAGCCCCCAAGTATTATTGAATAATGAATTGGCTCAAACTATTCACAGTCTAAAAATACTGGTAGAAAAAATCTCTCCCGACATCGAAAATCTTCTAGAAAGAAATTTCAATTGGCTCTGTTTGAGGGCAATTGTGTCGCCAAGAAACGACTTAGTAAATGAAATAAACAAAATGATTACGGAAAAAGTACCCTGTGATTTTGAATGTTACAAATCTATTGACACCGTGTGCAACTCTGAAAACAGTGAACTAGTGACTCACAGGAATTTTTAAATTCTCTTAATCCTGCCGGCTTGCCACCTCACGAACTGAAATTTAAAAAATAACTTCCCATTATGCCATTGAGAAATTTAAGCCCTCCCAATATGTGTAATGGGACAAGACTTTTGTTTAAGGAATTGCGAGACAATGTGATTGTAGCTACTATCATCACCGGCCCCGCAGCCGGACAGCTCGCTCACATTCTGCGGATCTCAATTATGTCTTTCAAAAGATTACAGTTTCCTGTAAATATATCGTTTGCCCTTTTACAATAAATAAATTCCAGGCTCAAACTTTTTCTAAGAAAAGAGTGCTTTTCTCTTGGCCAACTATATGTTGCACTTTCTCGAGTAGGGTCTCCTGAAAATCAATATGTTTTATTGCCATGTACAAATACCACTGCTAACATCGTGTATAGTGAAGCATTAAGGTAACAATGGAAAATTAAAAAATAAAAATCTAATGAAATTAAAAAGTCCATAAAATAAAAGATGTACTTGAATATAAAAAAATGATACACAAATAAAAAAAACTTAGGAACAAAAGCCGGGTCAGGGTGCTATAATTTTTATTCTATAATATATGTGATAATAAGTTCTTATAGGCATACATTCTCTTATATTATCAGACACACTTGCTTTCTTAATCACTACATATGAGTATTAACTGTAGACTGTACAATAATAGTAGTAGGTATATAATGTATCTAATTATTATTAGTATACCTATACTCTAAATCTCAGTGAAATGTTTTAAAAAATTACCCGTTGATGTAATTTATTCTGTTATCATTTTGTTTTCAATCATCAAGTCCCGTACCCAAAGAGAGCCAGCGATACACTAAAGCTAAAACATTATTATTTAGGTATGCCCTGCATTTACTGTACGTTTATGCCAAAATGTTTAAAAAATAAATGTCCACCAGTGCGAAGCCGGGACGGGCCGCTAGTTAGTTAATGTAAATAAAAGAAATAAAAAATAATGTCAGTAAATAATAAATATATAGTTAAGGTACTAATAACTAAAACATTATGATTAAAAATAAACTTTCTTTCAGTACAATAAATAAAAGATTATACCAATTTATATTTCGTTTTTACTGAAGTAATAACAAAAATTTACAATTAAAAATGGTATGGCCATAAATTTAGCTAAGTCTGCAGCCTCTTCGTTACCCTCTGCAACAAAAAGATTAGTTTAATAATTGATTGTAATACAAATGTATAGTAAAATGCATTAGTATATTAGCCCCAATAGGAATTTACCATTTTATGTCCTCTATTATTTTAAAATTCTTGCAGTTCTTTTCTTTGCAATAATTTTATATACCAATTATTACTTAGTTTGTCATCATTTTCAGGATACAAAACTCTGAAGTCCTTCAGTAACTGCAAAAAATTTATTACGTATTGCAAATTTTTTTACGTAGTATATTTATACAATGTATTAGGTGGTACATAATTAAGAAACTGTACCACATCATCACTTACCAATAGATGAGTTAGTGGTGAAACGTTAGCCTATCAGATATAAAAAGGTGACAAGGTAACAAGGCGGCCACTACGGCCGCCTTGTTAGAACATCAGTTCAGGGAATTTTTGTGACATCTCAGAATTCATGTTCCGTGTTATTATTTTACATACCATTCACTTGTACACGGTTATTAAACTATATTAAGCAAGGTGCCACTAATATTACACAAAATAGAGTCACACTAAGCATGATTACGAAAAAAACAAAACAAATAACAGACTAAAATCCCGCCCAAACTAGCAACTTAATTCAACCAGCCAGTTGGTTCCTATTTTCTTGAAAACTAAATAAGAAATAATATTGCGTATCTACAAAATTATCGATGTAGATTTCGAGCCCCCATGATTGTAAATAATCGGCCATGGGATCGACTGGCTTTTCCATGTAAGAAAGCCGTCGGTGTTTCGATTTTGAAAGTAATTTAACTTACACCATGAATATTAAAACAGAGGTACTTGAAAAACGCAATATATAACGCAAAATACTCTTCATAACAACAAAGCAGCGTAGGTAATTCCGCAACTGCCGTCGACGGAAAGAAAGAGTAGAAAGAGTTGAATAATATAATTTTAACACTATATACCAGTGTTTCCATGTGAAAAATAAAAACCTACCGTGTTTGTAGCTTAAAATTATCGTGTTCAGAACTAGAAATACCGCGCATAAATATTGTTTTTATAATAAAGACAGTTTCGGCGTACACATTGTCACGTTGACAATTAAAAAGGTATAATTTCCGAAATAAATATGTCAAAGAGAGAGAGAGAGAGAGACATCAGAATATACTATCGAAGACACCAGGGTTTTTCCTTAATATCATTCTTCATTACGGAATCATAAATCTTGTGGGCGTAATCTGGGTTAAGTGCAAGCATTGTAGAGTTGCACAAGGTCCGACAATCCAAGTGAGCATGATGTCTGTTTTATTTGGGGTTGCCTCCAGTGGCCTCCAATCTCCCCTATAGCCCATGCCTCGCATATCTGTGTTATCGTTGCCCGTAGGTGACCTAGTAATTCATCTTGAACGTCCTCACGATCCGTTAAGCTCCAGCCAGAATAATCTTCTCTTCGGGTTCCGACTTAGTAGATGGTCTCGAACAATCTTAGGATCCAATTTTTTTTTTTTTTTTTATAAAATACATCTACTGCACTTGGTCCGCACCTTTTTTTAGTCAAACTAAAGTAAACTAGAAGTTTTTTTTTTATTATTTAATTATATATATGTTGTATGTATATTGTTTGGGCCGATATTACCGTTGAATCCTTTATCGCCAATCACGGGGATAAGAGGTCTCACCGCCAATCATTGCGCGCAAGCAACTTTGAATGCGCTGCAGCCGACGTTTAAAAAACAATTATTGTGCCGCAACAAATTGCCTCGCGACATATCTACCGCTATGAGGTATGTTGGTAGTACAAAAAAGTACGTTGCTACCTTCTGGTGAAAACTTACGTTCTAATTAATGGAACCTTTTTAAAAATTATAAAAAACAATTAAGTACATCGGTGTTCCCCGCGCGGCTTATGTTTTATAAACTATATATGTGGTGTTAGTGACGTGCTGCAAAAACTTTAAACGGCCGATACATTTATATGTGTATTGTGGACAGCGCTGCGACGGATATCATTGCTCGAGCTTCATGGTCTGGAACCTTAGACCACCACCAGGTGAGTGAGACAGTTTCTATCCTTGGTATTGGTGAGAGAGTATCCAGCGGTGTAAGCCCCAGGGCTACCGGTAGTTTGCTGCCTACCCCGCGTACCATTTGTGTCGCCGTAAGATAGCGGCCGAATTCTTTAGAATTCCCTGAGCGCTGCTACATATATATATTCTTGTTTATTTTAGGATAGATTAAGTTTTTTATTTTATTTACTAATTAATGCTACTTAATGTTAATTACCAATTAATTACAAAATGTAATAATTATATTATTACAATGTTGTTTGTTATTTTATTTACAAGACAGTATATTATATTTCATTCAGCACTCACCGCTGAGGTTAGAGGTGTTATTTTGTTAATGACGTTTGTATCACCATGTTTAAGGGCCATTTTGAGGTTATATTCCACAATTTCCTTCGCCGTTGCGCTCACCGCTCGACGGATGAACCTTCCTATCGCGTCGTCGGGTACATCGATATAGCGTGGGAAACACTATCGTGGATCTGTAGTTTCCTCCCCTTGGTTTGGAGGATCACCACCGATTTGAAGGTCAACCCCTGCGACTCGTGGATTGTCAGGACGCGCGACCCTTCCCCTGTTCCGAAGCCCTTGTTGGTCAGGGCTTTTTTTTCTGCCTGGGTATGCACCAGGTAGAGAGTGTCAGGAGTGTGTGGGGGTATGCGCCTTCCCGAGTAACCCTCAAGTCTCAGGGATCTCACTTTCGGTTATGATGAATATATACCGTCGTAGACCTCTCTGAACGAATAGGATACATCCATCGGGTTCCTATGGGTGCACAGAAGTTGTTTAGTAATTTCGCCGACTGCAGTTGGTCGGCAGTAGGACATCTCAAAGAGGTTTTCCCGGTCTATGTAGGGGAGCTGGTTGAAGTCTCCGATGAGGAGGATTTCGCTTGCTCCCGCCAGCCGGGCGGCAGTGAGGATTGCCCCGAAATGGTTCATGAGAGCTTCGTCCACGATTAATCGCGTACGTCTCTCGGCTTGCTTGAAACCATTTACGAGGATTGAGGCCATGGTACGCGCTCTCTTCTCGGCTTTGCTGCCGTGCGTCTGCACCAATTTTTCCTGTAAATCCTTTACCGCCTTCGTTGTGGTGGTTGCGACTGCGTCCTTCTCCACATCGAAATTTTTCACCAGCCAGGTCGTTTTCCCGCAGCCCGGGACCCCATTTGTCCATTCTATCTTCGGTATTTGCACGGTGCTGTCCGCTGCTGTGGGGTTGAGGACCATCTATACGGTTTGCACCTTCTCGATGATCTTCTCGTCCAGCATGATCTTTGTGCACCGTGCTACCACGACAATGGGGTCGCTCAGAGGTGTTCTGAACCTGAGCGTGGGATAAGAATCTTGCGACTCGTCTTCCTCCCTGGGTACGATCCACTGGTGAAGCTGTACGCGGCCATGTAGACGCCCGAAATCGACCCTTTCAATGGTCTGGGCAGTCTCGTTGTTGTATATGGCCGCTTCTGCTTCCTCGAGTCTCGACTCCATGGATGCCACGATACCCAGATGGTAATATCTTCTAGGATCTTCTTACAAGTCAATGTGTTGACTTTTATCGTGGCCTCCAGCATGGCTTTGAACTCAAGGATCGTGTTCTCCATGTGATCCAGTGGTCCCGCGACAGGGATTCTTACGGGCGCCTTCACCTGTCCCATGTCAGCTCGGGTTCTTTTCGGCTGCGGCTCTACCCTCGGTAGCCGGGCTTTCCTCTTGAAACGGTCTATTGCAAGTTGTTGGGGGTTGTACTCTTGGGTGTGTATGTATGTGGGTTAATAGAGTGTGTGTTATGGCCAAGGATGGCCCTCTCTCTGGACCGCCGCCTTCATCTATTCTTACGGCTTCCGTTTCGGCTGCAACCTTCAATTGTAGTCTCTCGGCTCCGCTTAGCTCGGCGTTGGGGTCTGAGAAGGTAGATACCCTTTTTGGTTTGTCGCGCACAAAGAAACTGAGGTCTGCACCCCTGTCCTCGTACACGACCACCTCATGGAGTTTCGAGGCTTCCACGCATCCCAAAAGGTCTGCTACCTCTCCCTTCTCGTATTGGACCACCATCGCGTCGAAGCTAATCCTGCGTGGTATTGTTTCCTCAACCGACCCTGCCTTGTCGATAAAAGACAGCAATGTACATGCCTGCGAGAACGGTGTCCTGGCTCCCCATGCGAACAGTGCTATGACCTTATTCTTGGTCCGCACCAGTTTGCACGTGATACCCGAAACTACCGTCGCCGGCAGGGCGTCGTACACTTTACGCCTCATTGCTGTTTTTGACGTACTTCCGTTTATCAGCTTGGCTAGGCCTGGCGAGATCGCAATGCGGCTCCGAGGTCCCACAATACAAAAGCTTATGCCTAGGCTCTCGTGATTGTTGTCCATAAAGAGTGCCACCCCCCGAACCCTGATCCCAGGCACCCCTCTCACCCCACAAGACAACAGCTGGTCCGTTGTCATTTGGCGGGTTAATTGGGGTCTCGGTACTGGGGCCGGAACGCTGGCCGTCGTGTGTTGTGTGTGTTGGGGTTGCGCTGGTGTTATAGTTTTGTTCCTCTCGGCTACCGTGCGGAAGATCTTCTCCGCGAAGTCTAGAAGGCTCCGCCTGCTGGTCTGCTCTGCCATAATAATATGGCAGTTCCAGCGGCAGATCCAATCTTCACTGAAGATCGTGTCTGGCCGCCGAGAATCTTGGGCACTCCAGTATTATATGCCACACTGTCTCCCTTTCCTGTGGATCGCACTCACATCCTGGGTCTTCTTTCATCAGCCCAAACCTATGGAGATATTCGCCCATTCCCCCGTGTCCCATCAAGATTTGCACCTGGGTGGGAGTCCACTTCACTTTTCTCGCCAGCCGATATGCATCTACTATATTTGGGAGGAAGATTTTGGTGATACTACCCGTGCTGGAGGAGTCGTACCGGTCCTGCCAACGCTGGACTGACTCCTCTGTGATCTTTCTCTTGACGTATGACACTGGGACCAGTTCGTAGTCGTGGGGTGCGTCACTGAGCGCTGCCGATTTCGCAAGCTCGTCTGCTCGCTCATTACCAGCAGTTCCGACGTGTGCCCTTAACCAGAATAGTCGAATATCGCCACCCGCCTCACGTATGTCTCCCATGCATTCCCATATGGCCTTTTGTAATGGGTGAGTCAGCTTAGGTTTACTTAGCAGATCCAGGGCTGATCTGGAATCACTCCAAATCGAGGCCCCAGTTTCCCCGCTCTCCCTAATTTGCTGAGTCGCCCTAAAAAGCGCATAAAGTTCCGTCTGGAAGACAGTACATGCTGGGTGTAGGCTGAATTTGGAGGAACTTACCTCACGCTCTCCCTTCCAACAATTGACAGCAGCTCCTACTTTCCCTTCTATCTTGCTACCATCAGTGTATATTCTAGAGCCGGTGGTCTGGCTTTGGGGGTGGTGTTTTCTGGTTTTGTTCCTCCTGAAGATCGAACTCGATGTTAATGAGTTCGGATGGGTGCGGTTGCTCGGCGAAACTCACGTTTCGTTCTAGCCTTGTCCCCGGTGGAATATAGTCCTGGGATAAGCCTCGCTTTGCACAGTACAGTGCAGCGGCTTCTTGTATCCTCAGGTCTAAGGGGAGTAAGCCCGACAGCGCAAGTGCCGAGGTTAGGGATACTGTGCGGTACGCCCTACACACTTTTTGCGCAAAGCTCCCCTGAATAGTGTTAAATTGTTGAGTGTTAGACACGTGCTGCTTGAAGGTCAACTTGTTGTCTATGATTAGACCCAGGATTTTTATTTCTGACACCAGGTTTATTCTGGTGCCGCTCATGTACAGACTTGGGGGACTGAACTTTAGTTTGTTGGTTAGCACCATTGCACTGGTTTTGTGTGGTGCGAACCTCAACTTGTTCCTGGATCTCCAAACTGTTACACGCTGCAGGATGTTTCTCGAGTAATCGCTTTCTAGATCTCCTTGACCGCCGCGACCTCTTCTCGTATGTTGGCCACTGCCTCTGCTTCCGGGAATACGAGTGGGGGGTACATTTCCATTCCTGATGCAGCCTGAGTTTCTTTATTTTGTTCCAGGTCTGTCTTTATAGTATCGACAGACCGTCTCAATGCGTCCAGCTGGTTGGAAAGCTGTTTGTTGTGGGATTGTATGGTCTGGAGCTCCTTTTCCATTAGGCCCCATTTGGGATCCGCAGTTAAAGTACGGCTCTCCATACGTATTTTCTCGCATTTTTCAGATATTTTGTTGTCTAGGTGCACCACATTCTTCCTTAAGTTCTTGATATCCCTAATGGGTTCGTCCATTTCGGTATTCAACCATCCTCGGACGAACCTTATCTCTTTGAGGGCCTCCACGAGGTTTTCTCTCGCTCCCGTGATGGCCTCACCAAGACTTTGTCTTTGGGTGGCCAGTTCCCTGGCATGAGCCCTCTCGACTAGTACCAATTCCTTGGCGTGCCGAGCGCGCTCATTCTCAAGGTTGTATTTGTGACGGTTTCGAGAGTGTGAGAGCGATAAAGTCGTCTCATACAACCCCTGGAGACAGTCATATGCAACAACCTTACACTCCCTCTTCATATTTCCGGCACCTTCCAAGGCGGCCTTCCCCTTCTGCAGGAGTTCGTTTGCCACTGCAGTCGCCGCGTCCATGACTGCCCCAGTGCGTCTTCCCGGCGAGCTGTAGGGGAGACTTTCCCTCTCCTTGCGCTGTCTGGGCATCTGGTTTGCAGAGGAGGCAACCGAGCTCTCCTCGTCCGAGATTACGGGACGCGGCGGTGAAATACCGCACAGCTTCCACTGGATTTCCCTCGAGGGGGGTACCTCCTCCACTGGAATGGATGTCCCAGATGCGACCGTGGATGTATCCGATTCGAGGAAGTCCTTTGGTGGTGATACTCTACGCCTTTGGGGTGACACACCGGTTTCTGGTTTTGTTGGCTTACCTGAATCCGATGATGTTTTTCTTGGTTGTGTCTGGTCCTTTGTGGGTGAGCGCATCGGTTTTTCGGAGGTGGTAGATTTGACCGTTGCGGTTTTCTTCAACAACGTTCTCACCCTCAGCGATGTCTTTGCTGTTGGCTGTTTTGAAGGACCAGCCGCTTCCACTGTTTCTTTAGGTGTCACTGACACTGATTTGGTCGATATTTTAAAATTTAAAAACTACTTAGGAGTACTTACAATTAGGAACTAATTACACTAACCTAGGTCTAGTTGGACCGACCGTGGAGTGAGATATACTGGCTCTCAAGTGCTATTATCGGTTACACGAAAGTGATTTCCGGTAGACTTTCCAACTTGAGGGTGGTAGCTAACCAGGCGGGGTTTCTCAAATCCCTCCCACCAAGCAGTTGTCACTCCAAGGATGGTTCCGACTATGGGGATTAAGGGGTTTTTATTTTATTAAAAGAGGTATTAGACCTCTTGGAGTATTTGTAGGTAACTGTTACAAATGTAATTGAACCTACGTTTTGTCCCTTCGTGGAGGGAAGTTAGTATTGTTTAGTGTGTGATGTGTCTTAGACCTATGTTAGTGATGTTAGGTAAAAATATTTTTTTTCTCACTTCAGGAATTTCAGGATCCAATATTAATGAAGATCTGCACGTTACGAGGGCTCGAGCTAGAACCATCCTTCAAGCCCGTCGTTGTCTGCTTATGTGGTTGCGTGGATCACAGAGCACACCTGTTGCGAGCGCGCGGCGTCATTTCTACTTTATTTCCCATTTATTTTATGTACGCCGTATTTTTGAATACCTGACAGGGTCTGTTATCTCGTTACTATGAGACATGATTTCTTTTTAAATAAACTTTTTAAATAAACACGATTCTCTTACAAATATATTAAAAGGTAATGGAAATGAAATGCAAAATAGATTAATAAGTGTATTCCGAAGGCATTAACATTAAGTGAGATATAAAAAACAGAGTGCATACCTTTTTATAGTCTATTAATAATAGTAAAATCTTCACTAGTAAGAAATAGTCCGTATGGTAGTATATTGAATATATCCGTAACAGAGCTGCTAATAAAAAAATCCGTCGTGAGAAGCTTGTAAAAACTAGATATCCATTCTGTTCCAATTTTTATAACTACATCCTCAAGCCAGCATGAATGAATGCGTCCGCCAGGTTTTCCATTCGTTTCATAATTTCGAGTAAAAGGTTACAACTCCTTCGAATACCGGTTATAATGTGAGGGGTCTCTTGCAGTGTAAGTATGACTTCAAATAATAAGGTACAATAAGAAAATATAAATAAATTGTAAAAATCTTGTAAAATAATGTACGTATTCAACCACAGACGTCTGATCGGTAATTCATCTTGAATGCTGTCCGAATTCAATTATTTTTATTATCCTTCTATATTTTAAATTTAAAAGATTCTTTCAGCCAAAAATACAATCTTTGTATACGAACTACTTATTTGATATATATATCGTAAAAGAAGTTTGTATTACAATATTAAAATACTAAATTACCTAATGATAAGATGCCTTCGGAAAGGAGCATAAACACAATAAATGAAGTAATGAAATATCAACTAAGTTAAAATAAATAGATATAATTAAAAGATAAAAATGATTGATGAAACTATCATTACAACATGTAAAAATCATGTCGCATAAGAGCAGTAGTACATATGCACGGTTTGACTAAGTAAACATGCCAGATTCAATACTTTTTATCGATATATGTAAGTGAGCTCATCTCTACATCTCTTTAATAATGTTTGTTAGCGATTTTAATATAACTATGAAGAAAGAGCACATCTCTAGATACTCGTGCTACCCTAAAACGAGACGGTCGCTAGGACAACGCATATTAACAACGAAAATCATCTAGTACATTGCAACGCCATATTAATACATTTAAACTATTAATGATATATATGTAACATTAAATAAAGAGCTTACATACTATAAAGGCTTCTACTAAGCATCCGTCTCCTACGTGCATTAATATTTTGGTGATCCCGACGTTATTGTGACGCCGCGCCCTAGCGACGAATTACGCTGTTTTACGGCGAAAGTCCAGATCGCTTATAAAGGAAGTATGGCTAATTTTAGTACATATTTTTAAATACATAAGTCAGCTATGTACGGATTTTCATGACTGTTTCTTCTGTGTACTTTCTGTATTAATTTGCGCATTCAGTGCAGTTGCATGCCATCAGGCTTATGATAATAATAATCTGAGCACATTGCACAATCGCACGGTCAGTTGTTGCTTCTCCACGTCACTGTCGATCTTTCTTGCTTACCTATCTTATTGGAAAATTTGTGTTAAACGTAACCGCATATTGTAGTAAGGGATTTTCCTAAATTTTGACCCCTGGAGTTTTGTAGATTGTAATATATATAAGTTAATATCTACTTAGTCTAGAACTCTATGCTAATGGGTGTCGTTTTAAAAAGGAAAAATACATGTCACACGGAAATATGTATTTGTAAAAGAGGGATCCCATAAATTGTGTAGATAACGAACATCACTAAAATATTATTATTATTTACTACATAGTGGCGATCGTGACTCCAAAAAGACTGCACGATAAATAACGATGGATCTCAAGAAAAATATACGTGAGCGCAATCTCAAATACGACGAGTTTTCAACCGCCATGAAACGACCGCGTCTTCTCAAACTTTAGAATTTATTACAGGAAAGATGAATGCTTTAAAACTTTTGGACAAAGCAATTCAGGACACGATGCTAAGTTCAGAAGAATTCGATGAAACATTATATGAGAAAGAAAGTAATGATGCGGACAACATAAGAAAAAGATGGCTGAATGTTCGAAAACAATTGCAAAACGAAAACATGAAACTCCAAAGAGAAGAAACCAACAATAAAAAAACATAATCTTAACCTTCCCAAAATAGAAATACGAAAAATTGACGACAACCCAAAATCGTGGCTGTCCTTTTGGGGCCAACACAAGAAAATACATGAAGATTCCAACATGTTTGCCGAAACAAAGTTTCAGTATTTATTTCAAGCCATGGCCGAGGGAAGCAATGGCAGAAACCTCGTAGAAAGCTACCCACCTACAGAAGAAAATTACCCAATAGTAATAAAAACACATAAAGATCGCTTTGCCAAGGACGAAACCTTCATAGAAATATATGTGCGAGAGCTGTTAAAATTAATGACCTGCAGACATCAAGTGACACTGAACATTTTATATGATAATGTTCTAACTTCTAACCTTCTAATATATATTAGAATCATTAGGCATAGTTAAAGAAAAATATGAGTGTATTCTGTTCTGTGCGGCTGTTCCAATAGCCGCATGCTTGCTAGTAGAGACTGCGCAAGCAAAATTAGAGACCACTGCACACAAACCTATAAAAGAAGGTAAGGAATATTGTTATTTTTGTGGTAACATGCATAGTAACCTCAAAATGCCTCAAATGTAACAAAAGTGGTATTTTAAATTTAGAAGAAAAGAAAGATATAATAAAGAAAAAAGGCGGATGTTATATTTCTTTAAAAAGAGGACATATTGCCAAGAATTGTAAAGCTTTTATAAAATGTATGTGTTGTCCAATTAATTATCCATTAGTCCATTTAAACGCCATTTAATTATCTTATGTCCAACTCTACATAATGTACCTAAATCTTGTGAACAAAAGTCAAATATACCAGAGATTGCAAACAACTTTTCTTCTAACGCTACTGCAACCCTGTTACAAACTGTCATTATAAACATCAAAGGAGACAAACAAGGTAAAAGAGTACGTGCATTACTTGATTCTGGTTCACAGCGTACATATGTCAGAACAAAAACTGCTGAGGAGCTTGGACTGCAAGTAATAAAAAGTGAGAAACTTGGACACTCACTATTTGGAGGCATCACAAAGGCTACGCAGACACACCGAGTTTTTAAGTTTGAACTAAGAAATTATAATAATACTTACTCTATGACAATATCAGGTCTAGAAGAAGACAAACTTTGTGGTAATTTACCTAAAGTACAAGATGTAGATCTGATTCAGAAACTGCAAAACCACCAGATCTTTTTAATAGACGTTGATAAAGATGCAGCTAATATAAAACATATAGATACTTATAGGCTCGGACTACTTAGGTTTAATTTTAGATAACATGTTCGCACATATCACTGACAAGCTTGTGGCAGTCAGTGTTCCGTTACAGTCGTGCGAGTCGCAACGTATTTAAATCAGACTCCGACATTTATATAATTATCAGAAGTAAATACCGGGAATAATTTCAAAGTATTAATATCAGGAATTTTCAAAAATTATTTTACAAATATTTGTCATATTTAGCCAAAGTGCTCCAAGCAGCATACAGCCGCCGTCAGTGTGGCGGGCCTGGAGCACAAAATAGTGAACAAAACCAGTGCCAAAAGTAATAAACCAAACAGTGAAATATTCAGATATTTTGAACTTGTAATTTCAAATATTAAATTAAAAAGTGCCATATTATCGATTATACCGGTCCAGCGACCTAGAGGGATCCTCGCGGTGTGCGCCGAGCTTGAACCTCTGGGAAAGGTATTTATACCTAGAAGATTTTCATAATATTTTCAAAAATCATTTTCTCTTGATTTTTCTATCGGACGGCGGACCAGACGGCGTACACCATTCGGTCCGTGCCGTGAATACGAAGAGAACGGTATCACTAGCGCCGCGATACTCCCAAGGGATCCCGAGATATTTTGAAAAATCTGAAAAAAAAAAACGAGAAGTTGGCTCATTTGGCATATCAACTCTGCACTGAAGAGTAACAGTAAAACATAAATATCTCTGTATGTATAGCACTTAGGAAGAAAATTCAAACTGATAAAACTTGTCAAAGCGTGGACTACAAGATTAAAATATAAAATAAATAAAAACGCACTAGAATACCACCTGTTAAAACTTGGAAAATAAGGAGAGATACAATACAAGGAGAGAACAAACCAGATGTCCAAGTGTTCCGTGTGAGTCATTAGAGCTATTACGTATTCGTCAGGCTCCGATATTTTATAAAACTTTAATAATTATTATTAGAAATTAATACTAAAGTATATAACAGCCAAGTCAACAATGAATACAAACAGTCTAATAAGAAACCTGCACGGCTGTTACAGAGACTCCAGCTCCTGCGCAACGATTCGAGGTCTTGGCTTTCGATTTGTTTGGCCCTCTTCCAAAACGTTCGAGTGGAGAGAGATGGGTGCTGATCGTCGAAGACAGCCAGCAAATGGGTCGAGGTGTTTGCACTCTCTGAAGCTACGTCGGAAGCTTGTGCTAAGGTTCTCATCGAAAAGATTTTCTTGCGGTTTGGTGTTCCTAGACGACTTATATCGGATAATGGTGTCCAGTTTTAGCGCTGACGTTATGCAGCAAGCCATGTTCACGTTCGGAGTGAAGCAAAATCTTGTGCCACTGTACCATCCTGAGGCTAATCCAGGGGGAGCGGGAACCGCGACCTGAATACTCAGCTGGCAATCCTACTTGAAGATAATCATCAAGAGTGGCCTCAAGCTCTTCCCTTCATCCGTTTTGCTTTAAACACTGCTTTGAGTAAGTCGATTCAGCAGACACCTGCTTATCTCATATTTGGTCGTGAGCTCCGCTCGCCAATTGCGGCTCAAAGTGATCTTCGAGCTGTGATAGAGGGGGGGAAATATTGTTCCACAGATTACCCGTATTTGCTGAAACTCGCAGATACTATCAGCATCTGTAAAGAGTGTATCGAACGTCAGCAGGATTTACGTAAGGCAGTCAAGGATAAGACTCGCCATCCTTACGAACTATATGTTGGTGATTTAGTGCCCTTTAAGTCGCATGTTCTCAGCAATGCAGCGAAAGGTGTGATCTAAAAGCTTTTTCCAAGAGATGGCCCTTACGTTGTAACATAAGCAGGTTAGTCCGACAACGTACCTTTTAGAGTTTCCCGATAAAAACAATATCATAGAGAAGTACCACATGACGGATCAGAACCGGTTTCGCATAAAAGACCTATTGTATGCGCGACAATGAGTGGACTGTATGGAAAATGTTACTAATTCAATAATGTTAGGTCTATAATGTGACACAAGTTTCAAAAGTACCTCCGAAGACCAAATAAAATTATATATTTGTGAATCGATGCGAAAATGGGGAACAATATATGTAGGATAGGTAAGGTACTCACTCGTGGTCCAAGCTAATGATGGCTCCTTTCTCCCGATTTAGATTACGCATGCGTGTGCGCGCGTGGTTCAAGCTCAACGGCACAACTTGTTCGGAGCGATACGTCCGATTCGACCAATGACCCTAGGAGACACAATGCGACTTGCGCGCAAGCCGGCACGAACGAGAACACTGACGGGTGGTAGGAAAGTAGATGGAGCGGGGCGGGGGTGGATTGAGGGATGGGATATTAGCACATCGATTCACAAATACGATAAATTGGCGCAAACACCTATGTTTGTATCATCGATCATAATTAACTAACATTCTACCGGAATATCAGATAACAATGTATGTACTTCTTTTACAAATCCTTGTTTATTTGTCTTTGGCGGTCTATATATAATTAAGATATGGACCATTCTATTTCCATCTTGAAAAAGTTGTCCTTGCATTAACTCATAATAGTTAGATTCTTTTACACTAACAGTAAAGTTTAACTTGTTATTTACATACAATAATATCCCCCTCCTCTTTGAGTTTCTCTTGTATTTATGTATGTGCCATACCCTTCTAATTTGTATAATGGCAATTCATGTTTCCTTATATTAATCTCACATAAAGCGATCTAGTTTCTCCATGCAATTATTTATTAAGACTTGAAACTAATCAAAGTTGTTTCTGAGTGATCTTATATTAAAATGTATAACATTCCAGCTCTTATTTAATTGCAATATTTCCTCCTGCCAACTATCTATACATGTGTATTTATTGTATTCACAATATTAGATTTTATGTGTGATGCGTGATCGTCGAATTTTATTGATATTATTTAACTGTTAATACTAACCAATCGTATACAAATATATCATTTGTTAATTGAGTACATGTTTATATCACTCAAGGTGTCGATCGATCTTATTTTTGTAACATTTGGATCATCTTTTTTTATAAGTACCTTACCATTTTGTGTCCAAATGTATTTAAATCTTGATTTTAGCTCGTTTTTCGCCGCCCATAGAAGATTACGGATATGCTTGGAAAGATCCTCATTCACATAGATTCTTTGTTTATTTCCATTGGTATATATATCATAATTAGTAAGTTGGTGCGTTTTTCTTGATCCATTTGTCACGAGCAGCACAAGTAGCCAAAGTGATAACAACTGGCCTCGGCTTTTTTTTCACGTTGTTTGTTTCCGTTGGCAACGGCTGTGTCCGAAACGGCAGTGGGAGCTAAACGTGCTCTATTTTCTTCACCCACCCTCCTTATTTCACAAATCATTCCAGCGTCAAGGCCAAGCTTACTATCTACAGTTTTAATTGTTCCGTCAAAATTTTCATTTTGCCGTTCTTTCCGAATATTTCTACAATTTTTTCTCTCGCACGTAATTTTTCATATAACCTATTCTTTCTTCCAATGACCTATTGAGTATTTCCAAATGCAAATTTTTATGCTCCAGTGCTTTAATCTTTTTATCTGTTTTTTCTTTTTCTTCTATCAATTCTTGATACTTTTCGGCGTAGAAACGTATGTCCTCAGACATCACCTCTAACGTTTTTTTCATGTTGAAGACGATTGCTAATTTTTCGTTTACTTCAGGTAACAGTTTTTCTGGTGTCGTTTTTGTTATGTCGACTTCTATTGATGGTTGCCGAGTCTGCGTGAATTGGCATCATCGCATAAACCAGTGCTAATAAATGCTTTAATTTTCACTGCACATTTTTTGTGAAAGACACCACCCGTTCACATTTACTGTTGCATCTTAACGTACTGTCCACTTTCACTCGAGCCAAAGATAATTTACACAACTTGCATTGCACCATTCTGCAGATCAGAGGAAAGTTAAATGGCTTTGTTAGTTTCACGTAATTATTCAGACACTTTAGCGTAACAATCAATATCACGTTCGCACGTTGGGAGCGCGCGCGCACGAATGCGATAATAGATATGTAGTCTAGATACTTTTTTCTTCTACTATGTGGTTATATAATGTTTTCATCGACTCAATACATATGACGGCACCGAAAAATCCCATTTTATTTGAAGACTCCAATATTTTTTTAGTAATCTGTATTATTATACTGGGTATCTGATTCCTTCTTCTAATCACTCTTTTTGATTTGGAATGAAATTTTAGTTGTAGTATATATGTCTTGACTTCGTTTAGTAATGCAAAAAAATCAGATTTGTTTTTATGATCTATAGGAATTTTTAATCCGTAATATTGAGACTTTCTAGAATTCATCGCATCAAAGTAATAAATTTTACTGTGTCCACGGAGTCCTGAAATTGTGTAGATTTTAATTCTTCGTTACAAAGAGTTAGTGCTTTAGCAACGTTTATACTTAGTAGCTGTGTGGCGAGTTTCACTTTCATAATTTGATTACGAAAATGTATATGACGGGGAGTTAATTAGTTAGCATAATAAAGGCCTTCATTCTGCTGGAGTTTCTTTAAATTAATAAGGAGCTGCCATTTAATTTTTTGATATTTTCCTTCAAACAAAAATCTCTTTCGTTCAAAAGTGTTTCTAAATAATTTAATTACATGGGAGGGATCAATGAAAATGCAATTTTTTTCTGATTTGCTTTGATGAAAGAAGTAAGTTTTCAAATTATTCACATCAAATAACTGACATCTTAGAATTTCAACAGCTTTAAAATTAGCAGAGCACCCATCAAATGTGAGATTTGCGACAGTTACACCAACTTCGTGGTACTTGTCTAAGCAAATCTTTAATAAATTAGCTTTTGTATGTGCTGTTATTCCAGATAGTAGAAAGTACCTAACAGGCAGTTTCCAATTCTCGTTTAAAGCCATGAGCATAAAAACTAAAACCTGAGTTGCTATTGTGTACTCATCTTCACCTTCCACAAGGCCCACTCCAAAATTAACAACACCAAGTTCACGTTTTTTATTAAATAGCTTTTGCTTTCTAATCGCCATCACATCAAATACCAACGTACACACCACAGGCTTTTGACTTAATTGACGTTTTTCTTTTAGCACTCGAAACGCTTCGGTAGTAAATCCCGGTTCTGCGTCAACTGGTGAATACCACCTGCAGATTGTTTTTAGGATGTGGGAGGGCTTCATTATAGAAGTCTCTAACATATTTGTACGCTGCTGTAAAATAATAGAGCAAGGTCAAGGTGAATTTTCGCAATGATGCGGTGTATAATTTAGGACGTTTATTCTGCTTACTTCGTTTGGTCAAAGATTTTTGTAACTCCACAACCTCAGCTACACATTAGATCATTTACAGCATTTCGATCCAAACCAAATTTCTCTTTTAAAGTTGAAACCAACGTTTTATATGATTCATATTTTTTATTCATATATCTGTTTTGACGCTGTATCCTCCGTGTTTTATCAATTTTTTTTCGCAGTGCTTTCGTTTAAAAATTTCTTTTTCAGCAGGATTTTTCGAAGAGTATCAAAAATTGACTGAATCGCTTACTGGTTATGGTATTGGGTCCAAACTAAAGGCTGAAAATTAAATAAATATATTTTTTTAGTGAATTTAATAAAACTGTTTTACTTCTGTGCGCTACATTTACTATTATACATTTATTATTACTATTATTGTCTATCGCTTTTAAACATGTTCCCGTCAAAATATTGATATAAACAATATTTTTATCTCATAGTATACGTACATATTAATTAGCATTTAACAAATTAAGAAATATAAAATACTAAACCCAAAAGTTAATAGTAACTATATTGAAACCACACTTACCGATTCTAGTGGGGTTTTTATCGTATGGTACAACAGTTTTCTTAAGATAGATTCGTCCTGTTTTTGTATAATGCTTATCCTCTACCTTAAAGTGCAATGAACATATATATGTATGAGTAGTCGGAAGCCATGTTTCTTCATTCCGATTTTTTTATTTTTTTTTTATTTTTTGTGTTCTAGGTTATCCTCTAACATTATCAGAGTGTGTTTGTTACAGTTTTTATATCTATAGTACTATTTTCTAATTTTACTTCTATTTCCCATTTCTAATTCCGAATTTTCAATGTCAATCAATTCCAATATGCTATATTCCTAGTCAATTAATTATTATTTATTTACTTATAATTTAAAAAAAGTTAATTTAGGTCCAATTACAACATTTCCTTATTGCTCTAGTGATTCCTCTTATTTTAATTTATTTCAATTGTTTAGTAAGTCCATTCATTTCTGAATTTATTTTATAATTTCCTTTTCCTGTATAATTTCGTGTCCATTTGTTTTATTTATTCTATTTCCTTATTTATTTTGAAACTGTGCTATATTATTATTATTATTCTTTCACTATTTGTTTCTTAAGTTTGCATTTTTAACTATGGTTTCTATAAACGAGAGAAGGGCCCCTCTTGAGTCTTCGTTGTTCATTAATGTGTCTACGTTTTCCTGTTTGATTTTACAGCCTAACCTCGACTCGAGGTCAAACCTGGACGAGCCGAAACGAGGACAATCTATAAGAAGGTGGAAGATTGTCTCGGCGGTATCCGGATCGCACGCACACGCGGGGCTATCTTTTAATTTAAACCTATGCAGGTATGCTGCGAATCCCCCATGGCCCGTTAGAGCCTGCACGTGAACAGGGGACAGACGGGTCTTCTTCACTACCCGGTGGGCTTCGTCCACCTTCGGGAAGAAGACCCGCGTCACCCCTCCCGTGTCAGAGGACTCGTAGCGCACCTGCCACTGCCTAACAGTGTCCCCGCGTATGATCTTCCATGCGTACGAAACCGGACACCGATCGTAGTCAGCCGCGGTCTTTTTATGAGCAGCCCGTTTCGCCAACTCATCGGCACGCTCGTTGCCGACCGTACCGACGTGGGCCCTCACCCAATTCAATGTAACAGAGCGTCCCTCTGCACGGATCCCCCGGAGAGTCTGCTGCGCCGCAAGTGCCAGACCATGTGGTGGAGCCGGGTTTGCCAGCATCTCCAGCGACGACTTGGAGTCACTGTAGATGCCGACATCCCCGGCTTTGGTCTTGGAAAACCGCCTGAACCGCCCCGCCTGGAAAACCGTACAGAAGGGCTCTAGACGAAACGTAGAGAACCTGGTCTCGCGTCCCTCCTTAAACCAGGTCATGGCGGCTCCCACTCCACCTTCGATTTTGCTACCGTCGGTGAAGATAGCGGATCCGCCTGACTCCGGAGGGACCTCCAGACTCTCATACTTCTCTCCCATACACAGAGCCGGGTGAGGATAGTCGGCGAAACTCACCGGGCGCTCCAACTCACGACCAACCACGATCTCGTCCAGTGACTCGCCCCTTTTCGCACGGTACAGTCTGTGCACCTCTTGGGCCCGTAGGTCCAGCGGGAGCAAGTCCGCCAAGACGATCGCCGCAGTCAAAGATACCGTGCGGTACGCCTTACAAATTTTCTGGGCAAAGCCCCTTTGCAGCGAATTTAGCTTATTCCTAAGCGATATCTTCTCCGCAGACGGGCCCCAGACATTCGCGGCGTACAACACGATAGGCTCGATGACTGCCACGTATATCGTCCGAATAATCTCCGGGTTCAAGCCCCAACTCACCTTTGCTGCACATGCCAACTGCTTGTAGATGTTAGCGGCCCTCTTGCAGGCAGCAGTGACATGTGCCTCAAAGGTGAGTTTGCTGTCGATGGTCAGTCCCAGCAGGCGGAATTCCTTCTCCAGCGATAGCCGGACTCCGCCCATGACTAAGACTGGGGCGTCAAACTTCAACTTCCTTGTTAAAACCATGGCCTTTGTTTTCTTTGGCGCGAAGGACAGCTTATTTTCGACGCCCCAGTCCATCACGGTCTGCAAAGTCCGGCACGCCAATTCCTGTATGGGTCCGACCTCCTTCCCGAAGAAAACTAAGACGACATCGTCTGCAAACGCCTGGCAGTATACCCCCGCCGACTCGAGCTCCACCAACAGGGAGTCTAGTATAAGGTTCCAAAAGGTTGGCCCAGCGATCGATCCCTGGACACAACCCTTCGAAGATTCCCGACTCACCTGTACACCGGCATAACTGAGCTCGATCCTCCTACCCTCGAGATACGACAGAACCATACCGTACAAATTTTTAGGGCACCCTTTTGCCACGAGCTGGGACTTCAAAGCTGGCCACCACGCGTTGTCAAAGGCTCCCTCTATATCCAGGGACACCAGGACTACGATCTCCTTAGCAGAGATCTTTGTCCTGATGTGTGTCACCAGGTCGTAGAGGGATTCCTTGGCACCACGCTGTGGCATGAACCCATACTGCCGCACGCTGAGTTTAGGCAACAAATGCCAACGTAAACGTCGAACCAGAAGCTTTTCCAGAATTTTGCCCAACACCGGCAGAAGGCCTATAGGGCGATACGACTTCGGATTAGTATAGTCCTCCCTTCCTGGTTTACGGAGTATGCACACTGTAGCGATCTTCCAAAGTCGAGGGAAGTGGCCCGTTTCCAGACATTTATTTGCAATGGCCTGGAACAGAGCCACTCCCCCCCGAAGACCGCCTGTGCGCATATATCGGCAGTCAATCCATCCCCTCCGGGAGCCTTCCGCGGGTGAAACTCTTTACACACCCGCGTTACTTCCTCCCTGGTGAAGGGCGGATCCGCCGCCGATAACTCCGGAAAACAGTCAGGGTGGAGTCCCTCAGTCACCGCCCTAATGGTCCGCTGAGCCTCCGAGTCGGCACTTACTTCGTCCGCTGGAAAGAGAGTGGAGGCCATGAAATCAGCGGACTCTTGCGGGTTCAAAATGTTTCCGCTCGAGTCCGCCAACAGGATCTCCTCCCTCCTCCGCTCCGTTCTCCTTAAGACTCTGTAGATCCCGTCCCAGAGGCTCTCCCGCTCCTGCGTCGTGCAAAACTCCTTCCAGCTCCTGGTTTGTGCATCCGCTACCTTCCTCTTGAAATCCTCGAGGGCATCAAGGTAGTCGGCGACAACGTAAGGCCTCCGTCTTTTGGGGCGGCGCAACGGATCCTCCTCTTCCTCCGCGCAACCTCCCTTTTGAGGGAGTCCAAGTCCTTCGTCCACCAGGGAGGGCGAGCCACCCCCTTCACCCCACCTGCCTTTGGGATCACCTTGTCACAGGTTTCCTTAATGCAGGTGAGGTATTCGGACACGACCGATTCGAGATCGTCAATGGATGATACTTCCTCCACTTTGCACGTCGTCATTCCCCTGTTGGCCAGTTTCTCCTGTAAAGTTGATGAAAACTCCGACCACACTACCTTCTTAGTGTTGTAGATTCGGGTCGTCGCCGGCCTGTGACTTTGCAGAGGCCCATCGACCCGAATCGAGAAGGTGATAGCGTTATGGTCGGAAGTTGTTAGATTTTCATCAACTTTCCAATCATTGATTCTTCCAAGGAGGGAGGGGCTGCAGACTGTCACGTCTACAATACTTGTACACAAATTACCCCCCCTGACGACCTGAAAAGTGGGCTTTTCCCCAACATTGTGGATCTCGAGCCCCGCCGCATCCAGAATGGAACAGTAAGCCTCTCCCCGATGGTCGCAGGTACGATTCCCCCACCACAAGCTTTTGGCGTTCACGTCGCCGCCAACCACCAGGTTCTGCACGCCCAATTTGGCACAGATTCCTCAAGTCTTCCAATGTACGGCTCTATAGGCTCATTTGGCTCGAAGTAGACTTCATTCCGATTATTTTGTACAAATTTTATCCACGTTTCTCTTTTTTCATGACCCGGCCGTAGAAACCTTCAAAATGATTAAGGTTATTTAGGTAAAAGTCACAATTTACTTATTTTACATCTATTCTACACAATAATAAATATAACACTATACTATTGACATACTGAGCAACAAATAGGTACAAATTTATGTTGCGTATCTGCGTCTTTAGTTTTCATTACTCTATGATTAGTATTGCAAAATGGCGGCGCTCGGCAGCCCGATTCTCGTGAGCATTATTATATCGCGAAAAACATTCAATCAAAGAGGTGTAAACGTTTTAATGACTATTTACCGATGATTTTAAACCATCACTTTTTTTGATGTTCTGGAGTGTTTGTGGCAGTCTTTAAGAACGCAACCAGGCATTTTGATGTTATTATTTATGCGAGCAAAACAAGACTTGTCTCGTTGTCTCGTCAACGCGTTGGATACTCACTGGATAGTTGCGGTAAGGCGTACCGCAAAGCGTGGCGCAAAATCATGCAACGCGTTGTCTTCTTTATACGTAGTAGTATATTACCTCAGTGTTATGTACAAGACATTTACTCTATGCGTTAATATGTCGCTGCGCTTGCGCTTCCGACACGACGTCCGATACTTGTATCTGTGTGGAGTACGCCACAGTACACAATTTTGTAAATAAACACTATTCATGACAACTAAGTTTTAAACCTAATTTGTCTAAACAATCTTTAACCCTTTCATACGACATTAAAGATGATTGATTATGCTCATAAATGGCTTTCTTAAGTTTTAAAACTTTATCTTGATCTTTACATTCAAAACCTTCAGGAATAGTCATACAAATATTTTCTTTTAAATGCAGTAGTCAGATCAAGATGTGTTATGTTCGTACACCACTGTACACAACACTACTCTACTTTCCAAGCTTTGCATCAAACATCATGCATTTTTCTTTCTCAATAACCTTTCCATTTGCTCTTTCATAAACACTATTTTGTTCTGACGTGTAAGCAACGGTTTTTTGGTGAATAATACCATTTGTTAACAAATAATTCTTCATTTCTTTATTACAAAATTCACCACCATTGTCTGTACGTAGAATCTTTATTCTTTTAATCTGTTATTTTCAACCATCACTTTAATTTCTTTGAATTCAGACTGTAATATGTATATCTATAATCATCCACAAACAACAGAAAATACCGGGCTCATCCAATATATTTTGTTTTCATTAGCACCACATACATCAGAATGTATTTAGTATCTGTAGTGTCTCAGTACTCCTTTCTTTCACATGTGAAAATGGTAATCTCGTCTGATTGCCTTCGCAACAGGTCACACAAAGGATAAATATCAAACCTCAAAAATTCGTAACTTCCATATCAATCAGCTTTGATTTTATTGAGTCTGTGGTAAATTGAATACCTGAGTGTTCAATCGCCATTATCAATGGAGAATATTTTTCTGGCAAACCGGCTAGCAATAATGACCCGATCAACTCGTCCGTAACAGCAAAATCACAGGCACAGTCCGGCACATCCGGCACAGGGCCTTTTAATCTCTGCGCTGTCTCATTTACTTGCGTTGCATTCGAAGTCATTGTATCGCAATTTTCTTGTCGTATTGAGATTAAATGTCACAGTAGGGTTATAAAACCCTCGGGTTTGCAAAACCCGAGTCATCAAACATATTTTTGAGCTTTTCCCATAACTCTTCCGAACTTTATGTCTCGTTGATATGCACTTGCAATCCGCTATCTATTGTCAAAACCAGTTTCGCCCTTGTTTTTATATCATTACCACATTCATAACATTTAATTTTACTTGTTTGATGTTTATGATTTTTGTCATAAGTTTTAGAGTTTGACATTTCACTTGACTGGAACGATAGATTTCTGGTGTAGATTTTATGAACTACAATTCCTATTATTCATTTTATTATGTTGAACTTTATCAATCATTTTTCTTCCATTATATCCGATGATGTGGCACGTTGTACATCTTCAGTTTATTGCTTTGCATCCTGTGCGGTCCTAATTGCTCGGGATAATGTTAAATCTTTGATTCTCAGTAATCTATCTTTCATGGATAAACCCCGTATGCCGCATACTAATTTATCTTTTATTAAACTTGCATTAAGTATTCCAGTCACAGGTAGAACTTAATTCGGTGACATGTTCTTCATATGACTCACACACACTCTTTCTGGTTTCTGTTGAAAAAATTATATCTTTCATACGCAATGGTAAAATCAAAATGGTCGCTAAATAATTGAATGATCTTTTTGTAATCACTCTTTTCCTCTGTTTTAATTTCAAAATTGTTATACAGTTTTACTGCCCTATCTCCAATCGAGTTTAATAATTTGTAATATGATCTTTAACTCACCATGTGCTTTAGTATTTCTAGAAACTATGAGAAATATCTCAAATTTCTGTTTATAAAACTTCTAATTGTCAGCCATGTTTGCACCAGACCAACGAAGTTCACCGGGTGGTGCTATAGTGTAGTTGTTTTCTACTTTTGCCATTTTCTATATTATCTTCTTTATTCTTTGTAGGTCCGTATTTGCGACGGCGCCATGTATAATAGATTTGTTTTTTATATCGGGTTCAACACTGGAGTACTCCGTTATAAATTAAACTCCGTGCAGCTTTTTTCTTGTTCCATAATTCTATCCCATAGACTATATGACAACCACGGACTTATTATACTAAACTGGACCGATAACTATGAAAATTTTGTATTTACAAAAATGAACCATGTTACACATGCGTAAAGTATATTTTCTGTGGCGCCTAACACAGAGGATAATCCGAGCCGAGAGGGATAGCAATCACGGAGGCCGTGTGTCTCGCTCTTTCATCTTACCAGCCTAAAAAATGTTTTTGATCAAAAATGTTGGCTCTAAAACCTCAGTTAAAACACTGATATTTTAAAGTTATTTTAACAATTTCAAGTCAATGTATTATAATTGCTTTAATTTTTTTAGTGAGATTATTATCATTTACGTATCTCTACTTAACATTCGTTATAAAAACAATTCTATGGAATACCACCACTTAAAATGGTGAAGAAGTGTTGCGTTTATACTTGTCCAAGCGAATCTTATAGTGGTTGCAATAAATCGTTCCACAGGAAAGCTAAAAATAACTTTATTATGAATCTAACAACTACGTTGACCATGAATTCTTGTACTGTGTGATCGAGTCAGGTCTTACTGTTGTACTATTGTTACAGTTTCCCAAAAAATGAAGAAATGCGACAAAAATGGCTCAACCATATACTTGTGAAGCGATAAATTACAAAAAATTCAGTCGTGCAGTCGTCACTTCTAACAGTCCTGTTTTTATACTGCTAATTCCCGTCAGTTATTAAAAGCCAACGCTATACCAACGATTTCTTCCACGGTAAGAATATTTTACTATTATAACAATTTACTGGACTTGGTTTTTTATTTATGTTAATATTTTTGTTGTGAGGAATTGTCAAGGAATAACTTTTTTTAACTGCATTATATATATGTCATAAATTGGACGTAATATGTTAGGCTTGGTGAATGGTTTAGGTAAATTATTATTATTTAGACGGTGCATGCTTAATAATTAGTTTAATGTTTATTTTACAGGCCCAAAATAATAAAATAGAAGTTCTCAGTGATACATTGATACAACAACTACATTTAATCACCTCTGAAGACGAATTCCTCCATCCTGCCACCTCTTTAGAAACTGCTGTTATTGCTGGGACAAGTTCAGGCAATATAGAGGAACCAAGTAAGAAGCTCTGTCCAAATGTAAAGGAAGTGCGTGTTCAAACAGTGACTATCAAATGTATGACCCCATAGAAGAAGATTTAAATAGAAAGATAAAAGTATTATCACAAAGGCTAAATAGGCGTGACGTAAGATTAAAGAACGTACAATCGCTTCTAATATTATTCAAGAAAAAGTTGTAAAAATTTTGAAGAGGTGGAGCAAAATATAAAAAAATAATTTTAGGAACATCCATACTCTATTGAATACATATAAAAGCAAGAAAGGTGTAAGACATTCCTATGAAGTAAAAATATTTGCTTTGTCTTTATACTTTTATTCGTCAAAAGCGTATTTATTTCTTAGAAATCATATTAGTTGGCCACATCCTGTACCTTTGCGAAAATACTTGCCACTCGTGATTTTACAACGTTGACTTCATATCAGAAATTTTTGAGTATTTAAAATTATCAGTAAAAGAAAATGATCTTCAAAATGTAGCATTAATATATGATGCAATGTCAATTAAGTCGGAAGTGGTCTACAAAAAGTATAAAGACAAAAAGTGGGCATATGTCGATTTGGCAGGTATTATCACTAATGAATCAGAACGGTTAGCTACTGAGGTATTTGTTTTGCAAATAGTCTCATATAAACGAAAATTCAAATGCCCTATTGCATATTTATTTATTTGTAAAATCTCAGCTGCCATACAATCACAATTACTATTTACAGTTATATGTATGTTTTATTTGTTTCTTCTTTAACTATAGTATCTATATATATTATTTGTGATAAACTTTATATTGTATTACATTATTTAAAGTATGTTGTTCTCGTTACACCCATACTAGCTAATTTGTCCTTAAAACATATCCATCCAAAAGTTGCCTGGAAGAAATTGCTTTCAGCAATAAGGCCGCCCTTTGTAACAATAACAAATTTTATGTATTTAATGAATTTTTGAAATTTGTGGTGTACAATAAAGTTTAAATAAATAAATAAATATGTTATATGATATAGGTATAACAGTTTGAAGTTTAACCTCTGATGGGACAAATGTTAATGTTACAACATATGAAAAGTTGGGCTGTAATTTCAACGATACTGATATGATTACCAATTTTAAGAATCCCAAGCAAGACAGCAGAACACACAGCATTTTTGATCTAGCTCACATGGAAAAATTATGTAGGAATATTTTCGCAGAGACAAAGTTAAGTTCTCCGAAAGGTGATATTAATTTAAAATTTATGAAAGAATTGCACATGTTACTAGAGGAAGAAGGATTAGAATTCGCAAATAAATTAAATGCTAACCATCTTAATTTTAAGGGGGAAAATGAACATAAAAATTGCAGCCCAGAGATTAAGTTCTTCAGTTGCTGATGCCATTGACTTTTTAAGAGCTAGTGGCCATGAAAATTTCCAGGGCAGAGAAGCAAGTACTGAACATATCAAAATGATTGATATAATTTTTGATTTATTAAACGCAAAATCTCCTATTGACACTGGTTTTAAGTCCCCGTTGTGACTTAGTAATGAAATGTTTGGGACAAAAGCTTTTACTGAAACAAGAGAATATATAAAAACACTCAATATTGATAATCAAAAGATTCTATTGAATCGCCGAAAAATGGCAGCTTTTCGTTTGATAGTTGACACTTTTAAATGTCCAATTTTAGCAAAAGATCTTATGGAAGGTATGGATAATAATTTAGATTATTTCCTTCCCTATAAATTCTCACAAGATCATTTGGAAATGTTCTTTTCATGTATTCGATTGCAGGGTGGTGGAAATAACGACCATAATGCCTTGCAATTCCTGTATGCTATGCGCAAGTTTCTGTATCGAAATACTGTCATACCTAGCATAAATGCAAATTGCACAGACGATAATTTTTAACTTTGTGCCAATTTTGGAGTCTCGTAGCCAAAAAAAAATTATTGAGAAAATTCAGGAGGATGATGATTGACAAGATGAAAATGAAGCAGAAGTCTTAATCAATTATATGCAATTAATGAATATGACTGATTACTAAAATAATATCCTTTATTACATTGCTGGTCACTTTGTAAACAAAATGTTAAATAAAATTTAACGTCAACACTGCCGCGACGCATTGATTATTACAAAAGATAGTTTCGATCACTCGTATTTTGTGGATATTGGACTTTCATCTTTTACTGCATTCGTTGACAATATTGACAGCCTTAAAATACGTTTCTAGATTTGCTTTTAAGGTGGAGCGAACAGTTATTTATGTCGGAAATAGCCAAGAAGACATTCCGACACGCTAGCAAAAACGTTATTTTGTGATGAAGAATCATGATTTCAAACCCTCCGGAAGAGAAGAAACATTCTTTAATCGTATGTAGTCCGCAAGCGCAATCTCTTTTTATCACTTTAGCGAATCGTGTTTCTTTTGGTCGAAGCTGTGTGGTTTACGTCTGTCGTTTCCTGAGACAGCTAGCTTCGCGAGAATATATAACCTGTAAAAAGTTTCCAAAACAATATAGTTTTTCAATATAATTTAACTCCTTATCATAGTCTATTAAAGAATTAAATAGTCTGTTGTGTTTTCTGTGTTCTTATAGTTTACCAAATTTACTGGGACTGTTTAATTAATAGGATTCATATAATCACACAGATATTTATTATTATATTGCAATTTCAAACGACTACGACTAACTTTTCTTATGTGTATCATAGACAAGAAGAACATACGACTTAAAACTAATTAGTGTTGTCTACATACACCACATAAACCAATAAATGTTTTGTATTCACCAGTAAAAATAGGAATCATAATGACTGGTAGTTTGGTCCTAGCATGATTCTCTTTGTGAGGACTTTGCAAACAAGGAGCTGCTTGTAATTGTGCTTATTATTTCACGTATTATAGTGAGTGTCTGGATAAACCGATCTTCGATGTCACTAATAAGCTCTTTGTCACCGTCGTCACAAGCGAGAATTTTGATACAAATGTGTTCGTACTAAATAAATGAACTATTAAGATGTTTTTTTTAATGAGAAGAGCTTCCTTAGATAATGTACTAAGATCCTTTGTACATTTTGGTGAGATTACTTTTTATGTATCCACGCTTCAAGCGCAATTTCTTTAGTAAATGTTTAACATTCTCAGCAACGTTGCCGTCCATTGTGTACAAAGACCAAACCGTTCAGAACTTGAACAATTGTTTATAACTATAGATGATTGTTTCTTCGTGCAGCTACACCTCATACGTTAATTGGCGGTTGACGCGGAACAGCCACTCGACGAAAAATCACAGTTGTTTCCTTCGACTTCGACCTTATGTATATATTATAACATATAATATACAAATTAATTTGATTGACGAAGGCGTTACTTTGCGGAAATTCATCGTAAATAATTTAACCGAAATTTCTTAGCTTTTGCAGGCGGAAGTAGCTAAGAAATTTCGGATATATTAATTACTTGCTACTTTTTCACGTGTTAGTTCCAGTGTCAATTGCAGTAACGTGACACGTGATCTGCCAAGTGATTTTGCGCGTAACTTGTCACTAGCATCAACATTCAATTGTATAGAGTAGTGCCCATTCGCGTGGCGTGACATAACATGACCTGACATGCCACTCAGCGTGCTACTAGTGACGCTGACACGAAACTTGTTGCGCCAAGTTAGTTAGAATTCAAAATGAAGGACGATCTAGAATTTTGGTATACCGTTTGACTAGATAAGGTCAAATTTTTTCTAGTATAATAAAATAAGTTTTTCATTCGTGCTATAAAATGACTGAAATCTATCAGGATATCTATGTAATTCCTTCATGACGACGTTTGTAGAACCAATTTTTAAACTTTTTTTTCCACATGTTAGTAATGCACCAGAAGTATATTTGTCTGTTCTGAATATTTAAAATTTGTAAATAAGCAAAAGTATCTTGATCTTCATCAAACGAAGACGTCACGAGTGTCTTTGTAAGAGTACTATGATATGAAATCTGGCACGTCACTCTGGTGAGTCCATTGTATGTCGTGTCAAAGCCATGCCACATACTACTTTGAAATCACGTTTCTGTCACTTTGCTTAGGTAGACACTGGGTCTTAGATATCTCGATACTTGATGAGAGTTTGTCGTTTACCAAATATAGATCATTACCCTTTTTGAGTTTACTAGCTATAAATACAGTAATTGAGTAAACACAATCACTATAACTGGCGTCCATTTGTAAAGTTCATATTTTAGTACATCCATCACGCAACACAACAAACGGTATGAATGACCATGTCGGAGTCTTGTTTTAGTGGGTCTGTATTGATTGGAGTTGGTTCTTGCGTGTGCGTGGTGAATTATAATCACGTTTATTAGTAATTGAAAAGGCACAGACGGGTTAGAACAGCCCAGGTATAGTCACGAACAGGGCGGATATATTTTAGTTTAGTGTTACCACGTAAAAATCAGTGTTGTCACGGTACTAATGTAAGATTCTTACACAATGTCAGAACGTATTTGAAGGATTTCCCTCTTTTCAAAATAGATTTCAATTGGGTAAAGTTAGACGTGTAGTGAAGTTCCACTTTCACTTTGTTACCACTTCTATTATTATTTTTTTAACTTTATGCAAATTGAAAATACCACTGACCGGGCTTAATCACTTCTTGCATAGCTGATTCCCAATCATACACAATCTCTACTTTCACAACTATTCCATATTTATTAAAAATATCATGGCACTCCTTTGGCTGTATAATCACTTCCTTCCTTTTTAACTCTTTTTCAATATTTCCGAACACACTGTTAGTAGGTAAAAAAGAATGACTTGGTATTGGGAAGATAAGTTCAATATTGTTAAATTTTTTGGAGCATTAGATAACCATACTACGCACAGTTAGGGATTGGGCCAAGGCTTGAGGTTTTTAAAAATATACAATATATGTTTACAGCTTGAAGAGCAAGTGAAGACTGATTTTATTCCTTAATAAATTCTATTTATAATAATCTTTACACAAAGGCAACCTCAATTACATAGAGGTCTTACAAATAAGGCGAAGCAATAAACAATATGCACATATCTCATTACAGTGGATTTGGTTGTCTTAATTATCTATTAAACTAAATACAGAGGTACTTAAGATATCTAATTATGGTTAAGCGGAACACTAATGATAGTTTACAGTTAACCATTACGGAAGCCTCGATTATGCTGACGTAACTCCTCCCCCCCTAAGAGAAAGGCGTAACTGTGATTGCAGCGACGGCTGATGGTCTTCCTCTGCTTGTTGCTGAAGAATTGCTGCTTGCGGCTTTCTTCTTATATACCAGAATTTGTATATAATGATTCCGGTAAACGCCACGGCGAGCATGATGTACAGAATTATGGATGGCCAACTTGGTGTTGTGGTTATGACTGTTTGTAGCTCTGGAATCTTTTGAATACTTTTTCAATTAAATTATTAATGTTATCCAATTTTATATTTTCCAAATTTATGTGCAAAGACACAGCGTTTGGGATTTGATGAAAGTGAGGAAGTAGTATTGTTTCTAAGATGTTGACGTATTTTATGTGAGTTTGCCATGTTTTACCCATTAGTTCTATTTTACAATTGTTATCTAAAGTAAGTAGGTAAACACCTTCACTTCTTTGATATTGAATGTTGTTGTCTCACATGAAGTCTTTACCACTTCTTCCTTTTTTAGAATTATAATCTAGTTATTATCCTGAATTTGTAGGATAATGTTATTCTGAAAATATGCATATGTACAATTTTGTGGGTCTTGATGTTGTAACAGCTGTGCTATACAGTCCTTTGAAGATTGAAGATCTTCCCAATTGAGGTGTTTGCAAATTACTTTGTCATTAGTAATTTCTGTGCAACGCTCACTTGGATATGCAAATCATTGTTACCCAAGATAAGGAAGGGATCTTTAGGTATTAATATGGTGTTATTTTTATTAAGTATGGAATAGAGGTGTAACAATTGGTAAGTATTAGGGGAAACCAGAGGGATTTCTAGTATGAAGTTTAGTGTTTCGTTTGTAATGTATGCTTTTACTATTATTGCTTTCTCCCATAAGTGTATATTTCTAATATCTGGTGAAAATGGCAAATCAAATGAGTTTTATTTTTCAATTAAATTTAATTCTTCTACTAGGAGACCAGAATCAATGATGTTAGGGTGCATTCTATTTAGGTGTGAAAATGCAATAGCACTTTCCAAATTTACTAATTTGTCATATAGTTGTTGATATGCTCTTGCGATTTCGTTTAAAATATTTATTGATTCTTGAAATGAAGCTTGCGTATAATAATTTTTAATGTCTTTTTGTAATTTAATTTGATTGTTATGTATTATATTTAAATTATTTTCATAGTCTTTTATAAATTCTTTCATTATCGTAAGTGATTTTCCCTGATTTTCCGAATTGGAATTTAATGACAGTTTTATTTTTTAATTTCATTTTCAAAACTATTTGCTTCATCCTGATCTAAGTTTCCTGTGATTGCTTTTACTATTGAGCCTAAGGCATTTATTAAACCTTTTTTTTTTGTCTGTTATGTATTTGTCTTATTCCTATAGTTTTTAATCCTAAATTAGAAAGCTTACTTTCTATTGTTTTAATTAAATATTCTATTTGATTATATATATTGTTATATTCTATGGTTACATTTTGTTTTAACCTAAAAGTATAAAAATTACTGGATAAATCATAGTATATATTCTGTAAATATGTTGTGTTATAGACCACTACTAAATGATACGTTCCTATTTGGTACCGAGCTTTTGCTTCAGTTAGTACTAGTATTCCGTTATGGTTGTCAATTGGTTCCAGGATCGCTATTGTCATTACGAATCCGAGCATTGAGATGCAGGCGAAGGCGTACCTGAAACATTTTCCGGTCGTCTAAGTAATCTAAAATGTACGCGGATTGTTTTTGCGTTAACATGTTTTCCTACTATCTCTGTTATTTGTTCCGGGTGTATATGCACTATCGTATATGGTCCTAGGTATTTTGGTTTTAACTTATTACTTCTGGCTGTTTTGCTACTTGTTTGTATACGATATCACCTACTTTAAAGGTTGGAATATCTGTGCCTGAGTTGAATTTACTAATGACTTGTTGTTTATTTGTTGTTACTTTTTCATTTACTAATTTTTGTATATTTTCCATATTTTATTTGTGTTTCCTGACATACTCTTGATAGAATTCTTTTGGGTAATATAACTCTAGTGGATTTTTACTACTCGTGTGACCATATAATAACTCAAATGGGGTAAAACCTGTTGCTGAATGAATTGTATTATTATAAGCGATTATCGCATATTTCATTAAGCTACTGGTTTCACTTTTATCTGTTAAGTATTGTATTCTGATCATTTCAGACAGCGTTGAATGTAACGTCTCTATTGGTGAATTCGAATTTGGATTATACGGTGTTGTGAAGTGAATTTGAATATCGTGTAATGCACATATTTCTGCAATGACCGACCTCATTATCAAATTTGGAGTCTGAATCGGTTGTTATCTTTGTTGGGATTCCTATGAAAGAGAAAATGGTAAGTAACGCTTCAGCGATATGTATGCTGGTTGTTGCTGTTAATGGAACTGCTTGTGCGAATTTTGAAAAGTTGTCAATTATTGTTAGAAAGCTTGTGCCTCCTGTACTGTATATATCCATGAACATGTGTTCCATGGGTTTGAGTGGTGTGTCAGTTAATGATAAAGGTAATTTTAGTGGGTTTCTAACGTATTTACTCTGTAGACATTTTTCACACTTTCCTATATGTAATTTTGTATGGTTTTTAACATGTTAGGCCAATGGTAAATGCGATGAATATGTTTATAAGTTTCCTGAATGCCTCTATGTAGAGTTTTGCCTTCATGATACTTACAAAATAACTGTTTTTGCTCATTAATGTTTTCAATTAATGTTACCCTTGTTAAGCATCTAATTAATTTGGGGCCTCTGTTATTAAAAATGGTTTTATATACACTATTGAAAATAGGAATAAAGTCCTCATGATGGAAGAAACAGTAGAAAGTTCTATATGGTATTGTATGTTCTTTTAAAAATTGAATAATTTGATCTTTTGAGTTATTAATTGGAATCTAAACGTCTTTTATGATCATTTTACCTTTTGACCTATCCTCTATTCGATATGAGTCACCAGGTGTTTTTCTAATGTGGAATTGTTTTAATTGTCCGTCTATTGCGTCATCAATTTCGCGAATTTTATTTTCTGAATTTTGTGAATTTTCTGTATCTTGTGTATTGTTTTTTTCTATATTTTCAGGTGTAATAGGTATGTCTAATAGTGTTCTAATGTCTATATCGCCTATATCTAAATTATCTGTGGATGTACTCTGTTGTGGTTGGTTGACGTCATTTTTGTGATATATATTTTGAATGCGCGAAAGGGCGTCCGCATTTGTGTTTGATTTACCCTTTTTATAATGTACATCGAAATTATATTCTGCCAACTTCAATCGCCAACGTGTTAATTTAGAATTAGGGTCTTTTATTGACATAACCCATGTTAATGGCCGATGATCTGTATATATGGTAAATTTCTTACCATATTGGTATGGACGAAAATATTTTGTAGCCCAAACAATACTTAACAATTCCTTTTCTATTGTAAAGTACTTTTGTTCGGTTTCTGATAACGTGCGTGAAGCGTACGCTATGGGTTTATCTGAACCTATTTGACCTTGTGAAAGTACTGCGCCTAATGCTACGTCTGAAACAGCTGTTGTTAATACAAACGGTTTGTCAAAATCCGGGTACTGTAATACAGGGGCGTTTGTTAAAACGTCCTTACATTTCTGAAAGGCTTGGATATAATTTGAGTCGTTATAGTTTACTGATTTTATACCTTTTTTCAAGCATTTTGTTAGTGGCTTTGTTAATTGCGCGAAATCTTTTATGAACTTACGGTAATAACCAACTAATCCTAAGAATGATTTTATTTCTTTTTGAGTTTTATGTAACGGATATTTTGTTACTGCCTTTATTTTATCTTCATTTGGCTTAAGGCCTTTGTCTGTTAAAGTGTGTCCTAAGAACTTCACTTGTTTTTGAAGAAATTCAGATTTATCTAATTGAATTTTAAGATTATGTGTTCTAAATCTCTCAAATACTTGTTTACATTTGTCTAAATGTTCCTGTAGTGATGAGGTTTGTATTTTTTTTAATTTTGTATTTCATTAACAATCTTAATTTAACGTTATGTACATTTTTATATTTTTTATCTTTATCTTATATTTCTTTTCATTAATTAAGAATAATTATGTTTTTAGTTTAATTTTAATCATATGTTTTCCATATATATAATAATATTTTAGGTTTATTTTAATTATAACCATTAATATTTATTTTTTTAAGCTTGCTGTGGTTGGCTATAATAAGTTTCTCAATATTAATATTACCAATATTTTTTATTTTCTAGGCTATTATGTATTGTTTAACTGTTGTCAATCCTTATAAATAAATAATCCACAAAAATTATTGATATATATATAAGACTATAATCATTTGTTTGAATATGTATACGAAATAAACTATAATGCGTTGCTCTGTAAATAAAGAAACGACATTAAAAGTTTATATTTTACAATACCTTTCTTTAGTTTTATAATTTATTGTACAATTTGACATCAATCATTTTTGTATGTCTGTCAAAATGTTCTTTTTAATAATAGATAAAATATATACAACCTATATACTAAACATATTAAACCTACGAAACTTAAAATACAATTAAAGAAATATATTTTCTTTACATCTCCCCCCTTGGGAAGAAAATTTACACCAAAATTTTCGCTAAATTTCCTCATACTCTTTTGTTTCTTCTATTTCGTCATCTTCTATTGTAGGCACTGGAATAAGTTTTGTGATGTGAAAAAGGTTTGACTGTGTTTTTCTGTGACCTGTATCTATTCTATATATTGAATTTGAAATTTTTTCAACAATCTTGTATGGTCCAATTTTCAGTTCATCTAATTTTTTTCTGTTAAGTTTATTTCCATTTTCCACATATACCATGTCTCCTACATTAAATTCACAGTATTTACGATTTTTGTCGAAAACTGTTTTATTGTAATTATGTGACTTTATTGTATTTTCAAGTGCTATTGTCCGGTCTCTTATTCAGTTTTTATTTGATTTTTCTTGTTTTAATTCATCTGGTATAATTGTTACGTCTGTACCATATAAAAGATAACTTGGTGCAAAACCAGTGACTGAGTGTTGAGTATCATTATATATATTTACGCATTCTTGAGCTCCTGATGCCCAGGCTCTCTTTTTTCCTTTTCCATTTATTTTGCATCTTATTTTGTTGACTAACGTTTGATTCAGCCTTTCATTCAGGCCATTTGAGAACGGTGTATTTACTGCTGTAAAGACCATTGTTATTCCTTTGTTATTTAAGAATTTCTTAAATTCATTTGAATTGATTCCGGGATATTGATCGGTGAGAAGCATACCAATATCCTCAGTTTCTGCGATATTCATGACTAGTTTTATATAATCATTTGCATTTTGAGTTTTTGAAGTTATAATAAATGCGTATCTTGTAAAGTGATCTACTAATAGATGTAGATATTTTTTTGTTGATCTTGAACCTCCAAAACCACCATTTGTATCTATAGAGACTATTTCAAAAGGCTTTGTGGCAGGACCCAGATGAGACATAAAGCCAAATTTGCCCTGTCCTCTCGATTTATTTTTGATACAAATCTCACAGTCTTTACACACTTTTTTTTTATTTTTCGTCAAATTTTTCGCTGTGTAGAGTGAGCTTATCGTTTTTTGCATTTGGCCAACTCCAATATGACACAGATTTTTATGTATATTTTTTAAAAGTTTGATGCTAAACTCTTCGGATAGATTTTTTTTTTCTATTTACCTTTTTTAAATATATGCTTTGTTTTTCAATTAATTTATTTTTCTTGTTTTGTATTTCTACATTTTTACTTTGATCTTATTAAAATTTCTTCTAGTTTAACCAAATTTACTATCTTTAATTGTTCATCTGTATTTTCATCTGATTCCAATACTGGATTCCTACTTAAACAGTCTGCTTCCACATTTTGTTTTCCTGGGGCATATTTAATTTTAAATTCATATTGCGATAAATAATATGTTAAATCACCCAACTCTTCATCGGTTCTAGATTTCAGATTCATATTTTCTAGGGGCTTGTGGTCTGAATAAACTGTAAAAGATTTACCTATCAACCAATATTGCCAGTATCTCAGCGCTTCTTTTATAGCTAAACATTCTAAGTATATTGCTTTTTTTTTCTTCTGGTTTTCATTAAGTTTTTTCGAAAAGTAAACTACTGGTTTTTCTTTTCCATCAAGCTGTATCTGTTTTAAAATGGCTCCAACACCTTCTAAAGAAGCATCTGTATAAATATAGATGGGTAATTCTGGATCAAAAATTTCAAGAACTGGTTGGGTGCATAGCAAGCTTTTTATCATTTCAAATGCTTTTTTACATTCTTCAGACCAAATGAACTTTGTATTTTTCCTCAGTAAATTATGCAATGGATCTAATATTATTGCACACCTTGGTATATAATCATGGTAAAAATTGATTTTTCCTAGGAATTGTCTTACATTCTTCTGCGTTTTCGGAATAGGAAAATTCTTTATTGAAATTAAATTGTCTTTCAATGGTTTAATAGAATTATTTTGAATTATATGACCTAGATATTTCACTGAGTTTGATGCAAAAGTGCATTTAGTAAATTTTAACCGGAAACCTTCGGTTTTGATCGCTTCTAACAACTGTGTTAGATGCTTAATATGATCAGCAAATGTTTTAGAAAATATAAGTATATCATCTATATAATTAACGGTAAAATCAGTAAGTTTATATTTTCTCAATATATTGCTTAATATCTTCTGAAAAATTGCCGGTGAGGTCTTAAGTCCGAGAGGTAGGCATGTCCATTGGAAATGTCCTTCTTGTGTAACGAATCCCGTCTTTTGCCTATCTTCAATACGTAGAGGAATAGACCAAAAAGCAGAATTTACATCAAGAGTTGAAAAAAAATTACAATTCCTAGTCTTTAACATTAGGTCTTCAATTAATGGAAATGGTTGCGCTTGTGGAACTACTATTTTATTTAAGTCCCTGAAATCGATGCATAGTCTGGGATTTCCTATTTTCCTCTTTTTTGAATGCCAAAGTAACAGGTGCAGCAAATGGACTGTAGGATTCTTCTATTAATTTATTGTCCAATAATTTTGCTATTTGTTCTTCTATCTCTTTTTTATCTTCTACAGTACATCTGTAAGGCCTTTTACAGCAATATTTGTCCACTAGCAAGTCTATCCTAGCTTCATATCCATTAACAGTTCCAACATCGAATTTATTTTTTGCAAACACTGATTTATATTTACAAATCAGTGTATTTATTTGAGACTTTTTAAGATTTATTTAAATGATTTATTTTTATTTCAAAATCTTCTTCCTTTACATATTCATTAAAATTTATTTTGTATTCTTCTACTTTTTGTTTATTTCCATTATTCAGCTCCTGTTTCTGAGTTATCTTTAAGTCTTCGTTTTGGATCAGTTTGTACTCTTTTATTAAGTCCAATCCAATCAAAAAATCATATTTGAAATTTTGTTCGTCAATAATGTATACGTCAACACTTTTTTCTATTTCAAAGATTTTTATTTTTAAAGTAGTCAAACCACTCGTCTTTTTAACACCATTAATCGTTATTAAATCTGCTTCGTTCAAACGGTTTCCTTTTTTATTTAGTTTCAATAATTTAGAATTAATCAAAGAAACATTAGAACCCGAATCATAAACCCCATATATTTCTAATTTATTATTCAATAATAGTTTGACATTTATTAATGGTGTTACTATTCGTTTTTTTGATCAGTTTCATTTAACTCTGCTTCTATCACTGAATTATTAATATGTTTAATGGTATTTTTCTTTAATTTATTATCTTCTCTAGTTCTAAACCAGCACATAGCTTCTGAGTGATACCGAGGACCTTTATTTAATTTTTCACATATTTTACATAAACCTCGATCTTCATTTTTGACATTGTTTTTTGTGTTTGTATAAATTTTCTTAGCTGATAAAATTCTTTTATTTACCATATTTTCGTACTTGCTCACTTCATTAAACAAATCCACTGTGTCTTTTACAGCTTCTCTATCAATCCTATTAAGTATAAATTCTGGTAAACCAGCTGCAACAAGATCCACTAAAGTACCTGTGTCAATTGATCTCCTAATATCTAGTAAAAGTTTTTCTTATCGTATTGCATAATCCAATAATGAACCACCTTTATATTTAAATAATAGTGCACAAGTTACTGGATTCCAACCCTTATTTGCAAACGATGCACAGAATTTGTTTTTCCAAGTTGACCATTCTGAGTTCATTGTTAATTTTATCATCATTGAGCTATACCAATCCATACAACAATTGTCCATAAATAGTCTCAGTATTTCAATTTTCTTTTCATCTGTTGTAACATCAAACCGTAAGCATTCTTGTTCAAAAATATCAATCCATTGGTTTGGATTAAAATTTTTGCTTGTAAATTTTTCTATTACAAACTTCTCCGCAATGTAATTCAAACTTTGTTGTTTAATTGTCTGTGTATTTTCTACTAATTTCTCAAATATCTTTTCCAATGTACCTTCTTTTTCGCATGTAGAAGCAAGTTGTTCATAATTCAGTTCTTCTAAAAATTGATCCCCAAATTGTAAGTTATCATCTTCATCAATGTAAGTTCTTTTAAGTTCTTCTGTCATAGTTATCCAAACTCTTCTTAGCTGGTATCTTTTCCGTAGGCTATTTCTCACTTTATTATAGGCAGATGTTTCCATTATTTCTTTATGGTGACTAGCTGCTTGTAATGCTTCTGATATTGCATACACTTTATTGTCACTTGTGGCTATTGAAGTAATAGAACAAATATTTGATTTTCCATCACTTCCAGGCAATAGTGTAAATTCAAATCGAAGTTTCTCCATTTTTAATTAATTTCATCGACTTTTATTAACAAAAATGTCGTTTTATAAGACTATAATCATTTGTTTGAATATGCATATGAAATAAACTATAATGCGTTGCTCTGTAAATAAAGAAACGACATTAAAAGTTTATATTTTACAATACCTTTCTTTAGTTTTATAATTTATTGTACAATTTGACATCAATCATTTTTGTATGTCTGTCAAAATGTTCTTTTTAATAATAGATAAAATATATACAACCTACATACTAAACATATTAAGCCTACGAAACTTAAAATACAATTAAAGAAATATATTTTCTTTACATATATATATCAACTTTTCATAACTAAACTTGAAATAAAATTGAGTATAATAATTGTGTTAACCATTCAACCTTTAAATAATTTTCTTCTTCTTTGTACGAGAGATTTAATATAGACTTTCTAACATTTGAATTTTTGAAAGCTATGAGATTCTATCGTACTTTATTTCAATTTAAAAATTTATGAGATCCTATGGTATCCTTTCTATTACTTCAAAATTTTTTAATTAAAAATTATCTTATCAAAATTATTTTATCTCAAATTATTTAGTATTGAGATTTCTATTTGTTTTTCTTATTTATATTTTTTAAATTTTATTAGCAAAATTAATTGGACATTATTAAAGATGAATTAATGTAACAAAATTCAATTTCAAAATGGATAATTCACGTAAAACTAACTCACAATTAGGTGATACAGTCAATTCCAAAAAAACGAGACTTTGGGAGATGAATGTGATACATTTGATTTATAATTTCTCTTTTATAATATCGTTATTGTTATGGTTTTATTTTATAATATCGTTAAATTCGTAAACCCTTTATAAGTTAGAGGCGATATTTTCACCAACATGATTTTTATTTTTTATCACCGAAATTTCGTCCACCAGTCATATTTTTTCATTCAGGCAACTTTTATGATTGTCAATAGCCAGTTTGACAATGAAAGGTTTGACAGTTGACATAAATGTTTCTTTCGTGGGAGCTCAGAGAAATTATAAAAGTGTATTTTTTCCTTCGACGAGTTTCAAGCAGGATTTCTAGGGTTTCTAGAAGATCTGCGAATTTTATAAGGTAATATATTTTGTTTACTTTTTATGTGATCTTTTTCTTAAAAAAAAATTTAAATATTTTCGAGTCTGCTATTAGCAGTTTTGAACAATCTTGATTTTTTGTGGTGGGTTGCATATTCCTTCTGCCTGTCTGCCTATATATTTTATGGTGGTTTGAATATTTCCTCTATCTGTGTGGCACTTGTTTGTATGTCGCTTGGCATGTCTTGCAATTCCTTTTTTGCTTGATTGCAGAAATGAATCGGCACTTGAAAGATTTTGAAATAGAGGAAGCCCTTCAAGACATGTTTAGCTTACCCGACAACCCTGATAAATCGGAAGATAATTTAAAATCTGACGACGAATGCCCAAATTTTAGTACAATTCGCCTTCAGCAAATTCTGGAAGATTTATATGAACCTCGTCCCGTAAATTTATTACTAGATAACATACCAATGCCTAGTCCGTCGTCAGTTGATGAACAGATTGATCGGCCTTGTTCACTATTACGAATTCAGGAAGCTGACAACAATTTACCCAGCTCAATACCACATTCCAATAATTTCAGTCCAATTCTTGATTCAAACAAAAGAATAACACGTCCTCGGCGAGTTACACCTATGCCCAGTACTTCTGATTTACGAAGACCAGTACGATCAGTATCAGTCCTACCTGTTATCGAAGATTCTTCTGATTCGGACCAGTCATATACTGAGGAGGTATTATGGAAACAAAAAACTTTTACTATAGATAGCAGACCAGATCCTTGTAGCTTTGACGAACTCCGAATGCAGCCAGTCCAAGAGTTCAACAGCAAAACAAGACCTATTGTTTATTTTGAAATATATTTTACCAAGGGAGCCTATGATCTGATAGTATCTCAAACAAATTTGTATACTCGACAACAAAACTTTAGTTGGTGGACGCCCCTTAATAAGAACGAACTAAAGGCATTTTTAGGCATACTTATTATCATGTGTTATCATATTCTACCGAACATTGATCTGTATTGGTCATCAGATCCAAGTTTTCGAGTGAAAGAAATAGCTGCAACAATGCCTCTTAGAAGGTTCAAAAATATTATGCGTTGTCTACATATTAATGACAACTCGTTGACCCCAGAGAAGTCTAGCCCAGATTACGACAAACTTTACAAGATCCGACCCCTTATAAATATTATCAATAACGCTTGCCAAATCAACGCTAAAAACTCTTCGTCACAGAGTATCGACGAGTCCATGGTCCTTTTCAAAGGCAGAAGTACCTTGAAACAATACATGCCTCTGAAACCTATAAAACGAGGCTACAAAGTCTGGTGTCGTTGCGACAGTGCGATAATTTTTTTATGCAGTGTGCTGTAGTAAGTAAATCATTTTTATCTTTTTCTTTGTGTGCCGCCAAATTTTGAAATTGTTAAATATGTGCCGCAACAAAAAAAATGTTGAGAATCACTGCAATAGAGAATAGAATCTGACAGGTAGAGGGAATATATTTCCCACCATAGAAATATATATAATAGGTCTTACCTATGAAATTACCGTTCTGCAGTACTGGCCATTTCAAATCAAATAATTTTTGTTTGGCTAAGAATTCTAATTTCAAATTAATTTAATTTTAAAAACATGGAATTCTTTTTCCAAAAGTAGTCATTTGTTTATTGATAAGTGTTGCATTTTCATCGCATTTCAATCTTTTTTGTCATCATGGATACGTTAAAAATTCGAGTAATTATGGAATATGAGTACCGTCGTGGCAGTAACGCGGCACAAGCGGCACGCAACATCAACGACGTTTACGGAGCTAACACTACAAACCAACGCACCACCTGTTATTGGTTTGCTCGCTTCCGTTCTGGGAATTTCGACCTGAAAAATGAACCTCGCGGTCGTCCGAAGACTTTGGTCGACAATGACGAATTAAAGGCGATTGTGGAAGCTGATGATACACAATCTACGGCTGAATTAGCAGCAGCTTTCGACGTTAGCGTCAAAACAATATTGGTCCATTTGCGTCAAATTGGCAAGGTAAAAAAGCTTAACAAATGGGTGCCCCACGAACTCAATGATCGCCAGCGCGAAGTACTCGTCGAGACGTGCCTTGCACTGCTCAACAGACACACAAATGTAGGAATTTTGAACCGCATTGTTACCTGCGATGGAAAATGGATTCTGTTTGATAACCGCAAGCGCTCAGCAAGTTGGTTGGATCCTGGTTCAGCACCTAAACAATGCCCTAAACGAAAACTTACCCCTAGAAAAGTGATGGTCACTGTTTGGTGGTCTAGCGCCGGTGTGATTCATCACAGCTTCTTAACAAACGGGGTGAGCATTACTGCAGATGTGTACTGTGAAGAACTGAACACAATGATGGAGAAGCTGGCACATCTCCAACCAGCATTGGTCAATCGCTCGTCTCCGCTGCTCCTGCACGACAACGCGCGACCTTATACTGCACAACAGACGGTCTCCAAGTTGCAAGAACTGGGGTTGGAAGTTCTCCGTCATCCGCCCTACTCACCAGACCTTGCGCCTACAGACTACTACTTTTTCCAGAATTTGGATAACTCCTTGGCGGGAAAAAAATTCAATACCCGAGAGGCAGTACAAAATGCCTTTCCACTGTCCACTCTTTATGACCGTTAAAGGGTTAATAATGTTTTATGTTTCCTTAATTTTCGTTATATATTTTCTTTGTTTACTAACATTGAAATTTGTTCTGTCAGAATCAAAAAATTAAAATTGTTCTGTTGAATTAACACTTTATCATACTGTTTATAAGGACGTTTCAAGCATTAAGTTCTTATTTATGATTCCAAATTACTCATTTACATAAATAAACAATAAATAATTTGATTTTGGATCTGTTAAAATTAAAAATTGCAGTTTTGCTGTTGTCTTAACATTTTTCCATACTGTTTAAAAAAAATGTTTTTATTTTTTATTTACAGTTTTAAATTATTTATTTATTATATATACGAAAAATTTAATAATAAAAATAAAAATAATTACGATAAACGAAAAATTTAAAATTCGTTGTTTTAAAATTAAAAATTAAGAAGTTTTTCTATGGCATTAGCATTTTACCATACTGTTTAAAGATACTTTTTTATTTATTGTTCTAACTTATTTAAATTAATAAATAATGTGTGTTGAGTATAACGTACGTATATATATTTATTTAACTTTCATCAATCTTCAGAACCAGTTATTTACGTTTTATTTTATATTTTATTGAAGGTAATTTTTTCATCATTACCTTTTTTTGAACATAGTTTATCTGGATTACAAATTAACAGTTCATCAATACAGCATCATTTTCATCATTCAAGCTTTTGTCTGAAATATCACAAGTGATGAGCATATAATCAAAGCAAAGATAATCTATATGCATATACTGATTCAACTGTGGTACAGTAGAACTCCAATTATCCGAACTCCGACTATCCGAATCGCCGATTATCCGAATCACAAAAAATTGTCCAAAAAAAGTCTAAGTGCGCTATTATTCTTCCCCCCGCGAAGCCAGTGTTTGCGCGTCAAGTCTTGACTTGACTTGTCTTAACTTGCCGTTGTGCCTACACTGAGTTCCCCCCGCGTGTGTAGGCACAACGGCAAGTTAAGACAAGTTCCGGCGCATTGCAGTCACGGCGCACCTGTCATTGTTTGTTTTGATTAGCCAGTGTGCTATTGACCTTGCTACGGCTTACTTTTGTTTGTGCGTGTACAATACTGTATTGTTTTTATACCATAGCTTCGAAAAGAAAACGTGTTGTGCTATCGTTAGCGGACAAACTGAAAATTATAGAGCAACTCGATAAAGGTGTAACGGGTAAGAAGTTGTCTGAGATTTATGGTGTTGGACAAGCAACAATTTCTGACATTAAAAACAGTAAGTCAACACTTTTAAACTTTGTTTCGGTGCTTGAAAATGAAGATGGAAGTTCCTCCAGGAAAACAATGAAGACAGCAACCAACAAAAATTTGGAAGATGCCGTGTTTAAATGGTTTTTGCAGCAACGTTCTATGGGAAATCCGATTTCAGGTCCAATCCTTTGTGAAAAAGCCAAAATCTTAGCAGAAAAGCTTGGTTATTCATCTTTTAAGGCTAGTAACGGCTGGCTAAGGAATTTTAAATTCAGGCATGGTGTACGCGAGTTAGATTTGGCTGGTGAGAAGCTTTCAGCAGACTCTGCAGCTGCTGAAAATTTTATTGATAAATTTAAAACTGCATCAGAATCCTATGATCCGGAGTTTGTTTATAATGCCGATGAAACTGGCCTTGTTTGGAAAGCATTACCAAAAACCACTTTGGCTTCTAAAAGGGAATCTAGTGCCCCTGGACATAAGGTCAGTAAAGAACGTGTTACAGTGCTTAACTGTGCCAACTCCACTGGAAATCATAAACTGCCACTTCTTTTGATAGGAAAATCAAGAAATCCAAGAGCATTTAAAAAGGTAAAAAAACTTCCACTCTTCTACAAAAGTCAACCCAAGGCCTGGATGACTGCAGCTTTGTTTACCGAATGGTATGATGAAGTGTTTATTCCTGAAGTGAAAAAGCACCAAAAATCGATGGGAAAAGAAGGCAGTAAGGTGCTTTTAATTGTTGATAACGCACCCACTCATCCTACAGCAGAACTGTTGGAAAGAGAGAATGGGCAGTTTAAAACGACGTTTTTGCCTCCCAATGTTACAAGTTTGCTGCAACCCATGGACCAGTCTGTTATTGAAACAATGAAGCGCCATTACAGAAGGCAACTGCTGAGAAAACTGCTGATCGAAGGTGCTGAAGATGAAGAATTGGTTTTAGAAAATCATAGCAAAATAAATTTAAAGGACTGCTGTTACATGGTAGCGGAAGCTTGGAGTTTGGTTACGGCAGTGACGCTAAGACGTGCGTGGAATAAACTGAAAGGCCTACCGTCTGAGAAGAACAAAAAAAAAAAGAATCTGAAGAAAATGAGAAACAAGAATATGGAGAGGATGATGATGATAAAGATGCGTTGTCACTAGAGGAAATAAGAAAAATGATTGTAAAAATTCCTGGTTGTACAGAAGTAAGTGCTGAAGATGGAGCTGGATGAAGATGGATGGAAATTCTCAATGACGATGAAATTGTTGTAAGTGTGAGAGAAGATGTTGAAGTGGAAGTGGAAGAAGAACTTTCTGCTGATGTTGAAGTAGACGCTGGACCATCAGCTAGTGAAGCATTTGCCGGCCTCGAGACTGCTTTGAAGTGGATGGAGCGTCAGCCCGAGTGTGACCACTTTGCAACTGCTCACCGTCAAGCGAATGCGTGACCTGGCTGCCCGAAAACGGTTGAAGACCGCAAAACAGCTTACATTGACGGAGATGTTTAAAAAACAATGATTTTTATTTCTAAACTTGTACATAAGTACATTTTATTTATATTTAAAACATGTGAAAATTTCATGTTTCTTTCATTTAATTCAATAAAAAAATAGTGCAATATCAAAACGTAGCTTTTATTCTCTCCAATGGCAATTTTTTTTAAAAAAATCCGATTATCCGAATATTTGATTATCCGAATGGGTCCCGGTCCCCATTAATTCGGATAATTGGAGTTCTACTGTATTAGCGTGGTTAAAAGGACCTGCGAGTCGTTGGACCACATTTGTCAGTAATCGCTTATCAGAAATTCTAACCATAATGAATTATGAACAGTGGGGACATGTAACTACCGACGTTAATCCAGCAGACTGTGCATCTCGCGGACTAAAACCAGCACATATAATAAAACATGATCAATGGTGGAACGGACCTACATGGTTAGCGGAGACAACTGTAAAGATAAACTTACCTAATTTAGAGGAAACGTGCGAAGAAGAGAGAATAGTCAAATCCTTAACTGCTGTAAAGGTAATGCAAGAAGAATTGCCTTGGGAGAGATTTTCATCATTAACTAGAATGTTAAAGGTCTTATCATACTGTAGCAGATGGGTGATTGTTTACAAGATGCCAAATAACGAAAGATTAGAATCGAACTTCGTATCACATGAAGAGATGAAAGATACATTACACATTTGTATTAAGAAAGTACAAGAAATAGCCCGGTTTTGGACAAGATCGGCATGTTAAGAGTTGGAGGACGTATTAGTCTGGCCAATTTGAGTTACGATAACAAATATCCGATTATTATGCCTGCTAATAATCATCTTACCAAGCTTTTAATAACCGATGCTCATCAAAAAACTCTCCATGGTGGCCCACAATTGATGTTAAACTATTTAAGAGGAAAATATTGGAAAGTTAGAGCAAGAGATCAAGTAAAGAAGCATTATAGAGAATGTGTTACATGTTTAAAGAACTCTAAATCTAGAAGTAGACAATTAATGGGACAGATTTCAGTAGTCAGACTTAAACCAAGCAAGCCATTTGTGTCAACAGGAGTTGACTACGCAGGACCCATTAACATAAGATTTTCTCCTAGAAGAGAGGCAAAATCTTAAAAAGGATACGTCTGTATATATTTGTATGCATGGTCACACGTGCACTCCATATCGAAGCAGTTACGGATTTGACAGCGAAAGGATTTATTGCAGCATTTAGGCGATTCACAGCTAAGCGCGACCATTGCCGAGATTTGTATAGTGACAATGGCACAAATCTTGTTGGAGCAGATAAAATGTTTAACGCTGCTAAATCTGAGTTACCTAACGAGATTACAAAAATACTCACCTTAGAATCTACGACGTGGAATTTTATCCCACCACACGCCCCAAATTTTGGTGGCTTATGGGAGGCTGGAGTGCGATCAGTTAAGATGCATTTACGGAAAGTTATTGGAGAAGTTACCCTAACATATGAAGAGTTGTCGACTGTGTTGACGCAAGTGGAAGCTTGTTTGAATTCGCGTCCCATTTCTATTTTAAGTGATTTTTTGGTAGGGGAGCCTATAATTAACATTGCGGATAGAGACTTTACCAATGTAAATATCATAGGATTAGATAGATGGAAATTAATGCAAAAGATAGTAAGTAGTTTTTGGAAAAGATGGTCAAAAGAGGATTTGCTTACAATTAAGTCAAAGATATAAATGGAATAAGAAAATTTGTGAACCAGAACTTAATGATGTAGTTGTAATTAGGGATGACAATATACCACCTGCAAAATGGATGTTGGGTGTTGTAGTTCATAAATATCCTGGACCTAATAATGTAACCAGGGTAGTATCAGTTAAATGTAAAAGTGGTTTGCTCAAACGTCCAGTTGATAAAATTTGTATACTTACTAAATAGGAAATTGTCTAATTATTCAGGGTATATTGTCACGGTGGGCGGTAAATTTTTAATTTTATTCGATTTTGTTTATTACTTGTATTGTGTAAGAAAGGTTTTTTGTTTATTCTAGAGAAGCAAAATTGTTTATTTTACTGATCATAGTAAAAATTCGAAAAATAGGTTGATCACGTTGAATAATTATGTTTCTCTTAAAAAATATATTAAAGGAACAAGTCCTTGGTGGGCGGAATGTTTAGTATTATGATGATTATTGGTACCGATAGATGTCGTTGTACAATTTTTAATTTACTGCGAGTTAGAGTTAAGTTAACTTTTTTATCACTAGAGGGCATTATACTTTATACAAACTAGGTATTGTTTTGTTAATTTGAATCGGTCAGTATATTTTTAGAAACTTACGTAAAGTCTTGTCTTATATTGTTCTTTTAAAATAAAAGTGTAGTGTTATGACTAATGACAATTAAACACTGTATGGGAGCACACTTTATTATTAGAGTAATTACAAAAACAACTTATAATACGTATTTCACTTGGTCACGTCTTTGACAATAATGGCTCTTTCTATTATGTTGCCAGGGAACCATGACAGTCGATGTTGCCCGCTCTAATACAAAAAGTGTGACTTCATTGTGTTGTGTTGTGATTGAACACCTATATTGCTGTCTTTGTCTGGTTCAGTACAAAGGCAATTCATACAGAATTAGTGAGCAGTCTAACCACAGATAGGGATGAAACGATACAATCTAGGTATCGATACTTTTACTCGATACCGGTATCGGGTGCGAAGTATCGATGCCTACTTTACTTGGTATTGAATAAAAAGTATCGATACCTACTTGTATCGGTGAGTCTTTCCGTAGTTGTAAGGGATGAAACCTCCTCCGCTTTCCTTGGTCTAAGGATGAATAATACCACTTACGTATCGATACTTTTACTCGATTCTGTATCAGTCGTCAATTATCGAATCGATACTTAAAATGTATTAGTTACAATGTATCGATAATTACTCATATGGAACTGTTTTTGGAAAATATAAAACAAAAACTATAACAAGTACAGGTATTTTTTATTGATATGTAGGTACAATCACAGAACATATTCTATGTTCTATGGATACAATATTATAAGAATTTATGAAAAAAAGTCTGTTTTTGTAGTGCTTCCTAAAAATATTAATTTATCCAAATGTTTGCCTGTTAGTCGATTTCTGGAAGCAGTGATTGTTGCGCCAGCTTTGGAAAACAGCCTTTCGCATGGTACAGAGGTACCTACTACGTTTAAATATATGCGTGCTAGTTTATATAACGCTGGGAATACGGGCTTTAAATCTTCCCATTCCTCTAACGGGTTGGCTTTCAAAGCGCAGACTGGATTGGCTAAGTAAATTGACACTTCATCGGATTTTGAGGAGGCACGCCTCCGCTTCTGGCCAACTGCGAGTTGTTTGTGATATGACCAAAAATCAAAATTTTCGTTGACGGCTTCATCTTCAGACCCACTGGTTGATAACGTTGTCATATCTTCTTTAATAATGTTTTTTAGTTTTTGTATTGCCCTCCCACATGCATTTGCGTCTTGAAAATGGAGGTTTTTGAACCGTGGGTCCAAAATTGTTGCTGACGCTGCAAGTGGGTTATATTCAATGAGACCAAATCTTTTTTTACATTCAGCCAGTAGTTTGGTTTGCAGCTGAGTAACACATTCTATTGTTGGTGTACATTTGGTTAGCTGTGATGTGAGACAATTAATCATGGGTATGATTTTGGATAACGTAACGTAATTCTGGCCTGACGATTCTCTTGTAACAAATTCGAAAGGTTGTAACAAGGGCATCAACTGTTTCAATATTTCAATTTCCTGTCCAGTCACCAATTCAAGACTGTCTGTAGCATCAAGTAGTAATTGTGTAGCAATTTTGGACATATCTAAAAATCTGTCAACCATGTAATATAGTGAATTCCAGCGGGTCTTAACGTCAAGAATAAATTTTTTAGTACAACCCTCAGAGACTCCAATATCAATCTGAATTTTTCTTAGTTTATCTGACTGTATCACACTATTCTTAACCCATTTAACAATGTCTCTAACTTTATTGATAATACCAGTAATTGCAGTTGAAGTATTTTTTAATGATGAATCTACTATTAAATTTATTGTATGTGCAAAACACGGCAAATGCTTTGCATCACCAAGAGATTTTTTGATCGCGGCAACCATATTAGCGCCATTATCTGTAACTGCACAAGTTATTTTAGATAGTGGTATATCCCAACTTTTAAGAGTATCGCCAAATACTTCAGATATATATTCTGCTGTGTGGTTTGAATGGAGTTCTCTGGTAGCAATATTGGAACTGGTCAGGGTTATTTTATCTAAAAAATATACTGTAACTCCCAAAAAACTCTTTTCATTCATGGTTTCCGTCCATATATCAAGGGTCACACATAGCTCAGTTGCATTAGAAATTCTTGAAGTATACTCCATCTTTACAGTGTCGTACTTATCACAGAGTAACTTTTTGAAGTGTGTCGACGAAGGTACTTTGTAATAAGGTGCTAATTCCTTCATTAGTTTTAAAAAACCTTCTTCAACGACATTGAATGGTCGCATATCCTTGCATATAAAATACAAAATGCACATATTTATATTATTATATTTCATGCCACCCTCTGAAAGAAAGCAAATTTCGTACATGTAGTTAATTAATCATTCATTATGTTTTTTTATATTTATTTTATGTATTGTTTTAAGGCTACTTACTTTTTTGTGAAGCAATGTTTTCGAACATACATTTTAATGTACTATCATTACGCGTTAGATAAAGATCAGAGTCAGACGGTGTATTATTATTAGACATTGTAGACGTCGGCCTCGATGTCGAGGCTTCAGGAACTATTTCTTTATTTTGACTTCTAATTTCTGTGATATCAGATTCCTTTTTCTTTCTCCTAAAAAGTATTTGAAATAAGTAAGCTTAATGTGGTGACTTCAGATTAGATAAAGAAACATACTATTACTCATTTACTATTAAGTTAAATTATTATCAAGCTTTGTTATCAGACAGATAAAATATTAATTATTTAAAAAGTCAAAATCTATTTATTATACTTTACCGATACCAGCTAAAATTGTAATGTAATTTAAATGTTAATCAATAATCAATCGATATCGATAAAAGAACCTTTGTAATTGTAATTAAATACATATGTCGTATATACTTACATTGACATCTTGTTGTCATTAACAGGTGCAATATAATCAGCGTGGCTTTTTAAATGCTTATGCAAGTTAGAAGTATTGCCACAATACCGCACGGTTTTAAAGCATTTTTTGCAGCTTGCGATTTTCTCGTCGTTTTTTTTGAAATATTGCCACACATGAGACTTCGTAGGCCCCATTTTTAATCCGTCAAAAATTCTATTTTAAGCTTAACGTAAAACAAACACTGACTTTTAATCAATACTAGTACTGTTTTATAAAGTTAGGTCACCTGTTGTAACGAAACGAACGAACGAACGAAAAATAAACATGAACAATGACGATAAAATATGGCGGATGAGCGCCGGCGCTGATTACATTCTTTTTCAGACATAACAAGCTTGCCAACTACAGAAACTTAAGAATAGGATGCGTTCAAAAATTTTAATTTTTAAATGCATTTTTTTACCACTGTGTGAATTCAGTAGTGACATTGATATATGAGTATTATTCACAATACTCATTTAATGTAAGCTAAAGCCAACTGACCTGACCCTAAAGTACTCATGAGTACTGTTAGGTCAGTTTTGATCGATACCTACTTGCAAAGTATCGATACCAAAAGTACTTGGTATCGGTGGAGAAGTATCGAGTACTTACTTGTATTTACTGGTATCGTTTTATCCCTAACCACAGAAGCCTTTATGGCAGCATTGTAAAGATTTATGTCCAGACGTGGAATTCCCGCACACATATATTGTGATAGCGCAAAAACAATCAAGGGTGCATCAAGCTACTTATTTTTTTTAATAATTTACTTTAATCACAAAGACACTCTTGAAAATTTTTGTTCTATTAATTATATCCAATTTAAATACATACCAAGCCACTCTCCCGAATTTGGAGGCTCGTGGGAGGCAGGTGTAAAGAGTGTGAAGCACCACCTCAAAAGAGTAGTTGGTAACATTTGTTTAACGTTCGAAGAACTATATACTGTTATAACTGAAATTGAATCTATTCTAAACTCAAGGCCACTATTGCTTATGAGTAGTGACATATCTGGTTATAACTATTTGACGCCTGGGCATTTCTTAATAGGAACCCCAGTGAAAGCTTATCCTGAATTGGATCTTTCAGATTATAATATAAACAGGCTAAAGTTTTGGCAGGTATGCTCTAAAATGAAACAGGATTTCTGGAAGGTCTGGGTTAAGGATTATTTATCGCAATTACAGAGTACACCAAAATGGAAATATCCACATACAAATATCGTATTGTTCAAACGTTCCCTGGCCCCGATGGCAAGGTAAGGGTAGCAGAAGTAAAAATGGGACATAATGTTTAGAGAGGAACATAGAGGAACACATGTTTGGATTTACAATCACATACATTGATCAAAATGTAAAGGAAATTACTATGATAAAGCAGGGCCTAAGGTATATTGGATACAGTGTGTGCGTTGATATAACTGGAACCATGAAACTTGTACACCAGTAATACTGTGATTTGTGATAACTGTTTTTCTTGAATAATTTAATTGAAAAAAAAAAATTAACTTTACTGATTTTTGTATACAAATAAATAATATTTAATTGCTCGGTAGTTCGTAATTCATAACGATATATTTTGTTGTATATATTAATTCCTTTGGATTTTATTGAAGTCCAATTTAGCAACTCAGTGGTCCAATTTCAAATTGAACAGGTTACGTCCTTGACATTGGTCCTAACGAGCCGAATATTTGAGTCGTATAGAATCAAAGGTGGCCATCTTATTTTTTGGCAGTTTTGAGATATCTATACCCAAAAATTTCAAACATTGAATTAAACGGTTTTATTTGACAACACAGAACCAAAGGCGACTATTTTCCTTGCAAATGCTATGTTAAATCGTTGTTTAGTTTCAAAGACGGCAATATTCTGGGTATTCAGAATCAAACTCGGCGCTAATGCTCACTCGACCAATCACAGTATTGCATTTGGTCACGCAACAAGAAGGCGAAATATAAGTTTTTGGAGCACTTTAAATCTGTGAATTTAATTGATTTATTGCAGTTTTAAGTAATGAAAGTGGTGTTATATGTTATAAATTAGTAACTATGGAGGTCCACCCTTCAGAAACTATAAATAGTTTATCAAGAAAACGGAAAAGAAATCCTGAAAAATGGAAAAAAAACATTGCTAAAAGAAACAGGTAAGATGGGTGCGTAGGGTTTCCACATAAAGGTGAAAAAAAAAATTTGAATTTCTTTTCTTTACCTATTTTGATAATCCTAGTAAATAAGGACAAAATCATGCGGTGCCATTTTAGTAATTATTACGAGAATGCTTGATCTTTTTAGCCGACTTCCAAAAACGAGGAGGTTCTCAATTCGTCGGAATCTTTTTTTTATGTATGTTCACCGATTACTCGAAGACGCCTAAACCGATTTGGAAAATTTTTATTTTGTTTGAAAGGGTATACTTCTCAGGTGGTCCATATAAATTTTTATCAAAAACGGTCGAGAGGTTTTAAAAAAAAACAACAATAAATATTTTTTTAAAACAAATTGCTTAATCGAATATGTTATTAAAAACTTTCTTCCTATAAATTACGTCTACACTAAAAATGTAAAAAATAACTAAACGGGGGATTTCATTTAGAATAGATACCTAATCAGATATTTTCAAAGTTGGTGCCAGCGGACAATATTTTAAGATATAAATATCTAATAGGTAAATATGTATTTTATGTATTAAAATATATTAGATTTCCTACGCGTTGGCTGGCACCGACTTCGAAAATATCTGATTAGGTATCTATTCTAAATGAAAACCCCTGTTTAGTTATTTTTTACATTTTAGTGCCTGGAAGTCGGTTTTTTTAAGTCTACATATGAAATTGCCGTTTTGTATGAAAAAATTTAAACGATGTTTTTTCATGTATTTTTTATTTGTATTAATCGAAGTAATCACCCATGCACTCAATGCATCTTTGCCAGCGCAGTGGCAGTTTATTGATGCCCTCCTTAAAGAAATTAGCTGGATGGGAGGCAATAAATTCTTCGAATGCATTTTGTACTGCCTCTCGGGTATTTAATTTTTTTCCCGCCAAAGAGTTATCCAAATTCTGGAAAAAGTAGTAGTCTGTAGGCGCAAGGTCTGGTGAGTAGGGCGGATGACGGAGAACTTCCAACCCCAGTTCTTGCAACTTGGAGACCGTCTGTTGTGCAGTATGAGGTCGCGCGATGTCCCAATGCTTAATCCCAATCAAATTAACAAAACTGTTGCGCTTAATAAAAACAAACTTAAAGATATTAATAACCTTCTAAATAAACATTTTGGCAGGAACTGGCAGGAAATACTCACTCTTGAATATTACAAGAACTTGATAATAAACCAGGAGTCCCTAACCTTTACCTGTCCTCCTGAGGGCGAATACTGCCATGAACCACTCGAGGAAGTAAGTGACTTGCGAATTTAAGTAAGGCATTAAATAATTTGTTTCTGTTTAAGTAAGCCATTTTTTATTTTTATTGTGATTAGAGTTTTTAAATTTTAAAAAATGTTACTTAGGGAAAGTACATACTTTCTTTATAATTTTTCTCATTTTTATGGTAATTTAATATTTTATTAGTATTTAGGAACTAATGACTGACTCATTAGTTAAGACTATAGTAGTAAGACTGATTGTAAGATGAGTGATTGTTGTTAGATACGTAATAAAAGTTATTATTAAAAAAAATGTATCATTGTCATTTAGTACAACCCTAATTCTGCATTAAATTATGTAGAATCAAAAGAGGTAATCTTCGTAAGATGTGGTGTCAAAAGCGGCCACCTCTATTAAACACGGAATCACATTCGGCAATCTTCAAATGTTATTATCAAAGGTGGCTATATTAATATTTGATTTTAAAATAGGTACGCTATAATAAAAGTAAAAGTATTATTTATGTCTTAAAAGTATCCTAAATCTTTAGTACTTACTATAATAATGGCCAGTAATACAATATGACTACTTTGTGCTCTACAAAACGTTTTTTTCATTTACCCAAAAATGACTGAAAATGAGATAGCCGCCATTGATTCTATACGACTCATTTTTGAGTTCAACTAGTCCAGGCTTAGGATTCGCACCCCCGGCCCCCGTACCCGCAGTGGATCGCTGCGGAAGGGTACGCGACGTTAGTAGCTGAAGGAACCGCTTATATAAATACCGCTTCTGCCATTGGCATTGGAGCCAGAAGAAGTAATAAGGTCTCTCAGTGTAAGCAGTGAGTTCCAGTCAAAAAGTGAGTTCATACCAGTTTAACATCGATGATCCGCTCAGTTAGTTCAACAGCGTGTGCATCTACATCAGTTCAACTGCGCCTTCAAGTGCTTGTGTAGGTGTAATTAAAGCACAAAAAGCTTTAAATGCTGTAATTAACAAGAGTTTCGAAAACTATAAGAAGAGTCCGAAAGAGAGATTAACTTTAGAATATATAGAAACAAGATTAGAAAATCTAGAAAGAGATTGGTTATTATTTACAAATAATAATTCAACATGGAATGAAAATTATGAAACAAAGGCAATAACTGTGTTAAAATATGAACATTTATATTATGCAACGGAGGAATCTTACAATAATTATAAAATAGCTATGAACATTATTCTAAATCTAATTGTGCCAAAGCAATCTAATGATAATAATGTATCCAAATAATCTAGTTCTGGGTTGTCCACTAGCTCATTTGCAAAATTTTCTAAAATATATATTCCCTCGTTTTCAGGTTTATACTCAGAATGGATTACTTTCCGTGATCTATTTATATCTCTTGTTCACAATAATAGTAATTTAGATAAAGTTGAAGGCTAGCACATCATCTAATCCCTTGCCAATAGTTTTCTTGTTTGACATGATAATTACGAATGTTTTATTAGATTTTAAACTATTACATTATTATTACAATTTTACCAAATGTTTATTAGATTTTAATTATTATTACATTTTAAATTACCGACCAGTCATGTGACTAAACCCAGAGTTGTAACATGTAAATTGTTAGAATAAGATATTTACTATATAAACTCACTTTTGTGGCATGTTAGAATATACTAAAAACTATTAGAGTATGACAAAGAAAAAGAGAAGGTTAGCTTTTTTTAGATTAAGATAGATCTTAAATTTGTAAAAAATATAGCTTGGGGTTATTGGGAAAACTCCTCGCAGAAGGATGGGCGTAAATTTTAAGCTTTATTTAGAGACACAAGATCCCTGATGTGTGTTAGGGGTGTAGTAGGGACTTTAAACATCGCGGAAGTGTGCGACTTCATACACAATATACCGGGATGTGCGGGTTACGCCAACAAGTTCCTCGTGCATATTACCTTTTAAAATCATCGTGCAGACAGCACAATAACATATTTTTCCTTTTATGAAGTATTCTACTTCTAACAAAATGAAATATTTTTATTAAGTCAATTTTATAATTAATATTTTATTGCATAATCATGGTGCGAAATTACAAAAAATTGAGTACGCATTCTCAAGAAATGGATGAAGAGTCCATGAATTTAGCAATTGATGATGTAATATACAAGGACGGTTGCGTATAGGAAAGCCGCGTTAAAATACAACATCAAAACATCAACGTTGGAAAGCAGAGTCAAGAAGATTAAAGATGGCTCTAACGCCAATGGACCCACACGAACTTTTCATTGAAAAAATTCACGAGTCTACAAGTCTTCCCCTTGGAAGAAAAGGCACGCTTAAATGACTACACTACTAATTGCTGCAAAATGCATTATGGGCTAACGATAGTACAAATTCGTAAACTTGCCTACGAATAAGCGAAAGCGTTGAATTTAAAATATCCAGCGAAATGGGACGAAAATCAACTGTCTGGCTTAGAGTGGGCGCTTAAATACAGGGAACGAAACGCCAACCTCAGTCTGCAAAAGCCAGAAAACACTAGCGTTGCTCGATCATTCGCGTTTAATAAGAATGCTGTCAAAGAGTTCTATAATAATTTGACTGATATGTTACAGCGACATAATTTTGCTACCGACAGGATATTTCACTTTGACGAGTCCGGCGTGTTTACTGTTTTAGAAAATTTTGACTCCTAAAACACAGAAACAAGTGGGACAAATCGTGTCAGCGAAAAGAGGCGAATTGACTAATAGCACCTGAACTAACACGCTGTATAAATGAATGCCTAGAACACGGTATATTTCCACCAAAACTAAAAATTGACAAAGTTACCCCAATTTATAAATCCGGTATTATCACTGACCCTAGCAACTATCGTCCGATATCTGTGCTTCCAGTTGTTTCCAAAATCTTCGAAAAAATAATTTATAACCGGCTCGAAACATACATTACTTCTATGAATTTTCTTTATGAGAAACAATATGGATTCAGGACTAAATCGAACACACTATCAGCAACTGTAGATCTCGTTACCAAATTAAAAAATAATATAAACGATAAAAAGGTTGCCATCGGAATATTTATCGATTTAAAAAAAGCGTTCGATACGATGTCTCACAAAATTATGCTAGATAAGCTGAAAGACTTAGGTATCACAGACAGGGCTCATAAAATACTCGAATCTTACCTTTCGGACCGCTACCAGGTAGTTAAACTTGCAGAATATAAAAGCAAGCAAAAAAATAACATATGGTGTTTCTCAAGGCTCAATTTTAGGACCTTTACTTTTTCTGATCTATATAAGCAACATAAGTACCTTGAGGAAGATCTGTCACTATATGCAGATGACACTAGCTTATTTTACTTCAGCCATAATGTGGAATCCATTATTCAGTCGGCACAAAACAATCTAGATTCACTTAACAAGTGGTTCTCATCAATTTTTTTTAACAATCAATGTAAGTAAAACAAATTTTGTCATATTTGCAGCAAAAAATAAAAAGATACCGGGATCCATACCACTAAAAATTAACAATCAACATATAAAGTAAGCACTGAAAAATATTTAGGCCTTACACTAGACAGCCAACTCACATGGAAAACACATATAAGTAAAATAAAACAAAAAATTATATTACTTACCGGTGCACTACGCGGAATTGTCCGTTGTCTACCGCAAAATGTCCGCTACACTATATATAACTCCTTAGCTAAACCGCATATTGATTACCTGGTAGAAATCTGGCGATCCGCTGCTAAGACTAACCTCAATATATTACAAAGAGCACAAAACACACTAATAAAAATACTATTTAATTACAAATTTCTAACAACTACAACTAAAATCTATAAAGATACAAAGTTAATGTCTATCAAACAAACATACAAATATTATTCATGTTTACTCATACGAAAAATATTAAATAAAGACATACATAGTTGCTTAGAATTTACTAAAAAGAAAAATATACAAACAAAGATGCTAAGAAGCGCAGACAATTTAGTCTTACGCTGTCCAAGGACAAATTACGGAAAAAAGAACATTACTTATGAAAGCGTACAATTATATAATAAACTATCCAGAAATATTAAAGAAGCTAAAACTATGTCAGTGTTTAAAAAATTACTAATAAATTACCTAAAAAACCAAAATTAATTTAGTAAATGCTTAACCAAACCAACAAGAAGCCACATCCAGTCATTAGTTGTCCGTATATTTTGTTGCTGTTGTGTATATATTTTTACTCACTTACCCTCGATGAAATAAAAAAAGTGTTACGCAATACGTTTGCTACTAAAGTGTAATTTAATGTATTCTCTTTTAAGTGAATTTTGTAAATTCTCTGAGAATAAAATATCTTTAAACCTAACCTAAGTACATTTTTAGGTATTAAATCTTCTATTAGGTTTCACTAACCTACCACTTCTAGTTTTATATGCACCTGGATGTGCGTACAGGAAATGCAGAAGGTGGCCTACCAACATGCAAGGGCAACACAGGTCTCATTAGCTGCTCAGGCAATGAAGATGGTGACCCTACAGTACTACACAATACATCTTCATTATAACACCTCTCATTGGAATTACTATTAGTACAAGATCTTTTAATTTGTGATGTATTTCGTCTTAAGGGCTTGCTACATCCCTTTCTATTAATCAAGAAAGATCTAGGCTCAGGACATTTTTTAAAAACCTTACCTTTTAGCTATACACCATTATCATCTTTATACACAATCTTATCTCCCTCTTTGTAATTAACTATCTTCTTCCTAGCTCTGTTATCATGAAACTGTTTTACTATAGATTGTTTAAGGCACAATTGTTTGTAAACATTTTGAATTTTAGGTTTTAAAACCTCAAGTGTACATGGTGTAGTTCTCATAAAAAAACTATTTAAAATTTGAGAAGGAGAAATATTTAACCAAGTCAAAGGAGTGTTATTGTAGTCCATGATCCCTTCTCTATAATCAGATGAATCATCTTTACATTTGTTGAGTATCATTTTACAGATATGAACAGCTTTTTCGGCCATTCCGTTACTCCTAGGATATCTAGGTGTGGATGTGGTAAGTTTGATATCTTTAGACTTAAAATAACTTTTGCATTCATATGAGTTAAATGGAACATTGTCAGTACATATTTCCAAAGGATATCCAAAATGAACAAACACATCTTGTAAGGCATCAATCACACAATTAGCAGACTTATTTTTTAAAGGGAGTATAACTCAATCCAGCGAGAAAAATAGTCCACAACTACCAAGTAACTTTTACCAGCAAAATCTAAAATATCACTACCAACCTTTAGAAATCTCTCTTTAGGTACTTTATGTGGCAGTAAAGGCTCTTTGTAATTATCTGGACTGAATTTCTCACGTGTTCTACATTGCTTTACGAAATTATAAATATCTGTTCTAATGTAAGGCCAATAGAACAATTTTTAGCACGGTTTACACATTTATTTATACCACTATAACCCTTATGTAATATCTGTAGAATATAGGATTTTAATGACCTTGGAACTATTACCTTACGTCCAACAAAAAGTAATCCCTCTTGTGAGTAAATTATATCTTTGAATTTGTGGTGTACTATCCGCTCCGCTACTGAAGTCTATACAGCGGTATAATACGTGACGTCATACTACCACCACCGCGGCTCTCGGCACCGAGCGTTACGAAGTGCGCCTACGTTCAGAGCGAGACATCCACCTCTAGCGCACAGTTGTTGACTCGCCGCCATTACATATATTTTAATTGTTAATCTCTGTATATTATCGCAATATATTAGTTATAAATATTGCCTAGTATTATTTTATTACTACGATTGACATATTAATGTGGAGGTGTAACAAACGCCCCCACAAATTTTTCAAATGGTTTACAATCCTTACACAACTTTGATGATGCCGGACAACCATGAAAATAAAAGTTAGAAATTTTACACAACACTTGATCATTATTAGTTTCAGTTCTAAATTTAGATTTTATTTCTGGTGACATAGGCAGGTGTTTGGATACAGAATGTACCATTTGTAACATTTCATCATCATGTTTAGTGACATTCAAGCTAGCTCTAGAAAGCTGTTACATTGTAAAACGAAGGCTATATATTATTCGCGCCCGACACTCGTGTACACATCAAGTGCATCGCCTCACGGAGCACATCACGAGCAACTTTGCCAAAAGTAGTATCGCCCCCGCCCGTACGCTTGCGGTCTTTTTAGACGTAGCTAAGGCCTTCGATAAGGTCTGGCATGCCGGATTAGTCCACAAGCTACATCAATTAGAAGTCCCGGATAGGTTAGTTCATCTAGTTCACGATTTTCTACGCGACCGCACCTTCCACTACCGAGTGGAAGGAGTACTATCTACCGCCCACCCTATACGCTCAGGCGTCCCGCAAGGTTCCATTCTGGCGCCTTGCCTTTTCAATCTGTACGTCAGCGACCTCCCGAAGCCCCCCGGGGTCGAGGTAGGGCTCTACGCTGACGACACAGTCATATATGCGTCAAACAGACACAGAAAAAATCTCGCCTGCGCAGTCCAACTTGCCGTAACCACTCTCGGGTAGTGGTTTCGAACGTGGCGAATAGCTATTAATCCGGTAAAGAGTGCCGCGATAATGTTCGAACCGCATACATGCAAACTACCACGCACGGTAGGACCCCTCTCATTATTCGGTACGAATATCCCTTGGGCCACCAAGACTAAATATCTGGGTGTCACCCTCGACTCGAAGCTTAACTTCAAAGCACACGTTACTATAGTCAGGAATAGGGCCATCTGGATCCTTTCCCGCTTGCGACCCTTGCTCAGTTCGGTAAGCAAAATGTCCTTAAGACATAAGCTCACACTGTACAAGATGTGCGTCCGTCCGATCTTGACATATAGCAGCGCCGCGTTCGCACATATGTCCAAACATAACTTTGCCGGCATGCAAAGAGTCCAAAATCGGTTTCTCCGTCGCCTGCTTGACCCTCCAGCCTTCGTTAGGAACATGAACCTGCACAGGGACATGAGGCTTCCCTCGATAGAAGCCTATGTGAAATTTCTCACAAGGAGATACTTCGATAGCGCTTCGAATCATCCCAACCCGCTCGTAAAATCCACCGTGAACTACGTCCCAGACAACTCGATCCCCGTTGCCAAACGTTATAAACGCCGTCCGCGAAATCTCTTTGTCGATCCCGATGACGACTAACGCTAACAATTTCTACGCGTCCGCTCCCGCAACATATGCGTGCTCGCGCCCACGCCCGCGAAACCACCGTTCCCTCCGCAGGGGACGTACGGTTAACTTCACTCCCGCACACCCGCCACGACCGCCCTCCTCTGCGGCAACTCAAGCCTAGGTCCGATCCATCGGCATGGAGCCCTTGAGTCAAGCAGCCGTTCGCGCGATACAGTGACTCTACATTCACTAGCTTTCACAGCCATATATGACACTGCATTATACACACATGCACAACACACAGGTACATAGGTTCTGTAAGGGACCTTTTTTTTTTCTTTTTTTGCCTAGTTAGATTAGACAAAAATTTTCAGACCACTAAATACACATACACATGTTCCTTCCCTCCTCCCAGGGGGCAGAAACATGTATATATGTATAGTTAGTTTAGATAGAATGATAGGGATTTAGTCAGATCGCGACTTAATTGCATACGCGCAACAGTCCGAGCCGAGGTTCGGCCACTTTGGCACCCTCGGATGTTGTTGCTTAGCATTCGTGGCTGAGTGCCCTAAGCGCTCGCCCCCAAGCCCGGTAAAGCTGTAAAAGCCGTAAAGGCTCCAGGGCCCCTAAGGCTAACAGCATAGTCATACGAAAAAAAAAAAAAAAAAAAAGCTATATATTATTCATGTAATCATATTAAATAAACCGTAATTAATAACAAATAAACCTTTAGAAATCATATATGCAACCTTAACCATATTTAAACAATTTCGTATCATTTTTTCACTTGGCAACACGGTTACAATATTTTGCCGCTGGTGATGTACTAGCGAAATGTCAGGTGTAAGTGAAATTAACGTCAGACACGATAGTTTGACATTGCGTTTTAATATGTAATGGCTTGCTAAAAAACGAACATTATTGAGTGGCTCATTGTGTTCAAAGGCAACCTTTCGTAAACGCAACAATTCTACAAATACTATATAAGTCAATCGCAGACCGGAATTGCTCTTTTCCTGCGATCATCTCTTTGTTTGTTTTATCCGTATCGGACACGAAGCTCCGTGCCCCGTTCGCCGATTGTTAATTATTCCTTGGAAATCGTAAGTCCTTTTAAAGTCTTTTAGTACTTCGCCAGTTTAAACTCCCAATCCAAGTGTAAAAAAACCACGTATTAAAACTTTTCAGCCCGTGCTATTGTCATCATGATATTTTCTCGACACGTGGCTATCGGGAACTATATCTGCTGGTAGCAGATTGGTAAAGCCGTGGATATTCTCCTCTTTTGATTAGCGCTGCCGTTGATTAGAACCCCGGTAAGCATTTATTGCGATTATTATAGAACTAACCTCACCTTTTGTCGGAAAAGTGGTTTTCTAGAAGTCACCACGTGTCTACGGGAATTTCGATCTTAGCTATTATTTTAATTTACCACCTTCAACCATGGATTCTTATTTTAGGACATGTTTGACGAATATGTTAATTATATTATTTTTAAAGATTATTGTTCAGAATATTTTTACTTCAAGGTTTCATTTCCATATAGAGTCTCGCCAATCTAACTTAAACTATAATAGCGGTTCATCGACGCGTTTCAGATGAACGGGGTTCTTAGTACTATTATTTTACAAATACTGTGACCTTAAGCTGTCTGAGGAGAACCGTGCGCCAGGAGCGTGGAATAGGTTCCGGACCTCTCCACAAGTGACCTGCTGGCGCGACGGGCCGCTGCTTCAGCATACAGCTAAGAATACACAACAAACTTATACACATCCAGCCACCCACGTCGAGTCAATAATTTTAATTTTAATTTTATACTATACCACATCACACGAGTTACTTTTTCGTACTACACCGTCGCTTTCCCATGATGACCCTCGCCTGAGACTATAACATTATTGTAATATACTAATTCACAGAAATTGTAACCTTTGATATAAGTTATATCTGTAAAAAGGTCTTGGTTTTTTTTAATAAATAATTTATGTTATTTTCAAAGTCCTCGTTTTTTTTTTATTAACGGGTTTTAAACATAACAAAGCATATCCGAAATATGTATTAACTTCCCGGCACATAGTAATATACACACATAGCACATAGTATAGGTCATAAGCTAACAATTTAATTCTTAATCTTTTTAATCTGGTAGAACCAAGCTTATTAATGTCCTTTGTCCCTTTAGGAATGATAGGTTTATGATCTGTTTGTACATCAACCTTTAGACCATAAATATATTTATGAAATTTCTTTGTAACAAAATGAATCGCAAGGTATTCCTTTTCAGTTTGTCCATAATTTAACTCAGCAACATTCATAGAACGTGACAGCACAAGCTACCAATTTTAAGACACCCTTCTAATCTTCCTGGAACATACAACACATCCTATTCAATTTTTGGAAGAATCACACTGAAGGACTATTTTTTTATTAGAATCAAAGGGACATAAAGCAGGGATTTTACATACTATTTCCTTTAATTCCATAATGCTTCATCATGTATAGGTAACCACATAAACTCAACATTTTTACGCAACAACGTACATAGTGGTACCATAATTTCAGCCATACCTACTCCCTAGCCGTACTCTAGGCCTCTCTACTCCTACTCTATGCCTAATTCTTGGGCCTTTCGCATTACATTTAATAGAGCCTTGTCATGCTCAGATTCATTAGAAACCATTACAAGTATATCATCAGCCCATACACTGACATTTGACAGCTTTCCGAAGTGAGATTCTAATACTTTTTGGAAGAGCTCAAGGGCGTTTATCAAACCATAAAGTAAGACTTTATACCTATAGACACCAGAAGGTGTATGCAAAGCAGCACTTCCATGATGACTCCTCAGTAAGCCTCAGATGATGGAAACCTTCAGAAAGGTCCAACACACTAAAATATGAATTATTTTTTAGTTTACATGCTTAATCTTCAAGGTTTGGCAACATTTTAGGCTTTTTTTAACAATATATTTATTTAGATCAGAAGGATCAAGGCACAATCTAATTTTCTGGTTAGGCTTTTCCACCAGCACTAACCGATTACACAAGCTTTATCATTTATATTTTCCACTTTTACAATTGCTTCTCTTATAGTTAACCGTACAAGTACCTTTATGCTCACACAACAAATTAGCCATCCCTACAGGATTCACTTTATTACCTTGAAAAGATTCTAGCTTTATATTTGTTGGTAACAATTTTAAATTACAGTTTTTATTTATTTTGTCAAATACTTTTTTGACCATTATGCTTACATCAGCACCGGTATCTAGTTTACAGTTTATAAAATTACTGTCAATATTTATTTTTTCATGCCACTCAACATTAGAACCACCTACCTTTTTCACAGAACCACAATACATGTCATCTGAGTTGGCCGATTCAGAATTCTGTTGTACCACATTTACTTTCTTGTGCATCCGGACTCTGCAACTCACAGCAAAATACTTGAGAAGCCCACATTTAGTACACGCCTTGCCATAAGCTGGACACTCACGAAGACCATGTTCCATCTGACACCTAGAACACTTTGAGACTTTTTGCATATGCACTCCTTTTTTTTTTGTTTATTGTTCCTTTTAACTTCACATACGGATTTTGTTTTAGGCACTGACATTTGCGTTACCTGCTTCGCTGCTTGCTCTTTCGATTGGCAATAATTTATAACTTGTTCCAATGTAATATCTTCTTTTCTAAGTAGCGCCTCTTGAGTAGACTTATCGTAAATCGTATGTATGATATGATCTCTCATCATATCTTTATAATTGCATGTTTTGATCATATGACGGCATTCTGTTATAAAAACATCGAACGGTTGGTCAGCTCTTTGTCGCCTTTACTTACGTTTACTTTATAGCCCATTGTTTACTGACAGTTTCAGCGATAAGACTTTCTATGTGTGTGTCGTTGAACCCAAGACTATAATAATAAAATATCTACTATCAAAAATATTATGTTAATTAATTGTGTTAAATTTTAAAATAAGAACTCTCGGGATAAACTAATCTACAACCTCGATCAAGCACCTCGCAAGTTACTTTCGATGTTAGGGACGTCACACGACTGCACTATGATAAATACACTTCTTTCGGGACGCTCCTTGAAATTTCGAGGAATGTGATTTTTTTCTATTTTCTTTCTGTTCTAGCCGTAATAATATTAATATAATCCTAAAATACTATTTGTTTTGGCTTTATAGTGAGGTATCTTTGCCACAGGTTAAAAAGTTTCGACATTTGTTTACTTTACAAATCACAAGCGTCGAGTCGCCGAGTTGAGTGACAGTTTATAGTGAACTTTTTGGTGGACTTATAAATATATTTGTGAAGTGAATAGAAACCATTTTTACTTAAAAACTATGAAGTTTATTAACTTTTTAAAGTCTTTACCTTCCTTAAATTCGGTGAAAGTTATAATAAATGTTATATTAATGAGCAACTTCCTTGTTTAATAAATCCCCTCGGAAAGAGCCTTCCATCCTTCTCGCGCTCAAATAGAAAGTTTGTTGGATATTCTTAAAAGAAACCCAAGCCTCGCGAAAGGTTTTTCGAAAGTCCCCAGAGCAAGAGATGCTGCCCGAAAAACATGGGAGGAAAGTAGCAATGCAGCTAATCAGCTTGGGAGGCTGTTTTAAAACATGGAAACAATGGACAAAGGTTTGTTAATTAATATGTCTACGTTATTTTATATTATTGCTTCTTATATAAGTTGCAATAATTTGTTTATTATTTGAACTAGATGTATTTTCTAGTTGTGCATTCAAGAAAGCTCATCATAAGTTATTAACTTGTTAATTTTTTATACATTTCTTGTATACTAATATTATTATTTTTTACTGCCATAGTGACTTCAACTCGTCTTCGCCACATATTTCGAAGAGTTAGGTCACCTACAACTCAGCGACAGTCCCACTTCACAAATTGAATGGAGCGGTTCTTAGAATTAGAAGAACAAAAGATTGAGGTGGAATTCCGAAACTCACAAATTCTTGAGTGACTCGTGAATAGCGAGGAAGATAGGGATCGCTCTATGGCTCAGGCATTGCTGGCGATTGGAGAAGGGATTAAGTAACTGGCAGAAGCAATAAAAAATAAATAAAGTCTTATATACGACGTCTCAGTATGCATGTTTCGATAGTTCACAGCTTTAAATGTTTAAAAATAGTTATTGTCACGTATATGCTCGATATCTTGTGTCTATGTAGTTTAGTGTTATAATAGGGAACTTATACGATGATTTATGATTAAGTTTTGTTAGGATAAGAATTATATGTCTTTACGTGTTATATGTAAGGTTATTTACCTGTTATGGAATGTTATGTACGAAGGTCTTATGTATAGGTGTAAGCATTCTATATATATTAGACTAACAGTGCTCGCGGCTCCGCTCGCGTGGACTACAGAATACCGTCGGTCGAGCGCATGCGCGAATCGTACTGCCTCCGCTCAAAAGGCAAAAATGCTTATTGTGGGTGATCCATAGAAGATAGATATATGCTCTCACTGACTTTTTGTATGTTTTGTTTTTAATAATTGTTATCCGATTTTGATGATATTTCTTAAACGGGAAGCATAAGTTATTTCATAATTGATAGCTATAAGAATTTGCGTAGTAATATTTGAAATGGTAAAAAAAAAAACACTATAGCTCTCACACTAAGACTATAGCTCCTCTTTAGAGGAAATTAAGAGTTCAGTGGGGCAAGTGTGGGAAAAGTTAACACCATAACAGATAAACTAGGGTTGCAAAGCACCTGCGCCGGGTCTGAGAGATGCGGTGTCAGGAACCTCCTCGTGGTATACCCCGGGCAACGTCGACCAGTCTGGTCGGCGGCCGATACCTGACACGCTCCTCCTGGTATCCCTCTGCTTATCAGAGGGGACTATGGAGGAGCGCCGGCTGGAGAGCCGTTAAAAACTCCTGGGTGTGGTATGTGCGCGGCGCACCTAGTTCCGGACAGCGGCTGGCGGGATCGGTTGTTTCATAAGGTCCCGACATGCGTACCGCAAACTGACGTTAAAAATATTAAGATGGATTACGCAAAATTAAAGATTAAACTACCCCAGGAGGGTACCCGTAAGGGAGAATCCATCCCCGAGCATAGCTCGGGCTGCCCCATGTCTTCTGGAGGGGGGGACGGGACGGAGTTCGAAGATATCAAGGCGGAGCTCGCCTCGTTGATAGGAGATAGGGATAGAGATAGAAGGGCGTTCCATCTGTCTTCTCCTCTACCTTGCTGAACAAAGAGAAGATGGGTCGTACAGACAGAAAGGACAGTTATGGTTGTACCAGACTGTCTCTCTTTAGCGCTGGAGGCACGATTTTCTCAGAACTACACAACCAATTTTTACGACAGACCTTTTCGCTATCGCATATTGTATGTACACTTTGTATATTTTTTACTGGTTTAATAAACCACTTGTCCAATAAACAATAAAGACTTACAATATGTATAATAATTATGTTCAATGCTTATCTTTAATGAAGTGAGTTTTCTAGAAAAATGTATTGTAATAGTACTGGGCTGGCATTAAACATAAAAGGAAAGCCAGACTTGCAAAATGGAAGAGGGAAGCTTTGGGTTACTGGTGGTGGACCATAAAGCCAAGAAGAAATATCAGAAGTGGACAAAAAAAAATCTTAGCTATCATCGGTGACCAAGCTGTGTTTGGTGACAGAGAGCACCAAATTCCTGTATTTGTAAGTTCTTCAATTTTCAGTAATATCTATACATGGCCATTAAATTCAGTCAATTTTGTAAATACTATTATTTAGTAATTATTTTCCAGAACAAAGAATTGTTTGTTGAAAAGAGTGTCTTACTCTGCGTCGTCATTGCGTACGGTCGTGTCGAGTGTACGCTCCGTGTCTCTGAAATATATTTTTTTTTTGCACAAAGTATTTTATATGCTATAGTTGTTTGAGTTTATAGTTTAGTGTTATAGTTATTTAAAGCTCTTTATTATTATCGTTTATATGGATTCAGTGAGTTATTGTGGTTCGAGCACATGGATAAGTTAGAGTGACGTTAAGTCGTTATATGAAAAACGTATTCAGTTCTCCGCATTCCAAAGGTATATTATTGTTGTAATCATGTCTGTTTGTGCCAGATTAATAGTTCCAGAAGTAAAAATTGAAAATTTCACATACGCATTGTTCGTTGGGAGATCCGTTCCAATCGATAGTAACAATTGTGATGGCGTAGAAATACTCTACGAAGAAGGACGTTCTTATTGGTCCTACAATTACACAGTTAAACGTGAGACCTTTCCGAATCCTTTCTTCGTTCAAAATATACCTCTAGCTAGATGCTCTTTCCAAAAAGCATTCTTCAATTCAGGAACGGTCGGAAAAGTATAATGTCTGATTATCAACCTGCCAAGCGGTATAATCGCAAAATGACAGGTTCTTGTATAGCCTTAAATAAATATTTTATTCTGTTACATTGTGAATATTGTAATATGATAATATTACCGGAGGAATAACGGAAGGTCTATCTTTATAAGACTTAGGAGAGAATCCCATTACACGTCTTATTGACTAATGGGAATGGATACGTTAAGTACTTTTTTTTGGGGTGCGAGTCAGGAACCTCCGCGTGGTGCATCCCGGGCAACGTCGGCCGCTTCTCGGCCGGCGGCTAATACCTGACGGGGGGGCCTCGTTTACCGACCCTCTGTTTGTCAGAGAGTACGAACAACGTGACGCGTTGGCGGGTTCGACGTGCATTTGCACTGTCGTCGGGCAAGTAGGTGAGGCATCTTGCTTCACCTGCTACTGCCGTCTCGTAAACCCATCGGAGTGTCGTGGTCATGTCTCGCGGCTTCGTATGGGACCGAGGGTCTTGGCTTAACCGCCCGGACCGCGAGGAAGACAACCTCTATAAAAAATTACCCCAATCTCAAGCGGCGGCGCACCGCGAGGGGATTCGTGGCTGGTGAGAGACCAGTCACGAGTGCGACCCCCGTCAGAGAACCGGCCGACTCTCTGACGGGTTATGCTAGGTTTACCCAGGTACAGGGGGCACTGCCTAGGTAGACCGTTATTTCCCCCATACTCGTGGGATCAAATATGGACACAAATTCAAAAATTCTTAAAGTTAATCTAAGTGGGCGTGAGAACGAAGAGGGGTGTGATAGGAAGCGGACGGGAGATTCGGGCGCAGGCTCAAGTCGTGCTGGAGCCGACTCCAAAAGGTCTTCCGAAGCTTTGGAAGTGGACTGGTACGCGGCCAAAGTCCCAAAACACAATCTGGCCAAGAGAGGAGCGGCTCGCGGTTTGGGACGCTCTAAAAGTTCGGGGAGGTTGACAGAGCGTTCCACAAGTTCCAGTCGGTTGGCAGATGTGAGCAAAGGCTCGATTCAGCCGTTTTTGAAGTCGGCGGGCGACACTGGGGTCGTTGATGTCGAGGAAGAGGTGGTCCCCCAGGTTCAAAATGGGGATGGAGGACGCACGGAGGTGGAGAATCTCGATGCGGATACTCTAAGGGCCCGTACCAATGAGGGGGGTGCAAGAGATTCTGGAGGACTGCCGCTCCTCAGGGAATCTAAAGGGCACCTGTATAAAGACCCTGAAGAAAGCGACAAATTCCCTGAGGGAGGTTGTTGAGGCGCTCCTTGAGCGGACGGTGGACGCAGAGACTGCTCGCCTTGGACGGGAAACGAGGGTCCTCCGTCAGCAGGTGGAGGACCTCAAGAGTGAGGTCCTCGCGTGGCGGCGCGAGGCCAGCGCCAGGAAGGTTATGCCTCCGCCTCCACCGCCAGTGCAAGTAGAGGCACCAGCCCAGACACCGCCCCAGGAGTGGGAGAGGGTGTTGGCGGAAGGATTCGCAAGGATGGAGCGGTCCATCAAGGTGCTGGACGCACGGTTCGATGAACTGGAGGTTAATGGACGGCTCTTTCCTAAGAAGGTTCTCCGCCCACCGTTGGCGGCCGATAGGAGGATAGGATTTTTTTTAAGATTGTTTTAGGAGTATGAACAGATCCTTAATTTTATAAACTATAATTTGACAAACCAAAATGTTTCGTAGGAAATAAAATACTTTTTTACTGGAAACCTTATTACCAAATGATGAAGGAAAACAGGATGGAAATTCATTCTATACAAGGAAATTCGACAGTGAATTGACAGACAACTTATCAACTATAAGCGACTTATATATTTACACTGGAACACCACCACATGGTTACGGTAGCCAAGCACCTAAAGTTGCTGAGACTGTCAGTAGATCATTAGAATATAACAGAAAAGAAAAAACAGAGAAAACAATATTAATAGGAGGAATAGAGGTTGAGAGACTGCAGTGGGAAAGAAAAGATGGAAAATTCCCTCACGACAAAGTACATGAGAGCAAAGTGGAACAGCGGCACAAGCTTACGAGATGGCCTTTGAGTTTTTATCAGATAATACAGGTTATGGCGTAGTGGCCACAATCTCACCTGTTGTTTAGTGACGATGTGGCGATGTGAAAAGATGATAATACGCTATCCCTAGTGGAAGACTGGCTCTCAAGTGCAGCTGCCGGAACACACCAATAGGTGCTCGGCGACAGACTTTCAACTTGAGGGTGGTAGCTAGCCAGGCGGACATTAGAAAATGCCCTACCACCATGCTATGGTTTCCTTACGATGTTTTCCTTCACCCAAAAGCTCAGGCTCATTGCAGGGATTCGAACTCACGTCAATCGACGCGTAGTCGTACAGACTACCATTGGTAGCCTTCATTGGACCATCATTGCTTCAAAAATATCCAACCTATATTATATGAACCTCGACTGTCGGTATCTTACACTTGTTTACCTCGGCTGTCGGTTGACTATGCGCAATAAGCGTTGTCATTTGTATCAATATTAATGTATGTTATTTGTAAATATACATTTGCCGTGTGGTGCCGGCCTAGAATAGCATCACCCCAACTCTTCCCGTGGGTGTCGTAAGAGGCGACTAAGGGACATATCGGGGGGCGGGCAGCAGCGCCCCCGCAGAACAACCCCACCACCAAACTGCGATCTGCCAACCCGCCTGCCCAGCGTGGGGATTATGGGCATTACCCCCTTATGAAAAATTAAAGCCAAAAGAAAATGGCCAGTTCCCGGTCGCCTCGCTATTCCTGGCCATGGTAGCGGCCATGGTAACGGCGGGGCAGGGGGTGCTAAATATCCCCGGGCTACACTAGGCTACCACACGCTTCACAAACTGACCCTGGCTACGTTTAACGGACGCACTCTGAGGCTTGACCATCATCTAGCGCAGTTGGAAGTGGAGTTAGAGAACATTAAATCGGTCCCATATAGGCCCCCTAGCTCTGCTGGCGGAGCCGTAAGGCCTCGGTCCGCTTCGCGGGCTAGGGCGGATGCACCGACTCAGCAGCAGCCACTCGGCATGGAGTTGCCCGTCGTCCGCAGAAGGCTAAGGCCCCAGCTGCGCCAGCTCCCGCGCCAAAAAAGAAGGCCCAGCCGAAAGTGCCCTCTGTGCTACGTTGGTTGCAGTTCTTATCACGCTGCAGCCCGAGGCCGTGGCAAGGGGGGTGACGTACTCGGCGGCCGTTATGAAGGCGCGGGAGACGGTTGCGTTGGCGGGGCACGGCATCGATGACATAAAGCTCCGCATCACCGCCACGGGAGCCAGGATCATCGAACTTCCTGGCTCCGAAGGCGAGAAAAAGGCGGCTGGCCTGGCAGAGCAGCTCAAGGTTGCTCTCGCGGAGGTTGCGGTGATCTCCAGGCCGGTTAAGCGGGCGGAGGTCAGGGTCATCGGCTTAGACGAGTCGGTGACCCAGGCAGAGGTGGCCGTGGCAATTTCCGCCAGGACCGGATGCGGGCCGGATATGGTGAGGGTCGGCCACATCCGGCGGGATTGGGGAGGGGGAGTGGCATATGTGTCAGCGACGCGGAGCTTCCGTCGGAGCACTATATGGGAGGGGGCAAGCTGTAAGCCCCCCGCCACAAAGAGGAGGCCTTTTGGGGCAAGAGGTAGAGGACCTAGGTCGGAGTCAGCTGGTATGACCCAATAATGCAGCACACCCATACCAGCTGCCTCCAGGCGAATCTCAACCACTCCGCCACTGCACATGACTTATTTGTGCAGTCAGTGGCGGAGTGGAACATTGCCGTCACGATCGCTGCGGAGCCCTATTTTGTCCCTGCCCAGCCGTACTGGGCGGGGGACTTGAGTGGCTCCGTAGCGATCTATAGCACAGGAACGCCCCTCTCCATTAAGGAAAGAGGAACAGGGTTAGTGGCAGCCGCCTGGGGACGGTATGCCTTTGTCGGAGTGTACTTCTCCCCAAACCGGGCCCTAGCGGAGTTCGAGAACTACTTTACTCGGCGTCGTCGTTGCGTACGGACGTGTCGAGTGTGCGCTCCGTGTCTCTGAAACATTTTATTAAATTTCACAGAGTATTTTATAAGCGATAGTTGTTTAGTGTATAGTTTAGTGTTATAGCTATTTATTATTATTGCTTATATTGATTTAGTGTGTTATTGTGGTTCGAGCACAAGGATAAGTTAGGGTGACGTTAAGTCGTTATAACCCGGCTTAGCACAAGTTAGTGCTCAGGTTTTAGTGTCCCGCGACAGTCGTTCGAACTAACACTTAATTATATCAAGCTCCGACTTTGTCAAAACGCGAAAATTAATAGATAGCAGTGACTTATTAAAGTGCATCATCAACATCAGAATTCCCACATTATCTATAGTTGAAATTCACATAAACGAGAGACTCATAAAATACATAGTTTATAACAGTGCAGTGCTAAATTTCTTGAAACACCGTCTGAACGACCCGAAGGGCATCCCGAAGTGCGTATTCAAATCTAACTAGCTCCATCCAGGATACCTAGAAACCAGGCATTTTCTTGATAATTTTCGGAATTTTTAAAAAAATAATCTTATTACTGAACGGACCCAAACAGAGTATATCACCTTGTGCGTGTCGAGAATACGAACAAAACGACACCTCTCGCACAGCTCTACGACTCAGGGTTCTCGAGATATTTTAGAGAAACCGAAAAAACAACGGCTCGCCTATAAATTCATGAACTCAGGAAAACTTAGTCAGTGTCCCGCGACAGTCGTTCGAGCTAACTCTTAATTAGAAACCGAAAAAACAGGAATTGCCCACCCGCAATTACCGCAATACCCGCATTGGGCGCATTGGGTATATCGATTTAGCACTGTACGGAAGTTTCAAAAATTCATAACTCCGAAAGTATAGCACTTAGAAACATAATTCAAACGGTTGTGTACTCGGGAAAGCAACGTCTACAGGAATAAAATAATGAATGAGCATAAATAAATAAATAGCACAGAAAGTCACTTGCTAAAACCCGGAACACTTAGATATAAGGAAACAACTATTACTATATTTATAATATAATTATAAATATATTATCTATAAGATAAAATATAAGAAAATAATTGTAAATAAATAAAGAATGCGATCCGGTTATTGTCAAACCGGTTCTATCGACGACCTTGGCTTGTTTACGGACAACCGATCATAAAAAACATGAGAGCAAAACCTAAAAGAGTACTACCCCAGGAGGGTACCTGCTCCACCGGAGTAGGAGAATCCCTCCCCGGACCTAGTCCGGGCTGCCCCGTGTTTTCTGGGGGGGGGGGGGCAAAGCTTTGCCAGTTGTTGTATTGGAGAGGACGGCTTCGGTGGACCAACTATCAATGTGCAGTAGCACTAGCGAGGCAACATTGGTGTCGGTAAGTTCTGCTGAGGGTAGGGAGTCCCCTTGCCCCAGAAAATTCTTCAAGAGTAGCAGCGTCTGCAGCAGGAGCAGCATCGACGAGTCTACAGTACCGGTGGAGCGGCCTTCTTCCAGCGCCTCCAAGCGTGGCAGAGGTCGCCCCGCCACAACAGGCGAGTATGTGGGTCTGGCTAAGGCCAAATCCGAGTTCCTCCGCGTTAGGCAACAGAAACTCCACCTGAGAGCTGAGGAGGAGGTAGCGGAGCTCGCCTCTAAGGCGAGACGTACACGAGCTGCCAAGCATTCCAAGGCTCCGAGTTAAGAGGCACAACCTATCTCTGAACTCTGTTCGAGGGTTTCTGACGACGTCGGAATCATTCTTCGCGTCGCGCAGAAATCCTCCAACCTCAAGGGCACGTTCGTGCATGCCCTTAAGGAAGCGGCCACGTCCATCGAGGACGCGGTAAAGACGATGGCAGGCCGAACAGTCACCGAGGAGATTTCGAAACTCCAGGAGATTGTGTCGGACCTGAAGGCGAAGGAGGTGCGGCAAGCGGCTGAGATGGCTGCGCTCCGCAAGGAGATTGCGGAGTTGCGGGCAGATCAGCTCGCTGCCCAGCGTCCGGAGCCTGTGGCTCAGGCCACTCCGATACCCGCAGTGGTACCCTCTCAGGGGTCTGGGCCGGCCCCGGGCCTAAGAGGAAGGCAACGGCTCGGGAGGAGTTTCCTCCTCTACCGCAGCCACGCCAGTCCAAGTCTCAGCGCAATCCCACTGAGGTAGTGACGGAGGAGCACCTGGTGGAAGTGGTAGGTGGGATGGCTGACCGCGTGTTGGGTATCCTCACCGCACGTCTCGACGGCCTCCAGGATAGTATCCTTCCGGAGCAGCAGCTGCGGCCGCCGCTAGCTGCAGACCGTAAGGCTGCGCGTTCGACGACGCGCAGCACACGCTAGAGGTTTGTCCAGCTTGGGACTCTGAACGCTGCGTTTTGACCGCAGCGATAGGGACCGACCTCTCGCTCCGAGCCGTCGTCAAGGCGATGGTCGAGAGTGAGAGTAATTGGGATTCTGTCATCTCTTTTTGCGAACATGTCATGGTCGTGAAAGAGACGGCGTAGAGAGAGAGGGAGCTCACTAGTGAGATTCCATCTCGCGGTCGGCGTTCTGGTCGACGGCGGCGTCAGGTGGGTGATGACCTCCGGCCGCCGTAGGCAGGGCCTGTAGGCGACGAACACGGGCACGTCCGTCGCCATAGCACACAGGCCCATGGCGAGGCGCACGCAGTGTTCCAAACTTTTACGCGTGCGTCGCCCGGTTTCGTCCGGGCAGTTGTTTTCTGATACTTCATTCAGACTGTAGTCGAAGCTCCTCCGTTGGAGCTACACCCGTCGAGTTGAGCAGAAGTAATGCGCATGCGTTCCTGGTCCTCGACATCTAGGGTGCTGTGTTAGGGGAACACACGTGGGGATTTTTTAGTGGGTAGTTGTGGTATTTTTATGATACCATGGAGTCCCACATACCCTTTCGGCCTGCCCGGGCCGTCTGAGGATGCGTAAATGCATTTTTACCAACGTTAAAAAAAAAAAAAACATAATTGCTTTGCGGCGTTGTTTCGCTAAAATTTTATTTAAGTGGAGCACGTTGCTTGGAGGTTAGGACCGCGTGGTCTTTGAGGTTAGGCACGTGGTTGTGTGTTACGTGTTTGACAGCTGTTACTGTCGTGTGACGTTGACGTTTGACATTGACATTGACAGTTGCGTTCCGTTTCACGCAGTCGCGTTACGTTACTCGAACTCCAGCATTAGTTTTAAAAAATAAAAATAAAAGGAAGACGTAGTAAATATGGAGGGGGACGAGGACGCCCGTAGGCGTCGTCAACAGTTGTCGGAGGAAAGGGCCCGTAAGGAGGCGGAGTTACGGGCCCCTTGACCAACAGTTGGCCGAAGATGCTGCAGCCAATCCTTTCAAGCCCCGCAAATCGTTGGTCCGCTCCCCACCCCAGGACGATACAGTTCCGCTCTCTTCCACTGAGTCGGTGGCATTGACATCGGCTAAGCGCCATCTTAGTTCTCCGGAGGAGAATCAGGATGTGGTACACAGGAAAATATTGGACGGCAAGCCTACACCACCAGTGGGAGGGATATTGTCGTCGTCGCATCCGAACCACGTCCCCGCTTACAGTCTTGCCCTTTCTGGATTCCGCTCGCGCGCAGCCTCCGCATCAGAGGCTACGAATCAGACATCGGTCCGCGCTAGCCAAACCTTAGTCCTCCCTCCCACCCAGGCCCCAGTTCCCGTCAGTGCCAGTCAGCACACCGTCCGTGTTGGATAAGGCTGGCTTAATTAACGCCGTGCACGTGGCAGTAAAAGGTATCGGCACGGTTGCTAATGCTAGTAATAAGTTAAACATCTCGGACAAAACATCGATCGCCACATACGGTCAGGATATCCTGGCAGTGGTTGCTCAACTGACGGTGAAGATGTACGACCTGGAGAATAAGTTGGGAGCCCTGCAGTTACAGCAGCTCAGATCCGAATTGGCGTCCGACAAGGCTGGACCTTCCGACGTTCCCGCTACACCGCAACCACCACCACCACCACCCCCGGCCCCCTACGCAACGGCGCTCAAAATGCAGAAGGGGAAACCTCCCCTCCCGGTTCAGCATCAGGGTCCAGTGGTTATCTTTTACCCGGACAACAACGCTGACATCAAGACATCTGATGACACCAAAAAGGTACTGCAGAGCAACGTGAAACCTTCGGAGTCCGGCATAAAGGTGACGCAGGTGCGAAGAGTGGGCAACTCGGGAGTAGTTGTCAGGACTGCAACCGAGGAGTCCGCCCAGAAGCTACGGGACGCAGTGCGTCCAGGCCTTCGAGTGGCGATACCAAAGGCGCGAGCACCAAGGGTAGCGTTACGCTATATCCGCGCGCAGCTCACGGGCGACCAGATCATCAACGAGCTACATCGGGTGAATCTGGCTGATGACAGCAACTGGCCCTTATCTCGATTTAGGGACGAGTGCAAGTTTGCTGTCACCAAACAGCTTGGGCCTAGGAATCTGGTGATACTAGAGTGCGCAATGTCAGCTAGGGATAAGCTGGTTGGCCTGGGCCGCGTGTACATTGGATGGGACGAGGCGGAGGTGTGCGACCATATTCGGTCCACTTGCTGCACCAAGTGCCAGCAATACGGGCACCCCGAAAAATATTGTAGGTCGCAGGAGGTGACGTGTGGGAAGTGTGGTGAGACGGGACACCGGGCGACCGAGTGCAAGTCTGAAAAGAGTTGCTGCGCAACGTGCAAGCGCTTCAAGCGTCCGGAGGCATCTTCGCACCAGACCGCAACGGCTGGCTGCCCTGCGCGGCAATATGCCGAGCAGCAGGAGGCAGAGAGGATAATGTACCGCTAGCAGTTGCACAGGGCAACACTACTATTACATTCGGGCAATTAAACCTTCAGGGTTCAGAAGCAGATACGGCAGAGATTCTGATAGTAGCGAGTTCGCACCGACTTGACTGTGCTTGTTCAGGAACAGCACTCCAGCAGTCGGCTCGGAATCCTTCAGTGCGGTGAGAACCCTAAGGCTGGCGTCCTAGTACTTAATCGGTCTATGGCAGTTACGCTTTTACATCACCTAAGCAACGAGCACTGTACCGTAGTCCATGTCACACACGGAGAAACTAACTTGTACGTCGTGTCAGCATACTTCCAGTATAGTCATGACATCGGTCGCCACATAGCACAATTAGAGATAGTTCTTCTACGGCTATCAGGCAAGCCTATTATCATAGGAGTAAACAGTAACGCTCATTCACCTATGTGGCACTGCGATAGTAGGCAGTATACTGGAAGAGGACCCGACACGGAGTACCGGAGGAACCAGATGGAGGGTTTCATCTTAAAAATTGATCTTCCTTCATGACAACGCACCGGCTGACACCTCCGCCGTCGCCACGGCCAAATTGATAGAATTAGGCTACGAACTGCTGCCACATTCACCGGATTTGGCCCCGTGAGACTTCTTTTTGTTTCCAAATTTGAAAAAGTCACTCGCCGGGCAGAAATTTGAGTCTAATGAAGAGGTTATCGCCGCCACAGAGGCCTACTTTGCAAACCTTCACAAAACGTATTTTTCAGACGGGATAAAGAAGTTGGAACATCGCAGGATCAAGTGTATCGACCTTAAAGGAGATTATTTTGAGAAATAAATCGCCACTTTTCCAAAATTTTCGTTTTTCATTTGTAGGCTAAGTATTTATCGGACCACCCTCGTAAATGGCGACCAAAAGCAAAAAAATCAAATTGGAAATATTTTTAAATGTTATATGAAGCTGACAAAAATGACGGCGAACTTCGTTATCTTCAAAAAATCACCGAAGAGCATGTTAATCTGGATAAAATAAAGAAGGTGAAAGTCAAAACGGCAGCTTAAATTTTTTGCTGAAGTGTTGCAGTAGCAGCAGAAGATATAACTAACTGCAAGAGGCAGCATACTCGTAAAATGCCGCCAAATTGTACCCTTTGTTTTAATGGTTGATAATTTCATGCACCTAATGGCAAATTTTTTAATGGTGCAGTTAAAAACACCCCATCGTAAGTCACGGTATGATGCCAAAAAGTTTTAGAAAATATTTGTAGTGTATGCAGCACAACACTAATTAATTATAAGTCTATGAAGTTCTTGTATATGTGACATATAAGTAAACTTCGTTGTAGCCGTTTGTAATTGTAATTCAAAATAAATATCAGTCTAATCATAAGGTCATATTAATTAACAATCCCAATAATTTGATAAACATAAGAATCCACAAAACACAATACTATTACTTTTGTATGTAGATTCCCGATGGGATTGATCACCAGTTCTCTCTACAAAAACACATTAATAGAATTTATACAGAAAAAGAAAGAAAAGGAAACTGAAAAGGTTCAGAAGAAAAGACATATGAAACCGACTCCAAAACAACAGGCAAAAAAGAGTAAGAAAACTGTGAAAAAGAAGAAAGTTGAGGAACCTAACACTTCCACCTCAGAGAACGACGACATGCCTGATCTAGATGGCAATAATGATGATGATTGTGACGTAGGTTGTCCGTACTGCATCGGAAAGTTTTCAGATGTTAGAGGTAAAAAATGGACCAATCTCCAGCCTGTTTGAAATGGGCTCATAAAGATTGTGGTGACATCGTTGCAGAAAACTGTTTTTATGTTCTTAATGTCTAGAATAGTTTTAAGACTTTATTGTTATTTATTGTATAAGATACCTATTTTTTGGTGAATACTTTGTATAAATTTTTAAAATTAAAAAAGCTGTGACTGTTATGCTAATCCTTTAAATTTAAGCTAAATATAGTGATTTCTTGTTAGACAAATTATTTTGTATTATAATAATCGATTAGTTCCTCAAAAAAAACCTGACTGATTATTTAATTAAATTCTTACATTGTACTACAAAATTATTATTTTTTTTATTTTTAACTTATAGATACATTATACCTAATATGAGTAACTATCTCATTTTAAGAACCCATACTATCTCATGTTAAGAAAGCTTTTGCCTAAGCTGTGATTTCTGACTTTTTTCATCCAAACAAAATCGAAACGGTTTTTAATTACAGCTAACTATTCAAGTATATAAGTCTTATATATAAAATCCACAACTTTATTTCAATTTTGGTAGCTCCAAGTTTTGTTGTTTTCTCTATATTAAAAAAATATTCATGATATTCCATATTGGGCATCATGACCCTTCTCTTTGAAGAATCTATAAACTTAACTTTAAAATAATAAGAAAACGTTGTTTTTGACTTGGTTAGTGTAATTTTTATGATAACAAATTTAATGAAATATACTGGATTTCAATGGGGCTTGTAGCGGTTATTATACTACGTCTATCACTCTTATTTGTCCTACACATATTCATATTCTTCGTGAAGTAAAATTGTTACTTTGCCATAAATTAATATAATCATTAAATAAACACCTTAATATTGTTAATAATATTTAGAGATATTACTTTAAAATTAAGTTTGATTTTAATCTTGTCAATAAAACTTACTAGCCATTAATTATGAAATAAAATAAATTAAAATATATTAAATTTCAGATTAGAGACCAAGACTGTCAAAGCAACCTATTGAGCCTGGGGAGTTTCAAACTAACAAATTATGAATAGTATGTACAACCAGACACACATATCGTTGGTAAATTTCTACTCATATTTAGAATATTATAAAGGATATTTGTATTATTTACTTTTTCATATTTAAATTAGTGTATAATTTCAAATTAATAGAGGAAAGTCACCAAATATGGAATACCTTAATTTCTCCAAAAATATAAATTTGAAACTTACCAGACGACGACCATCTTCTATTTCATTCGGTCGCTTTACTACCGCACTCACACCATCGTGACAGTTGCGCGAACGCTACACGTGTGGCAGGCGTGTATTGTTTCGTTGTCACGCAGAAAATTTTAAAGGTATGTAATAAATTAGTATTACCAGTTATTATGTATGCATACATAAGTGTAATACGAGTATATCGATATTATGTTTATCATAATATTTTGTGACCTTCTGTAATTAAAATATTGTGACTTGAAAAAATATGAATACGAGATTGAACTAGCATAAAAATCCAAATTGGACAGTTGTTCGTGCCTATTTATGGAATATTCCATAATTAGGTCTTTATATTTTACAAGATAGGTACTTGCTACTATTTCTTTCAAAAATTATGTTTTCTTTTTAGAATGTCGGCTTCACAATCAACCAAGAAACGAAAATCCTGGGATTAAAAAAAATATACAGAAGCTATAAAATTTGACTGGGGAAAGAAAATGGGATATTTAAACGCAGCACAGCATTTTCAAGTGCCTAAGACAACTTTATTTCTCCTAAGCGAAAAAGATTAACAGTCTCCAGAAGTTGCAGCAGCTACTACATTAGGACGAAACACAATATTGGGCTCCGAACTTGAACGTCAGCTAGTAGAATACATATTGATGAGGAGAGGAAGTTTGACGGTTCAACAAGAACTGTGTGTTTAGTGCGAGTTTTTCTAACAACTCGATCGCGTTAACGTTAACTTCGATTTGTATGGGATTTAAAAAGTGCCACCTAGTAGCACCATATGTAAACATAGGTTTGAAGTGCGAGTTTTCAAAGTTTATTTTGTCGATGTGACTATCGAGAAGTGAGTGCGTATACGCGCGCAAATGCTCACAGTGCGAGTGTGAGTTACACATAAGTACCATTTTGACAGTTCGAATAGTACACGTTTTCCCACTCACTATAGTACACTTATTCACGTTCATTTTAAAGGTGAAGCATTTTCCTACAGCCAAATTATAATTTATTAAAGTATTTTTAAAACATAAACACTATGGCAGCACGTTATTTTTTTGCTTTGAACATGTATGAAACAGCTAGAGCACAAGATAACCGAAATTATATGTTCGCTGTTCGTGCAAGAGCTCGCCCTTGTAGTGATCCATTGAAAGATCTTACGAAGACCGAATTTATGAAGAGGTATCGCCTTACAAAGCATGCATTTATATTTTTGTGCAAGGAACTTAGACGACTAACTAATTTAAAGTCTGCTCAGCGAGTTACATTGGAAAAAAAAGGTAGGTATTCTTTATTTTAATCAGCTTATTTTTTGCCATATATGTACAATAAACGTGTTTAACATAAGTTTATTTTCTATAAAAGGTACTCACTGCACTCTTTTTCTATGCGACCGGATCTTACCAGCGGCCAATAGGGGTAGCAAAGAATCTGTCACAAAAAATGTGCAGCGTTTACATAGAAGAAGTAACCCAAGCTCTGACACACAAGAATTTTATTAATAAATACATTCGGTTTCCTGACAACTACCAGAAGAGGAGTTAAAATATCAAACATTTTTCCTGCATTACAAAAGTACTTCACTAATCATAAGTTCATAGTAGTTTGTTTGTATTTATTTATTTAACCATTTATCTACACACAATTAAGAATAACTATAATAGTAGAGAAAACTAATTAAAAAGGTACAGCTGATTTGAAATCTCTTTCAATGAGAAAAGTGACACATTTTCTTCTAAATAATATAAACATAATATTTATTACCAGACATAATTATTTATATACTAAAACATACCTACATTCATATAAAATATTTATTCTTTCAGATTTTATGCTAAATATAAAGTACCAGGAGTGATCGGATGTATTGATTGTAACCATTTTAAAATATTTGGGCCATCTAGAGAAGAAGAGCATCAATATTATTGCCGTAAACACTACCACTCTCTTAATGTACAAATGGTAAATATTGTTTATTTAAAAAAATTGTATGCTAACATATTATGTTAATTTTTGTATGTTTGACATAAATAACTTATATGGTACTATTTTTATCAGGTGTGTGATGATGAATATCGCATTTTAAATGTTAATGCTAAATTTGGTGGTGCTAATCATGACTCATTTATATGGGAAAACAGCATTGTCAACACTTATATGCAGTCGTTGCACCAGCATGGAGAAACAGTGTGGCTTTTGGGTAAAATATATACATACATAATAATTATGTAATAATAATATGTACCTACATACTCTTACAACCTTATCCCAAGAGGAGTAGGCAGCGCCCATAGAAATTTATGTTTGAAATTTCCAAATGTAGCCTACATTCAGTACTAAAATGTTTTTATATTATAAGGAGACTGTATTCATAGTAGCAGGTTGTCAGCCCATTATCTACAATAAACAAAGAAACCAGGAAATATTATTATTCTTATTATTCATAGGCATTGAAAAAATATTTATAGAAATATATTCTGTAATTTTCTATTTGACTTCTTTAATAAATCAGTCTACTACTTCACATTTATAATATTGGTTAATATTTTAGGAGACTGGCTACCCACAACAACCGTGACTCCCATTTTAGATGCCACTCCAGGCAAAGCAGAAGCGGATTACAATGAAAAGCATATGAGAGCCAGAGTTGTCATTGAAAATACCTTTAGAAGGCTGAAGAACCGATGGCGATGCTTAAATAAAAACAGAGTTCTTCATTACAAACCATTAAAATAAATGTGCAAGAATTATACAAGCTTGCTGTGTCCTACATAACATAGGAGTTATATTTGGCATTGCAGTAACATGGGAAAGTGATATTATGGGTAAATGCTAACTGTTAGTGTACCTTTTTACATTTGTCTATAAAGTGTTTAAACTGTGAATAAGATAACTAGAAGGCTCTTCATTGCCTTGTACAATGTAACTCCATTTAAATAATAACAATTAATAATAAATAAAACAATTTTACACTTACTGTTCCATAAAAGTAATCATCATTTCAAATTGTAATTGACTAGTTTTCATTGTAAGCTCCATTCGAAAGTAACAGTAACAATTATAAAGTTCTCGCAACGCACATTCAAACATAAAATATTTTAGATGTAAATAAACAAAGCTGCATTATACTAGGTAACTCGCCTAAAGTAATACGTAACTTATTTCGTTGAAGAAACTATGGTTATAGAGAGTGTATACATGTGTGCGGTTTATCATACGACGCTACAGCACTACTAACATAATAAATAGGAAACACTTGAAACCATAGATTTACTAACCGTATTCACGGTGAGTAAACGCCAATCGAATAGTCATAGTAGAATGTAACTCACACTCACGTTTATTCGGTTCTCGGTACGTTCTACGTACACTCGGTTAACGCTGCGGTGAAGTTACTGGAAAAGATTGTGCAAACTCGCACTAAGCACTCTGATCTACGCCGTATAGCGTATATGCTGCTAACAAAGCGAAGCAATTTGCAGATTCCCTTCAGTCAATCAGGTATGGTTGGGAAAGAGTGGTTAAAATTATTTTTAAATCGTCATAAAGAGAAGCTTTCGATAAGAAGACCAACTGGTATATCTTTTTGCATCAATATTTTGATTTACATTTATTTGATCTCATAGATATTTATTTATGTCTATTTTTGTCATTGATATGATGATTTATGCTTATATTCCATTTGTGATTTTGTTTTTCGTGTTAAATTTAATTTGATAATTAATATATTTTATAAAAGACTGTTAATTACTACATATAAATGTATGACTGATTAGTAAAAACATTAAATTATTTTCATTTCTATGAAGTTCTGTTTTATATCCCTAAAATAAAATGGTATTCCATATTAGGGTAACTTTCCTCTACTTAAGCACTCATATAATTTTTAATTTATTCCTTCAGATGATGAACATTGGATTGATTCCCACAAGAATCCATGACCAATACCACCAATGCATTACAGCACCCCGATCCACGTCCTCTCCTACACCTACCACATCATCAATGTCCCATCCACTACACTCACCACCAAGGTCTCCCGTAGCCCGGTATAGACAAACATTCAAACAGCCTCCACCTCAGAGACACCAGCGAAAGAGGAAGCTCAGTAAAATAATATTAGAATAGAATGTTGAGAAATGTGATGCAAATGCGGAGGATAGTAGAGTAAAAGTACGTTTGTTTGTAGATAAAGTAGAGAAGATCCGACAGAGACATAGAGCTTCGTCAACGGGACACTGACTACTCAGCAAGCTCAGTGGCTGGAGTTTACGAAAGTAGCATTAAATATATTAGAAAAATATTTGAGTGGTAAGTAAAGAATGGGAATGAAAGAATATTGAACAATGAGAATAAAAGGTATTTATTAAAATGGCATAATGGTGTGACAAAACCTAGAATTATGTTTACAGCATTAATAAAAAAACAGTACAAAGATACTAGAATTAGGAGTGGGTAAGAAATAGTAACATGTGGAAGTTATCAGTCTTGATGAGGAGCATCGAGGTATTTTCGGTAGTAAATGGTAGCGAAGTGAAATCTGAAAATAATTAAGAAGAGTGGAATAAAAAGGATATAAAAGCTCAGAGTGTTATTGTATCAAGCTTCATTGAAGGTGCTATGGTACACAGCTTAACATGTGGGACGTCTTCGGTTATGTGGAACAAGCTACACAGCGTCTATGAGCAGAAAACTAGTACAAGTATACACATGTTCCAGCAGCAATTCTTCAATTTTAAGCTTGATGAAGGGAAAGTTATGCCAAAGTTTTTGGATCGAGTACAAGAGATGACGAGTCAACTTATGGAATTTGAAGGCGTTTCGGAGACGAACACACACAAAGGAACTGTATTTGCCGGACAAGTACAAGCATTTCATCACAGCGTGAGAGTCTGTGGATCCTGCAAAGCAGTCGTATAATGATTCGTTGGTCGACTCTTGTTGGAGAAAGACCGAATGATGTCGAGAGACAGCGACTATCTGGAAGATGTGGCTATAGTAACAGCTAAAGGTAAAAGTAATTTTAAATGTTACAAATCGACGTCTTAATCTGTAAAAACGCCAAGTCAAATTTTGGTCGACATACATTTTTTTACCAGCAGCTAAATGACACCAGGCGTCATAATTCCGATCAAGCGAAAATTCTATAATCGACGCTATAAGGTTTGAAACAGCTCACACAAAAACAAGGCATCTCTCCATGCATACAGCGGGTAACACTGAAATTGTCTGCAAGAAAATGTAGAAAGAGTGCATTTCAGAAAGAAATTGACAGTCGCACTATACAGAAAAGAGACATATTTTACACAATAATTCACATTGTCTAAACCTAGTGTTCAATTATGCATAATAATCAAGAATAAAAAAAGGAAATGTTTGTTCCCGAATTAATCGCATATATAAGTTTCTTCCTTCGATTCACGCTCTAATGAAAATTTCTTGACTGAGTTAGAAACTATTGATGACTTAAAGAAGAATTGCTTTGAAGCTGGTATTGACGAAATTAATTATAAAAAATTAAAAATCCAAATTGAAGCGCCAATTAATCGAGCTTGGAATCTATCTACAAAACATTCGTGTAAAACGCGTTCGTAATAAAATAACAGCTTAACGGTTTTTTCATCGCGATCTGACTGTAACGTAATTGCTAAATGTATAATAAAGCTGCCACCTATTGAATTACCTAGTTTTGATGATAAGACGGAGAATCGGTTCCTGTTCTAAATCAAACAAATGATCCTTCCATGGAAACCTTTCTGTAATATTTTTATAAACTCCACTATTTTTAATCATTAACATTTTTAATCTTGCTTTAAGTTTACAGATTTGGTGTCAGTAAATTTATTAAATAGTTTAACTGCCTTGAACTTGTTTTCTTGGCTTAATTACTATTACCTAGGTAATTTATTTGTATTTTTTTAAATAATCTTTTGATGTGATTTTTCCGAAGTTTATCAGTGAATGTGTATTTTATATAGGATAATGGTTTTTATTTATATTTTTTAGAAACTGTGGCAATATTTTTTTATAATTTGGTAGAGCTGCCGAAACGGGAACCTAGACCGACGGGAACCTATGACGAAACCGGCACAACCACTGTACAGAAACTTCAGAAAGATGTGGCTTCTGCTGGAGCTAATGTGGGTAAAGTGATAAGTGATAAGTGGAATAAAAAAGGGCACTCTTGTCACGAAACGCTGTATGGTTAGTGCTACGGGCCACGCCGTGCCCCCTGGTATAATACTTCCTAGTAAAAATTTTAAAATCTTGATTATGTAACTCCAGGGTTTATTTGTGGAGGCAATAAAACATTTAATTTAGTGCTCAAATACGACACCAGAAAATCTATCTATGCTAATAATGTATAATCATGAGTCACATTTGTACATTGAGGCTCTAGCAACTTAGCTGTTCCCATACAATAAAATTTTCAACTACTCACGTCCAGCATGTTTCCTATTCCGTTAGCTTGAAAAATATTCACATTGCCTTAAAAACAATAATTCATAAAAATAGTAACTGTTTTTAATTTGTTTTACTTATTTTTCGACTCTTATGTGACTCACGGGCGTGAATTAAAATATTTTCTCTCCCAAGTTCAATGAGTCACAGGTGCACACATCTACTAGAGTACTATAGACAATAAATTGAATGATAAATGAGTTAGATTTATGATGAGTCGTCACTTTAAATTATTTCACATTGCCGCGTAATAGTTCATTACTATTTGAGACTAAAATCTATGAATATTTTGTACCCGATGACTTGACTGGCGAAATGGCAATCACACTAATAATTATGCTCATTTATTAAAAATAATTCGTACCGCGCAATTCAGCAAGATGACACGATGGAAAGACGTAAATACAGAGAAAATAAAACCTTTTTTTTGGTGTTATAATGTACATGGGTCTAAATTCTATGCCCTCCATAGAATAAATATGTCCTATAATAGATTTACTACAAAACTGAGATGCTGGCACTTCACTGACGCTCAAATTGGTGTGATAGGAGAACGAAGAACGCACAAAATAGATCCACATCCAATAAAAAAATGTCGTGAATAATTTTCGTAGCCTCTATTTACCTGTTGGCATTATAGACATTGATGAGTCGATGGTAAAATTTCACGGGAAATTGATTATTAGGACCTACAATCCCGCCAAGGCTGACCACTACGGCATGAAGATATACAAAGCTTGCACTGTAAACAGTTATACGTGGTCTTATCAGATTTACTCTGGGTATCGGAACAAATAGAAAGCCTAGACAAACCTGGTACAACTAGCAGAACCGCTTCTGAATAAAGGTCGTCTTATTGTCGCCGAAAATTATTATACCAGCGTTCCGTTGGCAATGTACTTCAAAGAACGGATCTGTGCGGTACCTTACGCAAAAATAGAAAAAATCTTCCAACGGAAGTTGTTATGAAGAAACTTAAAAGGGGCGAGCAGTGTGTAAGGCAAAAAGATAATCTATATACAGTTATGAAATGGCGCGATAAGCATGACGTACTGATGATCTCTACTTGTCATGGAGATGGCATGTCACTGGTGACTACAAAGAGAGACGATGTCATAAAACCTGATGTTATAATAGATTACAATGAGGCAAAAAAAGGCTTACGGAAAAGCCAAACATGGTATAAAAAATCGCCGTAGATCTTCTATTTCAAGTTGGTGGTATAAATTCTAGGTGCATTCACAAAGAGTTGGCATCAGAACATCATAAATTGTGTGTTTTGCAAGTTCAAGAACAATAAGTTCGATATTTTCTCGGGCCAGCAGCGACAACTACAGAACCTAATGTGCTCCAAAGACCTTCGCTCTGACTCCCAGATCTTCATGTTATTCTTTTTAAATTCGAAAGAGATGCAGCGGTTGCTATACCAAACTAAAAGTCTAGGGCAGTTAGCTCGTAAAGCCAAACAAGTGCACACAGAGTGCAAAGCATGTAAAAAAGCATTTTGTTTAGATTGCTACAACGAAAAACACGTTTGATTATTTAATAATAAATAATAAGTAATCAACGCCTTTGTAATATTATCTCTAATAAAACGTTTTTATGTCTTTTATTTTAATTTTATTTCATTCAAATACAAACCCGATCCTATAGGAATACTCATGATTATTATTCTCCTTTATTATAAAAAAAAACGTACGAAATTTTCTTTCACTTTCTTAAAGTTAAGGTTTTTTGGTATACGTTCACGTAGTTTTTATTGGTACAATATGGCACGTTCACAACAAAAATACAGCGCCAAATTGCATCAACATATGAGTCATATGTAACTCCTGAACTCATTTCTAAAGTTCATCTTGAGTCATATGTGACTCATTGGAGAGTTAAGTTGTTAAATTTAACGAAACAATTTGGTATTGTGGTTCGTTTCATCCTCACACTACTCACAAACTGTGCAACCTTTAGATGTGGGTTTGATTGGCCCTTTAAAGACCTTTTATTATGCCGCACTTGAGTCGTGGATGCTACAAAACCCAGGAAAACCAGATACAAACTATGAGATCACAAGATTAATTGGTCATCGATCTTATTTGATATTTATGACTTCATTAAATATATCGGCAGATTTCGCAAAATGTAGATTTTTCCCCTATAATAATGATATCTTCTCCGATGAAGGTTTTATGCGTGACGTTATCCGTGACAGCCCGTTCCTATGGTGTGGCAAAAATTGCCTAATGCTGAAGCTTCTGCAATTTTCAACATGAATAGAAGCGTAATCAACAGCTCCAGGATTACATTCCTCTAGAAACACATCCCCGTTATTATCCTTGATAGAGAAAGTCCATTTATACTTTCAGAAGAACATCATAATTACTACCAAAACGTGTCACCGCCAAAGAAACCAAATGAATCATGCAAAGATGAAAATCATCAACCAATGTCGGAGCATATCATCACTCCACTAATGCTCCACTCGGCTTAAGACTGACCTTAGTTCCAACAAACGGAAAGGTAGAAAAAACTTGGTAAAAGCATGATAGCAACGGACAGGCCAGAAAAGGGAAGAACAGCTGAGGAACAAACTGCTGCAGTAAACAGAAAAGGTCTGCATAAAAGTTTTACAAGATTGTGGAAATAAAATGCTTCTATCGATAAGTAAAATTAGAAAAACACTAAATAAGAGGAACAATAAAGAATACATTATAACTTTTTATTTGTATAAGAAGAGTTGTACTAGACGAAGACAGTGAGGGAGAAGATATAGTTATTGAAAGTGAAACAGTTCGAGAATAGGATGAGGAAGAAGACCAAGGATATTAAATTATAGATGAAGATTTTCCTGATTTACAGCGTAAGCAAATGATTGACAAATATATTCTTGTATTGCTGAAATCTAAAAAACGGGTTGTTTATTAGATTGCGAAGATTCTGGAAACAGAAAGTGATGATGAATATTGCGTTTCGTACCTAAAATTAAAAGATCGTCTTAAAAAACGTTTATGTTTCCTTCAGAACCTGATATGACAAATATGAAAAAACCATTGTGATGCTCGCCTACAGTTGCGCATTGCAAAGCTTGGTCCAACACTGACCACTGTGTACTGGGAGCTTGAATGCTGGCCATCACCATTGTATACATGGGGCTTTAAAATTAATTCTCAATCTGTCAAAGGTGTCAATAGCTCAGTTTTTCGTTGCAATAAACTTTAAACGAACTTTATTTTGACACTTCATTTGCTAAATTTTAATTGCGGTTTTTTAGTCCATTAACCATCAGTTACGGAAGCAAAAAGCATTTTTCGTTGTGTTTAATTTTAAAATTTTACTTTTGCGATATGTCTTCAACATAACTTTCATCTTTATTATTATCAGATGAAAAAGTTGTCTACCATAACATACCACACAGAATTAAAATTTGGGACAAATATGATGATATAGAATTTGTTTCAAGATTCAGGTTCCCTACGGAAACTGTGCAACAAATTCTAAATAGGATAGAATATCTTTTGGATCCTACGACACAGCGTTCGAAGTCTATAAATGCAAAAACGCAGCTTTTACTTGCATTAAAATTTTATGCAACCTTTTAAGCAGTTCTTGGAGATTTGATCACTTGTAACAAATCAAATATTTTGCCGCATAATACAAAAAGTCAGTGATGTTATTTCCAAACTGGCTCCTATTTATATTAAAATGCCTACACATTCAGAGTACCATATAGTTGCTGAACAGTTTTATGAACTGGCTGCTATTCCTAAAGTTATTGGAACAGTTGATGGTACACATATCAAAATAAACTCTCCAGGAAGAAGACTTGCAGAATGTTTCAGATGTCGGAAGTTTTTTCCCAAAACTGTACAAGTACTGGCGTAAAAAAAACCGGGCCACCCTTAAATTTATGACTAATTTGTTTATTGACCAAAAAATATGCCACAAAAGTGTTAAAAGATTAGTCGCTATTGTTATCTCAATTTTACCGTCAATAAATTCTTGGAAATGCACGTGTCCCTTAACAATAGACGATAAACGAAAAATAGTGATTTGTTGCATTTTATTGTTTTTAAATTAATTACCTACTAATTCTTTAGCTATAAAAACTTTTTGAACTTCCGATTCATTATTTTTCTGCATAGCTTGGTGTTGGGATTACTTTTATTTTTATTTTATTATATAAAATTTATCAAAAATGCGACCAGAAGAGATTGAGAGCATATTGAAGCGGTTAGAAAATGGTGAAATTTCGGAAGACGATTCCACCGACAATGATGATGACATAGACTATTATTCGAGCCAAAGAGATCGTCTGATGGAGCTAGAAGATGAAGAGGATGTAGGTAATTTTCCCACTGACCCAAACTTGGATGCAGATCCACCTGCAGCAAACATAGATACCGACATGCAACATAATTTAGAGACTGTTGAACGAAGCCCAACTCCTACAACCAGCAGCCAGAACAACATGCAAACTGCACCTTTCAACTCTAGAAACTTAGTGTGGAGAGTAAAGAATATGGACATAGTCCAAAATGCTTTTTGCAGTTTGCTGGAAACACTAAGTATTTACAAGAAATTATGAACTTAGACACTCCTTTTCAGTTTTTTTCTTATTTTTTCGGTGAAGAAATTTTGAGATTTCTAGTGGACGAGTCAAATAAATATGCCTTCCAAAAGAATCTCAACTTTACAGAACCTGTAACTGTCTTAGAATTACGTAAATTTATTGGAACACTTATTTTTACTAGTGTATATCATTATCCTAGTGTCAGGTCATACTGGTCAAACATTACAAAGTTTGAACCCATAGCACAAACAATGAATCGCAACAGATTTGATAAAATTCGACAAATTTTTCACATGAATGACGACTCTAAACATTTGCCCATTGATCATCCCCAGCACGACCGACTGCATAAAGTAAGACCAGTGATAGACTATTTGAACAAGAAATTTATTACTGTACCATTTGAGCATCGTCTATCACTAGACGAGCAAATGTGTTCAACTAAAATCCGCATAAAGTCGAGAAAGTGGACAACGAGGCTCTTCTACCACTTGTTAGACACGACTGTCATCAATGCTTGGGTACTATACAAAAAGGTAAACACAATGAAAGGAAAACTTCAGAAGAATATTATGAAGTTAGCAGATTTTAGAACTGAGCTTGCCGATACTTTATGTAGATATCAAAGTCACTCGAAAAATAAAAGGGGAAGATCCAGTACCAACAGTCGACAAGACACTACAGTACCTTCTAAAAGACCCCGGACAGGTGTACAAGTACTACCCTCTACTGACGTGCGTTGCGATTGTATTGGTCATGAAAAAATATTTATGGATTCTAGAAATAAGTGTAAATTTAATAATTGTAGGAAACTTACCTCCTGGTTCTGTAAAAAGTGTAAAGTGTCGTTATGCGATAATAAAAACAATCAATGTTTCGCATTATTTCATGCATAGGTATATCTGATTTCTTTATGGCGTTAATGTCTGAAGTATCAAAATTGATACCTGTTTTTTTTTTCTAAATAAATATGTAAAATAAATATTGTGATTTTTTAGCTATTTTTCCCTTCATCTAGACCCTCAAGCAAACACAGTAATATTAAAAATAAATCACTTTCGTAAATCAGGCTACTAACTATTAACTACTAACAGGCTACTACATACATAATCTATTCACTAAGAAACAAATTGAATTAAAAACAAAAGATGAAATTAAGGAATGTTTATTAGAACATCATGATCGGATGATCAATCATTGAAATTGGATAGTTTAAGGACATCAAGGTTTACAAAGAACCTATAATAAATTTAAAAAATATTACTGGAATAACATGAAAGATGACATTCAAATTCATATCAAACCATGTGAAATATGTCAAAAATCTAAAACTATTTTAAACCAAATAAATTACTAATGGAAATAACTACAACAACTTCAAAGTCTAATCAAAGAATCGCATTAGATAATTCTTATGATTTTTAAAATCCTTACTCCAACGGATTTTAGAAAGTTTTAGAGAAAATTTAATCTCAATATAAACTTCCAATGAAACCAAATATGGATAATTTATACAAATATTATAAACTAATTAAGCCAAAGGCTTTCTTAAAAGAAAATTTATTAGCAACATCTTTTAAAATACAAACTACTAATTTAGAGCCATATAATTTATATCAAATGTTTCCTCTTCTGACTCCTCAAAAAGATAAGTCTGAACTTTTATCCTTTTATCCAATACCTTTTCTAATAAAGCTTATATCCAAATCAGTAACGGTCTACTTGTAGCTCAATGATCTTGAAAAATGTCTAGAATATGAAGAGAATAAATGTATTTGTGAAAGACTCAGTCTCAAGAAAAATAGATCATCCACAATGTGAGATTCAAGAATGAAACATATTCCTAAAGATTGTCAAATAAGAACAATCATAGCTGAAACTGAAATATGGCATCCATTACACCATAATCAATGGGCTCTACATTTTAACAACACCAATGACAATTTTTTATGTTATGAAAAAGAAATGAAAGATGAATGTATTTCCTCAATAGGAATTTTAGAACTAGCAAGGAATTGTAAAGCATACACTGATTATGTAATTTTGGAGGGTGAGACAAACCACATTACTCAAAATTTAACAAATAAAATACCCTTAATTGACATCACAGAAGATGATTGTTGTATCAAACTAAGGCATAATATAACAGAAGAAATTAAACTAGATTCAATTAAATTTTCACATTTGGATTGATTTTGACATTGGACTGAATTAAAATATGCTCAACATAAATTACAAAAAATTGATGAAAACCTTCAAGAGCATTGAAAAGAACCATTCATCATTAAACATTCAAGTTGGTTCACAACTGTGCTCTATAGAATATTTGGGATCGTAATACTAATAATCATTTATAATATTTCAAAATGAAGTGGAATCATCTCGTGCTTTAAAAAATATTTATGTTGTTTTAAAGAATCACTAGAAATATGTGGGCCTTGTATATGAATTTATAATCAACACTACAAAGCAAATCCTAATTCACGACAAGAAAAAATGTCGTAAGATATCAAGCAAGATCTTGGAAATTGCATTCTCTTAGAGGTAGAAGCACCTCCAAATTCAAGATATCAATCACATTCTAGAGATATGCATTCACTCAAAGAGGTAGAAGTACCTCCAATTTATCAAGGCGCAACAGCACCAGATTCATCAAACTCGTCTTCTCAAAGATTACAGAAGAGATTGCATTGTATTCATTCATATTTTATAGTTGTATTATATTATTTTGCACTATATAAGTTATATACACAAACAATTTTGTATTGTATTTAATAGATTATTCTAAAAGCATAGAATTTGCTTTATATTCTTTATAAACTAAATTTTGTTAATGTATTTCAAAAAAATTAACAACGTTTTTAAACAGGGAGTAGTTGTATAACTAAAAATTCATCAAATTTATAAAAAAGGAAGGAACGTGTGTCCTTTCTTCATAAGAAAACCTTCATGTTTTTATTTTTTTGTGAAATTATGGACAATTGACGAATAACAGGCATATCGAATGAATTTGATAATCCATAAACAACAGGAGGTAGTCTGACTAAAGATGTGAAATTTTCAAACATAAGTTCATAGGTACCGTACGATATTACATACTACACGGAAATCACAAACCAAAATACTGTATCTCAGAACTCCACCTACATATTTATATGATAAAATATATGAACTACCAAAAACTACGACCAAATAACAATGATAATTTTACTTCAATTCCAGTAACCAGATCACCATCACACGCTAACGCTCCCTGACCACAAAACACTATTACCAACTATTACTCCTTGTCCCTGACGTTGACGCTCCCGGTACCACCAATCAGTGCGATGTTATAGGGATGCGTTCTGAAATCGATTAATTGAAGAAACCTTTATTTGCCGCTTTGGACCAAAAATCTTTTTTTTTTTTAATCTATACATAGATTACATTTACAGTACTGAATCGAATCAGGGAATCGATATTTTAATCTAGAAAATCGAGATAGTTTATTTATTAAAAAGTTCACAGCTTGAATACAAATAATATTAACTATATTTATAATATAAAACTTTGACATTTACGAATACTTATTATTTAAATTTCAGATATTTATAGACTTAATTATTCATATATAAAAAAAAATAAGAAATAAATTAAAGGGGTGTGTGTTTTTATGTACGTATTTGTTTGTGAGTGAATGTGTGTGAGGAGATTATGTGTATATACTATTTACTTACCAATTAGAGCTACTTTCATTATGTACCTTAAATAATTTTATATATAATATAATTGTGATGTTTTTTATTAAAAAGGTCTCTGATTTTTTTTTGTATGTACGTAATAATCTAGAAGTTATTAGCCCCATAATTAGTCCGATGTGTAGGAATGTGAAAGAGTCGTGTGTGTCGAGTGTGGGTATTTGGTGCAGGTAGTCGTAACGTCTTGTTAACGAGTGTTGGGCAGTCGAGTTTGGCAGCGCATGCGCCATGTAATAGAGACATGTTTTGAAGGAAACGTCTGTCGCGTAATGAGAACAGGTACGGTCTTATTACAAAAAAGATAACCACGCGTTGAAAACATGTTTAAAAATTTTTGTATTGCAAAAGAGTGTTTTGGCGTTGTTTAAAGATAACCACGCTTTAACCGCGTCTAAAATTTAAACACAAAGGAAACGTTGTCTAACGCTTGTCTAAACTGACAATTCTTATTTTATTGTAGTTGTATTTGTTGGCGGTACAATATATTTGGTTATAAATTATGGATATTATAGATTTTCTGGATTTTATTGATTTCGAATATGTCAATTAATTGAATAGTTTCTCTTATTGACAAGTAAATCGTCTACCTGTTATGCCATTCTAAGCGTATAATGACTTTCATTTAAAATAAATATAGGTTTAGCCAAGCTTTTGCCTGAATAATAGTAGAATTAGTTAAACCTGGCAACTACCAACCTCAAGTTGAAAATCTGTCGCTAAGCACCAATAGGTGTGTTCCGGCAGCTGCACTGGAGAGCCAGTTTTCTACTAGGTTTAGCGTGTTATCATCTTCACATCGTCACTTAACAACAGGTGAAATTGTAATAAAAAAAACATGAGCTTACATGTAGTTCTCGTGGGGTTCAGAATAATAACACTGTCTATAGAGCCAGAAAAATACAAGCAGCATGTGCGCTACAGTGTTGGGTTCGTCAAGAGGTTATTTAAACTGACGTGAGTTCTTATGTATTATTTCATCGTTTTTTTTTTACTTTGATTTCCCTTAATATATCAATAATTAATAAAACTATATCGTAATAATTTCATGTATTGTGATTTGACGACAAATAGTAATGAAATAATGTAATGTAGGTAGGTGTACGCACGAACTCAGATATCACTTTACGAACTTTGTCGTATATTAAATTTATATATATATTTGGTATTTTAACAATTATACTACCTTCGCTTAGCAGAAAATATCAAAATAATAATAATTAATATCTTCTTTACAATATTATTTTTGTTTTTGTAATAAGACCGGTAATGTTTTTCATAAGTTACACGAATAACAAATTATTGAAGAAAATTATATTACTGTCGAATATCCGTTGTTAATTATTATTGTTGACAATGACAATTGCCGGCCAGTGTTATCGGGATGTGTAAACAAGTAAGCATTACGCAACCATCAATAGGTGTGTAAGGGAGACAACTTACGTTTCCCACATTCCAAGTTACGAATGAATGTTTCGAACTTACGATTATAATCCTTGAGTGCACGGCATAAAGTTTTTTTTATATTATCATTATTCATTTCATTATCTTGACATTTTTTATGGTGTCATTTACATATTTTAGTACGATATATAACAGCAATATACCCAATAGCAGAATAAGGACAACAACAGTTTATAGTAATAAATTTTATTTCTTTGTACCATTTTGTCTTTTTCTACACCTGATACTTTAGAATGGTTATAAAAATTCATTATTTTAAAATGATAAAAAATCGATTATTATGGTGTCCTTTTTGTTTTCCATATTATCAAAAAAGTAAAACGAAAGATATCGATTTTTGAGAAATCTATCTTTTAGACCTTGATTTTTATGCGAATCGATGCATCAGACTACAATCGATCAAATTGATAAAAAATCGATTGTTTTGAAAGAATCGCCATCTCTAGCAAAGTCACCATCAGTGTTGCCAGGAATCTAAAGTCAAAAATTGCGTGTCGATTCCAGAAAAGTTACATAATATTTTTTTTTTTTTATTATTACTATTAAAAAAACTTCTTATAATGAGGCATGCATATTCATCATTATTAAACCAACTACAAAAAAGATGGAGATTCTCAATTCAATTTCTTTTATGAATGTCATTTAATAATTTCACCCGGTGGGAGACGTTTTTGTTTTTAATTATATATGCCTTCATAGTGGCAAAAGTCTAAATTGATATGTAATTATTTTATAAATATTATAATTATACGTTATGTTAATCTGTATGTCATTTCAAACATTAATAATAAATTAGTAATATGTAATCACCAAACACAATGGTGTACTGAGGTCATTCTATCAATTATTTATTGGTATTGGTAAAGATTACCAACATTTTTCAAAACTAATTTCTGTAATAATAGTATTTTTATCGATGTTAATAAAATTTATGATATTATCTATTACATATATACTATAAAACTAAACCTATCTCTGTCGGTCTGACCTTTTAAGATTTTTTCATGCGAAAAACACTAATCCGATTTACATGGTTTTCCTGTAATTCATAGATATTGGTAATACTAGATCTTGTAAAGACAAAAAAAGTTAGTGATAGCAAAGGACTGTCTTCTGAAGATCTTCTGAATAAGCATTTTTGAGAAGCACAATTTGTGCGTGCGCTCGACCGACAGCATTCTGTATTCAATGCGAGCGGAGTTGCGGGCATAGCTAGTACAATATAAATATCCAACTTTCACATGTTATTCTCAAACATTGCAGCGCCACGCCGCGGTAGGTCCTAGGATTCAGCTTTTTGGCGCGAATTTTTGAAAGTCATATTTCGTGTTTTCTTTTTTGTTTAGCTTTCAGTCTGGTCAATTTACAAAATTAAAATGGTGTGTTCGTAAACGGTTACATTATCAAATTTAATTTAAATCTCAATATACTTAAAAGTTACAAAATTTGCCTTAATTAAAAATGTTACATGTTACATGAGAGCGTCAAAAGTTACCAAAAATGTTATAAATATATCCATTTGGCAATGCTGCCAAGGACCAGTAAATGTTATAATCGATTGAGATGCGCTTGTTCTTATTAAGTATAAAGGATACTGGATATATGTCTTTTAAGTCCAACTTCTTACTATTTTCTAATCTTCAATCAACACTCTAACACGACTGTGGTTCCTTTGTTAGAAATCTCCAGGGAATTTTGTGGCAAATGAAAATAGAGTTATTATTTATTTTCACTCCACTTCACTTGTACACAATATCCAGTCTATATTGCGCAAAATGCCACAAATATTACATAATATAACGTATTTATGAATTAAAATGAAAAGCGCGATAAAACACTTAACTGATCATGACTCTTTCAAAAAGTAGTAATAGTTAGGGTTGACAGTAATATGAATGTCACCTACTATAGACGGAATTTTTTTCAACGATGTAAGAACGACGAACGACGCGGCGCAGCTCGCTGGTCCTTGTAATGCGATAACGTGTGTTTAAAAAACTATTTCTTTCTTTATGCTAAAATCAAAGTACGGTATTCGTTATAAATGTTAAACTCACATTAGTTATATGGTTTATAAATTAAAATATTTATGACTAAAGAGTATAATATCTATAGTAGATAATAGTACACATAATCCTTTTACATATTGCATTTCACTCCATTACTCAGTCCATTAAATGAAGTTGAACTACTTTTCCTTTTCCCATTTTGTAAAGAACTAAATCCCGAATTAAAAACGATATAGTTAAACATTCTGGAAGCATTATTCATTAATTATGAATTAACTAACATTTAGCATTGTAATTATAAAGTAACTAATACTTTGTTTCTTACGTGTATGTGAGTTAATTTGATATTTTATAATTCATATTCCCTTTCAACTTTCATTACAACATGTATTTTTTTAAGATTAAAAAATGACTTATTTTAAAATTTACAAGTTCCATATTTTCAGACTCAGATTTTTTCAGGATATATTTTGTTATAGAAAGTAACATACGAAATAATGTATCAGTTGTAATAATGATGAATTAATTCAGAAAAAAGACGCATTTGGGGCGATTGAATGGCTTACGCTGAGTACCTAAACCATAAGAGATATGTCAAATTAATGTACTACATAATAATAGTAGATCTTAAAAAAACCTACAAAAAGTCACCGATAGCATACCTTTGTCTATCTTCTAAGCACATTGTCCACGTAAGAGGAGCCGAGGGCACAGCTAGTAAGTTATAATGTCATTTTACTTCTTGTTACCTACTTCCTTCATAGATTTAACCATGCTTCTAGATAAAAATAATATTGCTACTCTAATGAAGTACTTATAAAGATATAAATTATGAATAATTAGATTTTAGATACAATGATAAATAATAGTTTTATTAAGTTATATTTCTTTAGGCACGTTATAAAAAAGGATGAGAGTCAGTTCCTTTGATTCACGTGCACAAGGCGCTTTGTAACTTAAAGTCTAATACCATGAAGTTGATTGTTAAACCTCTTGTTATATTATGGTAGAGATAGTCCACATTCGATGTCATTATTTAAAATGGTTTATCAGTACCATCTACAAAGAAATAGGAAATTTTGAATCAATTATTATGAATGATCTTTGGCTATGTAGTTCATAATAGGACCGCTAGATGTCAGTATAACAAATATTGTTAGATTTACATTTTTTTAAATGTAGTATAAACAATCCTGTTGTAATTTTATAATACTCGTAATTTACTAGCTGTAAATTAAACTTTAGGACTAGTGTGACTATCCAAATAAGTATAATTTTTAACGCGCGTACATAAATACAGACATATATTTGTTTATTAATTTCAATATAGTTACATGACTATTGCATATTTGAAAAGTATGTTTTTTTGCCATTAAATAACTTCATTCGTGTTACAAGTAAATGACATTAAAATGCTCTAACCGCGCTTTGCGGAATAAATTTCGAATATAGTTCTCATGAAATTACAATAGGTCCACTATCCACTATAGTCCAAAAAAATGTTTAAGAACGTATTATATCTTATATCAGGCCGAATGGACAAGTCTTCATACAAGCCCCCAAAAACAGGTAATGGAACCAAGGTCTTTACGGAAAAGCTATTAAAATGATTTAACATGCAACTTTACATCCTGAGGTTAAAGGAGTAACTGATTAATTCATCGGTTAGGTGCGGTAAACCAAATGGAAACGTGGTAATTAATATGCGTAATTATGCAGGCAAAAAGTTTTTTTATATTTTGTATTACACGATTAACTGACTGTATTCTAAGATTTATTTCCCAATAAAGTAAGTAGCTCGTGAATTTGTTTTTAAATCTTATAAACGTATGTACAAGGAAACGTAATCGCCACCCCGGACGAATAAAGTGGCAATCGAAAAATATAAATTGCCAAGAACAAAAATAAATACTGAAAACAGTTTTTGAGTACTTATTTGAGTAATATTTGATATTTTGTTATCAAAACTGCAGAAAAAAATTAATTTTGTATTGTAATATAACAGCTTTCATATAAACTAAGATACATCACAATTTTTGAAGTGAAAACTTCTTTAGCACCGTTGTGATTTGAAACTTGATGAAACGAAAAAGCCATGACAAAACGAGACAACCATATACATCTATAAGATTGAGCCTATGAGAGAATGAGATAGAATACATTTACATTATACACAGTTAATATAAGTCCTTATTTTCGTAATTGTAATCGTCGTCGGATTGACCTAGTGGTATGAGACGGCCAGATTTCATACGCAGTAGGCACGTGTGGTCGATAGTGCGAATTCCACGTTAATTTAGAATTTTTACAATGAGTTTTTAAATAACATGTTTTCTATTTTTTTTTCTGACACGTGCGAATTGTTTTTTTTAATTCTTTGCATTTCTTATATGTTTTCAAAGGTTAAGTGTCTTTATTAGTTCGACAAACATATGGCCATTTTAAAAGAAAAAACCCAATTAGGCGTTTTGCAATATTGCTATGTTTATCCGTGTTAGGGGCAAATATGAATAGAATATATAATAATATGTTTACAAATTATTATAACAAATAATTATTATTAATAATCAAATTAAAAACAAATAAATCTTAAGTACCAATATTACTCATAGCTGTATCAATAATAATAGGTCCTTACATATAAAATTATCGTTTTATATGGAAAAAATAAAAGGAAAAAATAATATGAAATTATACATTTCATCAATCGAAGTATGTACCATTATTATCTATGCATTTTCGCCATTTTATAGGTAGTTCATAAATTCCATTACTGAAAAAATTTTGGTAGGGAGAATCAATAAAATCTTTGAACGCGGTGTGTTGGTGTGCTTTAGTCAATTCATACGGTAACCATTTCTCGAGTTTTATCACTTTTTAAATTTGTTTCGAGTGATTAAAATTGTTCTATCACTCACACCGAAGCCTGCCGCTAACTCGGACGTGGTTTGCGATGGATCCGCTTCCAGGATCACCTTTAATTCTTAATTATCAACTAGGGTTTGCGGCCGTCCACGGGTTTGTTTCGTAGGTCAAAATTTCCAGAACGAACACGTTGGAACCAAAAACGTGCCGTACTTTCTTTTACAGTAGCTTCCCCATACACATCATTAATCTGTTTCTGCAGCGCTGATGCCACGGTGGGACTCGTATTCGTAAATATTTCGATATTTTAGGTTTTCCATTTTGTGCAAATAAATGAATCACTAAATTCGAAACACAAAAACACAAGCCTATGTTTGAAATAAATTTGAATTTGGAATTCCTATTCAAACGCCAGATATTTGAGATCAAGATGGCCACTTCAACAAAACGACAATTTCATATGTAAGGACCTAATTTATTTTAGGGATACAGTTTTAATACATAGCGTTTTATTGAATAACTAGCGGTATCCCGCGCTTATGCGGTATGCGCTTATTAAACAGTAATTATTTACGTCTCCTAATTTTATTATTACTCATAAGTTATTATATACAAATTTATTTATTTATTATAAAATTATTATATACAAAAATATTCTTATAGCCTCCTGTATAATATGCTTGCCGTGTACAATATTTTATCAAAATCAAAAGAGAAATAATAAAAATAAAGGTGTGTGTAATAAAGTGTAACTTCTTATGCGACTTCCAAGCGTTAAACGTTAAACGTTTAACACACATTATCGGTCTCTCCTCTTTGTGTGAGCCATAGCGAGAGAGCAAATGTCGGTGTGTATGTATATTGTACATTGTTTAAATAAAATATATAATATCTTTTAATGAAATTAAGTTTCACTTCTATCGTGTGTGAGTCGCACACACACCTTTTTTTAATATAGATAATCTCTTAGCGTAACAAATAGTCAAGACTTTATTCGTTTATCTTCCCGAGTAATAATTAGATCTTTTTAAAATATTTTTTTCTCAATGAATATTTTACATTAAGTGGTGGACTTAGTTAGGTATACCGTTTCAGAGAATTAAAAAAAAACGTTTTCTGATAAATGATGCTAATTCTTTTATTCTTCAGGGTAGCGTTATAATGATATAAAAATTTTCTTACTCTTGCACGGTAACGGTTAAATTGTTAGACTATTAGTATAACAGGTATCGCTAGTTCAATTTTAGCTTGAGCCAATTAATTATTCTGTTATCGCGTACAATTACTAGTTAGTGTTGAATTATCTAGTTACTGCGAATACCGTAAGGAAACTGAACAAAACATAGCATAGAAATAGCGCCATCTAGTGAAAAATATACAGAGCTATAAGGTTGTTCGGAAAGTAATTTCGTTTTTTCCCGACAGAGGACTTAATTGTATTTTTTTGCACCCAACTTCACACTTAAGCCGTATAATTATTATATGTTTTAAAAGCTCATATAGCAAAGCTTGAGTGTGAAACATTTCAATTAATTCTACGTAGTAATTTTTGGTTGGTGCCCTTTTAAATATGGAGAGCGATTAGCAGCATTTTCGACATATCTTACTGTTTTACTACAGAAAGGGTAAAAATGCTGTTCTAGCCAGAAAGAAATTGACCGATGTGGATGGAGAAGGTGTGTTGACAGTACGACAGTGCCAGAACTGGTTCGCTAAATTTCGATCCGGCAATTTTGATGTCGAAGATGCACCACGTTCGGGAAGGCCGATTGAAGCTGATAAAGACGCGATAAAGGCATTAGTTGATGCAAACCGGCGAATAACAACACGTGAGATCGGATTGAGGTTAAATTTATCAAATTCAATAATTTATGACCACTTGAAAGGCCTGGGATTATCCTTGAAGCTCGATGTATGGGTTCCCCATGTTCTCACAGAGAGAAATCTGTGTCGCCGCATTGACGTCTGCGATTCGCTTCTCAAACGTCACGAAAATAATCCGTTTTTGAAGCGCATGATCACTGGGGACGAAAAATGGGTTGTATACAACGACGTCAAACGCAAGAGGTCATGGAGCAAAAAAGATGAACCGGCTCAAATTATTTCCAAAGCCATTATTCATCAAAAAAAGGAGATGCTGTCTGTTTGGTGGGATTTTAAAGAAATCGTTTTTTTAGCTTTTACCGGATAACACAACGAGTAATTCGGAAGTCTACTGTCATCAGCTGGACAAACTGAATGATGCACTTCAGCAGAAAAGGCCAGAACTAATCAACAGGAAAGGTGTAGTGTTTCACCAAGACAACGCGAGACCTCACACAAGTTTGGTCACTCGCCAAAAGCTTTTACAGCTTGAATGGGATACAATGCCACAACCACCATATTCTCCAGACCTGGCACCATCGGATTATTATTTGTTCCGGTCACTCCAAAACTTTTTAGACGGTAAAACCTTCACCTCAAATGAGGAGGTTAAAAACCACCTCGATCAGTTTTTTGCCAGCAAAAACCAAAAATTTTATGAGTATGGAATTATGCTACTACTAAAAAGATGGCAAAAGGTGTTGGACCAGAACGGCCAATATATATTTTAATAAAGTATTTGTTTATTATACGAAAACTGTCTTTCATTTCCACAAATAAAAACGAAATTACTTTCCGAACAACCCAATATATAATTTTGTACATTTACTGAATATAAGATATAATAACATTATAATTATTAACTAAATGTAAACCATTATTTACACAGTAAAAAAAATGTACTCTTAAATAAAATCTAGTTTGGAACAGCTGGAAAGATTTGTCAATTTTTTTTATGTTAGTAATAGTCCGAATAAAGTTTTTAGTGAAAGAAAAAACTGAAAAGTCGTGTAAGAATAGGAAAGTTCTAGAAAATACTGAAAGTCCTTTTTATTTATTGCATTTTTAAGGCCTTAAGAACTGAAGACCATAGCTAACGATTCGAACGATGGATATGCGTACTTGTTTTCTGTTTTTATCGTTGTAGTTCTGGAAAAGTATTCGACAACAGAAATCTGAACACTTAAAAAGGAAAGTCGTTAGCTAGTTAGCCCACTTTTAAGACAGATAAGTCTTGTAATCCCCGTGTAGTTTAGTCAAAAATTTCAAAATGGTGTTAATTCGTTATAAAGCTCTTAAAAATATGAACGATAACTCATTTGATTCGGAATTACATTAAGAAAAAAATGTATTTGTTATTAACATAATAAGATGAACAATTATAGTTATAGTTTTGTCACGACGTTTTGTTTTAAGCATGTAGTAAGATGCGAACCTCCATCGAACGACGCAGTGTCCGACACGGTACCTTTGAGCTAACAAAGCTTCATCAGTTAGGGGTGTCATGAAAGTTTTTTACGGGATCTTGAGCTGCCAATGTTGTGGTTTTTATTTTAAATCATTAACTTAGGTTAATGATTAATTCTGCGTAATATAGTTTAGTTAACGTTCATACGTGAAGTGGATTATAAATATAAATTGGCAAACATTTTGAGTCGCCACAAAGACTCCCTAGATGGTTCTAATAAGGGAGTAACCATCTTTTTAGATCTCACTTTGAGGAAGAAAATAATACGAAACCTTAAAAAAACTGACACTGGCAATAGTGCTTCTGCGGTGCCAAAACGAGAAGATGAGGAAGGGGTGTCATCCTGGTATAACTTTGTTTTATCGTTATAGCGTTATAGTCAAAATCTCACCTGATCTCAAGTGAAGATGTAGCCCATTGTGGTAACACGCTAAGCCTAGTGGGATGACTGGCTCTCAGTGTAGCTGCTGGAATACTTCTACTGATGCTTGGCGACAGATTGTCAACTTGAGGGTGGTAGCTAGCCAGATGGGCATTAGAAAATGCCTTACCACCATGCTATGGTTTCATCATGATGTTTTCCTTCACCGAAAGCTCAGGCTCATTGCTGGTATTCGAACCCACGTCGATCGACGCGATGTCCGTATACGCTAGCACTGAACCATCATTGCTCCTAAACTAACTATCAATATTGGATATTATTCAGATTTGTAGGTACTTATGTATTTTACGATTTCTATACTTGGTGACAATTGACAGTGAATGGGATTCTATTCGAACTTATGTGGCGTACCATGTATAATTATGTGTTGTTATGTTCTTACTGGTAAATGGTGTGTGTACTAGTTTGTAATTCGTGTTTTTATAATAAATAATAGTAAATTAATTAATTCAGTATAGTATAGATAAGCAACAGGTTGAATGAGATAAGACTAAAAACGGATTACACTAGTTTGTGTATTATTTTGTTAAACGAGTTAGGGAGCGTTCAAGTATTGCGTAACAAATTTGGAGGGAAGGGGGGGTATTCTGAAACGTTACGATGCGTTACAGGGGGCGGGAGGGGGATTTTGAACTACGCGTTACGAAACATTGTTTTAACCCTTAAGAACGGTCACGTAGAGTTTTTTTGTGACTTTCAGGTAAAAATGGTCACTTGGTGGGAGTTACGTAACGTTTTACTAAGGGGGAGGGGGGTCAAGAAAAACGTTACGCAGCGTTACATGGCGGGGGGAGGGGGGTTCAAAAATCTCCAAAAACTGCGTTACGTAATACATACTTGAATGCTCCCTTACATCCCTTTACAGTAAGTACACGTAATCACAATTAAACACGTCTACTAAACATTAAATTACACTTTAAAGCCTTAGTTTTTGCAAAAATAAGCAGGATTTGTTTTTATAACCATTTAAATAGGCCGATAGTCTATAAGAAAATGGTCTCGTTCTATCTCATTCATCTCTATCTCATTCTAACACCGCTTCTGTTAGAACTAGACGGCTCTATACTCTGCTCTTTCTCTTTCGAGTTGCCGATCTATGTACATAATAAATCTCTGAGTTAATTTGATAACAATTATTAACAGATTAATAACATAAGCGTACGGAATTTGCTAAATAGTTGAAATGTGTCGAAGCCAACAACGTGTGACCAGAAGACATCTAATAAAAATGCTGTATATTGAATTATGAATATCTATTTTAGAGTGGTTTGACTACAGTTTTACCAATACCATTTTTTTCTTTCTAGCAGCATTATAGCTGGCCCCAAAGATGTTGGTCTGCCCTTTTCAGTAGTCACAGTGTTTTTTGTTTTTGTTTTAGGGAGTTTTATTCCCATGAATATATCAGTCCCATTGTCCCAGTAACAGTGATTGTATCCTTTATAACAGGAGAGTCGCTGATGATATGGCACTACAAGGTTATTTTGGCATCATCCGAATAAGCCAAAATGATGTGAAAAATAATAATATTTTCCCTGTTTAAATCCATGTTATTCACCAGCAACTCGACATTCCATCAGTAAGTGATGCACATCAATCTTTCCACATATTCTACTATTGGGCGAATCTGTTTTCCCAATGAGATTTGCAAATTTTCCAGATAGATAGTGCCCTGAATGCTGTCTTTATGTTTACATGTACACTTGTCTCTTACCCTCATCCCAGAGCATAGAGACAATTGCAATCACTGCAACAGTCCGAGCTGAGGTCGGCCACTTTGGCCCCCTCGGAACTAGGTGCATTGCTTTCGTGGCTGAGTGCCTTAAGCGCTCGCTCCCAAGCCCTGATGAAGCTATAAAGCCGTTCGAAGCTTCAGGGCCCTTATGGCTAACTTTGTGTTTGTGTATCCACAGCGCCATCTATCGCGTTTAGAGATAGCATAAAAATTCAAAAACATCTCCAATGAAAAAATTACATCCATTTTAACTTTGATAAATATGATTATAATGTAACATAATATAACTAACTAAATAATGTAACTAAATGCGATAATGGCTAAGTGGTAGCGTCTACGGACACCTCATCGATCGTCGTGAGTCCGAATCCCTGTAATTAGCTTTCGGTGAAGGAAAACATCGTGATGAGACTTTAGCATGGTGGTAGGGTATTTTGTAATGCCCGCCTGGCTAGCTACCACCCTCAAGTTGAAAATCTGTTGCCATCAATAGTTATGTTTTGGCGGCTGCACTTGAGAGCCAGTTTCCCCACCAGGCTTAGGCAACATCGTCACTTAACATAAGGTGAGATTGTGGCCATAACGCTAAAAAATATTGGTTATATATTGTTTTGGATTGCAATGATTATTATATCAGGTTGACTTCAAACCACTACTAATCCATTTTTTTAATGGTTTTCTTTATAATCACACCTTATGTTATGTGACCATTTAGTTGAAAATGGTAAAGTGGTGGTCCTAAAAAGAGTAGTTCGAATTCTCAACCAATGCCTGACCGCAGGATTTTAATCTGAGGATGATGACTGGTCCGAAATAATACTGAATTTCTTATCTCTCAGCCGTTATTGAAGATAAATTTGTTCATTAGACATTTTAAAATTCGCGTTCTTCAATTGCTTTTAAGATTTATGTTTTGTCTTGAAATAAACTTATGAACGATTTAATAATAATTCGCCATATTGAAATTTGTATATTTTTCAAACGGCCAACAGTCTGAGTGCATTTTACAAATTTATGATATTTATTGGAACAGATGTTTCATTATATAAGCGAGATAATATAGCTATATTTCTTGCCCGGGTGAAGCTGTAAAAGCCGTTTGAGGCTTCAGGGCCCTTTTGGCTAACAGTACAGTCAGTTCGAAAAAAAAATGAAAATATAAAGCTATATCTCTTGCATCATGAAAAGAAAATGGCGATATTGGATAATTATATACTAGAAATATGTATGTAGTGAATACGTGTGGCATCCACTATTTGTAGGTTTATTTTAATTTAATATAATTAGATTCAAAATCTAAAATAATTCGTTCAATTTAGGCCCTAAGGAGGCACTTAGAAACGTCATAACACTAATACTGGTTCGGAAGAGATCCTAGTCACCGAGAAGAGCGGGAAATAAACTTAATTCGGCGTGAAGCCCTGGAGCCAGCAGCCGCTTGCGCGATTTAGTAACACTGCATTTACTAGCTATAAATACACCCATGACACTGCACTTCACACATGCACACTTTTCAAGTACATAGGTTCTGTAAGGGACCTTTTTTTGGCTAGTTAGACAGACCAAATTGCCAGATTACTAAATACATATACGCATGTTTCTTCCCTTCTCCCAGAGGAAACGTGTATATATGTATAGTTCGTTTAGATCGAATTACGGATAGGGAATTAATCAGATCGCGACTTATTTGCATGTACGGCAGCAGTCCAAGCCAAGGTTTTGGCACCCTTAAGCTTGTTGTCTCGCTTACGCAGCTGAGTGCCGTCAGCACTTGCCCACAAGCCCGGGTGAAGCTGTCAAAACCTCTAACGGCTCAAAGGCCCTTAAGGCTGACAGTATAGTTAGTTCGAGAAAAAAAAGAAGCAAGAAACTCGATCGGGTTTATCTTTTATTTTCATTTTTTCAACATATTATATTTACAGTTAATAATCATATTAATAGCTAGCGGTGCGCACGCGGCTCCGCACGCATTTGTTACGCAGTAATAATCTTCATTTCGTAATTTTATTTTTACTCATGTCATTGACAGTTCATATACCTACTCTATCTATTGAGAAATGACATAATTAAGTATCTTCCCGTGTAATTTTTTTATCAAAATCGCCTAAGAATTATTAATATTTTTTTCCGATTTCTAAAAGTATTATTGAAAATTCTTGTATCCTATCAACTGACAGCTGACATAAACTTCGCCTGTACAAAATTTCATAAGAATCGGTCGAGCCGTTTTGAGTTAAATTCGGACATGTAATCAGACAGACTGGTAAAAAAAATTAAGGGCAAATTCGTGGTCAGTATCCTTCATAAAGGATGTCTGTCAGCAAATTTTGAAAAAAAAATACTTGTACAGAAAATACTACAGCTTTATTAATATACTGATAGACTTATTAATAGACTTTTAACTTACATAACAAAATCAAAATAAAGTATATTTTAGACTTTAGACCCTAAAAAGGCACTCATGAATGTTAACTACCTTTTTTTTTTTTTTTTTTTTTTTTTTCGAACTGACTATACTGTTAGCCTTAGGGGCCCTGGAGCCTTTACGGCTTTTACAGCTTTACCGGGCTTGGGGGCGAGCGCTTAGGGCACTCAGCCACGAAAGCTAAGCAACAACATCCGAGGGTGCCAAAGTGGCCGAGGGAGCGAAGTTAACCGTACGTCCCCTGCGGAGGGAACGGTGGTTTCGCGGGCGTGGGCGCGAGCACGCATATGTTGCGGGAGCGGACGCGTAGAAATTGTTAGCGTTCTCGATGTCGTCATCGGGATCGACAAAGAGATTTCGCGGACGGCGTTTATAACGTTTGGCAACGGGGATCGAGTTGTCTGGGACGTAGTTCACGGTGGATTTTACGAGCGGGTTGGGATGATTCGAAGCGCTATCGAAGTATCTCCTGGTGAGATATTTCACATAGGCTTCTATCGAGGGAAGCCTCATGTCCCTGTGCAGGTCCATGTTCCTAACGAAGGCTGGAGGGTCAAGCAGGCGACGGAGAAACCGATTTTGGACTCTTTGCATGCGGGCAAAGTTATGTTTGGACATATGTGCGAACGCGGCGCAGCTATATGTCAAGATCGGACGGACGCACATCTTGTACAGTGTGAGCTTATGTCTTAAGGACATTTTGCTTACCGAACTGAGCAAGGGTCGCAAGCGGGAAAGGATCCAGATGGCCCTATTCCTGACTATAGTAACGTGTGCGTTGAAGTTAAGCTTCGAGTCGAGGGTGACACCCAGATATTTAGTCTTGGTGGCCCAAGGGATATTCGTACCGAATAATGAGAGGGGTCCTACCGTGCGTGGTAGTTTGCATGTATGCGGTTCGAACATAATCGCGGCGCTCTTTACCGGATTAATAGCTATTCGCCACGTTCGAAACCACTCCCCGAGAGTGGTTACGGCACGTTGGACTGCGCAGGCGAGATTTTTTCTGTGTCTGTTTGACGCATATATGACTGTGTCGTCAGCGTAGAGCCCTACCTCGACCCCGGGGGGCTTCGGGAGGTCGCTGACGTACAGATTGAAAAGGCAAGGCGCCAGAATGGAACCTTGCGGGACGCCTGAGCGTATAGGGTGGGCGGTAGATAGTACTCCTTCCACTCGGTAGTGGAAGGTGCGGTCGCGTAGAAAATCGTGAACTAGATGAACTAACCTATCCGGGACTTCTAATTGATGTAGCTTGTGGACTAGTCCGGCATGCCAGACCTTATCGAAGGCCTTAGCTACGTCGAAAAAGACCGCAAGCGTACGGGCGGGGGCGATACTACTTTTGGCAAAGTTGCTCGTGATGTGCTCCGTGAGGCGGTGCACTTGATGTGTACAGGAGTGTCGGGCGCGAAAACCGAACTGTTCGGGAGGGTATAGATTTTTAATATCTATAACGGTTTTGAAATGTTAACTACCACCGGTTTGGACAAACGTGCCAGTTATCGAGAAAAACCGACAAGAAACTCGACTGGTCTTATCAACATTGTTTTTATATATGCTACATATATTATGAATTGTTCATAGTTATTATCATTTGTAGTGAACAGAGAGGGAGTCACTTCCAGACATCACCGTTATTCATGTAACGTTTACTCTATAATATCCTTTGGACAATAAAACTCGCTTAACATGATGCTTAAACTTATTATCCGGCAAATTTTTAGAAAGTTTGTAGAGAGAAAGAGGAAGACCAAACGCACGCTGGGCAGACGACATCATAAAAGTAGGCAGGCATTCAAATGGCCACAAGCGGCACAGAATAGAGAATACTGGTCATCTCTGGAGGAGCCCTTTACTTTTCATTGAGAGGGTTCTTGCTAGCAAAACTATATATATAAAAAAAAAATTGAATTAGTCAAAGATTCTGTATGCACACTGTTTTTTTTTATAATTGTACCATGTAAAAGCAAGAAATAAAGGTTGGTACACATATACATTTTAATAAAGGAATATATTTGCAATAATTATTAATTTACTAGATATATAATATACTAGCTGTGCGTGTGGTTTCGCTCGCGTGGATTACAGAATGCTGTTGGTCGAAGCGCACGCGCGAATTGTGCTGCCTCAAAAATGCTTTTTTTTATCGTTATAGGTTTGGCGTAGTGGCCACAATCTCACCTGATATTAAGTAACGATGTGGCCTAACACGCTAAGCCTAGTGAAAGACTCGCTCTCAAGTGCAGCTGCCGAAACACTGTAGTTTGGAGACTGGTTTTCAATTTGAGAGTGGTTAGCTAGCCAGACGGGCATTAAAAAAGCTCTACCACCATTCTATGGTTTTATCACGATATTTTCCTTCAAGGAAAAATCTATTCATTGCAGGGATTGAAATTGCGTCGATTGACGTGATCTCCGTAAACGCTACCAATGAGCCCTCTTCTAGTACCACCGCTATATGTAGGAAAGTACTGACTTGTTCATTTCTCGATTTTTGAAATCCCTAACACCTCGTGGGCTGGCGTGATGACTGAGTTTGATTGCCCAAGTGTGCGACACTTCAGGCTGGTTTTATTATTACATACCAAATTAAATATATTTTGAGAGGATTTGTCAAACATTATATTTTCTCTCTATGGTTTTCTTCACTTACAGCGGATAGTGTTACTAAATAAAATAAAAAAATTAATTATGAATTACATACGAAATCTGAAATACTCATTAGTGCAGGTTCGAACATAAGGATTATCGTACAGCAACCTCTTTCACAAATCTTGATATCTAATTTTGTTAATAAGTTGTTTAATTTAAACAATAGATGGCACTATTATAAGTAATTAATGATTTGTAGTTGGTCATTGTTAATAAATACACGAAAGTTCGAACACTGTTTTCAATAGTTGCTAACAGAATTCTATTGCAAATAATAGAATTTCCACAAATGATTATTAATGGGTTGGTTAAGTTTTTAAGATTTCCTTTTATTAAGTTAGGAAATGTTATAAAGTTTGCAAACTCTCTATATTTTTTATACTAAATATAATTTAATGAATTAGTAGATTATATAGATGAGTTATATGGATTGAGAAAACGTATTATTTTATTGTGTTTGACTTATAAAGTAAAATTAGAAAAAGATTCAAACGCTTTATGTAAAAATAGTGTAAGCGCCAAAAGTGTAAAAAATGCGGTTATCGATGAGGTCTGATCAAATTGTTTGAATGCCGATTATTTGAAAATTCGGTATTATTGAATACAACAAAATATGTGTTGTGTTTTAGAATCAACTCAAGTGGCAATAACTTTTCAGTTTTTGATATTCACGTGTGTATTCTTTTACATTTAATTGGCGGTTGATTTTTTATTTAGATAACGTAGTCGCAGTCATAATGTTACTGGCATGACTTAAGATGAAGAATTTAGTTTTAATAGTATATTACAATCTTTCATTTTTTTGTTGAATGAGAAACTCAATTTCAAACTTTAATATAATCAGTAAACACAGTTGTTAATAGCTAGTAAAGACAGTTGCTATATCTCTTGCTGATATATGTATATCATCCATATTAATAAATATGTAGTTTCATCTGTAAATCTTTTTTTTTAATTTCCTAATAGACATCCTCGGTGTCCTTTAACTGATCATAATATGACTTTTTTTTGTCTTTTTGTATGTCCGGATTTGACTCAAAACGACTTAACAGATTTCTATGGAATATTCTACACCGCATGCTTATGTCATTGCTTAAATTGTATGCTTTAAAAATTGATAATATTTATTATTAATTAAGATTATACTTAGAAAATGTGAATTAAGGGGTTGATTTTCATAAAACTTTTTTAGTAAACCTTTACGTATTTGCAACTTTTATGGATTAACATTAATCGGTCTTTATTCGGGAATTATAAATATTAGATATATTAAGCTTAAACTTCGACAGTGATCTGGGTAACTTGGAGGAAATACGTTCAGCAACTTCGTCACCGATGAAGCATAATTTCCGAGAACAGTCATTTACGTGACTGCAATCAAGTAGTGTATTATTATTTAGCCATATTTTTCGTGCACGTATACCAGTTTCGGCTGCTGTTGTTACCGCGAGCTTTTTCAAAAACTGTATCGGGCTCACCGACTCGCAGCGTATATAGCGCGGAGATAGCGCGGGTGCGCGTCACCTCGGTAGCCCAGTACCGCGCGAGTATTCGGCCCGGTCGGTCATGTAACGCCGCCTTCGTCACTAATGCGCGCGACGGAACACGCGCTCGGCAAACTAACTCGGTAAATTGCCAACATGTGATCGGCAAACACGGAATACCATCGAACAATAATAACCTAAAATCGAGAAACTTTCGACGGCGTTAATAAAATAGGTTGTCAATTTTCCGGTTAACGTTTTTCCGAACACGTTAGTCCGCGCGTACGAAAATCGCCGTATCGCTATTTGGCAGACGTGCCGGCGTTCTGCAGTTGCATAACAATGCATCGAAGGCCGCGTGGAAAAGTTGACTATAGTCGCGGGGCCTGTTCGGTGAAATTATTTTCTTTTAGTGCATAGTTTATGTGGTCTCGGATACGGGACAATTTCAGTGCAACTGATTTGTATGAGCGGCAGTTTATAACGAAACGTTTTCGGTCGAAAAGTTCATGACGGAAAAAGTTTTTTTCTTCGTTTCGTCAGTCGACAGTTATCTGTTAATTGCTCGACAAAATCTCTTTTGGCACGGTTACTTGAGCCAGCGCCGCAGTATTCTCCTCACTTCGGGCCAATTAAATGTGTAAACATTTTGCGGTCATATGGCATTTTTATCGGAAGTCTTTTATCGATTCTTGTAATTTTCTTATTGACACAATTTTTTTTCTTCCGTTCTTAATAACGTTTGATATTTATGTTGCTCCATGGTATCACGTTGCCGAGTTAAGTGTTTAAATTAAAGTGTTATATGATGTGTCATAATATATTAATGTGCGCGCTTTTCAGTTCACAGAGAGAAACGCGACTGTGGGAAATGTAAGTGGTGTACATTACCTTCCCTGTTACATGCCGTTTTACACAAATACCAGTGTTCTGTTCTACAAGTTTGAGTTACAATAACCACAAGTGAACTCGATATAGTTAACTGAACGAAAGTGACCCGACGTTGAGAAACGGACGCGGTTTCAGAAAATTAATTCGTTTTTTGTGCAAACGAAAGTGTGACTTCGGTTTCGGTTGAAAGTTGTGCCCCCTAAAGTGTTACTACATTTTTTCGGTTTCAAAACGAAAAGGAAACAAAAGCAACGAAAGTGTTAGTTAACCTATTTTATACTGCTGACTCTGTAGTATCAACATTACACAGGTGAGTTTCATGAGATAATATTTTAGACATTTAAAAAATAAAAGCAGTTTTTTTTAATGATTAACAACTTATTTATATCAATGAAATTAAATATATCTTATTATGGAAATTTGATTTAAAAACCAAGCATATTGGAAGCACGTTTATGAAATTACGTTTAACTTATTAGGTTACCTAGTTATGTTAGTTATGTTTTGATATGTATTACGGATATTTTGTTATGTTGAATTTTGGTATTTTGAAACTTAATTGTGTTGTTTTATCGCATAAAAGTATTCATTTCTTATTAAATATAACTAATTTTACACTACTATAATAGGGAGAATAATTTAAGTGTTTGTAAACTACCTATATTTTATTTATTTGTATGATTCATAAAACTGAGTTCGCTTGCAAGAAACAAGAGAAAGATCACACAATATTGTAATTAATAAAATACAATATGTACTTGAACAAAAAAAAACTGATTAATACAACTTATCAAAATAAACATATTTCGGCTTATTTAACACGACTTATTTCTGCTGATCAGCGGCCAAAGTAGATCAACGTTAATGACATAATCAGTAGCGTACATCCAGCTTTCAATTTCACTGATACCTATTTTTATCATATGACCTATAAACTTCAGTTTCCTCGTATAATTTCAAAGTGAGCAATACAAGAATTCCGCACACAGAATAGGTAGATTTTCCGAGTTCAAAGAATTTGAACTTGACCTGACTGAGATAATATCTGATTCATTAATTAAAGAAGTGTGATTTATCTTATTTCGATGAATTTATTCGAATATGTTTAAACTTTATGTCACTTCGTGATCTGTAAGGGCTGAGAAAAATAATATAATATTTTTGAAGTAAAACGTTTTTATGCGCGAGATCTTTCTTCTGGCTGAAATAATGTTCAATAAATCTTTAGTCAAATTGGTTTCAATTTATCGTTATATAATTCAACATTGATAATAATAATTTGAAGCGTTTAAAGAAGATATGTTTGACCTTGTAGCAGATATTATGATTATATCAAAAACTAATAAGATATTTCATTATAAATTAATACCAAAAAATTCTAACATGACTTGTTTATTTTTTTTGTATAATTTCAAGCACAATTTTTTTGCTTCAATTAATTAAAAGTATTGTTGTTGTTATTTTATATTTTTTAAATACTGCATTATGTAGGTACCGGCTGAGTAGAATTTCTATTGGTTTAATTTTTTTAACAGATCAGAAAAAAAAACTTATTTCTATACCAGTTTTTTGTTTCAGTCAGTGTTTGCCTGGGAATTAGGTTGTTTAGTTATGAATTGATAACAAGGTGCTTCAGGTGCTTACCTGAAGTACCTGTTTACATTTACAATATCAAGGTAGTTAACTTGGTGTTAAATGATAGCCTCTCAAATATATTTCGCCCGCTTTGTGAATAATATTTTTTTAGCGCCCCCACCTGTTTTTAATTACTATGGGTGGTACCTACATATTAAAACACCGAAATAAATAAAAAACCGTGCTGGAATTAGGGTTGAAATTAGTTATGAACTCAATATTTCAGTAAGTATGATTTTTGTTTTAGTTTGAAACACGAGCGGCCCTAATTTCGTAGAAATGCGGAAAAACGTAGCAGAAAAAAAAGATTTTCCCTTGTTTTAATCCGCCAGCGTTCTTCTAGATCGCTTAAACTCATCATAATTTTCTCTGTGCGTTCTATCGTCTCCCAAAAAGTCCTCAGTGTTCACAAGAGGTTGTTATCGCTCACTTCGGGAAAGACTGTGCAATTGTAAAAACAACCTAACCTTTTCTTTTTTTTTTGTCTTTTCTGTATAAATTTATGTAGAAATTCATAAACTTGTTTATTTGAATTTCTATATCTGTTATGTAATATTGGTGGCATATTGCATAATATATTTAAGTTATTGTGTTATTGTGCACAAATGAATTGGATTAGAAATAACATGGGCTGAGATGTCACAAAAACTTCTTGGAATATTCTAATATAACGGTGACCCGTTGTTAGAAGTTCGAACACAGAAATCGTCAGAAGCCACAAACTTTTGTGAAGCGAAACGGTTGTCCAATTGTTTTTGAGTTAACTCGGATTGCTTGCAAAATTAGGAAAGGGAGTATTATACTGTCGTTTTAAATTGGTTTGTATATGATATCATTCGATATGCAAAAATATGCGAAACAAATGTCCAGCAGTTTACACGTGTCAGAAGTGAAACCTTAATAAAAAATACGTTCTTTAAAAATTATCCTAAATCAGCGAGATTCGAACTATCGACCACTCGTGCGCACTGCGTATGAAGTCTGGTCGTCTCACACCACTAGCCCAATCTGACGACGATCACAATCATGAAAATCAGGACTTGCATTAACCGTGCATAATGTAAATGTATTCTATCTCATTCTCTCGTAGGCTAAATCCTATAGATGTATATGGTTATCTCTGTTTACTGTCACTTTTTCGTTTCATCGAGTTTCAAACCAAAACGGTGCTAAAGATGTTTTCACTTTAAAAATATATTTGAATTGACACATTTCTTCATTTTATTTACATTTCTTCATTTCACAACATTTCTTCATTTTATTTTATGTTAATTAATATATTCAGATGAGAACAGAACAGACGTATACAGACTGTAGGTTAACAAAAATAATATGTACCTTCAGATTATATGCTCCCCAGATTAATAATAAATTCATGAATCGTGCCGGTAGTCACAAATTAAAATATGAAATAAAATTTTATATCATTACTATTTGTGTCCCGCGGTATCACCCGCGTATAATTTAAAAGAAATTGCTGATTTTTACTCACAGGGCTCGTTCGCGCCACTACATCCATAGTCATAGACCCGAGCCGAGTGTTGAATTATTTTAATTTTACATTACCTCATCTAGAAAATTAATTTGATAAATCTCGTATGGTTTACTCAGCGTAAGCCATTTAACCGTCCCAAATACGTCTTTTTTCCGAAATGATTCACCAATATCGTCACTGCTTATTTCGTTTGTAACTTTATCTTACAAAATATATGCTATAACCTGGTAAAATAAAATAGTAATGAATTGCAATAAAAAAAATGTAAATCGGATTATTGGTTTTCGCGTGAAAAGAACATAAACGGACAGACAGACATAGAGACGTTGAGTTTAATATGTATAGTATTGTAACCTATAGTATAATATGTATATAAGATATAGTTTTGATAGTCATCTTAATATGTTTTATTTATTATTTGATTATTAATATTATATCAAGTGCGCATTCCGTGGAGATCGTGACGGTTAATGAAATCACATAGATTACAGCGTTCACGCATCGCTACTTAAGAATTATCATGTGCCCGTGGAAGTGTTATTTTGAATTTACATGCACATCTCAAAGAGGACAATGTGTTTTGTGAGCACGTCTGGCCTACTTAGCACCAGCGGCTAATCACCTTTCTACCTAGAAAAAAAAAGTATTTCCATTTTAAAACGCTAAACCGGTCGCGCTTTCGTGGTTTTTTTTTAAACGCATTTAATTTATTTATTTTATATTCGAAGTTTTTATTTTGCTAGATATCATAGTTAATGGATGGAAAGCAATAATGACATGGTTATTGAATATAAAATCGAAAGTACTTGTCACTAGTATTCTCGTATGACTTCCATTATCGGATTGAAAATTGTCACTAATTTAAATTATTAAAATATTTTTATCCATACGTAACATATTTTTTTAATAAAATAACGTTAACAAGAAATGTAACTAACGAGGAGGGAACGAAATTTTTTGGAAAGATTCAACACAACACAACTCGAACTATCACGTTCCTCCGACATAGAGCCCTTGAGCGATACTGTATTTTATGTATGTATTTATATTAAAAAACCCTTTTTTATTTTTGTCTGTCTGTCTGTTTGTTCGGGGTAGGTAATCTCCGAAACGGTTGGACCGATTTTCACGGGACTTACATTGGCAGATAGCTGATATTATAAGGAATAACTTAGGCTACTTTTATTTTAGAAAAATAATTAGGTCTCCGCACATCAAATATATATTCGGGCATTACCTTTAACAGTTTCTATGTAAAAGGACCCATTTTATGGTTTGTTTAGGTACATAAAATCTCACGTTATAATGAATAGGGTATAGATTCGTTTAGTGTGGAGTTTGTTTATTTTAATAAGAGATGGCGCTATGTTGTCACAGATTACGTCCCGGTTCACAGAGTAACTGTTAATATTCGTGTGTATTAGGTAACGATTCATTAAAATTAATTAAAACTTGTTTGGACTTGCTTTATTTATTGAAGTTACGGTAACTAAGTTATAAAAAACATAGAGTCGTTACGGCCTAATGGAATTTTGATGTGATTTCCGCAGATTCGAATATCGGCGTGTTCGGACACCGCGTTGAATACATTTTGTGGTACATTGTTTTTTTTTAAGGATACCATCGCGATGATTTTCTAGCATGGTAGTTGGTAGTATGGTAGTAGGGGATTACTTACCCTCAAATTGAAAATCGATAGCTAAGTACCTATAAGTGTGTTCAAGTAGTTGCAATCGGGAGCCAGTCCGACTACAGGTTTTCGGTACTTCGGGGTTTCGACTTCCGGTTTGCGTGTATCACCGTCAATCGTCAGCGTCAATCACCTTCTTTGGCCACATCGTCAAATATAAAAAGGGGGAAATTTTGTGAGGACACCCGAGGAACTTGGCGAGGAAATTTTATTGCTTGGGATTTGTTCTCTAGGTACTACAGTGTAGTGAGAAAATAGATAGCTACTGATTTATTTTTCAGAATTGGAAATAACTACCTAATAGGAGTTTTTGACGGGATCTTGAAATGTCGTGAGGTGGATTATATTTTAATACAGTAATTTAGGTTATTTGATCCTATATTATGTAATACTAGCTGTGCCCGTGGCTCCGCTCGCGTGGACTAGAGAATGCCGTCGGTCGGTAGCACGCTCGAATCGTGCTGTCCACGCTGAAAATACGGAAGACAAAAATGCACATTGTGGGTGATTCTTAGAAGATAGATATATGCTATTGTTGACTTTTTGTAGGTTATTTTAAGGTCTACAATTATATGGTACATTAATTTTATATATCTTTTATTTACTCAGCGTAAGGCATTTAAGCGCTCCAAATGAGTCTTTTCCGAATTGTTCACCATTATCGTCACTGCTTATTTCGTAATTTACTTTATCTTATAAAATATATCCTATAACCATAATCCTAAATCGAATAAGTGATTTCCAATAAATGGACAGACAGACAGAGAGAGGGAGTTTTATAATATGTGTAGATTAGAGACATTTTGCGTGATTTAGTTTAGTTATTGTGTATACGTGAAGTGGATACATACTAATTAGAACATGCATTTTGAGTTGCCACAAAACTCCCTAGATATTTCTAACATGGGAGTCACCATCTTGATAGACCCAACTTTAAATTAGAAAAATCAATGAAGTTTCGCTTAAAAACATTGACAATGGCAAGTGTTTCTGCGGTGTCAAAAAAAAATAAGAAGTGACCACTAATGTCGCATGTATGTATGCCTTATCTAGGAACAAGGCCTTAGCTCAATAATGGGCGACATATACAGGTTCGCTATCATTGTCATTGTAATTTGGAATTATATGTAGAACTAGTGTTTCCCCACGGTATTTCCCATTTTAAATTTCATAAGAATAAAAATAAATTCAATAAACATTTTGAATAAATAAACGTTGTCTGCCAAATATGTGTACACAGGCACAAGTTTGGAATTAATATCAACCTGAAAACCAGCGCTGTGCAAACAGACCTCTGTCTCGCCAGCATTATTCAGAAAACTTGCTAATATAATCCATTGTGAAAAAAGTTTACCTTTGCCATTGTTATCATGATTATGTTCTTTTGTGTGTCCTTTCAGCAGACGGTAAGTTTTCGATTACGTTCTGGTGATTTACCTACAAACAAATTCGCCTTCTTAGTGGCTAGTAGAATTCGGTCGGAAGCTTGTTTTGTTTTAGAGGATTTTAAAGGTATAAAAATAATAATAAAAAAATGGAGAATAAATAAATAAAAATGAATAAATTAAATTCCTTGTGGAAAGAGGGTTCAAAGAAAGGTAAGGTATAGGGTAACTTATTTGGAGATTTCTTTCTACTTTGAGCAGTCTGACTGGTGAAATACCTCCAACCTACATACAGATCGCAGCTAAATAAGCTTGAGTTTTGTTCCTGCGGTGAATAGGGTTTCGAGAGTTCTTTGGGGAAGGGGGTTCAAGGTCGACTTGTGGTGTTACAAGCGTCCATAGGCTATGAGATCGGCTTGTCGTCAGATGGGCGTGCATTTTTTTGCCACCTTAGATGTATCAAAAAGAATCAAGATAACATTAATTATTATAATTTTGGTATTATTTATAAGTGTATTTATTTATTTACTTTAAAAAATGATTTGAATTGGAACGAGGTTCGAACCCCAGCATGAACCAACGAATTTTTCAGAATTCGCGTACATTAACTAATCAAATTGGTAACACATATCGGCTGGCGGGGAAGGAAAACATTGTGAGGAAACCGGAACGCCTGAGATATATTCTTGTAGTACCACTGTATGTGGAAAAAATATAGAACTGTTGATTTCTTGTTGTTTGAAATCGCCAATACGTTGTGGGCTGGCGTGGTGATTAAACCCATAGATACGTTTACCTCGAGGGACACATACAGACTGATATGATTTTATTTCTAAACGAATTTCATCGTTCGTTCGATTTATTAACTACACTAATTATAACAAGTTTAAATGGTTTCAAATCATTTTACAAGTAAATATATATATGCACAATTATAAGATATATTGAAGAATGTGTTGTACGAAGGAAATTAATTTCTGTCGCATATAAAAGTTTTAAATTAACGTATCTTTTATCACGATATATCTCGAACTGGAGTCCATATAAATATGGTTTCAAATGTAGGTACCTTCATTTCTTATTTTCTGTACAAAACATTTTCCCTTTTAATTTATTCACCGACAGCAATAGGGCTAGAAATGTACTTTAATTTCTAATTCTCTGTACAAAACTTTTTCGCTTTTAACAGATTCACCAATCTCTTCAAACATCAGTGTTTGTTATGGCTATGTACTTCTCACATTCATTGAGCTGGGCATGAACGCTACAGTCGACCTATGCAGGTTTACCTGCGCAGGTCGACCGTACATCGTAGCGTGTATGAGCACGTACACTTGCACAGGTTAAAATGATTTGGTATTTTTCACGGGTCGCCTGCGCAGGTTTAAAATACTACACATATCTATTCCAATACACGGCCCGTTCTACCCGTGCAGGCAATTGAACAGGTATGCCTCTTTGGTAGAACGTAGCATATATGGTCTGCGTTACGGTTAGTACTATTTCCTATTTTGAATACTTCTCATATTCCTTATAGTTAGTACTTTCTTATTTAGTGCGTATATGTTAGTGTCCTTCAATGCCAGCTTCTACTTCTACTTCCACACGTTTGCATTGTGTATCTTCATTGTTATTCTTTCGTAACTCATACTTTCTATTTATTTGAAACAACGAAGCATACAACTATGATTGTAAGAAAAATATTTAAAGCCAATGATTTGAATTACAATGTCCAGGGGAAATTATCATCACAAAACGTTAACAAACGACGTTTCCACATAACATGTGGAATTCATCTACAAATCGGCAGCTATGGTTATTAATTTTCCGTTATGCCGATGTAAAATCGAAAGTTTTCGTACGAACGGATTGCCGCGATGCCGGGTCGACCGCCCGGTGTGCTTAAACTGGCTTCAGTTTCTGACGAATGTTTTTTGATAGACGACATTTATCATTTAATTCTTAACTGTTAATATTTCTTTGAATATTTGCCTCTGTTCAAAATAGTAAATTCTGGTTTCGGTACCAACATATTTGTGTAAACGTGGCGGTCGTACATCCCTGCTTATAATATCACTAATAACATATTATATTATCATTAGCTGAGCCGACAGACTTTCTACTGCTCTTTCTGGTATTTAACGAATCGACCACAGCGCCACCTATCGGATTTTAATATAGCTATGAACCATCGTCTCGATAAAAGAAATGTATTATTTAAATAAGCGTTCAGTCGGTCAAGTCGTTCAGAAGTTATACAATCATGAACAGACACACATAAGATTTTTATATAAGACTAGCTGTGCTCGCGGCTCCGCTCGCGTGGACTACAGAATGTCGTCGGTCGAGCGCACGCGCAAATGGTGCTGCATCAAAAATGCTTATTATGAGTGATCCTTAACATACGCTATCGCTGACTTTTTTGTACGTATTTGCAAGATCTACAGTTATGCAGTACACTCATTTGATATCTCTCTTATGATTTACTCAGCATAAGCCATTTAATCGCGCCAAAAGCGTATTTTGTCCAAATTGGATCACCATTATCGTTACTGCTTATTTCGTATGTTACTTCATATGACAAAATATATACTATAACCTGGCCAGATAACATATCTATAAATTAAAGGTTAAACTAAGTAAATCGGATTAGTGGTTTTCGCGTGACAAGTACATAAACGGTCAGACAAACAGAGACATTGAGCTTTATAATATGTATAGAAGTACAAATAATAAATATAATTAAAAAAAATGGTTAGAACAGTACCTACAATTCACACACAACGGCGACCACCGAGAGATCGAAATTCATTGGCGGTCACCGGTGTCATTCCGGCATGCATAAATATCTCTTCACGTTACGCTTGAAGGACCCGATGCCATAAAAAGGGAGGAACACACTGTTCCACAGTTTCACGATACGAGAAGATAAGTCATAGAGAACTTTTTAGTTCATGTCGAGATGGAGGTTACCGTAAAACTGTGACTCCGAAGCCCGCGCGTGTAGTTCTGTTGTGGAAGGGAGAGGAAGGAATTAGAATAAAAAGCTCTTCAGAACACTCACCATGATACTGACGGTAGAACACGCTAAGGCGAGACGATCTTCATGCGCCGCTGAAGCGGCTCGATGTATTTGCTAACGTCTGCATCATTAACAATGCTGAAAGCCCGTCTCTGCAACTTGACCAGAGCATAGAGGAGTTATTTTGTGGATCCATCCCAAAAATGCAAACAGTATTCCATACACGGCCGAACTTGTGCCAAAAATGTTCCACTGTTGGACAAATAAACCACTGGTGAAATATTTTGTAACCGCCTTATCCTTATTCTTCCTTCCTTCCTTATCCTTATTAAGCTTTGTACAGGTTTTCTTGCGCAGGCCGACCGTACGTCGTAGCATGTATGGGCATGAACACATGCACAGTTTAAAAAAAAAATTAAAACTCCAATGAATTTTATTGTAAGTCTTACTTCGAAAACTCAATACCTAAAGTAAAATCCGAAAATTTATTTGCTTTCTTTTTTCAATTCTCATGACATGTTCTGTACATTTTTCCCAGTCCTCCGCTGTAACGCTGAAGAAAATTCATACAATTTCAAGAAATTTTAAGAAAAATATCCAAAATGTATATTCCAACATAACAGCTGAATTGACAACTTATCAGTGTTGTCAAAATTTATTTTGCTTTACTGTGCTGGGGACTCGTTTCACTGGCCAAACTATCATATTATGTTAGGAGCATAAAAATGATAAAATTTCTGCAATTATATTATTGAAGAATCATTTTATAGATCGCTTGTATGTCTATATTTGCACAGACGGACTAGCGTGACATATTATGTAAACCTTTAACATATGTATTATATTCATTCGCTTAGGAGACAAAACACATATTTACGCGGACTGCCGCCTGCGTGTAGCGATGACCTCGCTAGGAAAAATTTTTATGAACTAAAAATAATCGGCCGTGACGTTAATAGGCGTATCGTTTCGTGCATTGATATAGATTTTTTTTTGTCATGTAGGAGCAAAGATATTTCAACTCTTATCTACAATTATAGATGATACCTATATAGAAGACCAAATCATAGTCCACGTCTGATGGCCAATAGTCAAATGTTCATGCAGTCTATTAATTGCGTTAAGGCGAATAGTTCTACTTAAATCATGAATGCAACTTATATACAACTAAGATGCAATCAGTTAGTAAGCGGTTACCGTAGCCTATGAACGCTTGCAACACCGGAGGTATCACTAGCATGTTGAAGACCTTGAACTCCCCTACTCCAAGGAGCTCTGGAAACCCTACTCACCACAGAAACACAATACAAGGTTATTTGGCTACGATATTCTGTAAAGTGGAGGTATTTCACCAGTCGGACTTACCCAAGTAGAAAGAAATCTCCAAAAAATGTATCTTTGCCCTACCTCTCTTAAATTTCATTTTTAAATAAATAGATCCAAGTGGAACATTCTAGATTGCAAAATAATATATCACAACTTTCTTAAAATCTAATAAATACGTGAAAATTTGCCAAAAAATATACTTACTCATTCTTTCCAAGATTATTTGACATTAATAGGTGCTAATGTTACATTTATCTGTCAGACCTAGGTTACGCCCACAAGTATTTAGAGTATCTACGCACTGATTTGATAGCGATAAAACGAAAGTACACAATGTACGATAAATATTATATACGATTTAAATCTGTTATCGTTTGCCCCGTTTCGCGTTATCTGAACCGAAAATGCGTCGGAAGTCTTTCTTTTTACTCGAGTGTGATCGATCGTGACATAATACAGAGGGCACCACTGGTCTTTTATTTTTTTTCGACATGACTATTCTGTTAGCCTGAGGGGCCCTGGAGCCTTTACGGCTTTTACAGCTTTACCGGGCTTGGGGGCGAGCGCTTAGGGCACTCAGCCACGAAAGCTTTGTAACCACATCCGAGGGTGCCAAAGTGGCCGAACCTCGGCTCGGACTGTTGCGCGTATGCAAATAAGTCGCGATCTGACTAATTCACTATCATTCGATCTAAACACTGGGATCTAAACTGGGAGGAGGGAAGGAACATGTGTATGTGTTTAGTGGTCTGAATTTTTTTGTCTAACTAGGCAAAAAAAGAAAAAAAAGGTCCCTTACAGAACCTATGTACCTATGTGGTGTGCATGTGTGTATAATGCAGTGTCATGTGTGTCTGTGAGAGCTAGTGAATGTAGAGTCACAGTATCGCGCGAGAGGCTGCTTGGCTCAAGGGCTCCATACCGATGGATCGGACCTAGGCTTGAGTTGCCGCAGAGGTGTGGCACCACTGGTCGCTTGACAAGATACAAAGCTGCCATAAGATGATAAATAGCCCGAACTGCGTATATTATTTATATTCAATATTGTCTGGCAATAGAATTGAAGTAAATAGGTCTACGTGTGACTTGCAAGATACATCTTAACTTTTGAGGTAAAGCTTAGCCTACGAGTTATAAAATACATCTTAGCGTTGTTTCCTAGTCTTTATTACCTAACCATTTAAAAAAAAAGTTCTTTCCTTAGTATTAAGGGGAACCATCTCTGTGTATCAAAAACTGTCCGTGGAATAGTGTCAAATTGCTACGGTAGCAAGTAGGTACATTTTAAAGAAAGCGCCAATAGTTATTTAATATACTACTGCGGTAAGTTGGTTTTTGCAAACGAGTAGACGAATGTAAGCCCGAGACCAATTCGAGGGCTTACCATAGTCACAAGTTTGTAAAAACCAACTTCCGCACGCGTGTCAAACAAAGTTTTTCAACACATTTGCGAGAAAACAGTATAATAGGTAATTAAACAAACTTTTTCATTAGATTATTTTTAATGGCAAAAAATAAATTATACAGATAGGTTCAATACTCTTAGAAATTCATAGTAAAATTTAAACAATTAGTGGAATTAAGTGAAATTTCCAGCTTTGGAAGATTAACTAACTGACTGACATTATTAATATGTCCTTATCTTAAATTTGCGTTTTATATGGAAAAGTATACCGAAAAAAAAATTTTGAAATTATACATTTAATAAATCGAAGTATGTACCATTATTATCTATGCACTTTCTCCATTTTATAGGTAGTGCATTGATTTCATTGCTGAAAAAATGATGGGAGCGAGAATCAATAAAATCTTTGAAGGCGGTTTGGACAGCCTCATTGGAATTGAAATTTTTTCCTTGCAAGAAATTGTCCAAATTCCAAAAAAAGTGGTAATTTATTGGAGCAAAGCCCGAGGAGTATGGTGGATGTCGGAGACATTTCAACCGCAGTTCCTCTAATTTAGTGTATGATGTGAAGTATGGGGTCTAGCGTTGTCCTGAAGCAGCAGTGGGCTAGAGAGATTGACCAGTCTCGGTTGTTTAACGGCTAACTTTTCCATGATAGGCTGCTATAGGGTCCTATAGGGTGCTTGACGACAGATTCTCAACTTGAGAGTCGTAGCCAACCAGGCGGGCATTAGAAAATACCCTACCTCCATCCTATGGTTTCATCACGATGTTTTTCCTTCACCGAAAGCTCAGGCTCATTGCAGGGATTCGAACTCACACGAAGACTGTACACGTTACCATTGAGCCATCATTGCTTCAAAGTATCAAGAGGGACTTGCTACGATAGCGTTGTTTTGGTGGATTTTTGAATTATAATTTACTGAATACACTGAACACTTTTTAATGTTGTCGTTCATATAAGATGTTCTCCTTACTAGTATGTTGAGAAATTGAAAGCTGCGCGCGCATCTTGCTACAGACGAGCGGCATGATGAAGTTACCCATCATCATAATAATGTGAATTCATTTTACAGACTTTTTATTTGTAATTCTGTAAAAATAATTTAACGTCTTATAATTAAACATTATTTTAATTTTATTAAAATCAAAGTATAAAATTATTTTATTAAATTTAAACTTTTAATCTATCGCCCCAAAAGTTTTCGTTCATCTATCGCATGTCGCATTACATTACATTGTCGCAAATAGAATAGAATTGTATGCCGTACAGTCAAGGATTATAATCGTAAATTCGGAACATTGTATATGTTAATGTGTGTTATTAAAGGATGTATGTCACATGCCTTCAATAATTAATATATGGACCGTTTATTTTGAAAGTGGTGTAAGTCCATTTTTGAGAAAAATGAGCTATCACGTAATTCATGCTTAATTTAATGTATTTTTTTTATATATAACTAGTCCGTGTTTAATTTCTCAAAAAATCCCATGTTTTGTACAACTTAAAATCGGTCGGTAAATGAAATTGCATAATCATCGATTATGAAAGTGGTGTAAGTCCAATTGATAGACGTAGGTGGCATAGCAGATGGATGCCGATCAGTGTTTTGTTATTTTTCATTTATTTTATACTAGCTATGTCCCGCATCATAGAAATGGCATTAAGAAAAATGAATTTTGTGTACACACCACAAGATTACTATAATATAATAAATAGCACAATGTAGAAAACAGGATAAATTCATTTTATATGAAATGAAACGGGAGAATTTCATTTCAACAAAAAATCTCCAAAATGCAATAAAAAAACAGATAAAAAAAATACTAATGGGGAACAGGTCAATTGGTTGCAAATATGTTGGTTGAGGTTTCTCAAAATTGCACCATATACCATTTTTTATAAAACAAAGATGACGGACGCAGAATTTAAAATTATCAATTTATTACCTCTACGTCCTGGAAGACCGTTAAAATTTGAAAAAAATCGCCCTGGAGCCTTTGTACCAAAATGCCAGACCTATTACGTACGAAAAATATAAAGACATGAAGCAGCTACTACCCTATATACCTCCGGTGCATCATGCATATTTTGAAACACTACCACATGCAGAGAATAAGTAAATCTTGTAATCAGTATCTTGTAATGATAATGTAATTGCCGTCTAAAATAAAATTTGATGTGTTGTTATGCGTATTTGTAAACAAAATTATATTAAAATGAAGTATATTTTAAGCGATATTTGATTTTTCAAAATTGAAATTAAACGATTTTTACAATTGTCTAATTTTGAAAGTGGTGTAAGTCCATTTACAGCACATAAATATGTGTTATCGTAGTCTAATTAGCCAAAAACAAATTTATATAAACAAATTAAATGTTGATAAAACAATAGAAACAATGCCAGACCTCATATGATTTGCCTGTATTTTTAAATCAACAAATATAGTAACCTTTAATTTTCTCGAAACAAAAGAAAATGGACTTACACCACTTTCAAAATAAACGGTCCATATATATATATATATTTAAGTTTCAATTGTGTCGTTGTTTTATAAAACCACACATTTTTTTTGATATAATAATGAAGTCAGTAAAATTAATTTACATTATTATCATTGAGGGTTAACTTCATCATGTTGTTGGCACGCGGGTTAATTTTTTTAGAGTTTTTCTATTTTTATTACGCCGACGAAGTAGATATCACTTCTTTCGTGTGTACAAACTTAAACACATTTATTTTATTACTTTCAAAATATAAATGAGTGTACGTACGGACGCTGTAAATCTCATCCGCGATCATAAAAATAATACAGCTGATAATGTTATCAGTTCCAACGTCATATTATGAAACGTGTTTTATTCGCGTGGGTATTTCATTGAGCAATTGACCACCTTAGCAACAAGTATTTAACACAATGTGTTTAATATTTATGTAAAAACTTCTTAAAACTCAAGGACTTTGTGGTTTGAATGCTGGTTTGTTTAGCGGAAAAAATAAACCAGTATGTGATCATCTATACCAATATGTATAACTAGCTTTGTCCGCGGTTTCCCTCGCGTTTAACTCTAAATAATCTAAACTACACTTTCTAAAGGTTGAGGCGTGATGTTATATATAATCTGTCTCAATAAATTTTGACGGATTTTGGTATAATTTTGTTTTTTCGGTCTGGCTACATTGTTAGCCTTCAGGGCTCTGAAGCTTCAGAAAGCTTTCATAGTTTCACCAGACTAAAGCGCAAGCGCAAAAGGCACTCAGTCGCGAAATCAACCTTGGTTTGGGCTGCTGTTTAAATTTTCTTTGTGATTACAGAAAAGCTGGCCAGTGATATGAGTATATTCATTAATAATTAAAAAAAATGCTACATGCGAAGGTAACAGTTTGTAATTTTATAATCAATGCTTAAATGGTTTAACAGAGCTGTGAAGTAATTTTTTTAGTTGGTTTAGCACTCACAGATGACAACAACTATGACGTCTATGGAAAACGATAAGAATTTAGAAGGGCTTAGCTAGGTCTAGTTGGGAACACATGCGCGCGAACGTCATAATGTTTGCGTAATCGGTAGGCAATTCACACTAATATAATTTTAGTAAAAATCAAGCAGGATAGGTATACTAATATATTATATCTGTGTAATTTTGTTTACGATAAATATTAATTAGTGTCTATTTTAGCTTTAGACAATGTCTTTGTATATGGTATATCGCGGAGTACCTATCTATTGTAGTGTTACTAAATTTTTTTCTGGATAATATAGTACTTTTCAAAAAATATAGTACATAAAAAAAGTATTTTATGAAAAGAGTTAGACACACGACTCTCCTCTATAGAGAGAAACGGCACGACATTGAGAGACATAGAGAACCTAAAATAGTCTCCACACTACCCTTTTATGTTTGCTCTAAAACTCTCCGTTTTGATGTGCAACCTATTTATTTCTTTTTGCGTATTTCTTCGACAATAAAGAGCCTACTGTTGGCAACCCTAATCTAGAGAAACATGCAAGTCATTGTTATGTATTTATCTTATTTAGGTTAATTCATTCACAATTACGTAGTTACAGTTAGACGAATTATCGCTGAACAGCTTTCTCTATCCCAAGGTCGCGCAATATATATGTACCTGTATGATTTATATATGTATATGATTTCAATGAACGAAAGATATGTTACCTGAAAGTATATTTAATACTTTTGTTTTGGCTTAGCTAGCATAGTATTTCAAAGTAAGACGAAGATACATTTATTGCCTTATAAATAATATTTTTAACGCCGTGGCAATAATACATTTTTGATACATTTTCTTTTAGCGTTTATCTTTTGTTCTAACATTTCTACTTTCCTAATATAATAATTTTATCAGTATGTACTGTTACGACTCACTTTTTAATAATCTGTGGAATATGTTTTCTTTAGATATATATTATTCTTATCACTAGGTATTAATTTGTTGTTTTCATACTTCTGTTTTGTTCTCATTTGTATGTCTCATTTTTTTTTATAAAATACCACATTAGAAAGCATTAGTTTTTAGCTTGATAGAACATTTGCATGCGTTTAACCCAAATAGAGTAAGTTGAACCACTGAAATAAATGTACGAGCTCTTAGCGGTTAAAATCATCTTATCTCGATTTATTAATGAATTTTGAAATTAAACTGGCTGGTGTGAGAAACTTTGACTGTATTTATATGCACCGGTTGATGGTTATTTTAACAAATAAACTCGATGTCAATGTTGATGGTCGAAATGTCAATTAACCTAAATATGGCGGATACTAAAATGTTGCTGCATTTTGTTTGTTTTTGAAGGTTGGTAGTCACGTAACTGATTGGAACGCTTGTTGTGTTTTATTGCTGACTTGACTATTACAGTTTTGACTATTGCAACTTACATTTTTGATTAACGTTAATTATATGAGATGTTCATTAAAGTCATTATTGGTTTTATATCACGTTACTCGGTTCGACAAGACAGCCTAATGTCATTGACATTTCCGATAGAATTTCTGAGAATTTAGAAAACTTGTTAGTGGAGATTTTCATTTATATCGATGGCATAATATATTTGGCATCACTAATTGTAGCTTGAATGGAAAATTTATGGTGGTATATTTTTGAGAACTGTCATACCGATTATTTACTTTGCTGTATTGTATTGTTTCTATACATTCTAGAAAGTAAACGTTTATTCGTAACTCTTTTTTGTCGCGTTTCGGGTTCAGCCAGTGTATATCCCCCTGAGAGCCTTGCCGGGCATGACAGTGATGACTGTCGATGGATTACCGATGTCTCAATGGTAACCGTTGTTTTTAGCTTACCATCAGGCATGATGCTGTTGTGTTGCAAAAAGATATAAATTGGAGGAGAGCGAAAATTGCAAAATTTATAAATAAAAGTATGTATCAGTGTTCTCATTTAATATAATTATTAATTGCTGTAAGCAGTATATCAATTAATAATGTTTGATATCAGTAGCTACCTCGTAGAATGGTAATTGACGGATTCTTCGGGTAGGGTACACACTTTGTGTTCATTAGGCCCATTTGGCCATCAAGTCTTTGTTTGATGGCATTAGTGCGTAACAAACCTAATCAAATATTGGTAGATATAATAGTTTGGATTAGAGTTTCCCAATTTTTTGTTTGGACCATCCAATTGATTCACTACCATAAATAATTGAAGTAATTATGTAATTCTGGTGAAATTAATTGTTACCGCAATAGAAGTGATTGATTTAAATATACGAGTATATAACAGTTGACTAAAAAACCTTTTTAAGTCTCATAAGAACTTTGCAAGCAATACGAAATAAAATAAAAATATGTACAAATCTACCTAGAGTCCAAAAATCATTAGACAGTTTGTTAATTTTAGATTATTTTTTTCAGTAGGTAATGTTAGTTGTTTTTTTTTTATAGTAGCTCTGATTTTTTGTGTAGTAAATGGTACTGTCCCTGACGGTAAGAACAGTACAACCCAAACATAACCCACATTGGCTGGGAGATGGTTCCACAGTTTCACGGTACGGCTAAGAAAAGACACGTTTTCAAAAGTCTATTCCGACTTTTTATCGATTAGTGTAGTTACTACACAGATTCTTGTTAAAAAGACTTTATATTGTATTTTTACTACACTTTTACCTTCATAAAATATAATTAATGATAATAATAGATGAATAATTGGTTATTTATTTCTGTTATACTGTCCTTGAAATAGTTGAACAGAATATGTCATGATTCAAAAATTATAAACTAGAATAATTACTATTATCATAACATTCTAGAGAACACAATGATGTCATTTGTAATAAATGCATTAATAAACCAGTCTACCAAGCGTAGATTATTAAGAGACATGTATTATAATGATGTATATAAGTACATATAATATTTTTCTTAATAAACATACTTCTCAACGATGTGGGAAGGCTCCACATCCACACCCAGTAAAACACGATCTTATCTGATATCTAACATATACACACAGATCATATATGTCACATTGTGGTGTGATGAGAAAAAGTCATTAATTATAACTAAGTTAGATATGTTAATAGTGGCTAAAGACTTTAAGCACTTCCTTGAACTGTGAGGAAATTTTTCCATCTTATTTTTGAGTGATGTCATTATTTGTTACGTTTATTTGTAGATTATTTAGAGCTTTGACAATTTTAAAGGATTACTTTCATATGCTTGGCATTATGTTCTAAATGTCTTGTACTAAAATATCAAATAAATATGTAATTATTCAATAATCAAAATGTCATAATCAGCTTGTGTTTTGATATCGAAATAGAGGGCCTAAAAAAATTATTAGTTTTTCTGTCTGTCTGTCCACTTGTATGCGTTTCAGTCTGAAAGTACTGGGTAGATTTTTATGAAACTTGACAAAGTTATAACTAATATTATAGATTAATATATTGGATACTTTTATCACATAAAACGATAGGGTTAAAGTTTTCATCCTTTGATGAAATGGACACCATAGACATAATTAACATCAACGTCGTCAATTGGAGCGACATTTTAGCTTCTCAAAAACTAGTAAAATATACGTGCATAACTAAAAACTCGTTGACAGATAACGTATAAAAGTTATTGACGAGTACCTTGGTCAGATTGAATATCATTTGATAGTCAGGGGAATTTTCCAAGACGCGTGCTTCCAGTAAGAAATTATGTCAATTACGTTGTTTTTCTGAAATTTATTACAAGCTGATAAGAACTGACGTTTTACAGTTACGGAAACCGCATTTTTGCATAATTTTAAATGATTTGTTTAAAATTATATAATGAAGGTTAATTCGGATAGAGTTAATAGTGCAGTTTTATGTAAAAACTGACTTATCTTGGATCGTGGCAATAAAAATCACCTTACAAGAATATTTTACGTTACAAAAAATAGATTAATGTTTTGTTTATCATGAAAGCTTGAGAAGAACGATACAAATATTTGACCTTCTTCTGCTGATTGGTTTTCTGAAATTAGACCTTTAAACTTTGCCATCATGAAACAATTGTGATGGACAAATAGGGAAGTAAAACCTATACTATTATATTATAAAGCTAATCTCTAGATTTACAAGTCAAATTTCAAAAATGTTTTTTTTTTTCACATTTTATGGAGGAACGTTATATAGATTATATAACTTCACGCTATAGCTGTTTAACCCATTGTCTCAAACCTCTAGTTTGTGTATGAAGAAGATTTAGGAATCACAGCCGTAGAACTCACCGGAGTTGTCATGGCATTTGTACGTTCCACTCTTCTAGATCCGTTCGCATCGACTTTCTCATAACCCGCGGTATCAACTAGTATCACTAAGAAAATTTTGTTTATGTATGTTTATTAAAAGTAGAACTCTTTTATTTTCCACTTTTGTAACAGTAATTGTTCTGAAGTCTTGCACATATATCACAATACGTAAGAAATTGTAAAATTAAAAAATATATCTTCGACTTATTATCTACTTAATTTTCTTATGCATCATTAAGTTTACGTTGTTGTATTATGTGATGGTTTATTGTGAGATACAAGTGTTCGATAAGCCGAATTTGCTTTTCATATAATTTTAAGAGTTGTAAGTTTTGCGAGTCGGTGCCCGCCGGCGGTATTACGAAATATGAATACATCAATGTTTTTTTTTTGTATTATTATTCAATATTAAGTATAAAGTAATATTAAGTATAAAGTAAAAATTCAACTTTACGGGACCAGTGAACTACTGGATATCCGAGTATTAAGGGATGTTTGTTAGGATAATATATAGCGCTTTGTAAAAAAGTGAAATATATCAATCAATTCCAGATGGCTTATTTGTAATATTACTAACTGGGGATGTTATGGATGCTGGTTTTTTGACATCCACGGACGCGGATGCGGATGCGGAATTTTAAAGGTTCTCTTCCGCGGATGCGGTTATGGATACGGATCTCAAGATTATAAAAAAAAAACTAATTATGTACGGGTGCACAAATAAAAGAAATACAAAATATTATAATTATTATTAAGTAATTTAGTATGAAAAATTAAAAATGTTATCTTCTATATCTATACATATTATAAAACTCAACGTTTCTCTGTCTGTCTGACTGTTTATGTTCTTTTCACACGAAAACATGAAGAATCTAATCGGAAAAAGATTCATCTGGGCCGCTTAAGCGCCTTACATTAAGTAAACAATACGATATATATCAAATTAATATTTTACATAATGGTAGATCTTTAAAAGACCGACAAAAATGTTGGAAATAATAAACATATGTCTATCTTCTAAGGATCACTCAAAATAAGAATGTTTGTCTTCCGTCTATTGAGCGGGGGCAGCACGATTCGCGCGTACGCTTGACCGACGCTATCCTGTAGTCCACGCGAGTGAAGCCGCTAGCACATCTAGTATTTATTAAAAAGTAATTTCGCACGCCTTTTCAGGTTCAAGCCTGTTTCGCATAGGTTCATCATTTAAACTTGCGCTACTGAGCAACTGTTCACTAGGAACACTGGCTGGTTGTGGCGATAAAAAACTGCGTGCTATTGATGATAATATTTTCAATTCTTCTCAATGAACGGTCCACCATTTAAGTAGATTTATATCGAACCTTTTTTATTCCTGTAAGACTGGAATTATTGTTTGAGTACAGAGTCACCGTCAATCTGGTGTTTCTTTATGACTTGATGACTCCCGTCTTCACTTGACGAGTCCAGCATCATGGCAAGATAGTTTTTTAAGCATGACTTCCTGACCGCGCTACATTTGCATCCGCATTGATTATTACGGATGTGGATGAAGATGTCCAAATCGACACGGAATATCCGCAATTGCGGATGTGGATGCAGATGCGAATATCCGAAACATCCTTGAAATGAACCTACCACTTATTATAATAAAAAAGGGTTTATGGTTTTAACTATCGACAAATAAATGTACGTTTAAATGACCTAATTAATAAGATTTTTTTTTTAAATAATAGATGTGTTATCAAAATCCAATCATCAAAGAATATCAAAATGCTTATCTAAAAATGTGAATCAATGACTTTCTTGTTTTTGGTGCTCGCCGGCCCGCTCGGTTCGCTCGCTCGGCTCGTGCGTTATGATCGTAGTTAGTTTTGAAGCAATTATAGCTCAGTAGCAGCGTGTACGGACGTCCCATCGATTCTTCGTAGATTTCTAATGCCCGTCTGGCTAGCTACCACCCTCAAGTTGAAAGCACCAATAGGTGTGTTCCGGCAGCATCACTTGAGCGCCAATCCTCCCACTAGGCTTAGTGTGTTACCATCTTAGGCCACATCGTCGTTTACATCAGGTGAGATTGTGGCCATAACGATAAAAAAAAACAACGTAACCTATCCAAATCCAATGCGCAACCAAGATTGGCTACAATATAAACCATAAAAAACAAATCAATTATTTTGATGACAGAACAAATTAAGTGATGCCAATAGAAATAATGATAAAAATGTTTGTGGGAATAGATTTTATATAATTAGTGGATACATATTGGTGACGAATATAGAAATACCTACATAGTTGGTGTGGTATATCTATGTGGTAATGATGTGAGGATTGCCGTTGTGCGCGCATCACGAAATCCTACTGGATAGGTTTTAATCAATCTTCGTATTGTTTTATTCCTTGGTTACTCGGTTAAAAAAAACATGATATTTGCATTCAATAAAGAGTTTTAAGCCGCGAGCATAGCTAGCATATTATTTTGTTCGATGATGTAGCTCAATTTGTTAAGCCTAAAGTGATCGGCTCTTAAGTGTGGCTACCGGAACGCACTTAAGGTGTTTGGCGACAGATTTTCATATTGAGGGTGAAAGCTAGCCAGGCGGGCATTAGAAAAAAATATACCAATGTTAAAAAAAATTGTTAATTGTATTTTTTTCGTCATCTACTTTATTTTAAAGTGGTATTCTTCAATAGTTCAAAAAATATAAATTACGATTGCGGAAACGCGACGACAAACAAGAACGAGGGACGAGAACGGGGATAATAATAATTCTATTAATATAAAGATGAATTTTATTTATATAAAGCTATAATTATATTATATAAATTAACTATAAATTAAAAAAAAAATTGAAGTCTAATGGATAACTAACTTATTTATTTTACGGTCTCTCACGCTTATAATAATCGTGCATTTATAGACAATAAAAAAACACATCCACATTTAGATATATAAAATTAGAGGTTACGTGGAATAAAAAAAAAATACATCACTCACGACCTGATTCCGAAAGTTTTACACGGCAACCGACGACGTTAAATAATAACGAAATCAAAAAATGTCATGCGTTGCGTCGTCGGTAATGAGCGCCCATTCCGGGGGTCAAACTTTGGAGTTACACGAAACCGCGAGGCCCGGCCGAACTACCCGTTCGACAGGTTATTCTGTACGACTTAAAAAACTTTTAAGTGATTTTTGTCCATTCATTGCCATTTACGCGCGATGTCTATACGCGTTTATAATGCTGTTTTAGTAGTCGAACTCTAATTCAATCATTGTAATAATTCCAGTTCCGGTAGCAACTTAATTACTAGTCTCAGTTAAAATTGCAGTCGTTTTGCGATATTGGTTATAACTGGCTGTGGATTGCAGATGTCAGCTTGCTATTTCCTGACATAACTAAAGATTCAGTTCTTTTTTTGTGTATATACTACTAAGGTGACAAACAAGCATACAGTTCGCCTGACGGTAAGCGGCTACCGTAGCCTATGGACGCATATAATACCATAGGTATTATTAACGCGTTGCCGACCTTGAATTCTCTTACCCCAAGGAACTTGGAAACCCTACTCGTCGCAGGAACACAACAAAAGGTTATTTGTTGTGTATCTTCTGTAGTTGCCCAAGTAGAGAGAAATCTCCAAAGAAACTTCTCTGTGCCCTACCTCTCTTAATAGCGGATTTTTAAACAATATGCATGTTATTTCGAGTTCTAATGAATAATATTGTGTTTTAATAAGAAATCATTAAAAATATATATAACTATTTAGAATTACACCTAAAAGGATCGTCACAATCTCATCTGATGTTAAATGATGATGTGGCCCAAGATGATAACACGCTAAACCTCGTGGAAGACTGGCTCTCAAGTGCAGCTGCCGGAACACACCTATTGGTGCTTGGCGATAGACTTTCAACTTGAGAGTGGTAGCTAGCCAGGCGGGTATTAGAAAATGCCCTACCACCATGATATAGTTTCCTCACGATGTTTTCCTTCACCGAAAGCTCAGCTAGCTCAGGATTCGATCTCACGTCAATCGACGCGAAGTAATAAAGTCAATACCCTATTGTGGTTAAAAAAATGGTGTGTGTTAGCTCCGACTAGCGAGTGGAGTACATATATATATATATATATACATTATTAATAGATTATTACTTCCTTATACAAGTAAGATACGTGCAAGTACGCATAACTCGCGTACAGTATTAAGATGCGCGAATATGACGACTTCACTTTAGTTAACTCTTGATGTAGCTTCCTATTTAATTTACATACCGCGTACTATACATGAAAATCGATTCTTAAAGAGTAAACTTCAATAATAAAATTAACGCTAAGTACTCTTGATTTTATATGTTAATTTGTAAATACGTTGCTTCACAGATAGATTTATTGTCCAGGGATGACAACTTATGAGTTTCCTTCATAAATTTAAAACTAAAGGTTTTAAGAGGCAACATTTTTGGGAAGAACTTTAGAAATTACGTTTTATAAAATTACATTATATTTTATTATTATTTTTTTAATAATTTGTAATGAAATAATTAATTTAATTAAATAATTATTTTAACTTGAATTTAGTGGATTTTGAAATTGCTTTAGGAGGATTTTTTCTGATAATGGCACATGATAATAATAATATCATGTAGTGAAATTGAAACATATCGTATTATAGTTACTTTGTTAGTTTTCTGTGTCAATTGATGCAAGCAACTTCTGAGAACAGCTACTACGGCAGACGTCAGGGATAGTGCAATTGTTATATTTAACCGTATGTAAATAGAACGCTATTGCTTCACTAACGACAAACACTTCGAATCTATTCTATTGATAAATTTGTGCTCTTTGAGTTCCAATAACGACTCTAATACTACATTTTTCTTCTCAACTCTCTCTGCATGTTTCTAATAAATATCATTGAGTTTATACATCTTTAGACGCGTTATGAAATAATGATGAAAGTTAATTTTTACAATGCGCGCTTACATTACTATTTTTTTTTAAATTGTGGTTAAGGTTCACACTCGATATTATGTGATTCAAAGTTAATACTTTGAAGACTTTTTAAATTATAATAAGTTTAATTAACATCTAACGCGCATCCACAGTTTTTTTTAAATTTAGAGTAAATAAAACAATAAAAAATAATCCATTGCTTCCAATAATAATAAATAAATAAATAATCAAGTGATCAACTGAAAGCCCAGAATTAATCACAGCGGATTTCGAACGCCTAGAAATAGATTGTTCACTAGTTTTTTATAGAAAACGGTACTACTATGCTGACTTCTTCAGCGTTCAGGCTACCTCACGTTTTCTTTGCCTGTCATCTGTTAGCGTTAGTAAGTAAATTCTATTTAGTAAACTCACACGTAATTTGTAACATTCGTAAGCTGGAGTAGAATCTTTGATTGACGTGGAATGTTTCTTATGTTTAGTTTTTGAAATACACTGTCTAAATATTTAAAAGTGGGCACAATGTAATTGCATTTTTTTTAAATCGTAGCAATGGTGATTAACTACGCTGTACTCGATTATAAGCACAGCGCAATCCAATAACACTAGCGAGTGCCGTGGTATTGACAATCCAACGTCAGGCATTGCTGTCATAACAGCCTGTTCAAATTTCTCTTCACGTTATGTTTGAAGGTCTTCATGTTGTAAGAAGGCGGGAACACACTGGCCGAGAGATAGTTAAATAGTTTTACAGTACGGCAAAGATAAGACGTAGCAAATTTCTTTGTTTTGCGACGAGACGGAGGCATCTAGTTAGGTAACTAGTCCTGTGATTTTCCCCAACAGGTGGTAATCCAAATAAAGTGTACGAATGAGACGCCGGTGTGTATTTATTTGCAGTAACAACTTACGAGTTCGTATACCTAAAAATAAATAAATACTTGATAATTGATAGGATTCCGTTTGGAAAAGAAGTTTGAATGAATATAACAAATAATGCGGAAACGGCCGGGCCGTTTTGAGGTCGGTCGTGAAAGATTTTTTTATTCTTTAAAAACATCCACATGTTTGAGAGTTTCGCTTATTTTACAATTTAAATCTGTGGACGCTTGATAAACAGTGTCAGCTCCAGAATAGTAAATATCAGTATGATAGTGTGAAATGTAAATACAATCTAAAAAATATCTAGTTAAGAGAGACGTTTTAAAAACGTTGCAGGTATTCCAAATGACATAGGAACTATTAATAAGATTAGTAATAAAAACTTTGCCTTCGATTAATTACAAGTAGACATATAAGTAAAAAACAATTTTGCAATTATGCATGTACAGTATGACCAATGATAACAGAAACATATAGCTGTTAGATAAAGATATTATAATTTTGTTATATAAATTATATTATAACAGGCGACTTCACACGAGATGACTATTTAAAAAAAGAATAACCAAGAAATATTATTTTTTGTACAAATTTTGCCAAACGCTAAAACACGTTAGTGTACCATTAAATAAATCTAAAACGAAATATATTACTACTTTCTAAACAAATTTTGTAATCCCCTTTTATCCCCTTACGGGTTGAATTTAGTAGTAGTAGAAGTAGATACCTATAAACTTCCTCAATAAAAAAGATTATAAGTATTTAAAAAAAAAAACAAATCTCACAGATAGTTCCAGAGATTAGCTCGATATTAATTATATAGATATGAAGTAGAAAGATGCTCGATGTATCCTATTTTTATTTGCAAAGTAAGGGTTTTTTTCACAATCTCTACATGCATGAAGATTTATCTTGTTTTCTCACATTAAATCACATAGACATGTCCACAGCAGGAGCGCGGTGACATGACTGCCGGGAGTTTAGCATATTCCTATTGAATTCAATGGAACTTTCTATAGTATGAAGGCATAGGTTATGGGAACAAGTGTACCGAGTGCGGTCTGTACTGGACGACGTACGCTAGGGTTGTTCAAATATATTTAATATAAACTTTCTACAGTAAAAAAATAAATTAAGCGAGGTAGGGCACAGAGATATTTAGTTTCCTCTTTACTTGGGGCAGCCCAGAAAACCGTAGCAAACCTTGTCTTGTATTTCTGCGGTGAGTAGGGCTTCCAGAGCTCCATGGGGTAAGGGGGATATTACAAACTAGGTAGCCGTAATTAAATAATGCATATTTACCGGGAAGCGCATACGTGATTTGAATGTCAAAAATTTTTAAAAGTTCACACTTATGAGTCAAGCCATCGTGTAAAATTGAATTCCGAAAAACTTTGAATGTCATGCCAATTATTATTAAAATTCATTGATGGTATTACAACACACCTAAACAGGTTTTGAATTTTTTTATTGCAATATACAAATATTTAGTCAGGTAAACTTATTTGATAAATGATTATGAGTTGTTGAGTAATTTATGATGAGATTTCCAACAAAGCATAATAAATTTAATAGTTTATTCCAATCAGATATACCTAGTATAATAATTATGTACTGAATTGATTTTTAATCGCGGCTTAGTTCTCATTAAATTACTTTGATTTCATTTCCTTATTTCGTATGTTTTTTTTATATGGCATCTGCCTGCGTGTACTATTTCGCCAGTGTCAAGCATGAAAAATACACGTTGTAGGGTTTAGAAGACATAATAATACAATAAAAAACAGTCAAAAATTGAGAAATAACATTGTGTTATGGGATCTGACGGAATATTACAAAAATGATAATATATACAACGTATAAATAAATAGCGTAGCTATATAAACACGAACAAAACATAATTTACAATTTTATACTAAGTATTACGATAAATAAAGACATGTTTCAATAAATATTTCAATAAAAGTGGAATACACATATGTAAGTAATGTATTACATTAGTAGGAAGATTTATATTTATTTGTATGTATTTAAAAGCATGGAATCACACTCCAAATTGGATTATCATAAAAAGTGTTCTCTATATGCCTATCTGTCATAATTGGAAAATCTTATGTGGTTGTTAAAATAATTCTAAAAAATGTTATATACATCAATGTTTTGCAATGTTTCATCAATCAAGAAGGAACACAAACTAAAACGCATATGACATTAGCATTGTTCAGTCATAATAATTCGCCAAAAATATATGTTAACAGTTAAATATACTTCTTCATCACTTTATACCTACCACCGAAGTGGTCGTCGTCACAACAAGTTTTCTTTTCCACTCTCCTCTTTGAGCTGTCATCTCAGTATTAAGAACTTTTATACACATCATTCCTCATACAATTCATCCATACTTTCTTTCGGTTTTCCTCTACTCCTGTATCCGTCAACATATATACATAACTTTCTTCTAATTGACTTTCATCGCTCGTCATGACTTGACCGTACCACACCAATCTCCGCACACCCGCCAATACCATCTCGTTCCTTCGGCATAGAACTCTTGAGCCAGCAGCCGCTAGCGTGATACAGTGATACTGAATTCACTAGCTATTATCATACAATCATTACACTGCACTTCACACATGGAAACCATTCAAGTACATAGGATCTGCAAGGGACTTTTCTTAATTTTTTTGGCTAGTTAGTTGACAGATTACTAAATACATATTCGCATGTTTCTTCCTTCCTTCCAGAACGCAGAAACATGTATATAAGTGTCGTTAGTGAGATCTAATTAATTCATAGGGGATTAGATTGATCGCGATGTTTGCATAAAAGGCAACAAGCCCAAGCTGAGAATTACCACAGTTTCGTGGTTGAGTGCCTTAAGCGCTCGCCCCCAACCCGGTAAAGCTGTAAAAGTATAGTCAGACCGAAAAAAGAAACCCCTTCAACCTCTTACTCCTGAAATTCTCTGTCATTAGTGCTATTTTCATTTGTATAATTGTTTATAATATTAATGGTTTATAATAATTGCTGATAATGTGTCGTGAACAAATTTCACACGGTAAAAATCATAAACACGGTAAAAATCTGGTATTTGTAAACGGGCATGTCGACGGTGACCGTTATTGCATATATATCTGGTGGTGGTCGCCTTTAACCCACCATAAATATTTTCCATATCTTAAAGTATTCGCCATAATAAAATAAAAAATATTAATTGTTGCGACTAATAGGTTCTTTGACCTAAGTCATAAAACGTCCTTGCCGAATTATTTTATAACACTTTATTTGGTTTATAATATTTTTTTCTTCGTTAGTAATTCAATTTTTGGTCTTTGTTTAATTTTTATCCATTTAAAGATTTATAATTTTTTTTTGGTATTTTTTAAAATAAACTAAAATACAGGACAGGGTATAGTTTAATTCGTAAGATTTAACAATAATATTTTATATACTTTACTATTAGCAAATAGAATTCTATATATTCACAATTTCTTAATGATACAACCCTGGTGACCCGAGGAGAATTTATGGGTTTGGAAATAGTGAGCTAAGAGCGGAGATATCCAAGTAGAAAACTATATCTTAATCTCGAAGTTTCGATTGTGAATCTTGATTATATATATATACAAAAAAGTCGCAAGTGATATACTAACATTTTTATGTTTATGGATATTATCATAAATAGATTCAACTGTGTAGCGATACGAAATAGTAAAATTGATACGATTTATTAGCCGTAGAATATGTTTAAAGATGACGTAAATAGAAAATGTTTTTCAAGCTATATTCCTTTTGCTAAATTTGAGAGCTGCGCGCTCAGCAGTGTGACATGATGAAGTTAGGTATAAATGATACTAATTTAATGTGAATTCATTATACTGACTTTTTAAATAAAAAAAAATTTGAAGCAATTATGGCTCAGTAGTAGTGTGTACGACTTCGCGTCAATTGACGTGTGTTCGAATCCCTGCAATGAGCCTGAGCTTTGGGTGAAGGAAAACATCGTGAGGAAACTATAGCATGGTGGTAGGGCTTTTTTTAGTGCCCGCCTGGCTAGCTACCACCCTCAAGTCGAAATTCTGTCGCCAAGCACCGATAGGTGTATTCCAGCAGCTGCACTTGAGAGCTAGTCTTCCACTAGGTTTAGCGTGTTATCATCTTGGGCCACATAGTCACTTAACATCAGGTGAGATTGTGGCCATTACACCATAACCTATAACGATTAAAAAATGTTTTTTACACACTGTTAACTTATCTATACACAAAAGGGAATAAAATAAATTTACATTATCATTGATGGTTAACTTTATCGTATTATTGGGACACACGGTAAAATGGACTTATTTTTATCGTTTACATAAGTGTACCTCCACACATTTTTTTTTACAAGCATGCTTACCTTACTTACAACCATGTTTATGTACCCCAGTTTATGTGGAAGCTTAAAATTATATATTTCTTTTAATTGTCAATGTATTTCTTGTAAAAGACATTTTAAAATGGAGTTACTATGACCGGTTTTATTTAATTAAACGTTATTGTACACCGTTAATTACAGATACAATTTTATTGAACATTAAAAATATGTGATTAGTACAAAGGGTGGCCTTATTGCTGACAGCAATCTTTTCGAAGTAAAATTATGAATCTCCGTTTATGTTATTTTCACGCGAAACTACTTATCCGATATACATAGTATTTTCTTAATTTATAGCTATGTTATCTGGCCAGGTTATAGGATATATTTTGTTACATAAAGTAACGTACGAAATAAGCAGTGACAATAATGGTGAAACAGTTCTTAAAAAAAGAAGGTTAAACGGCTTACGCTGAGTAAGCCATAAGAGATATATCAAATTAATGTACTGCATAATTGTAGATCTTAAAAAGACCCAGTGAAAAGTCAGTGGTGGCATATGTCTATCTTATAAGCGCCCACAATGACCAGTTTTGTTTTTAAAAAGTGAGAGTGTGGACAGTACGATTCGCGTGTGCACTTGATCGACGACATTTTGTAATCCACGCGAGCTGAGTCGCGGGCACAATAGTTAGGCATATTTGGCAAAACTTTCTTCGTAAACATTATAATTATGAGTATTGAAGCAATATCAACAAATGCAATAATGCTTAATTCGACATCTAAGGAGCCTTGAAATTGGAAAGTAATCGCTCCTTTACATTCAATGCCTAGTGCTATCTACGGGTACGGTTTATTTGAGAGCGATTTTTTATATTAAAGTATTTTTTTTCCTGAACTATAAAATCACCATCCGATATTAAGCACGCTGACTATATTTATTTCGTGTGAGTATACTGCATTTTTATTTTATTATAAGCTAGATTCACATATTGGGTAATACGCTAAATATAAAAAAAGCGGATTAGCTATCAGGTAGTCTATCAAGTAGCTATCATCTATTAATGATACATTTTCTTAGGGAGGTAGTTACAGCCAAATCATTTTTGGGACGTTGTTGCTCTTGTAGTAGTGTACCGTCGGTGTAGTGTAGGTTTGTAGTAGTGTACGATCGGTTCGGTTGTAGTAATGTTTATTTTGGTTTTAATCACTGTTTGTATTACACTAATGCAAAGGTAAAAACGTCTCCAAGCTGATTTATGTGTAAGTAGTTAAGCATTCAGGGATACCGTACAATTGCCTGCAACCATGCGTAGTTGTATGTTGAAATTTTTTGCAGTAGATATTTTGTTATTTATGCCAGTTTCATTTTAAACCATATCATTACAATTTGAATATGCACCGAGTATGAATTACCTAACCGTGAAAAATGTGGTCTCTCAATTTCAAGACATGTAGTTATGTTTCTTCCTTTTGATCTTTTGAACTTAGTTCAATAAGGAGTCAGCTATCAAGTTTTTTTAAGATCTTGATACATTGTGGTAAATTGTAAGGCGTTAAATAGACTTTGAAATTCTTGTAACTTATGATCTTTATGCAAAATATTATAACATCATAACGCGACGCGTTTGCAGGAAGGGAGGTGGCTCGTATCAAATCGCGGCCATTTTTCTATCCTATTTTCCTTCAGTTTGAGATAACACAAAAATAGTTATGTGCGAAATAGCCGCGGGATGGAAGTCCAACCAAATTCGGCATTGACTTATTTTGATATAGATTTATATATTTAGGGTTATTCATATAAAGTCTACACTAATTATTATAAAGCTCCACAATTAGTTTGTATGTTTGAACGCGCAAATCTTTAGAACTAATAGTCAGATTTGAAAAAAAACATTTTACGTTTTATAGACATATATACTACGGTTCTGGAATTTGAATTTAAGTTTTAGCTGACCATGAAAATCGCTTACAAATTCGTCCGCAATTTTAGCACGCGAGTTTAGTCAAAACTTGACTTTTCTAATCACTGTCAAAAGTTCGGTTGTCTTAGACCAGTGGTGCACAGACCGCGGCCCGCGGGCCGCATGCGGCCCATTCTGGATGTCTGTGCGGCCCGCACAATAATTCTGAATATGTTGTTGAGACCATAGGTTTGTGCTGTGTGCGCTCTGCAAAGTTATTAACTCAATGTAATGCTATACTTCGTTAAAAAATTGTAATTTCAGTAAATTATTTTTAAACTTTTATTCAGTTGCTTTTATTTGTAGTGGCCCGCATTTCGCTCTTAATCTGTTCGAGTGGTCCTTAATTCTAATAAGTCTGTGCATCCCTGTCTTAGACGAATCCTAGCGAGTCAATTGTTTAAACGCACAATTGCTTTAGGTTTGGAAGTATGCTGTGTTAGCTATCTAGGCATATGCCTAAGCACAAACAAATCCAGATTGATTACTGTGTTATTGTATATATATTAGTCTTTTTTATATTCGTTAATGTAGATTATTATTGTAAAGATCTAAAACGTTTAAAAAACAGCAAACTTAGAGGTTTTTTGCCGATTCTTCTCCAAAAGGACAGTGCCTTCCGAATCAGCTAGATAGAGATAGAGATAAAGTCATTGAAAATATTGAATATAAACGTTTTATCATCTTAATTATTATTATTTTCGTTTATTTAATACATTCATTTACACATTTATTTAAATTCAAAGATTTTATTTTGTAGGTAGCTGAAACTACGATTAATCTATTGCAGGCGGAAGCAGCAAAGAAATTTCGGATAATAATATGGCTATGATATAACACATCCTTAACCAGGGTATGAAATGTATTTATTAAATTTATTAATATACTAATAATATTCCTAAAAAGTATTTAACAATTAACATTTTCACATTCATTAGTCTTCAATCGGTACATTTATATTAAGTGAATGGGTGAAATTGTTTTACACGTTACTGATTCTGAATCTGGGTTACTTGACAGTAATCATGATCGTGTCTAAAGATAAGGAATTTATTTAAAAAAAAAAAACATAATTTATGTGTAATAGTAATACGTTAAAATAGGTTATTAATCGAATAAAATGATGTCAAATTAGATAGTAAAATTTTGTTTTCATATCGTAAGTACATGCATTATCTATTGTTAGTTTTCGATGTTTTTTAATTATTTTATTTTATCGAAATTAACTATTTAGTTATATCAAGATAATGATAATCATGTAATAAATAATGATGTGCTGGCTGTACTTAATTGGTTAATAATAAAAAGTATTTTATAGTTTTTTTCAAAATTACAGGATCTTCCTAGAACGAAGCGTAACGTGAAGGGATATTTATGCAGGCCGGCATGACAGCGGCGACCGCCGATGGATTTTGATATTTCTGTGGTCGCTTTTGTATTTGGACCTTCAGAGATAATATCGTCAATGTGCCGAGCTATTATATATATAAAAAAAGAAAAAACTATGTTGTTCTGTAAAAATATAAACATCAATTAAAGTATTTCGCTCTTTGTTTAAACCAAATTGTAAGAAAAAAACAGAGCTACAGATAAGCATTGCTTATATTTAATGGTAAATTTTTTGCATGGTGGTAGGGCATTTTCAAATGCAAGAAGAAATTCTGTCACCAAGCATCTATAGATGTGTCAGCTGCACTTGAGAGCTAACACCCACACTAGGCTTAGTATGACACCACTTGGGCCATATCGTCACTTAAAATCAGAAAACCTATAGATTATTAAGAAAAATCAGCCTTGCTTGGCCATGAATGTATCAAATCTTATTACCTTTATTTAGTGAATACCCTTAGAAGACATATTTCATATACATGAAAATACTACTGCGATCTTTCTTGTTACAGAGAGAAACAGAAATACAACTTATTATCAATGTCTTAAATAAGAATATTTATTGTTATACATAAATAACATCAAGTTAAACAATATTGTTGCAATAACATTGAGATTGTCATAATTCTAGTGCACATATTACAAGAAATTATTCTGAGACTTCGTTATCATTTTAAATATACAAGATACATACATAGTATGAAGTATAATTTTAATAATTAATTAATTTTCTGCTGAATCTCTCATAAAGTGAAAGCTGTAAAAAAGCTGATTCTTATGGATTTTTTTAAATCTTTTATAGGTGTAGCGATATAGCCACAATATCACCTGATGCTAAGTGATGCTTACGCCTAGTGAGGAAACTGGCATCTATTTTTATATATAAGATATATGGATAGCGAAATTTATAACGAAATTTGAAATGTAGTTAGACTAAAAGCTTATTGCAGGGTAATGACTATTCTTGTCCTAATTGTAATTATCCAATTAGCTAAAAGATTTCATCGTATCGAAATCAGAATGACCTTAGCGAGAGACCAAATTGATCTTGATTAGTACAGGATAACCATTTAATGCCAAACTAAATAAAAAAATGTATCGTGGAAAATCTACGCTTGAAGTGTGACCCCCACACCGATGCGCACCCCTCCTCATCTCAGACCATTTCGATTTTAGGTCGTCGCCGAATTACATAACAATTGGATAATACGAGTAGCTGAAGGACCGGCTAGCTGCGGCTGCGACTGCGGACGTCTCTATACGATTATGTATTACATATAGTAGGGGCACGCTATGATGGCCGTTTTGACATTTGTCAGTGTAAAAAATTATCGAATGTGAAACTTTAGGACAAAAAATTAATTTATTACACGAAATCTAAACTATATATATTATTACTATAACTATACAATATGGTCCCGCGAACAAACCTTATTGGATTATAATTATTAGCGTAGTTATTTAAAATACATTTCGGCATTTATGTTTTTCAAAATTAGGAATAAAAAAACGAAATCGAATACCATTGTCTTAAACAGGATAACTGGCTAGTAAAACTACTACCTCCGGGAAACTCGCCTCAATGTTCAAAAACTTAGATACCGACTCGCATTTGATTATATTTAAAAAAAAAAACATTTGTTTTCACTATTACAATGTGTCAAAACGGCCATCATAGCGTGCCGCTGTAGTTAAGTGTATCACATACATAGTTCGCATGTGAATAATTTCTATTATTATAAAGTGTTTATACTTACTATCCATTAATGTAGCCGACGTAATTCGTACTGGGCATGGTCGGTTAATATCGGTTGGACGTAAGGAGAAACGTCACATTAGTTATGTATTTCATTAAGGTATTATTAAGAGGCAAGAGAATATCAGGCTGATATTCTTGCTGCGCTGACGATATGCGTACTTACCCATCAGATATTATGTGTTGACTTGATTTGCTACTATCGGTAGATCTTAACAGTCGCTATTATGCTAGGATTGTAATTATGAAAGTTATTTTCAAAAAAGGTTTATTACTAGTGTGAATTTTAGGAAATCCGTCAAATACCCCGGCCATAAAATTTCTATCTCTATCATTATTTCATAGTAAAAGGGCTGAGCGAATGGTATTTTCTAGAACTAAAGTATTTCGCTTTATAGATTAAAATCATTATATTCATTTTGTTGTCAGTATGTAGTTCACATATATGTGAGAGGTGAGCGGTGTCCGTTCTAAACCAGCACGACTGGTCGGTCTGTGTACACACGGTCTAATGTGACGCGCGTTCCCGCCGTGTCAGAAATAAACTATTTATGTTAGCTGCGAATTAACTTTTATACGTTTTACGACTACGTTTGTTAATTTCATTTTGAAATGTTGAAGTATTTGTTGAAATACTGTATTTCATGCTTAACACGTCGTTTTAAATAAAAATAATACATACAGCTACTGTGTAGATGTAATGTGTTTTAAGCAAATATGAGGTGTGACTTGCAAGTCATAATTTACTTTGTAATTAAGACCTTAATGGTGGAGTGGTATGGCATAGAGAAATACCTCAAGCCTACAGAAGATCGCAGCCAAATAACCTTGTGTTGTGTTGCTGCGGTGAGTAGGGTATCCAGAGCTCCTTGGGGAAGGGAAGGTCCAAAGAGAGGTAGGGCAGAGATAAATTTCTTTGGAGATTTCTCTCTACTTGGGACAGCCCGACTGGTGGCGAACTTCTATCTCACAGAAGCTCGCAGCCAAATAACCTAGTGTTGTGTGACTACAGTGTTGTGTCACCAACAGTGAGTATGGTTTCCAGAGCGCTAAGTAGTTGGTAGCTATACTGTTCTAAGCGTCCATAGGTTACGGTAGCCGCTTACAATCAGGCAGGCCGCATGCTTGTTTGACACCTTTGTAGTTTAGAATAGGTATATTATCTTATAATAGTATAATATTAGTGTAAAACGTAAAAATAAATAACTTAAAAATATCCGAAAATTAGTTTATAAATAATTGATTAAGAATTAGTATGTTTACTTTAATACTAGCCGAGTACCCGATGGAGTCTCCCGTGGCAACATCTCAGGAATCCTATATTTAACCCTTTTAGGGACTGTAATAACAAGATTTTTTTTTTGTGCTAACGTACGTCATATAAGGAACTCCCACAAATACTTTCACTCTTCTAGACTCTTGACCGAACGGATTGAGATGTGCGTCGTCAGTCAGTCAGTTTAAAGAATTTTATTAAATAAATTCATAATGAACAACATGTCGACGTTATCAAGAGATCTCGTATGTTTCCAAAATGTAAATATTATCTAGATTAAAAGAATTGTACTTTGAAATCTGGAGTAATGTACGAACACGATACCGGACTCATTGTAATGCAGCTGTGTTAATTTACAAATAGTTCTAAAGATACACTGCATTATACAAACATTTTTGTACATACGCACATAAACTGTCTTTTACAGGTTTTTCCGTATCTTTCAATTGAAATATCCATGGATTTATTGTGTGCTTTTCACATCATTATATGTAGTAGTCATAGTTGAATATGGGTATAATGTCCAAACACAATTGTTTTTTTTTTGGAATTCGAGTACATTTATTGTATTGAATGTTTAACATTATTCGCTGACGAAGAAGGAAACATTCTGAGAAAAAAATAACTACTTTGTTTTTGTACAAATAGTTATTTGATCTCAATCACACGTTATATTAAGCGACGATGAGGCCTAAGATGGTAATACGCTAAACTTAGAGTCACGGCCGGAGCAAATCTATAGATCCTTGGTGACAGACATAAAAAATATTCTAGTACTTCCATTGTGTAGTTAAAAACACCAAAACTTTTTATAAACATACTGATTTGTTATAAGAACTCGCGTATCATCTCTTGCAAGTTAGTGATATGTATGTAACCTTTACGTAAATTCCCACAAGAACTGTTCAAATTTCAAGCGGGTACCGTAGCCCATGGATGCTTAAACCATCTTATGATTCACTAGCGCGTTAAAGACCTTGAATTCCCTTCCCTCAGGTGTTCTGGAAACCCTACTCACCGCAGGGAAACAATACAATGTTATTTGGTTGCGATCTTCTGTAAAGTAAAAGAATTTCACCGCCGCCCCAAGTAGAGAGAAATCTCCAAAAAGATTTAAACCCGAACATAATAATGATATAAACGTTTTTTATCATAGGTTTGGCGTAGTGGCCACAATCTCACCTGATGTTAAGTGACGATGTAGCCCAAGATGATGACACGTTAAACCTAGTGAAAACTGGCTCTCAAGTGCAGCTGCCGGAACACACCTATTCATGCTTGGCGACAGATTTTCAACTTGAGGGTGGTAGCTAGCCAGGCAGGCATTAGAAAATACCCTAACACCATGCTATGGTTTCCTCACGAGTTTTCCTTCACCGAAAGCTCAGGCTCATTGCAGGGATTCGAACTCACGTCAATCGACGCGAAGTCGTACACGCTACCACTCAGCCAACATTGCTTCAAAAATGTATGTGGAGTGTATATATGAAATTTGCGGAGTATGTAGGTAGCTAATTTACTCCATGGGTGTTCAGATGCATTGGCAAAGGTTAGAAGGCCTTAAACTTTCAAAACAAGGTGATACTCTCCGCCCACTAATATGGCGCGTACGCATATTACTGTTACATTTTATCTGTCTATAGGTTGGTAATTATATCTGTTAGTTAAGTGGGCTTAACCAACAAGCAATTAGTACAGAACTGTTTCATATTTGCTAATTGTTATTTAACTGAGATTCGTGTGTAAATAGTAAAGAATTTACGGAATAAATGTAATAATTATTTATTTCCTGAGATTAGTACATAGTACAGTAATTTTAATAATGATTACATTGTTATCAAGTTATCAATCTTTAAAATTACCCTTCTGATTTTAACTCAAGATACCTTTATGATGCTTGTAAATCTATTATTTAAAAACTTTTTAAATATGTTTTACAGTAAGTTGAATAAAGAAAGGATGCTGTCATTATTTAAAGCAACTACCTAGCGGTTTCTAACTAGTATAAGCAGAGGCTCATAATCTTCTTGTTATTAAGATATATATCGATTTGCTTAATAATTATTACATAATTAAAACTATTTAGATAGGATATGAATTTCGGCTTATTACTCCAATCGTTGATGCTAACGCCACAATTAACTAATAGCTAAGTTTGCGGTGCTGTGATTCACATTATTATGACGTTTATCTATCTATCGTCAATTGTAACTGCAGCCGACTTAAGATGTTTAACGACATTTTTATTGTTTTCCACTTTATTATCTAAGTAAAAAGATAATTTTATATGACCGTTCTTGGAAACCGAGGATCGTGTTCGTTCATTCAGTTGATAATAAATGTTGGCGCCGCGGGTTGTAATTTAGTTATCGTCTCAGGCAACTGTATTCCGTTGTTCACTAAATGATCGTCGGTAATCGGTATTGTATCAATTGTTATTTCGGGTAGCACTTCTTATGTACTGTTACAAGGACCAGCTTTCCTTACCAAGACGTCACATTAAATTAAAGACTATTTAACATAAGTCGGAGTATTGTGTCGGCGTTATTATGGAATCCGTACTAATGACTTTACATCATGTATGTGTGTTTGAGCCGTTTGGGGTCGAAACAATGGGTTCATGGGGGCCGAATGCACACTCTTTGTATAAAAACATTGTAGGTCGTTTGTTCCAGTCCACGCGAGACCAAAAGGCAGGCTTTTAATTTGCCCAAAATATCAGCATTGCCATTCAACGCGGCAATGCTGCTAGTATTTTAGGAACACTGCCTAATATCGCTCTTGTAGCTTAATTTGTTATATATAAATTGTAACTTAAGATATTAAAGTTAATAAACTAATGACTTAATATTCGTACTATTGACTTTACTATTGACCCGCACTATTGGCTGGACGCGATAGCAATAGGTATGCTCTGCAGCCGCACGCACTTTATAAGCAGCCAACGATCGGCTTGAAGACACTACAGTCATTATACTGCATCCCTACGTTCTGTAAGGGACCTTTATTTTTCTTTTTTTGAGTACTTAGTTTAGACACAAATTGCCAAATCACTAAACATATATATGCATAGTGATTTAGTCAGATCGCGACTTTTTTGCATGATCGCGCATAGCCCAAGCGGTTCGGCCACTATGGCACCCTTGGAACTTGTTGCCTAGCTTTCGTGGCTATGTGCCTTCAGTGATCGTTCCCAAGCCCCGTGACACTGTAAAAGCCGTCTGAGGCTCAGGGATCCTATATGCAGAGTAGTTAATTCCATCCCGCTGCGTATTATAGTACGTAGAAAGATACACCATTATCATAAGGTATTTAAAACTGTGGATCATATACTATACGTGGGCAGACATGCCACAAGTTGGACTGACGACCTGGTAAAGGTTGTGAGAAGCCGCTGGATGCAGGCAGCACAGGACCAGTCGTTGTGGCGATCTTTGGGGGAGCCCTATGTCCAGCAGTCCTTTCGGCTGAAATGATGAAGATGATGACCATACTGTGGTTTCATCACAATATTTTCCTTATTCATTATAAGATTCAGACCCACGTCGAACGATGCGATATCCGAATCGCACTTTTTTTCAGGCTAAGAAAAATTTTCAATGCCAGACGATGATAACCTGTAAAAATTTGAACATCTGATAACATGTAATAGATTCTCGGCGATACAGCATGACCGTCGATCTGGAATGCATAAATGTCTGAATATAGTCAATATTACATTAGTCTAATTTCATCATCGCATGTATTTAAAAAGTCCGTAACGATAATAGAATGGTCGTTGAAAAGGTCGTATTCAATTCGATCATGATCTCTAAGTAATTATTGAACCGATGTTAATGACGAGTTCACGTATCGACAGTAGCTGACGCTAGCGACTGGCCAGTAGCAGTCAAGTAGCGGTACAGATATCAAAGGAGGGCCATCGACCTAGCTTCATAATATGCGATCGATTTACTTCCAACGATATGTCATTTTTATGTCAGCTGAACTACTAATGTCAATCGAAAATACAAATCGATTGACAATTGTCTATCGATATAGCATATCTCGATTACCGTCTCTATTGAAATTGAAATATTAACTCAGGTAACATAACAATACTTTAATAATTATAAGAAAGAAAACTGATACGGGATTTTTATGAAATAGTATATCGAAAATTTAACTTCTATTTTGTTGCGTAATTGAATGATAGAGATTCCAAAAAAAGTACCAACCATTTTTGTACAAATTTACAAAAAAAAAAAATGTATTTGAAAATGAATATTAAATGGGGCCATTCACAATCATGTTTGACGACTAACATCTTATATTTGAGAGGTTGTTTCTAAAACCTTTTAGACTTAAGAGGTCACTCAGCGAACTGTTTTAGGTCAAGTCGCTCGATGAGTTATTCAAGTTATTAGCATCAGTAATAAGTTAGCACTGCTTTTTCCTTTTAAGTTTGTTTGAAAATCTATCCGATTTTAAATGACGCTCTAGTAGTAATGTTAAAAATATCTTGTGTGAATTAACTGTTCATATTTAATTATTAATGTAGAGATGTTGATTAATCATAAATTTAAGATAACTAAGAACCAAAGTCGCTGACACAGCCCTAAGAATTGCTAAACTAAATGGCAGTGGGCTATGTAACTTGTAGAACAGATAGTTGATGGGGCCGAAGAGTTTTGAAGTGGTGTACTCGTAATGGAAGAGGCAGCATAGGCAGACGTGGTGAAGGTTCCGAGAAGACGCTGGATACGAGCAGCGTATGATCATTCGTTTTAGCAATCTTTGGTGAAGGCCTGTGTCCAGCAGAGGATGTCTTTTGTCTAATTAACGATAACAATGAAGTATAAACAACTTAAATTTTAATTTTTTACATTAGTATCTAGTGATATAGCTGAATATTGATTTGCTCAATCTAATCCTATTTGATGTTTATCAAACACTTCGGAATTTCCCATAGCGTTGTTCCAAAATGAAACTTTTTCTTACTTCCTCTCAATTACGATTTTTAATTACTTTTTTTAAGGTACCTGATTATGTTCTACATTGTAATCTTCTGTAATCCTTCAGTGCAATTGAAATGATTACCAAGAAAGAGAAAGGGTTCGATTTGCTTATTCCCTTACTTGAATTTAATGACGTTGTATAAGCTGATTACAAAATGAGTAAGGTTAAACAATGTAAGAATAATAGAATAAAAAATTCTCATGATAGACACTTATTTTTTATTCGACAATTACATGCTAAAAGTAAATTGCATAAGACAAATATATAATTAATTGCTAACTACATTTCGGTTCTTTATATCTAATTACATTTCGAGTAATAAAAAACCGTTGATTCAACCTATTCACACTGATTATTATTACTATTTCTAAGCAGTCGTTATTTTTTTCTACCAACAATAAAACGCCTAGATTATAGCTTTCAACACTGGTTAAACCGGTGTGCGTAGGTATAACTAACTTTTTTAGCCTAGCCTTTTAAATACTATAGAGTAGGACGTATATATTTGGGTAATACTTTGTCTCATTCACTACGTGATAGTTGCCAATTTATTAAAAATTTCTATGTTCTCTTATTTTATGGTTTATTTGCAATTTAATTATACGTCATTATCCCACTTCTTAAACGAGAATGTCTCCGAGTCCGTTGTTGGATGCTTATAAAAGTGCGTGTGGTAACAAAGCACACATTTTGCTATCTTGCACAGTCAATAGTCGAGTAAAGTACAAATACTAAGTCATAAATACGGATTCCATAATCACATCGACACGATTCCCCGACATAATATATTAAATAGTATCTTATTTAATTTGACGTGTTGGTAGTCGAAGCCGGTTCTTGTAACAAGACCCGCCACGACCACCAGCGGCAACTTAGACCTAGGTCTGCTTCTCCGGTATGGAGCCCTTGAGCCAGCAACTGCTCGCGAGATACAGTGAGACTTCATTTCGCTATCGATATAAACACATGACACTGCACTTCATACGTGCACCCACAAAGGTACATAGGTTCTGTGAGGGAACTTTTTATCTTTTTTGACTAGTAAGACTTAGACCAAATCGCCAGATGACTAAATGCAGATACGAATGTTTCTTCCCTCCTCCCAGGAGGCAGAAACATGAATATTTTAGTATTTCATGTATATCATGTACATTTAGTTAGATTTAATTTTACGGATAGAGAAATAGTCAGATCGCGACTTATTTGCATGTACGGCAACAGCCCAAGACGAGGTTCGGCCACTTTAGCATCCTTAAGGATGTTGCCTCACTTTTGCAGCTGAGTGCCTTCCGCGCTCTTTCCTAGCTAGCTATAATGGCTCCAGGGCACCTAAGGCTAACAGTATAGTCAGAACGAAAATCTTGTAACAACAGTGATTATTGAAATGTCTTCGACGTAAATCAATATCTCCGGCATCCAACAATATAGCAAGAGTATCACATATTATATACTGGATAGTGTATTTTCAGCTTTAGGTAGACGTTGATCGATTAAATGGAGGAACAGAAGTATTAAAGCGTCTATTTTACCAATCAAGGATCTGACATATATCTCTTGTACAAGCAATCTCTGCTACTTATCACAATTTTTACAGGTTAAACTCTGCAAAGCTGTTAAGTTCTAGAGGCGATACAACGTCAAAATCTTTGATCACTTTGCCTGAAAACGTTGGAATAACAAGGAAAAAAAATTACGATAAAGAGTCATAACAAATAAGAAGTGCCACTTTTATTTAAATAACATTATACTGCAGTTAACTATTATAAATTAAATAAATGGCGAAAACATTTTACGAGTTAAATGAACGAATGTCATTATTTTTTTATTCGAATCGTATCGTATCGTAAACCTTATAAAATTTCTGCAATAGTATAAATTATGCAAAGGTCATTTCAACCTTTATTAGCATTTTCTACCGATCGACCTTGGTATATAAAGAAAGTGAAAGTATTCGCTAAAGCAGTGTGAGCAATACTTTATGGAAATCTCGATCGGATATTTGTTATATTAAGTTTTGAATATTATTAAAAAAAAAACAATGGCAACGTGTCGATCAACGCACGTTCGAATCCTGGAATGAGCCTAAGTTTTCGATGAAAGAATATATTGCGATGAGAATTGTGATTGTGCATTTTCTAATATCCATCTGGCTAGCAACTACCTTCTAATTGAAAACTTATTCCGGCAGATGTACTTGAGAGTCAGTCCCTCAAGGATTATCATGTTACAATCTTAGGCACGTGGTGACTTAAAATCACGTGAGATTGTAGTCAACGATTGTTTACAGTTTTAGTTAAAGTACAAAAGAAAGAAAACAATTATTGCAAAGCACATTTGTTGTCTAGTTTTAGTATAAAGGAGAAAAGTCTCGTAAATCTGTCTTAATTGATTGACAACACCACTTTTAGCCGAAAAGGAGATAATGCCAAATTTCAAAAAAAGATACGGTCTGCACGTGGTTTTATAGAACGCACACCTGAACGCGTCTATTGACCTGACCAAACGTCGAATGGTATTACAAAAACATCTTTTTTTAGACAGCCACTAGACGGTTTTGGTATTTGTGTGCGGGCGCGCGCACTCGTTTTGTGTATTTTATTTAGGAAAACCACTTTTATATCTTACGCTTTTGGCGATTTATTTTGGCATAAGGAAAATTCGTTTGTAAGTTTACAGTTCCACGTTGATTTAAAAAATAAAAAATTGTCAAATGTTTTTCATGTTTCATTACGGCAATTTAATGAATGAAATTATATGTTTATACTATTGGCAACGTCGGATTCTACAGCAAGACTAGAAGAATACGTAATGTTCATAGTAGCAGTTTGGTAAAGAATCCACATCGACATTCATGCTGGTTTGGATTCTTGAGTATAATACTAACCCACTGCAGACCTGAGTAAATCACCTTATAAAGTCAGCAAGGTCAGTACTACAAATGGCGATGGTAGACGAATTTTAATTCTTTAGTCAAATTTTCTTACAATTATAACTTGATACGCACAGGCTGATCAAGAAACGTGACACGCAAAAGCGAAACACTATGACAGACGTTTCACCTTGTGCATAGTGGTTGCGACGCATTTAGGCAAAACTCATCCGTAATCAGCCGGGTGCACCACGTGCAGATGAGGTTGGCTTACCCCTTACAACCCAAACGCACCCCATACATATATGCAGTAAGTTGCATGTTAATAGTTCCCAATATATCACATGCATCCACTATATAACGTTGCATATAAAATAAGTTACTTTTTACGATCTGTTGAGAGATTAGTATTAGTATAAACCGTAATCGGCGTCGAATTTCTTTTCAGTCGTTAAAATATTTCATCCATTCGACGAATGTAAAAGTAGGTATGTCTGTTTTATTAGTGCTGATATATAGCGGCGATTGTCTGCCTAAAACATACATTTACAATGTTCAATGACTGCTGTGTATTCTACTAGAGACACAGTTTAGAAAGAAGAAAGAAAACGTCGAATTTGTTGTAGAAAGTTCTAGAGAAGTTTATTGTTGTTGCGATTCGGCTATGTTTTAGAGTGTGATGGTGAGTAGCCAGCCAATGTTAGAAGGTGCGAATGTGAAACGATGATAAGGGGACAATACTGAAAACATCCTCAATAATTCACTCTTGTACATGCGGTAGAATACACAGAAAGATCCGATGTCTTTGCGAAGTTCTAAGCGGTCTAGACCGCATGTTGGTTCTGGATCCTGGGCAATACGATAAGTTCGCTTTTGCACGGAGTCAATAAGGAGAAAGCTGGTAGGCTCCTGTCCACACTGCACAGCCCACATATCTGATCAGTACTCCATGTGATGTCGTACTTGGGTTTACATATGCCAGAGATGTGTATGTTAAGATATGTGGTGTAACCAGAATGGATAAGATTAGGAATGAGAATATCAGAGGAAGTTAAGAAGTAATAATTTAATGTAGTATGGGTATTTTATGAAGAGGGATGAACGTCATATAATTAGAAGAATGTTAAGTATGAAGGTGCATGGATATAGGAGTGGAGAAAATATCTAAGGTGTGGATGAATTGTGAGAGAAATTACATGTGTTTAAAGATATGAATACTAAGAGGAAGATGATAGAGAAGAATGAAAGAGGAAAATATTTTGTGCAAACACAACTTAGGCAAAAGAAGAACAATCTTTTAGTAAGAATTGAATATTAACACTTAATATTAGCTAGACGCAGATGAACCTAAAATCTATGCACTTAACACTGACTTCATTCAGAGATACATTCTACATTAAGGAAACTGTTTCTAAGGAAAAAGGAGTAACAATATTCTTTGTAAATATGAAATGTGCAAATCAATTATAAATTGTATAAATACTCAATTGTTTGTGTTGAGCACCGTTACATTCCAATTCAATGCAGGTGACATAATTTTATCCTTAATTTGAATTCTAATTGGATTTTGTGTGCAAATTAGTTACTTTAGAGACTATAACAAAAGAAGGGAATTTAAGTTTAACAGACCGTTGAGGAAATTTTGTTTTGTATTACTCACAAATATCGTTCAAACACAAATCCGTATTAACTTTATTTTATAATGACTTGGGCTTTATTTCATCTGTTGTTTATATTGTGTTATTCCAATTCATTTGTATTCACACTTTATGTTGTAAAATTTTAACTGTTCGGGTTTTCGGTTTACGATCGTTATATTAGAATTTAAAATAGTCGTACACGAACCTCAGTGATTGCTTAATACTACGAAGGAGGTGGAAAAGACCTCATGCATACTTAACATAGTGTGCATTAAAAAATACCGTTATTCCATGAAAAGCGAAGAATTAATTGAAGCGAGTCTCACAAGTTTTGAAGTTAATAGATGAATCTCTTACTCCATCAGAAAAACTTTGCTCAAATCATCGACAAAATGAATATGATAATTTCAATGAACTGTATGAAGAATCATCATTATACTCATATTTCTTAGTTTGAATAGAATAAGTAATAAACGTGAGTATCATGATGATTCAAAATAATTAATGGTAAACTCAAATGACATACGTGTCCTCAGTAGTGTGCAGTTATTGAAATTAATTAAAGATTTACCAAATGCTGGTGGTTAATCTGGACCTCTGATTAACCTTGATTGAATTGGTGGTAACCATTCGGTATGTTCCAGCATTAAAAAGTTATCAATGCCTTTGCCGTACCGTGAAACTGTGAAACTATCTCCAGATATACAGACCGGCATAGCAGCGTCGATCGCAGACATTTGGATTTTCTTTGGATTTTACTGTGCTTTTCCCATCAGGGATAGAGCTGTCAACTTTCCGAGCTACTATAAAACGAATATCTACATCTGAGAGTCATTTTCGACAGTATGATTTGATATTAGATTTTAATAGTTAAAAAAATGTTATCTATTAAACGACTTGCAATGAAAATAGCAGAAGCAGCACAAGGTTTGGCCGCGCTTTTTCTTCATATGGTTATCTCACGTAAAACAGTAGCTATCGTGCTTTTATACTCTGGTTTGTTATGTTTAGTTGCTATTATGCATGACGTCTTTGTGACGAGGATGTGGTCGAAAATGATAACATTATTAGAAAAGAAGTTTTGTAATTCACAGCTGTTGGAAAGCACAATTAGTTGCTTCATGACCGATTAATTGATGATGTAGGTAACCTTATCAATATGTTAGTAGATTTAAACAAATGCTCGGTTTCTTTAGACCCTATGACACGTTTATCTATTTCGCTATCACTTAGCCACTAATGCCGCTGACCATCAGCCGTGGAGAAACCCTCATCGGGATCACGAGTTAGAATTCCACCGGGCCAACTAAAATACCACTTCAAAATATGTATGTAAGTCTAGATTTATGAATGCCCGTTATAAATGCCGATTGTGAAGCTCGGTAAAGTGTCCTAGTTTAACGGTCGCATCGACATTTTGGCATTATTCCAAGAGCAGGATAATCTAATAATGTAATGTAGATTAGTTAATGATTGAATTATATCTAGCACTATAGAAATGAATCATTCGATCGAAAGGCGGAGGATTGCCTTTCCTCAAGAGTTAATAGTAGTTTTATGTTATGACGTCACTTAAAATTTTGTGTATAATTACAATCGTCTTCCAAACCATAATATGAGTAAAAATCCAAAATAATGTATACTTATCCAAAATTTAATTACTATACAAGTAACTTTCCTAGACATGTGCAGCAATGATGGCTCAGTGGTAGCGTGTACGACTTCGCGTCGACTGATGTGAGTTCGAATCCCTGCAATGAGCCTGAGCTTTCGCTGAAGGAAAACATCGTGAGGAAACCATAGCATGATGGTAGGACTTTTGCTGATGCCCGCCTGATTAACTACCACCCTCATGTTGAAAATCGGTCGCCAAGCACCAATAGGTGTGTTCTGGCAGCTGCACTTGAGAGCCAGTTTTCCACTAGGTTTATCGTGTTACCGTCTTGGGCCACATCGTTACTTAACATCAGGTGAGATTGTGGCCACTACGCCAATCTCATAACGATAAAAAAAAACCTACAAACAAGTGTTGTAGTTTTACTATCTTAATGTATAAGTACACGGAAAAGATTTTTGTATTATTACTATATCCGATTTAAACTTCGGCCAAATGTTTGCTATTAGAATCCCATACATTTTTTGTAAATTACCATTGAAATTTTTAACTGTTTATACAATATACTGTTCAATACAAAAAAAAAAAAAAAAAAACAATTTTACCCTCTACTAAAAGCGCCAAAATATATTATGATAACTTCATAAATATTATTAGAATTTTCATAAATAACTATGTAATTAAAAAGGAAACAATACATTTTTATATTGAGCCCATGACAATTAAGCGGAAATAAAAGCTAGGAAGGAGTGTCCGCTCTCCACAAGCGCACTCTATATATGATAAAAGCATGCCATTTTTTTTCGAACTTACGATACTATTTGTCATTGTGGCCCTGAAGCCTCAAACCGCTTTTACAGCTTCACCCGGGCTTGGTAAAGCATGCTCTTACCATGCCTTCATTTATATCGTAGACATGAAAACATTTTTTTACTACCCTCCGTACGTTTTACCTTATCTATAATTATTTTACAATTAGTCTTATACATTTGTGGTTATCTAACAATATTTTTGTTACCCGATTTTTGGACTACTTTCTTGAAGTAAAAATGAGGAGTGACATAGATTTTTCTGTTAAAAACATCCTACACACTCTTCTGAGCAAAAGAGTTACATGACACTCAGAAAAAAAAAAGTGCATACGCACTGAACTTACGTCTATTGTTATTAGCTAAAATATGGAGGTCACTCATTTCGTATTTATGACGCAAAGTGAAATTAGATGTTTTAGAATTTAGAAATACGGTAATAAAAAACTTTAATGTATATTTTAAAGAACACTGATACGAATCTGACTTAAAAAAATATTAGTCTATTCGTATGTTCGGATTAGACTCAAAAACAGGTTGGCCGATTTTTATTCAATTCGAATGGAAGCTTATGACATTCCTCAAATTCCAGCCAAAAACATTTTTTATTAATTTTCAACCGTTTAGAAATTTTGTACACGGAAAGTAATATGTCATTCTTCAATTGGTAGGCTATAAGAATTGTCGATAATATGAGTAAAAATGAGTAGAACTGCGGGGCATCGCATACTAGTAATCGTTTTGACTACGCTTATCGATTTTCAATTTCAGTACCGAATATCTCTATAGAGACTTCATTATCTTCAATACATATTATAAAACGCAACATCTCTCTGTATGTCTGTCTGTTAATGTCCTTTGCACGCGAAAACCACTAATCCAATTTACATAGTTTTTCCTTTAATTCATAGCTATGTTATCTGGCCTGGTTATAGGATATATTTTGTAAGATAAAGTAACATACGAAATAAAGAGTAACGATAGTGGTGAATAAATTCGGAAAAAGACGCTTTTGGGACTTACGCTGAGTAGACCATAAGAAATATATCAAAATAATTTATGAAGAGGAAGCAATCAGCCAAGTAAAAGAAGAACTACTAGAGAAACATATATAATTATATTATAAGTACATTCGTAGAGCGATTTGTGAGTTTGTATTGTTTTGTTAGAGAAAAGTGCAGTTGAACCGTATCGGTTGGCATATCTGTTTACAGACCACGAAAATAGCCGAAAGCGCCACGGCTATATGCCAGGAAACATTGACAAACGATGACGTAATATTGTGAGACATTGTGTATTAGACATAGAGTAACTAATTCCCGTTTCGCAGATGTGACACAAATCACTCAGAGTGTATGTTTTTTTTATTCATATCTTAGCAAAGTGTCCGCACTGTACCTTATAGTAACTACAGTACCAATTGTCGCTGTCATGCCGGCCTGCTTAAATATTTCAGCGCGTTATGTTTGAAGGACTCCATGTTGTAGGAAGGAGGGAACAAACTAGCCGGGAGACAGTTTCACAGCTTCATTACAACAAAATTGTATATGTTACTTAAAGGTTTTCTGATTTTCCACCCATGATCATTTTAACCGAAATACGACCACTGTTGGACATATGCCACTACAATGACCGGTCCTGCGTTGTACACATCCAGCAACTTGTCGAAAAATTACCAGGGGCTATGTCCATCGTGTGGCGGGTCTGCACACGCTGCGTCTTCTCTCTCAACTCTTTGACACCATCGGCCATCCGTTCTCCAATATATGTGCTCCGTCCAGTGACACTTAAGTCTAGCTAGATTTAGGGCTGTGTCGGTGACTTTGATTCTTCTGCTGATCTCGGCGTTTCTGATTCAATCACGGAGAGAAACACCGAGAATAGTCCTCTCCATTGGCGCTTGAGTTATCTTGAGCTTTCTTATAAGGCCACGCGTATCTATAGATTATTTTTATAGTACAATTTATCATTACGAATAGCGTGGTTATTTAGCCAAACTCGGAAAAAAATAGTTTTTTATAATCATTGTCATCGGTTTTTAACGTGCGATTTCTTCGTCTTGATCCCGGTGGGTTATGATTTTAACGAGGCCCCGGTAATTGACTCCCCGTTGGTATTTATTGCTGTCCTAAATTTTCTTATTTTTTATTATTATATACTCGATATTATTAAGAAATTCGGTAGATTATACCGTAGGTTAGTTGCTTGAATATTGGTATCATAAATTATAATCAATTTCTGAAAAAGAGCCAGGAATAAAAAAAAAGTACTGTTCTGTTCGTACGGAAGTTTTAATGTGAAGAAAGATGATAAATAGCTTACCATAGATTACACACACCAAGGTACATCTTCTATATACACATACATACATATTATAAAATTCAACGTCTCTCTGTTTGCCCGTTTATGTTCTTTTCCCGCGAAAACACACTAACCCGATTTACATGGCTTAATATAGATAATTATGTTATCTGACCAGGTTATAGGACATATTTTGTTACATAAAGTCACGATATTCGAATAAACGCAATTTTGGACTTAATATAACATTACTTTTATTTATTGAATGATGGCGTCACAAGCGAGCACATGATCATAATGACGCAATTTTGTGGCATATTTTTATTTGAATTAAAATTTGAGAAATAAAATTACAACAAAAGTGTTCAAAAAACTTTTCAATATTCTCGGATTAGATTTAATATTAAATTAATTAAATTTAATATAAATTGTTTAAATAAATAATTAAATATATTTAGAGTATGTATCTATCTATTTACTGATTCTGTACGTATGTATGTATGTATGTACTGATGATGTACAATTCAAATACAATGGCGAAGAATCCGCATGGCATAGCTAGCGTACATATTATTTGAAATCTATTAACACTGTATACGATATATTTAACCATATTATTATAGCCCGAGATCTTTAATAATTAAATATGTTAACAAAGAAAAAAAAACAATAATAACAAAATAATCATTGTGAATTATTTGCTAAATCAAACATATATAATTGCACTATAAATCATGGATGTGTCAATTAAAAAGTCACAGTGTAATGTTATGTATTATTTATTTAATTTATTGTTACATTTATTGGTTGGCAATTCATTTAAGATTTATTAGAATGTATATTCGATCTGATATTGCGCGCAGTTTTGTTACAACGGAATTAACTTTAAATTAACTTGATTGATATATAGATAAGCAGAATGCTTTTGTATTGTAAAACTAATGAAATTTCTTAGAATTCTTATTAGCGCTGATTAATTTATGGTAAATGATGCCGTCAAAACTGGTTCTCATTTGCAACAGCTGGAATATACCTTTTTTATTGCGTAACACGGCGAAGACGCGGAACCGTGTGTGTTAGCGAGACGAGTACAGCAACAACAACAGTGAACACCAACAGAACGGCAATACATTACCGGTCGTTACAATCTTCAAATTTATCGGAAGCTAGATATGAACTGGCTGAATTTAAAATGCGAAAAACTAAAAGAGAGTCATTGTGGTGGGTTTATCACAACCCAGTCGGGTACAGAACCCTACTAACCTGCTTGTTTACTGGGTATACGTCGGCTGATACCGGAAAGCGACACGTGTAAGCGTGCCACTGTGACAAGAAATCATCATCATAAGTGTCATATGGTGGTCGCGATCTAGTCGAACCAACCACCACCAATTAGGTGCTTGGTGCAAAACTTGTTACTTGACGATCAAGATATTTTCCTTCATTGAAGCCATTTTTTTTAACGTTATAGGTTTTTGGCGTAATTGCCACAATTAAAACTTGTTACTTGACGATCAAGATATTTTCCTTCATTGAAGCCATTTTTTTTAACGTTATAGGTTTTTGGCGTAATTGCCACAATTTCACCTGATGTTAAATGACGATGTGGCCCAAGATGATAACACGCTAAACCTAGTGGAAGACTGACTCTCAAGTTCAGCTGCCAGAACACATCTATTGTCGCTTGGCGACAGATTTTCAAATTTAGGGTGGTAGCTAGCATTAGAAAAAGAATAGAGAATCTCTAATCTTCAATGAATTACTTAAATAGCTAAGATTTGCCTCGAAAAACAGTCCAATAATTGGCCTTAAATTTGTTGGAAAACCTTGACCGCTACATCAAAGAATGTCGGCTACGTATAAAAAAATTAACGGAATTGCAACACGCGAATAATTATTCTCTACAATAAATTGCGATACAATTGGTAGGTTAAATAAAGTCATAAAACGAGAAGTGACTCCGACTAAATAAAATAAACCGGTGTAAGTAACACACAATGAACTGTCGAGACAAGTCAATTATTTGCACGCTGTACTCGTGTATGCAACAGTGATTGAAAGAATCATAGTTCAGTAGTAATGATGCTCTTGGTTACCGTGTCTGTTGACGTGGGTGCAAAAATTCTTCAATGAGCTTTAAAAAAACCTGACCGTACAAGTGTACACAAAATACGCAACTGTAAATTACTTATGTCTGATATTGTCAACAAATTCTTAGTAGCGAAAAGAAAAGTATTCTGTAATATTTGTGGGCCACTTTGAATTGTAAAACTTGTGGAACAAAATACTACCGGTGTGACAAAAGCAGACCATCTGCGCTGGCTAAATCACGTAGAGTCTACTTATGTCACCTCGCTGATCGACGCCAAGTGGATTGGCCCAGGTATCGCTGGAGTGCTGCGGTAGAGAAATATATTATAAGTGAGGTAGGGCACAGAGAAATTTCTCTAGAGATTTCTCTACTTGGGGCAGTCCAACTGGTGGAAACCTCCACTCTACAGAAGGTCGCAGCCAAATAACTTTTTGTTGAGTTCCTGCGGTGAAGGCTCTCCGGAGCTTCTTGGGTAAGTGGAGGGGCTCAAAGAAGGGTAAGACAAAGAGATATTTCTTTGAAGATTTCTCTGTACTTGGGGCAGCCCGCTTGGTGGAAACCTTCACCCTACAGAAGATCGCAGTCAAATAACTTTTTGTTGAGTTCCTGCGGTGAAGGGTTTCCAGAGCTCCTTGGAGCAAGGGAGGTTCAAAGTCACCGCTTACCATCAGACAGGCCGTATGCTTGTTTGCTGCCTTTGTAGTACAAAAAACACTCTAAGTTTCAAGTCTTTGATTGGAGAGAAGCTGGACTTGAGGGAAAGAAATTGTGGTGTGACTTTGAGTTAAGTCTGTGTCTTCGTTCGGGTACCAACAATATTATCAGGTATAGCAATTTATATATAAATAAACTTCTATGTACCAACAAGTTTTCCTACAAACGTAGATTCGGTTGTGTCTATTCTCTAGGGAACTTTACGGTCGCATCAGTCTGTCATCAATTCTGAAAAACATCTGTATAACATGTGTAAGCATCTGTATCAAGCAAATGGCCATCAAAGTGAAGATATATATACGTTTTTTAATAAAGTACTTGTGACAATTTATCGGCATGATGAATCCGGTACAATTGGCTTCAGTGGACGGTGATGTGATGCCATTAAATCATAGTGCACCGACGAGCCGGTCTATATTAGACATAATTAAAATTGTTGAAAAACGTGACAAAAACCATAAAACAATTAGCGAAATTATTTTGTAAATTGTTCCTACATATCGGGTTGCGTTACTCTCAATTTATATTGTCACATTCTCATGTAATCTTTTGAATCATCAATGTTTTCCATTGCTAATTTTTAAGCAAAACAATTTTTTATCACACTTTTCCGTTTAAGTTAACATTGATTGGTTTAAAAATTTGATCATAACTACAGATTACAACGTTGGCATGGTTTTTATTAAGTTAGCTTTATAGAAATATACATATATAATTATTATTATATTCACGTGATCTATTGTGTACCCAGGGGTCTCCAAACTTTTTAGCCCAAGGGCTAGATTGATTGCCCCACAAAGCCCCGACAGCCAAAATCTGTCTGGCTCACCAGATTAATATACTTTTACAGGACTATCCGGTGAGTGATGTGTGTATGTAACGGTCCATATTGATGATTGGTGCTGGCCTGCGGGCCGTAGTTTCTAGACCTCTGGTCTATACACCATAGTGGTACGGCTAGGCGTGTCGTGCCCCAGAATCAGCTACTGAGACGCTAGGAGAACTTTCGATGACTTGTCGGTCTATCAGTTGTCGCCTTTGTTTTTCTATTGTACTGTGCTTACCATCAGGCACAATAACATCACTTTGTCATGACACTATTAAAGAAAACCTAAGATTTTCGTCAAGCTAGGTCAGTCACATAAATAACTTTTTCAAAACATTTGCTAAAAAAATTTATTTACGAAGCTTGTATACATTGTTCGAGAGATAAAAATTACGCACCATACAACGGAGAATGCTGTAAAATTTTTACCACTCGCTCCCTTGTATAGTGCCGTGTGGTAATAATTATACCGCACACTCTGTTGTATAGCGCCATAAAAATATGTAAGAATTCCGCCAAGGAGTTTTACATTACGAGCATAAATTAGCTGAATGATCGAACCTTGGAAGCATTTTCTATCCATACATTTGCCTCACTTTAATACTAAAGAGAAAATGAGACGAAAAATATAGTTCTAATTTTCACCACGCGAACGTGACGCCATTTGCAAATTCGCGCCATTTTCATATTAGAAACGTCAAAGATTGTTGCGACTTTCCGACTGATATTTAAATAATAATATGAGTGCAAGCGAGGAATCCGATATTAATATGGAATCTACTCCACCTGATATCTAGAATGAGGCACAAATTGCAGGTAGAGTAGTGACTTATCTGTATAATTTCCTATATGATATTAAAAATAATCTAGTGAACATTTTTGTTTCATTACCTTTTGTACTGTTTTCCCCCGAATGTGTTGAATAACGTTATGCGGAATTAGTTTTTACTAACTCAATCCCTCGAATTGGTATCAAGCTTCCATTCGTGTACTCGTTTTTAAAAACACAACACTGTGTTTCAATAAACACAACACACGTTCATAAGTTAGATTAGTTGTAATATAATTGGAAAACAACGACAGACATTTCAAATAGTTTAAAAGACGCGCAAGCCAGAGCTCTTCTTCCTTCTCTGTCAAAATCAAGAAAGGAACATGAACTTACGCGTAAACCACCAGAGACAAATAATAGTTATATCACTTACATCGCGTATTCGCAGTAACGTGGCGGGAGACGTATTTCACGACGTCCGGAAATACCTAGGCTCGGGTTGACTTGCTATAAGTTTAATTTATATTTTAAAAACTACACCGTCAAATGTTCAAGATATTCTTGTGCCTACGGGAGTTCGAAATTTTGACAATTTTGGCCTCATTGAAATTTGACGATGTCAGTAAATGATTGAAGTTGACAGCATTATAAAAAATATAGTTACCTTGAATCTGCTTTAACATTAAAATATTGTATACAGTTCTTAAAAAACTACAAATTGTAGATCGTAGGTAAACACCTACCATAAAGGCAATACTTTTCTAGTAAAAAGCATATGAACAAAAGGCCTTGTAATATTCAGATTGATCAAAGAACAATCCTTGATTAAAAAGTTTACCGGCTAAGGTTGAATGATTTTGTTCTATATACCCTTTATATACAAACTACTCTTTCTATATAAAATATTAACTACTATAGCTTATTAGTATATCGATAAGTATAAATTAATCAACGGTTGGGGGCACTTTCAAAAAAAAAAAATAAACAAAAAATCAATATCCAGACATTTTGAGAGTAATAGGTAGGTCATTGAAAAAAGAACTGCCCTAAATTTGTTGATATGGAAACTTTGAGAATTGCTATCCAATGACGTATAACTATAACTTGCTACAGCTTTGTTTGAAGATTGCAAGAATATTTAAAAAAAAATCTATTCGTGTGACATTGGCAAAATTATGGATTTAACCAATGTTCTAAAATAAAAAGAATAAGTATATATAACAATAATATATTTGTTTATATTGTTTTCTTATTTATGTATATATAAATACCAAGACGGATCTGTCTCCGAGCTGTACACGATCCAGATTCTCGATCTAGTATACTCGTAGACTGTGTTTTTTTTTAGACTAGCCACAGAGCAATAACGGTTGTTCTTATTTGATATTTCGTTTTGGTGTTCGTTCCGGCCACGCCTTTTGTTACGCTTTTTAACTGTTGCTAGTTATTTCCCGTGCCCAATTCGGGAATCGGACAAGCTGCAAATCCATCAACCAACACCGGACCTCTTTCGGACAAAATCTGATTAAAAAAGCATGAGAATATCCGAGTAACAACAGTGTACAAATTAATAAACAAAAAAAAAAAACGGTTTTTAGCATTTATTTCTGTAAATAATTTACTGTATACGTTTATTCTCAACGTTATTTATGGATATACATCTCAATTTAAAAGAAAGTTACTTTTAAAGTTTTTAACACTCAATTAAAATTTGTTCAATTGACACTGGCGAAATTGCCTACATGGGTAAATATCATAAAAAATAAACTTTCAACCTTAGGAATTTTGGCGTGATTTTTGTGTATGTTGTGATTTTTTTTTAAATTCATAAACTTACTTTATTCCGCCCTATATTATGTAATATTGGTGGCATAAAGAGAGGTCCGCCATCTTGTTAAAGCGTTGCGTCTGAAGATAGGAAACATATTCTATCCACGTGACATTGGCATAATTGTGTATAAACACAAGTTGCCATTAAATAATAAGACCTTGTCGATGGTTGTGATAATAGAGTTGTAAAATCAGAGGAATATACCCAGGAAAAATTGTATTTAATAGAACAGGTAAAATTGAAAGGTTCCGAGAAATGCAATCTCTAATTGTTTTACACAATTTATCATTGGTTACTTCTAAATGTTAATATTTTAAATATTAATGCCGATTAATAACAAAGTTACCAGTTGTTGTCATTTTGAAAGTTGCGATCCATGAATTACGTAATTAGAGGGCCGGTCGGATTCATAAATACCTTTTGCGGACGGCATATTATGGAAAAAATGAAAAATGGTAAGAGTATCAGCCTATAAGTGTCCTAGTGCTGGGCAAAGGCCTCTTTTCTAGGATCTAGACGTAATTATTGTGTAATAAACGCGTGCGAAATCGCGAGCATAGGTAATAATATATAAACTTTGAAAAAAAAACCGGTTTCAAATCAAAATAGAACGTCGATTAGTTCCCGAAACCAGAAGCTGTGGTGACACCGGACAATGCATAACTCCGGTCTGCCCGAGACGGATTTAGATACGATATTTTGCGTTCGCGCTCGCACCTCTCCGAGCGGAACTATTCTAGACTAGATCACACACACGCCCTTACTAGATCATAGCGGTCGTACCATTCATTGATGGGTTTATTATGTTCGTGACATTATTTATATTGGTTCTTCTATCAAACTAAGTAAGGTAGGGCACAGAGAAATCTCTCTCACAGAGAAATACCTCCACCCTTCAGAAGATAGCAGCCAAATAATATTATGTTGTGTTCCTGCGGTGTGTAGGGCTTCCAGAGATCCTTGGGGAAGGGGAGTTCAACATAGTCAAGGCGTTAGTGATTCCTCTGGTGTTACAAGCGTCCGTAGATTACGGTAACCGCTTACAACTTAAAAATATTCAGACTTACCAGTCCAAATGTACATTACTAATATATTGGGAGTTTTTTTTTATATAGTAGCACGTCGAAGTGATGCCATCGTACTTGTAAGTACAGTGTAATGTAATACAAAAACAATGAAGACCATAAATACACCTACAATCCAGCGCTACTCATCGTTATGTTTAAATCCGATGCTATAGGAAGGAAGAAATACGTTGACCTGGAGACGATTCCAAGGCTTCACAGTACGTTTGATATGATGGTTACTGTAAAGGTGTGTTTCCGGAGCACAGCGCGTGTGGTTATGATATGGAAGGGAGCAGAGGAAATTAGGCCGCGAACTGGATGACAGCGGACGGCGGTGCGAGCTGCGACGTGGTGGGCCATACTCGACACAAGCGACAAGATCGCTCCGTTTGCGACGTTGAAGTGACGTGACAAGAGTGTGCGTGATGCCAATACTGTAACCTGTTTTATAATACTTTGTTCTTTTATTCGTTATGACTTATTATAGGCAAAAGAAGACGTAAACTCACACTATAAACAAATAAAGCTAAAAGTCAAGTTTCAATGAAATTACGAAGATCAAAGACGAAATCCGAATAAGTTCTTTGTTCAATTCTTCTTTCTAAACCGCTGAAATGATTTCCTCCAATGATATTTCTTAAGTTGATCGACCAAAAAATAGGTGTAGGTAAGTAACAGGACGTCACTATGACTATACGAGTGCGCATCCACCGCTTGACTAGAGCGAGATGCTGGTGTCCCGCCGCCCGCAGTAGAGAACAGCTTCCTACAAACATATTTATTTTATTAAGGCGCGCATGCTGTCATTCGCATCGCTGTCGCTACCGTGCCGTCGCCCGCTGTCGTTCAATTCGCGGCCTTAGGTTTAACACATTTTCTGAATTTTCACTATGATATAGATAATAGAACGCGCTCAGAAAGACCCGACGAGAGATCAGTGATCCATCACTAGACATAGAATAGATTTTTGTTACCCTGTAAAGTGGGTGAGGTCTGCAGACATTATTAGTCTGTAATCATATTTCTTTAAAATATGGTCTGTGATCGTATATTTTTTATTTGACTGTAATACTAGTAATACTCGTATAGTGTGAGCAAAGCAGCGGTTACAAGTCAGTGTACTAGAATTTATATTTGGTTATTTAATTGTCGTAAAAATATACCATCGAGACGGTTCCACGTCGTAAACTGTAACGTTCACGCCAAAGTAATTCCATTTACACCTTATTTACAATAATAACGTCGTCATCGCGTTCGATTTAATTGACAGCTTTTACGTTGACGTAAGCCCGGATTGTTCTTAATCGTTGTTTGGGAATTCCGCGGTATTTTTTTCGAAATATCTACTAGCGATGATTCTTGGCTCCACACTCGCTTATTATATATTATTGATAATTCTTAATATTTATGGAATGATATATATACTTCCAGCGAACAAAATATCATCAAAATCGGTTGAGAACAAATAAAAATGTAATATTTTACAATATTTCGAAGTATATTTTAAGTATTATTGACAATTATTCTTATAACTTATATTATAGGGTGACATGTATTTCCCTTGTACAAAATTTCATAAAAATCGATTGAAATAAAAACATTTGGAAAAAAATACGATTTCTAAAAGGATTATTGACAATTCTAATTGCCTAAACGCATACGGAGTTTAATATAAGATTAGACAAGTGCTACACTCAGATAAATAACCTTTTATGATAACAGATTAGTTTTTTGACAATTTCTTCTCACTCTTTCAAGGCAACGACGGAGATATGATGATCATGCAGCCATGTCTCAACTCAGTGCAATAATTAATGTAATCAATCAAAAATAAATTTGTCTGAACTAATGAAGAAGCAATGGTGACTCAGTAGTAGCATGTACGGACATGATTCCCTCCAGGGATTGGAATCCCTACAAGGAGCCTGACCTCTCGAAAATATCGTGATGATACCATAGCAAGATGGTAGGGCATTTTCTAATGTCAGCCCGGCTAGCTACCATTCTGAAGTTGAAAATCTGCATTTGAGAGCCAGCCCTACCACTAGGCTTAGCGTGTTACCATCTTGGGCCACATGGTCACCAAGCATCAGGTGAAGACCAAAACAAAATATGTAGATATATCTCTTCATACGAATTATTGTGATTGTCATCTTTCAGTCGTAGATTAAAATAAAAATATTACATATTCAAAGAGGGTATTCTAAAGATTGCGTCAACATTCTCAATATGTCACGTTGACGAGTTTGAAATATTAAAAAATATATATCAAGAACCCCTCTTTGATAATCTGTCTCCCCTTTATTAAAAACTTGTCGTGGAAACGTGTCATTCTGACAGGAAAACGACTGGCGAGCGATTTGTTTATGTTTTGATTGAACCAGTAACTCAGCCCTCCGAATACTATAATGTTCCCTTTTATCGTTAAGAAAGTAATATATTTAATGGAAATATAAACAAAAATGTTAGAACAAGAGTTCGATGTTTAGAAATTAATAAATTTTGAGATTTTCTCGTAGACATAATAATATTATATGTAAAATTATCACACTAGTACAGGCGTCAACACAATTATTAACAGACAGCTAGTTTAGTAACCGTAGGTACTTGCCCACAGCTTGCCAAACTACTTGACGTACATGCTTAATACTGCTCCGGTCCTTAGGGTCGTTGCGTGAAGTTAACTATAACTAACCTCAGTAATTATTACAAGTAAATTTTACAATTCAAAATCAAAATTACTTTATTAAAATTTAAGGCACGTTAAAACACTACCACAGTTTCAGAAAACGTTTTGGTCATAAAGAAAGGCCAACAAAAAATTAGATCGGTTTAACTAATATTACTTCTTTTTTTTAACTGTGAAAGTAATGGTTACAAATACAATTATTAATATTTTTTTAGTGAACGAGAAGAAGTTATTTCCAGATATCAGTCACGTTTATTATAACATATAATATGACTAAAATTGATACCTTTTGACAGTAAAGCCCGTTTGACATGGTCCCTTGTTTTTTGTAAAATCGGTAATGTGCTTGTGGAAACTAACATTTTGTATCGAAGAATCTCCTATTTATCTTGCTGAGTATAAAAGATAGATTATATAATTTGCATTTTTTTTAAACAAACTTCTTAATATCATGTGAAAGCAATCAATCACGTTGCCTGTGTAGGAAGCAAACAAATTATCACCTTAAGATAGAGTCAGATTTTCTGGTACAATTGTAGAAACCGGAGTGTTGAGCTGAGAATTTGGCGTTCTTTATTCCCTTATAGGACGAACTTTGAAGAATTCGACTTGTATCTGATATATGAAGGTGTTTCTTTGCGGAAATCCATCGTAAATAAATTAGCCGACATTTCTTTGCTACTTCCGTCTGAAACAGATTAACAATAAAGTCGCATTCGGCAACAAAAAACGTTTGTTAATAATAAACAAATATGTTAGACAAATAATAATAATAAAAAATATATAATAAAATCATAATAATTTGTGATAAATTTAATTCTTTTGTATTTATAAACATATTATATACAAGCCATTTTTTCTTTTATAAGCCACCACCACGATGTCGTCCATCGAGAGATCGACAATCCATTGACGATAATCGCTTTCATGTCAGTCTGTATGTCTCTCAGTAGCTGGCTGTAAACTGGCTGATCCCGGAACGCGAAACCAATATAGTCATTGTGTTGGATTTATCACGATCCAGCCTGGTACAATTGTGATGTCCTACCACCTAGCCCAATTAGCGGAATTTTTAGCCGGCTATGTAATGACTATTTTGCTCTAATTTCGTATTAGTATTTGTTTATAATTTCATAGGTTTAATGATGATTCATGTTACACCGGGCCGGGCCCCGGGCGGGACATGATTAAACATTTATATCCGGCCCGGTGTAGCATGAATTACCTCCTTCCTACAAAATAGTTTGATCGTGTCCTGACCGGGGCCCGTCCTGTGTAACATGAATCATTCACCGTCTTCAGGTTTTGGCCACAGTCTCACCTGATGTTAAGTTATGAGGTGTCTCAAGATTAGTAGCACGCTAAGCCTAGTTGGGAGGACTGGCTCTCAATTGCTGAACCTATAGGTGCTTGGCGACAAAATTTCAACTTGAGTGGGATAGTTAGCCAGGAGAGCATTGAAAATGCTATTGTCTCAACAATATTTCCTTCATCGAAAGCTCAGGCTCATTGCAAGGGTTCGAACTCACGTCGACCGACACGATGTCGTTACACGCCAGCACTAAAGCATAATTGTTTCAAAAGTGCCTTTATAAATACATTTGAAAAATGAACATTCTGGCAATTAAATCATAGAATGTTGAAGCGAATGACCAAAAACCGATCTCGCATGATACACAGGAAACTTAAAAACAACAGGCCTCATCAATAGATCAAAGAGAATCGGGTGTGGGCTGTGCGCTGTGGGCTGTGGATACAAGTCGGGCCGCGACACGGTGCCAAACTTTGCTAAAAATGACAACTAGAAATAGTATGCTTAATTGCTTCGTCTAGTTTTCAACTGGGTATTTTTGTCGCATCACGGCGTCGGGTCAATGCCCCACACTTTATCTATTGTCGCCAGTCTCGTGGAAAACTGAATTTTTCAAGAAATTCCTTTTTACATTTCCCTTTTGTCTATATATTAGTAATAGATTGCTTTTTGAAGGTATTATACTTCTTTTGGTGCGTTTAGTACACGGGCAAATTGAATGCCGCGCGCGTCATGTGACGAAAGTACTACATGATGAAGTCAGCCTTCAATGATTCATAATGTGAATTTACGTAACTAACTTTTTTAAATGTTGTATACATAAATATTATTTTCATATTTTTTTTATCGTTATAGGTGTGTCGTAGTGGCCACAATCTCACCTGATGTTAAGTGACGATGTAGCCCAAGATGATAACACGCTAAACCTAGTGGAAGACGAGTTCTCAATTGCAGCTGCCGGAACACACCTATTGGTACTTGGCGACTGATTTTCAACTTGAGGGTGATAGCTAGCCAGGCGGGCATTAGAAAAAGCCCTACCACCATGCTATGGTTTCCTCGCGATGTTTTCCTTCACCGAAAGCTCAGGCTCATTGCAGTGATCGAACTCACGTCAATCGACGCGAAGTACACGCTACCACTGAGCTATCATTGCTTGTCATTGAGTCATTATTAAAATTATACACTATTATAATTGATGACTAATTCCATCATATTGTTGCCATGTGCGTTAAAAATTTTGTCTTTTTCTCATAGTATACACTTCTTACGTGCATAAATTAATTAGTACACAATTGTTTTAATATTAAACATCTAACATCGTAATTTGGGGGAGGTAAATGAATTTTACATGTAATATATGTAGTACATACATGAATTTGACAACGTAATCGTCAGACTTGATTTAAATGCATAGGTGGGGCGGGGCGTTCATTCTTCGTACTACATGTCCATGTACATGTTTAAAATGGTCGATTTTGGCGAGGCCTTAAACTTAATTTTAAATCATAAACTTGCGCTATTTGGCCTTATATTATGCAACAGTGAAGTGGATTATTAAAAAAAAAATGACCAGGCAAATGTATTTTTCGTTGCCACAGAAATACCCTTGAAATTTCGAATAAGAGAGTCATCGTCTTGTTGGAAAGTTATTTGAACTTTGAAGACTACAAAAATATTCTATCCACGTGACATTGGTATCATTATGTGTATAAACACACGGAGTCATTATTGAAATAAGCAGAAACAAGAAAATGAAGAAACTCTTGAATTGTTCATTTAGAAATCATATGCGGTATTATGACTAAGGAGACGATCTGTACGCAAACATTATATTCAATAAGCGGCTGTTATCAGCACCAGGAGTTGACACTGCAAAGTCGTGTGATAACCTGTTAATATTCAGTAATTGTTATCAACAGTTGCGTTTAAACGAATACAAGCTCTAAGGGCGGCTTCGCTTGCGTTGCGAATCTGACATAATGTATTCTTCTTCCATCATTTCGCTTGCATTGACTACAGAATGCCATCGCTCCAGCGCACGCGCGAATCGTGCTGCTCTCGCTTAAAAGACGGAATATAAAAATGTTTATTGTGCGTAATCCTTAGAAGATAGACATATACTATCGTTGACTTTTTTGTAGATCTTTTTGAGATCTACAATTAGGTAAAACGTTAATTTGATATATTTCTTATGATTTACTCAGCATAAGCCATTTAAGCTCCCCAAATGCGTTTTTTTTTCGAATACATTGAACCACTATCGTCACTGCGTATTTCGTATGTTACTTTATTATACAAAATATATCCTATAACCTGGTCAGATAACAGATAAAATAGGAATGAATTAAAATAAAACATTTAAAAAAACATATGTGGTAAGGGATAAGTGGTTTTCGCGTGAAAAGAACATAAAGGGACAGACAGACAGAGAGACGTTGAGTTTTATAATATGTATATGATGAGATTTCGGTCAAGAGAGTGTCTTTTTTGGACGGTACATTCACAGCACTATACCTGACGTTAGGCACAATACAATGCAAATGCAACGGCGATCGCAGACACTCCGAGACGTCACCATTATTCACGTAATTAATAGTACCCTTTCGATAATAAATAATAATTAATATTAAAATAATAAGCAACATGATTCTTGAACTTAATGCCCGGTTAACCGGTAATGTTCTTAGGACTACTATTGTAGAGAGGTAGGGTACATATAAATTTCTTTGGAGATTTCTATCTACTTGGAGCAGTCCGACTGGTGGAATATCTTCATCCTACGGAAGATCGCAGTTAAATAAACGTGTGTTGTGTTCCTGCGGTGAATAGGGTTTCTAGAGCTTCTTGGGGTAGGCGTTCAAGTTCCGCAACGCGCTAGTGATACCTATGGTATAACAAAAGTCCATAGGCTACGGTAGTCGCTTACAATCAGGAGGGCCGGATGCTTGTTTACCACCTTAATTGTATATTTGACAAAAAAAATCGAAGCTCTTGCAGAAAACATTTGTGTCTGGCTGCTTAATATCTTAACTCTATCCATCCATTTAGCTCACAATTACCCGCTACTGAGTGAAGGCCTCTTTCCGCTCATGCCAATTCTGAGGATCTTGTGCGGGCTCTCATTCAGAGTTCACCCGCCAACCTCGCTATGTCGTTGGAACATCGGGCTGGCGTGCATCACAATCATTTTCCACCTCTGGGCCACCACTCTGAAATCCCTTTCGTCCATCGTCCGTCTTCTCTTCTTACCAATAGGTCCGTCTACTTCCACATTAGCTTCGTGACTAGCTTACTAATATCTTCAACCTTTGTTCTCCTCCGGATTTCTGCATTTTTCTATTATTTGTTTAACGTTATGGCCACAATCTCACTTGGTCTTAAGCGACGGTGTGCCCCAAGATGGTAACACGCTAAGCCTAGTGGAAGACTGGAACTGCCGGAACACACCTATTAGTGCTTGGCGGAAGTTTTTCAACTTGAGGATGGTAGATAATCAGAAAGGCATTAGAAAAAGCCTTACCACCATGCTATGGTTTCATTACGACGCGATGTCCGTACACGCTCCACGGCTCTTTGTGCAATTTTGAGTTTATGCATGTTGCCTTTTGTGAGCGTCCACGTTTGGACACTGTACGTAAGGATGGACAAGACACATTGGTTAAAAACCTTGGTCTTCAGGCACTGTGGAAAGTTTGATTAGAAGGTGTCTTTTATCTATATCCATATCAGCGTTTTGGTTAATATATTACTAATCATGTCTAATTTGTAATCAAATGACCGTATATGAGATAGTCTCTTGATGTTAATGTCAATTATAACATTATATATTCAGTTCTATTCAAACGCGGATGTGCTTCATTAAGTCCATTCCAGAATTCTTCAACGTTACGCAATGTTGACTTTAGAAGGCATTACTACAAACAAACGGTTGTTATGATATAGATCCGACAGTAGATTAAACGGCAATAGACTCTCAGATTGCTTAGTAAAGACCCGCGTCACTTTTGGTTGTTAAATTCAAATGTCTGTGCACGTCGACCATGCTTTTCATATAATTAGGATATTCTATTTTATTTATTTACTTCTATTATCGTCGTGAAAGCTTTTGCCAGTGTCAATGTTTTATTTAAAAAAAAAAGTTATATCTTATTCAACAGTTCTAATGTATTATAAGGTTCCAAAGCAATTGATTAAGTATTTTCAACGTGGTCTATTCACTTTATAATAAAGTAATGGCTTCCTCAATAACAAGACTTTAACAACAACAACAACTGCCTTCATTTTTCGTACTTTTCTTTCGAATACACATCACTGTTGCACAATAAACAGACTATAATGGTAGTTTTGAATAAATCATATTTAATAGTAGAGCATAGATAAATTTCTTTGAAGATTTCTCTCTACTTGGGGCAGTCCGACTGGGGGAATACCTCCAATCCACAAAAGATCGCAGCCAAATAACCTAGTGTTGTATTTCTGCGGTGAGTAGGGTTTCCAGTCTGTCATTCCATGTCCTATGGTATTACAAGCGTCCATAGGCTACGGTAGCCGTTTACCATCAGGCGAGCCGTATACTTGTTTGCCACCTTTGTAGTATAAAATAAAGCTGATCACTTTTACCGACGACGCTTTGAAGTGGGTGAATGATTTTAAAATTCAATTATGATATAATGAGATTATTTATTTAGCTATGCGTTCAACTAAATAATAGTACTTTATTTGTCAGTAAATTGCTTTGGAATGACGATAAAACTGATAGTCACTTTCGATACCCCAGGACATAAAGCAACTACTGCAAAAAGCATTAACAGTCATGATAATACACGGCAGTGTCATTTATATAGGATTTTTATAACATGTAAGGTGGTTGTAATGAGGGAAGAGTATCCGACCACTCCGTTTTCGCAATTCATAAAAATTACACTGTCCCATTTTGAACGTTCACACTATGGTGAACGCAAGTTGTGTGCATAATTGAATAGTAAATAAATTTAAAATTCAGATGCGTCACTAATGGTAAACGCATTGTAATAAATCGTACGGAATCGGGTGATATCTAGGCACGTTTTAATGATAAAAGTAATTTAAAATATTGCTACTACGTATGTGGCCGTTTGTAATCATTGTTATTGTAAAGTCCGTTTAATGAGTAAACATTAAGGCTAATGCCGAAGATTTTGATAATATTTTAATTAATATATTTATGCTCATGTTATTTCGCGTTATATTATTTGTTGTGCATTTTATCGGAAACTTCTCCTACCTGCAAGGACCGTGTGTAATTTTGGCGGCATATTACGTGATGAGACAAGGATAGACAAGGACCGGCTAACTCTACCAATACGTCAGATTAAATAAGATAGTATTTAATATAAGTCAGGGAATCGTGACGATGTGATTATGGAATCACATAAAGTATATGATATTCCTTAATTATTAGGCTATATCAATCGTCAATAATAAAATTACGATCCGAAATTAGTTAATTACTATATAATAAACGCATGCATAGTCGCGGGGCACAGATAGTAATTAAAAAAAATTGTGTCTATAATTATACTGTAAATAAATTTTTAGACATGGTCTCTAATTATGGGCCTCATAAGAATGCTCAAGGTCACTCAAAGGTCAATGGAGAGGGCTATGCTCGAAGTTTCTCTGCGAGATCGTATCAGAAATGAGAAGATCCGCAGGAGAACCAAAGTCATCGACGTAGCCCTAAGAATAGCTAGACTTAAGTGGCAGTGGGAGGGTCCACGTAGCTCGTAGAACGGATGGCCGTAGAGTTCTCGAGTGGCGGTCACGTACCTACCGGAAGACGCAGCGTGGGCAGACGCGCCACAAGGTGAACTGATGACCTGGTAAAGGTTGCGGGAAGCCGCTGGATGCAGGCAGCACAAGACCGGTGGTTGTGGCGATCTTTGGGGAAGGCTTATGTCCAGCAGTGGACGTCTTTCTGCTGAAATGATGCTGATGAAGATATAAATCTTTAAATTCCATCAACATATGTATACTATGTATGGCACTTCATAATAAAATATTTGGAAATGAGTCAAATAATTAAACAAAGGGAAAAAATAAAACACACTTCAACGCGAATGAAAATGCAATTATTCACACCTTAGTCGATATATTTTGTAGCATTATGTAAATTACTCGGCCTTGGACTCAGCTTATGTCGCGTAGGTAATTAAAACCAATTATAAATAAACATTTAACATATAACAGGGATATTATAGAACACCTTCAGTGTAAATTGTCGGATATTTAATGTGCCTAAGCGTATCCCATATGAATATGTCGAATAATTTCGGATAGCAATAGAATTGAATGAGCCATTATTATTAGGCATGGCATATTAATCCTTACGAACGAAAGTTACTTCATTATCAAGACAATTTTATGTAGATACACTTTGTGCTTTATAGCATGTTATTTGGATGAATAGCTTGGGAGATAATATAAAATCAAAATAATTCGACACTCGGCTTGGGTCTATGACTATAGGTGTAGTGGCGTGAACGAGCCGTGTAAGTTGTGATGCATAACCCTGGCCACCCGATAAAAATATTATGTATACTGAAGTATTATAAATCATTAATGAGCGATTTCTTTTAAATTATACGCGGGTGAAACCGCAAGGCACAGCTAGTTTCATAATAGCCGCGTGCGAAGCCGCGGAGCACTGTTAGTTAACGTTAAAAGTTAACATTGTCCACATGTTGTAATAATACTTACTTCTTTCTTAATATAATATCCCTAAGATTATCCAAACCTATCCGATATTTGAAATAATTTAATATTCGTATCCATATCTGATAGCGGTTAAAAACATATAAGATACCCATACTCATATTCAGATCCGAAATCTCTTATCCGTAACATCGAGATATTTACTTTATTTTTAAAAATTGATTTTCTTATCATTTCTTTATTATTAGAATTAAAAATAAACATTTGTAGGAAATGCATTGGCTTAAGATTTACACGAATATGTAACGATTTTACACTGCTAAAAATACTTTGAACTTGTCGACTGTAATAAAATTGTTCCAGACTATTCCCGACGTTTGTTCAAACGGTACCTAAGGTTTTGCTCTCATATTGTTATGACGGTGGTATGCGGAAGAGATGATCTGTTATGACCACTTGGAACTCTTCCTTTGAACGTCTGATAAATTTATAATGAGTTTAAAAAAATAACTATCATGTATTGGTTCTTTTTAAAATATATTTTTTAATTGCAGTTTACTTTATAAGAAACAATTTTCATATATATCTCGCGGTACGTAAAATAGATGGGTAGCAAAATCGAATATTAAAAGTGAAGTAATAATGTATTAATAATTTATTTTTATCTATTGAATATATTGTAAGGCAATTGTTCTTAAAGAGTATATACGTCAGTCGCGCGTTGAAGCTAACACGAACCGTTTTGATTGAGACATTGTGGTTGTCGATTTAAAAAAAATACTTTATAGATTAACATATTTACCACATCTCAACCCGTTGTTATTTAACGATGTGGCTCAAGATGGTAAATACGCTAAGTCTAGAGAGGGACTTGCTCTCAAGTGCATTTTCCGGAACAGATCTACGGTACGGATTACGGTAAAATTGAGTAATTTTTTTTTTTTTGTTAACGGGACATCATCTTCTGGCTCCCAGTCAGGTTCGTTTTCGAACTATATTTCAAACGCAATTTGTTTCTACTATACAAAACAAAATATATCAAATGATATATCGACACTCAATATGCCAAGCAAATAACGGAAATAAATTCTATATTTGAGATTTACAGCCATATCTCTACAACCGTTAGATCCATTTTTACTTAACTAAAATTATCATTGTTATTATAAAAAATATATTGTATGTATAATACTGTCGTTAATGGGATAATTCATTAGTTATAATTCACCAATAATTCGTTGAGTGAGCTTTAAAAATAAGTCATATGCAATTTACATTTAAATAATGACGCCAAAAAATTCATGCATAATGCATTGCAATTATTATATTGTATCATGTATGCAATTGTTAAAGCAAGTTGGAAAAATGATCGCCCCCAGTTCATCCTTTGCAATGCGCTGGCTGAACATTTAATATTATATTGAACAACACAACGTAATACATATTCACTCAAATAACACACATACACACAGTTATTTATCAAACATAATTCTAAATACATTCACGAACACGGACTATCGTTAAATGAAATTTAATAGGTAACTATTATTTCATAATTGGCACTTTGAAATTATATTCCCATGTTTTTAAATTCTACGTATGTGCTGTGCAGTTCTTATAAAATAACTAAATAAATGATTGTTACCGGAACTACTAAGGATTAACATTAATTAATTACTCATCTATGCATATTATAAAACTCAACGTATGTCTGTCCTTTTATGTTCTTTTTAGGCCAATACCACTGAAACAATTTGCATGGATCTTTTTTAAATCATAGATTATATATTTTGCATACGAAATAAGCAGTGACGATAATAGCGAACAAATTCGGTAAAAGTACGCTTCTGGGGCGTTTAAATGGCTTACGCTGAGTAAACCATAAGATATATATCAAATTAATGTATTACATAATTGTAGATCTTCAAAAGACATACAAAAAAGCGAGCAATAGTATATGTCTATTCTAAAGTTCACCCATAATATGCATTTTTGGGGCAGCACAATTCGCACATGTGCTCGGGCGACAACATTCTGTAGTCGAAAGTACGGGATATGTAAATAATTATGTTTATTCAAATTGGATATGCAATGCAAAACGTTCATCAAGATATATTTTTAAATTGTCGGTGATTGAATAAAATAGCCGATGTACCAAAATATTTTGAATTTCATTTATACCGGTCTAAAATTAAAACGAAATTATTGTGAGCAGAACATGCATACTACTTGAATAAGAAAAAAAGGGGACTTATAAAATAACAAAATTTATTTGTTAATGGTTGCCAAGTGATTTGTTAGTGATTTTATGCTGATTGTACGTTTTTTTATTATGTTTGGTTGTCTTTTGTTTGTTTAAACACTGATCTATGAAACTACCAGTCGGATTCGAAAAATTCTTTTCGAATACGTTACGAGGAATACGTTACGAGGAATAGGTTATCTAGCATTAGGCTATACATTTCAGCTAGCCTTGAATATTGATTTTCGTTAAGTAAGTCGGAAGAAATAGCGCACACTAACTCCTTTACCTGTTAGTAAGTAAATACGATAATTACTTCTTAATACCTACCACCTAATACTGCCTTTAAAGAATAACTATTAAATTGTTTTCCTTGCATATATTACACAATATTTAATACCTTAAAATAAAGTGTTAACAAAGTATTAAAATCTAATAATAGATACTTAATAAAACCAAATATTTAAATTGAAAAATTGTAAAGCGCCGCTCGGCCTATTCTAATTTTATTACCGCGGAACATATTTGTTATTATAACGGAATTCTAAAAAAGCGTTTCCTTTTTACCAACCTACGGTTTATGACTACTGTAATTTCGAGTCCGATCTAAAATAAAGCTATCGGACAAAGCCACCTTTGCGTTTGATAAAAGCGGAAACTTTATCTAAAGAAAAGAAAATAAACTGTTTACGGGACGCAAAATCTAAGTTTGTGTTCACAATTCTGAGACAATATGAACAGGTTTATTTTCAATATTTACTCGCGATTATTTGAATTGTAAATTGCAGGCTTCACAAGTGAGCTGCGAAGTGTAAAATGTGCTGAAATATTGTTTTTAATTGCTTGGGATAATGTGTGTTAATATTTTTCACACGGAAGCCACTATCGTCATATCTTTGTGGAATATCATTATTAAACAACTTCGCTGCAAGTCATCCTTACTTGCTAATTATTGATTGAAACATAATACAATGTCCGCTAACTTCAATAGATATGTTAGATAAGTTACTTATAATTAGAAAAACTGGCTTATTGTTCATTATTTTTGTTATTGTATCAACTGAAATGCTTTGATTTATGCCATAATTTATGTTTCTTTTATAATTCTTTAACAACTTTTGCTATTCGTGATTAATGTATCACTGTTAGGCAGAAGTTTATTTACATGCTTTCTATCTTTTTCTAATTTTACAAAATCTTCAAAAGTAGTCCAGCACTTCTTACCTTATATTGCGCGCCCGGTTTCAACGTCTTGTCATTGCATCGGAGGTTCTTATACCTAATAGCAATTTTAATCGACAGTTTATTGTTTAATTTTGAACAGCCTAATCAATTTTAGATTCATAGCCGTAGTAACCACATCCACAGTTCACACTTCTTTATTGTCCACAATCCACAGTTCTTTATTGATTAGTGTGAATACGGTTTGCAATTTTTATGCTTAGCAGACTACGCTCCATTATTCGTTAGCAAACTCTGAGTTTAGATTTCTGTATGTAAGTTAATAATAAATTAAACAAGTTCATTAATTTTTAATTAGTAAAGTCAGCCTTTATTAAGTCACTGAAATTATTATTTCTAAACATTTTCAGTACATTTCCTTGTTTACTAATCTTGACCAAATAACATATTCATGATTTAATACATGAGTTTCTTTATTATTAAACATATTCCTACTTTTTGAACATATCATCACGTTGGTATTTAGTCTTAATCTTGTAGCCTACATATCATAAATTCAAATTGAATTCAACTCGAATTTGAAAATATTATATATTTATTTGTATTTTGTATTAATTAGGTACCGATTAATAATTCAGGTCGTTAAATTATTCATTTTCGGTACAGATTTACAAAATATGTCGTTTCTAATTTATAACTGATAGTCGAAAGTATGAATAATCATAAATGTAAAGTGTGAAGTTTGCGACCGCAACATTGGTATACAAAATCGGCAGACATACTTCACGTGCGTTTCGTATCGATTACCAATTTGTACAACGGAATCTATTATTAACACAAAACCATTATTTGTTTCAGATCGTATGTTCACCGTTCACCGTCCGCAAACATCGTATCGTTTGCGGCACCGAGTAAATTGAGACAGGTCATAGAGTTGCAAGCCAAACTGAAATGATGCAACATTGATAGCACAAACGAGATTAACATGAAAATAATGATGCGTACCGTTTCGAAGAATCGAACTGTTGAGGAATTACGAAATTAGAAACACCACGTTGGGCGCCACCGTGAAGTTTCGACGAGTAGGTTCAAAGTGAATGATTGTGTAAGCAGTGAGTGATAAACCGAAGTGTTTGTGTGATAGTGCGGGGTATGTCCGGCGGTGTTGTGCAGTGACGGCGCCCGGGCGGCTGCCATGGGCGCGGCGCGCCATGCGTCTGCGCACGCGCCCGCTGCGGCTCCTCCTCGCGGCGTTGGCGCTGGCCTCGTGCGCCGCTGCCCCTGCACCAGAGCCGCGCGCGCAAAGATCCGCGAACCTCAGCCATATCACAGGCACCTCACGCATGATACAGATGTTCCTCAAGAACCGATACCTTCAGCTGATGCCAGATGGCACTGTCAACGGCACTACAGAAGACCGCAGCGTTTACTGTGAGTACCTACTTACAATTTATATTTTATACATTCCTCAACACTAGTGCTTCACAAGTTGTGAGAATACGTTCACTGTTAAAATACGATCATATGTCAAGGATGTAGGTTTTGTTCAGTGGGCAGGAGTCAGGCATGCAACTAATATTACACATGTCTCGCTGCAGCATTGCTTTCTCTAGAAATATTTGAAAATCGATTTACAATGTCTCCAGGTTGTTCGTTAACATAGCAACATTTGTATTATAAATTGCATTTATATATTAGCCACATCAGAACTAAAAATCAAAACTATTTATTTATATTTGAATTGTAGAATAAGTCAATGAATCTGAAGTTGCCAAAGATACATATATACATAAATCAGGCCTCTTTCCCAACGGGGTAGGCAGAGACCACGTCCTTCCACTTGCTACGATCCTGACATACAACTTTCGCATCCTCAACATTCATCAATCTTAAAATGCATGCTCGTCGGTTTAGAGTACTCTTGACCTGACCTTTCTTCAAAACGTCCCCTATAGATATAGAAAAAGATGATGGAGTGAAATTAATAAAAGCGAAAGTATATAGACAAATGCAAAGCCGTTAAATTACTTAAGAAGTTTGTTTACTAGTTATAATACTTAAATGAAATCATGTTATAAAACTAAAATTTACTTGTGTTAATCAAAATTTCCATCAGAGAATATCAAAAATTACGTGTTAATAGACCGATAGAAGGAATTATAAATCTTGTGAGTAAATTTATATCACGTTTTTTTAGTGGTCAAGTTATTAGCAAAGACTGTTAAGTTGCAAAACTAACGGACTTTAGAAACACAAATAGTAATGCAACCCACCGTTTAAACGTTGAAATTCGTAATAAAACGTACTTAATTTGACGTTTCATCGTAAAACTTAAAGATATATTAATTTAATACCTAAGCTTATAATTAAATAAAGTATTTTATACAAGTATTTTCGATTAGCAATAGGGCTTGACAAACTAGATAAAACTGGACACGTAAGTAATTCCGTGTGTCATGGCTTAAGGTTTTGCATAGGTAGTAAATTATCAACTATTTCAAATTTGTGATTTTTATACGAATGACACTTTGAAATATCGAACTGTTTGGATGAAAACTGGGTGATCTTGACAAAAAAAAAAACCTTACATTATGTTTAAATAGTATTTTGTACTCATTTGACTTATTAGGGTTCCAAAGTAGTTTCACCATGTCCGTCTGTCTATCCGCGGCTTAGCTCAGAGATTCTTATTACTAGAAAGCTATAATTAGGTATGGGTACACATATTAATCATGCCACCATAGATCAAGCAATGATGGCTCAGTGGTAGCGTGTACGACTTCGCGTGGATTGACGTGAGTTCAAATCTCTGCAATTAGCCTGAGATTTCGGTGAAGAAAAACATCGTGAGGAAACCATAGCATTGTGGTAGAGCTTTTTCTAATGCCCGCCTGGCTAGGTGTGTTCTGGCAGCTGCACTTGAGAGCCAGTCTTCTACTAGATTTAGCGTGTTATCATCTTGAGCCACATCGTCACTTAACATCCCGTGAGATTGTGGCCACAACGTCAAGCCTATAACGATAAGAAAAAAGGATTAAGCTTTAAAATGCTATTTTTGTTAGAGTAAAGTCCTCCCCGTCAGCTAATAGCTAATTGGTTGTCATTGGATATGTGAAAAAATCACGGCAGTAGTATATATAATGAATTTAAAAGGAAAACTATCACAAAGTAAGTATGCTTATAATGAGTAATAGTCGACCAACTTATAAAAATATGTCGTACAAAATCCATTGGAAATTACTTAAAGCCTTTTTTACGTCTGCATATTGTGACGGATAACTGCGGAACCATACACTACGCGTGGTTCGAGATGCAATTGGCAATTTTTTGTACATAGTACGATGGAAAATTGATGGCGGCAGTTGGGCAGAGATTCCATTTTGGGATCAGTCAGTGTATATCCCTGACAGTATCGGTGTCTATGTAAATTATTCTTACATTACTCAGGAAGGTTGCAGTCTATATAGAATCGCGTGAATATTCACGCTACGACCTTTAGGAGCGGAGCAGTAACTATAAAATTCAAGCGACAAGTACGTGAAATGAGAACGTAAGAATCGTTCGAATAAATTTAATACGGGTGAAACCGTGGACCACAGCTAGTTTATTTAAATGGGTTTAGCTCGTAATCCTTTGACATAAATCATTGCAACGCGCGCGTTCTATTTAACAATAAAAAAAGGGTGACATAATAATTACACGTCGTGAGGCATAGACAATAAAATGATTCTGTAATAACAACATAAGACTTAATAGTTCTTAATTCTGATCGTAATTACATATTTGGTCAATTCTACAATTAGTTTTAGTGACTCTTTGTATGTATTTTTACCGGCCGCCCGAGGTTTGTTTGCCGGTGGTCCGCCCAGCTAGCTCAGTGAGATTCTGATCGCCATGTTCTAATAATCGTTATACAATGATACCTTTCGTACAGTACAAAGACATTTAACTGTTATATACAGCCTTAGATTGTACACAGAATAGTAATCCACGTCCAGTTGCCAATTATCAATTGTTTGTGCCTACAATTATTTTATAGGTTTCTTGGCGTTTGGCTAATCTCACTTGATAAGTGACGATGTGACCCAAGATGGTATCACCTAAGCCTAGTGGGGGATTTGCTGTAAAATGCAATGAAAACACCTATAGGTGCTTGGCGACAGATTTTCAACTTGAGGATGGTAACTAATCAGGCGGGCATTAGAAAATGACCTACAGTATGCAATGGTTTTATCACGATGTTTTATTAGGATGTTTTCTTAATTATTAACTCGAACACACGTATTGGCCGAACTTTATGAAATTTTATACACGGGAAGTATATTTAACTCTAAATTAAATTAAAAATACTTTATTCAATTAAGGTCCCAAGAAGGCACTTACGAACGTCTCAGTTCAGAAAACCTCTCAGTCATCGAGAAGAACCGGCAAGAAACTTGATCAGGCTTATCTTCTTCTTTTCTCTCCAATTATTAGCCTATAAAATTGACAAAAATATTTTCAGAATTAATAAAATATGACTAAAATTATATTACTGGGTAATAAACGCGTACGAAGCCGGCGGCACAGTTAGTCTCTTTTTATTTCCCGGTAGTCATTGCCACAGATTGCGACATAAGAACCGCATCTTCTAAGCGTATCGACGCAAAGTTCTATTTGCTGACCGTAAAATTAATAAGAATTTCTTCCCGTTTTAATACTTCTTAAGCATTGTATTAGATACCATTGAGACGGAGGTAAAGTTAAGTTTGCATTCAACGCTACTTCTTCGTGTAATCCATCGTTTTGATCGTATAGATTAAATACGTTTACTGAGGGTGATTTGGCATTGATTACAGTTGAGATGACCACTGTTTACAATAGATTAATACCATTATTCTTTAGGTTACGTACACCAGTGTAAGGAACCACGGTGCGAGGCAAACGACCGATCGATAACTTATTAAGATATAGATTGCCTCATTTGTATTGTTTTTAAAACTATATAGGTATAATTATTGTTATAACATCGCCCAGTGTAACTTGGACCTGTGGTTGTATGAAGTGTCTTGTTGGAAACAGATCATTTTTCATTGGAAATGTAACCTCTGTAAAATGGTCAAGAAAGCGCAATTGAAATAGAATTGCTCAACGACTTTGCCAAAACAAATTAAGTATTATGATACATTTAATTGTTTTCCAATTTTTAATATTGAAGTAAGTTTTTAGTGACGTTACTAACGATAACATTCAACAGTGGACATTATAGATTGTATTTATTACTGACTATTCAGGACTGGACGTGATTAATCGAACAATTCAGTGCAAGGTGTTAAATGTATGCATACATACAATAAACAAATTCAAGAAGAAGTAAGTCGAAAACAGTAAAACAGTTTTTGTCTTAAAATCTTGAAGGCCACTGAACATGAGTCTTTTAGAGCTTAACCTCTCTAATCTTCAAACATGTCTCTAACAAGATTGTGGCTCATGACACATGACAAATCAATACCAAGATTCGAAGGTTTCGAACCCTAGATATAATAAATGTATTAGGATTTTTAGCGGGATTTTAATCTCTCATGTGCCATGAGTTACTGTGAGCTTTAGCCGTGTTTAAAGATAAAAAATAGTACTATATTAGGCTTAAATTTCGTACATTCAGTGGATTTAAGTGCTTGGCGACAGATTTTCAACTTGAGGGTGGTAGCTAGCCAGGCGGGCATTAGAATAAGTCCTACCACCATGCTATGGTTGCTTCACGATTTTTCCTTCACCGAAAGCTCAGGCTCATTGCAGGGATTCGAACTCACGTCAATTGACGCGAAGTCGTACAAACCACCACTGAGCCATTATTGCTTCAAAATTTTCATTGCTTAATATATTAAGGAGGGGTAAATCGGCAACCACGTACAACAGTACACTCAGAACCTCAGGCGTTTGAATTGGGATACTTTACCCAGTACCATACTATACCATCCCTGTACCGGTTATTTTTGACGGGTACAGGTGCAGTGCTCAGAAGCCGCGTCTTTCGACAACGATTAGAATTCTATAGTAAGCATAAGCTTTCGAGGAAAAAAAATATTATGACGAAACCATAGCATGTGTTGTTAGGACTGCTCTATTCCGATACTTAATTACATATGTAGAATAGAATAGAATGTCAGCTCCTTTATTAGTCTTAGCGTGATGATATCTTCACCTCAAGGCAAAATAAAACCTTTTTTGTCTTATTCTCGGAATTTACTTGAACAAAATTGGCGACTAATTTTTATGGTAGAATATTTTTTTATATCCAATTACAGAGATTTGGTCGTGTTCTTGAAGGTGTTAAAAATCACAACAACCTGTACTAATATAATAAAGCGGGAGAGTTTTTTTGTTTGTTTGTTTAAACACGCTAATATCTGGAACTATCAGTCGGATTCGAAAAATTATTTTAGTAGATAATAACAAATTTATGTGGAATAATATAGGCTATCTAGCAATAAGCTACACCTCTCAGGTAGTCTTAAATATTGATTTTTGTCAAGTAAGTCGGAAGACAGTGCATCTGAACTGCTTTATCCGCATTGTATATGATATCACGATGAATAGTATAGGCTATATAGCATTATCTATACATCTTAGCCGGCATTAAATATTGATAATTGTTAAAAGAAAAGTGAGTTGAAAAGTGATTTGAGAGGGTTATTATTAGGCATGGCATATTAATCCTGACGAACGAAAGTTACTTCATTATAAATACATTTTTATGAAGATAAACTTAACCCTTTATAGCATGTTATTTAGACGGATAGTTTTGGAGATAATGAGAAATTAAAATAATTCAACACTCATCTAGGGTCTATGACTATAGGTGTAGTGGCGCGAACGAGCCGTATGAGTTGTGATAATAACCCTGGCGGCCCGATAAAAATATTGTCTATACTGAAGTATTATAAATTTCTCTTAAATTATACGTGGGTGAAACCGCTGGGCATGACTAGTATACAATATATATATTATTAGAAGAAAAAAAATTACGATCGGCGTAAATAACATAGTACATATTTCTGGGAAACACGATAACAGTTATTTAATATTATTATTGATACATAAACTATTAAATTTATTGCTGTTTAAAAATATATACATATTATTGTTTTTTATGATAATTGAATCACCACAGACTTTGCATTAATTTACACGACAGTAACCTCGAACCCTCCTACTCCAAGGAACTCTGGAAACCCTACTCACCGCAGGAACACAAAACAAGTTTATTTGACTGCACTCTTTTGTAGGGTGGAGATATCCCACCAGTCGGACTGCCTCAAGTAGAGGGAAATCTCCAATGAAATTTACCTTACCCTCTCTTAAAACTTGAACCCAACCATCTTTCTCTTTAGTGGCACGTTTAGGCGTGTCCTGTTCAGTATTCAGTCGGTGTGTATCCAGTAAAGTGGGGGGGTTATCACACCACCCTGCACATCCAGCTGCTAAGAAGCTTACAAGCCGGTATGACAATTGTATCGGTCGAAGGGTTGATTGGAAGACAAAAAATATATACTTACGTACAGACAGACATAAGTACTTTAAAATTGTAGTAGGAAATAATAATACAACCATTAGAATAAATAATTGTGAACATACCGAAGTCATAAATAATTTCATGTCCAAACTAGTTCCATCACTAAATGCTTTTAAGCCACAATTAATAGTTCTAGACAAATCTATTAACAGCTATTTTTAGTAGTTACGTGGCGGCCACTGTCATTATATATGTGTGGTGTATTGTAATAAATATGATTTTTTTTCGTGTTGCAATAGTCGTCTAAATCTAAATTTAAGGACGAGAATGGGAAATTGGACCAAGAACCATGCGCCATAGACACGTATTGTTCTGTGCGCAAAAAACAACTTTTTTTTTAATTGTTAAACCCGGTCAAGTTTTTTGGCGAAGTTTTAGCGGGATTTTGATCGTGTGGTGGTTTTTATTTTAACTCGTTAACTTATGTTATTTGGCCTATATATATTATATATCTTTGGCGGTATTTTACGTGATATAGTTAGGTTATTGCGCACAAGTCAAGTGGATTATAAATAATAACTACATGTATTTTAAGTTGCCATAAAAACACACTGGACAGTTGTAACAAGGGAACCGCCATATTGTTAGATATATATGTGTAAGATTACACTATTTCATAATTAGAAAAATATTCTATTCATTTGACGTAGGTATAATTGTGGATGAATACACAAATAATAATAAAAACACGTGGCCGCGGAGCCTAAATATAAAGAGAACGATCGTAAGTTATTCTACATGTTTAAATATTGAAGGACAGATCCTAGGGAGAGCTAATGTTGCCAATCTCAAAAATTTGCTTTAAAATATATAAAATTTCTCAAGGGTAATATTTTTTGAGAAGTATTCAATTAAACATTACTATTATTTCTAAGACAGCGTACGTAGAATATTAAAAAAATAAGCTAAGTTATATTACCTTTGGTAAGATAAATAATGGAATTTTTCGAAGATTCAACATTGGCTTTTTATTACGTTTTCTTTCTCGACCATTTATGTACACTTTTTCACCACATGAAAACCACTATTCATTTATTTCATTACTATTAAAATATTACTTTAAAAATGTATCCTTATCTCAATGTAGTAAACCAAGTAATATTACATACAAGTCATGAACTTGAAAAATTCGAGTGCAGCGCTACCATGGTAGCATATTATATATATATATCTATCCTCCGTTTTCTGGACGCATTGCTGTACAATTGTCTATGCCGATCGTTCCCCTCATATCTTAGACTCCTTGGACGAGCTACTATCGCAAAAAAGTAGTGCTTCAGAACATTCTTTCAACGTTTCCGAACAATTCTATCACACAACATATCATTATGAATACAAAACGAAATTAAAATACAGAAGGCGCGAAAACCAACCTTCATTGTTCAACCCACACGAGATGACAGATAAAACAGTTTTGTAGTAATCGTCCGTACATCTGTAACAAGGATTTATTGTAGTCTGTGGTGTATATTTTCCAAGATGGCGCCTCACGATATTACGCGACGAGATAATCTTCGGTATTTTTAAGATAAAATTTAAGTTCTTGTCGTCAAATAATAGCACAAGAGGTAAATTTAGAGGGCGTTCTTTACAACTTTACCACAAAATAGATATTCTGTGACTTAAATATAAACTGACTTGTATAACATACTAAACGTATTTATAACAGTGAGTTCCATATTAAAAAAGTGAACTTTGACGAATAAAGTACGACTTCAAGTTGAAAATAAGTTAATACTTTTATGAAAATAAAATAGTATTCCTGCTGAGACACTTTAAGACAAAAGTTTACTTTTAAGATAGAACGAAGTCCATTTGTGCACGACTGGACTGCAACTACAATACATATAGTGAAAAGCTCATATAGCGACTTGCTTAAGTATATCGAGTGATAGAAACTGCGCATACAAACGTATTCCTCCGTTTTATCCTTGGATAATGGCATTAGAGCAAATATTTTTATACCATACAATTTATTTCTTCCATACGTTTTTTTTTGCATAAATTAATTATCATATGGTTTAACAGATTTCTAAGATTACTAAAATCACCCATTTATGCCGTCGTTATCGGACACCCAGCAAACAAATTGGATAAATATTAAAATTGTCCCAATTTTAGAGGAGGAACCAGGGGAATACGAAGTTATAATAATTGCGTCTATTGTACATCAGTCCGAGCTATAAAACACGCTTTTCTAATTTTATTCAAATAACTGTCATGGTTATCCTCCTTACGAACATGTCCAAATCTGTCACCAGCAGACACTTTTATGATGGCGAAGATTGTCGCGTGGTTTTCAGCGACTGGTTCGCCGATTGTGAGAGTGGAGTAAGGTGTTTCGTTTCCACTGTCGGTCTGTCTAATAATATAGAAGTTGATATAACTAGAAAACGCCTAAATAATGTTTAGATTTTGATGCAATTAAGTCCCTTCATCATAATCGAGTTTCATTTACGATTAGTTGGATCGGATGTTTTTTTTTAAACTAAGGTGGCCTTCTGTTGGTAAGCGGTTACCGTAGCCTAAGGACGTTTGTATAAACCGAGGTATTACTAGCGCGGTGTAACTTTGAACCCTTTCCCAAGGAGCTCTGGAAACTCTTCTCAAACAACACAAGGTTATTCGGCTGCGTTGTTTTGTAGAGATTAGTTTATTTTATCATCGGACTGCATCAAGTAGAGATAAATTTCCAAACAAAATTTACTGTTCCCCACCTTTCTTATTCCCTCGATTATTAAGGTCACTGATATAGAGTTACGCCACGTCGAGTTCACATTGAACCGTAAAATTAATCGGTTTCCGTTCTCATGCCGAATCGGTTAACGATTTTACCGATTATCGCATAAAATGTTTTAAGGTCGGTTTTTAATAGTAACATAGCAACGTGACGGCGCTGTATATATCTGGTGATAATCAAAGCAAAATCCAGGCACGCTGCAAGTATGTGTGTTCTTTTTATTAAATATGGATAACTATGAAAATAAAACTTCTGAAATAGAAATTGTCACTATCACGAATATCTGTTAACAAATTATAACAATTGATACTGACAAATGACAATTTGATAGTCTACTGCGTTTTTTAATGTTGCGCTATCAAGGCAAAGGAAAACGCTTTATGCTAATGATGACGTCATGAAGGTCAAATAAAGGGTATATGATTTTCTTTTGAAATATCTTTAATCATTAAATATTTCTATTTTATTATATTTTTAAAATAATTTAGAAAGTAATTCCTCGAAATGGTTTTTGATTAAGACCGGATAAAAAAAAAGAAAAATGCCAATTGTCGCTGTCAATATCGGTCTACAAGCATCCTTGCAGCTGGATATATGTCGGTTGATCCAAATTTGCCAATTGTCGTGTTACACTATTTATCTAAATATAATTAGCTATAAATAACTACTTAATAAATTAAAATAATTTCTTATTATATATAACCAACTATCGACAGATATAAAATGGGGACAATGACATTTATTTACTCAGCTGTAGATATTTTGTTTATAAACATTACAATATAATTCAGGTCTAACAGGAAAATATGTTAAGAACATTCAAATGAGCATAAACCGCAAGTAGCTTTCGGATTTCGGCTTCGTGATTTATCGGTCACAAATAAGAAGTAGCGTCGTATGACACGAAATCGAACTGGCGATATCATTGCGCGCGGTAAAACATAGTGGCCGTCCGAAAACGCGAATCTCGTTAAAACACCGCCCTGAGACACACCGACAAACCGGAATGTGGTGTTATTTTTTTTGCCACAATGAGCTTGCCGACACGCGACTTTATATTTATTAACTATGAAGCAAGTTTTTTTTATGATATCACTGGCTGTGACCGCGGCTCCGCTTGCGTGGTTCGTGCTGCCAGCCACAGCGGTCGCGCCTGTGAAGCTGTAAAAGCCGTAAAGGCTCCAGGGCCCCTAAGGCTAACAGTATGGTCAGTTCGCATCGCAGTTTCGTATTGTGGGTAATTCTTAGAAGATAAATATATCCTATCGCTGACTTTTTTTAAGAGCTACAATTATGCAGAAAATTTACTTGATGTATCTCGTATGGTTTACTCAGCGTAATCCATTTAAGCGCCCCAAATGCGTCTTTTTCCGAATTGATTCACCTTTATCGTCACTGCTTATTTCGTATTCGTTACTTTATCTTACAAAATATTTCCTATAACCTCAACAGATAACATATGTAGGACATAAAATAAACATGTAAATCGGATAAGTGGTTTTCGTGTAAAAAGAACATAAACGGTCATATAGATAGAGAGACTAAGATTTATAATATGTATAGATAGATATAGAAGATGGCAGAAGTTCAAGCGATTGTTTGTTTAAACGCACTTATTTACCCGCCACGACCTCTGCGGCAACTCAAGCCTAGGTCCGATCCATCGGCATGGAGCTCTTGAGACAAGCAGCCGCTCGCGCGATACAAGTGACTCTACAATCACTAGCTTTCACAGCCATACATGACACTGCATTATACACACATGCACAACACACATAGGTACATAGGTTCTGTAAGGGACCTTTTTTTTCTTTTTTTTGCCTAGTTAGATTAGACAAAAAAATTTCAGACCACTAAATACACATACACATGTTCCTTCCCTCCTCCCAGGGGGCAGAAACATGTATATATGAATAGTTAGTTTAGATCGAATGATAGGGATTTAGTCAGATCGCGACTTAATTGCATACGCGCAACAGTCCGAGCTGACGTTCGGCCACTTTGGCACCCTCGGATGTTGTTGCTTAGCTTTCGTGGCTGAGTGCCCTAAGCGCTCGCCCCCAAGCCCGGTAAAGCTGTAAAAGCCGTAAAGGCTCCAGGGCCCCTAAGGCTAACAGTATAGTCAGTTCGAAAAAAAAAACGCACTTATCTCTGAAACTACCAGTCAGGATAAAAACAAATTGCATTGTATAGTCCATTTATTGATGGATGTTATAGGTTATATATCATCACGCTATGACTCTAAGAGCTTGAGCAGTAATCATGAACGTCAAGCAATCTGGCAAGCTGTAGACGAGTATGAGAAGTTAGAACAACGATAGGCTATACGGGTAAGCCAGTTCCCCACTAGGCTTAGCTAATCACCATCATGGGCCACATCACTTGACATTAGGTGAGATTGTGGCTAAATATTTGCGGAATGCCTATGTCCATAAGTGGATGTCCTTCGGCTGAAATGATGATGATAATCTGATACATAGGTTCTGAAACAAATTTCTAAATATAAAACCACTAGAAAAATCTTAACGTACAGACAATAGTAATAAAAATATATTGTGCCTTATAAAGTGAATATAAGCATTTTTTTGCTTTTCCGCATTTAGTAAAAAAATCTACAATTACCTACCGCATAAAGTGGTCGTTGAATAAATTAACTATTTAAATTAATATATTTTATAATAAATTACAAAAAAAAAATGATTCTTTTTAGTTAGTATTTAAGAAATAAAACAGAATTATATTTATTCTTTTCTATGGCTGCCATTATAATAATATTGCATTTCTGAATGTAAGCTGTAATTTAAGTTTTTTAATACATAAATTATAAAATAAATTACTTTCTTGAAAATTATATTAAATCAATTTGCATATGCAAACTGATTTAACAATTTGTTTATGGCAATAATAAATTTATTTGTTAATGTAATAAATAAAATAATCAGTTAACTTCAAATAAAAAAACTATTAACTTTGGATGCATATATTGCTAGCAATGATATGCTTCTTCTGGAACCAAATAGTGATAGATTAAATATAATATTAAATAATACATACTCAATGTATTATTAGTGTGTTATATTTTATATACATATTATAAAACTCAACATCTCTCTGTCTATCTGTACGTTTATGTTTTTTTCACGCGAACAGCACTTATACGATTTACATGATTCTTTTTTTAATTTATAGCAATATACTCCGGCCATTTTATAGGATACCTATATTTGTAAGATAAAGTAACATACGAAATAAGCAGTGATGATAGTGGTGGATAGACTCGGAACAAAAACGCATTTGGGTTACTTTAATATGTTACGCTGAGTAAACCGTACGAGATATATAAAATTAATGTTCCATATAATTAAAGATCTTAAAAAGACCTACAAAAAAGTCAGGAATAGCATATATCTATTTTCTAAGAATCGCACACAATAAGCATTTTTGTCTTACGTCTTTTGAGCGAGGGCACCACGATTCGCACGTGCGCTGGACTGACGGCATTCCGAAGTTCACGCGAGCGGAGCCGCGGTCTCAGCTAGTATAGTTATAATTGCAGAGTGATGGGTAGAATAAATATGTCAAACTGGATTGTGACTACTATTCACTAGTTTCAAGACTAGCCATAGTGGCGCGCTTAGGCGTGTCGCGTTCTGATACCAGCTGATTGATGTATATCCAGCATTCAATCGTAGGGATTGTACCCGAAAGGGTCGATAACCACCATGCACATAATGATAAATCCGTCACAGTGACTCTCATTTGCTTTTCGGGATAAGCCAGTGTCGTAGAGGAAACAACTAAAAGAGAGTGGTATATTTCTTACTCTTTCACTACTTTTTTTTTTCAAAAATATGAAGAGAAGAATGGCTATTGTTTTTCTGTCTCTATCGCAGTAACGATTTCTTTTGACGTTTCTCATGCTGAAAGCGTCACGTTTTTCAAATTAGTCGATGTTAAAATGGTTTTGTCGTGGTCTTTTCAAAAGAGAATAAAGTAAATTGACATTTTATTGTACACGTGACATTGAACAGTGCTTTGTGCATACAATGGTAAATTTTAAAGAAGCTCAGTGAAATGATAACACTATCGCGATCTCACACCCGGTTACACGACGTGTCTGTCTAGTTCCTTCTCTGTCTACGGTATATCCTGATGTCGAGAGACTTGCAGGCTGGTATGACCGCGATTACTGTATGGATGAAGTTTTTGGCGGGATCTCAAACTGTCGTACAGTGTTTTTTATTTATAAATTTGTGTTATTGACTCTATGTTGTGCAATACAGGTGGCGTTATGCATAATAAAGTTTGGTTATTGTGCACAAGTGAAGTGAATTGCAAATAATAACATGAATCATGAATTCTGAGATGCTACAAAAACTCCCTAGAAAGTTCTAACAAGGGAACCACCATCTTGTTAGGATACACAAATCGACATAATGCCAATATCTCGGTAATCGATGTTGTTTTTGACTGATTTTTTTGACAGGCACAATGTTTTGAAAATGTCAACATAGCGGTATTCGGCTTCGTATGTAATTATATTTAAAAAAATGAAACAGTTTAAGTACTTTATCGAGTCCGTGCGACAAAACTGAGACGAGTAACACGACATCACGAAACATCCATATGCATGGACGTGATGTGCGCCGGCGTCGACACCGTGATTGATCGCTTCACCGTTTTAATATAGCAATTTACACCTGTTACGCTTTTAACAGTTTCATTTTGGCTTCCTTATACGATGGCTTCATCGCTTCAAACGCTTAGATTACACGCGGCCGGCCGGTGCGGGTAATATTAAAATTTCGAGTTTCTCCAATTTGAATTTTAAATATGGACGATGACGGGAACATTTCAATGGAAGTTTTAACTGTTTATAAGAAATAACGAATTACCTCTTTATATAAATAGGTTATAATAGGTTGATGTTCGGAGTAGGTACGGACGTTACAATGTAGTCATTGTTTGAACTACTTACACTAATATATTTTACTAAAGAGGGAGCAAGATAGATGTTCTAAAATAAAATGTATAAGGTGACACTGGCGCGTAGTGACTGATGTACGACATGATGAAGCCACCAATGATAATAATATAAATTAATTTTACTGACTTTTTTCATTGTGCTAAAAACAATTATATATAATAGTATAATACTGTTTAATAAATAAATATTGTATAAATACTGTTTAAACTTTAAATTATTGTTTTTTAATTAGTTACTTTTATTTGGTTACTGCGGATATAAGTACCTACACGCAATTTGTTTATAATTTAAAGCCTTTTACCTATTTGATCTCAGCGTTGACATTTTTGTATTTACAAAAAAACCTATCTGACTATTCTAAAATAAAGTGACTTTTTGAAATTAAGACATTTGTTTAGTGAAATAATTAATCAATGGTCATTATGAGTCATAATTATTACATGATTTTAAAACAAGATATGATGGAAAACTTCGAGACTTACCTATGCATGTCCAGAACTCAGTGTTTTGGCCATCGCACTGCACACACAAATGGTAACTAATTTAAACTGAATATCACATAAGTTATGCTTTTAATAGCGCTTACTGTCATGTAACATCTTGTTTATGACAGTGAAAGGGTATTTTCAGATATCATCTTCGTGTCGTCATGGACTAACGTAGAAAGGGTTCTATGTAATTTGACAGATCTAATTTATTTGTCACCGGCGTGTGACATCCTTATATTGCCATCTAAGGAATCCAACTCAACGATCAGTTTAGGTGGAAATTAATTATTAATATTTATTAGAGACTAGCTGTGTCCGCGGCTCTGCTCGCGTGGACTAGAAAATGCTGTCGGTTGAGCGCACGCGCGAATTGTGCCTCAAAAATGCTTATTGTCGGAGATCCTTCGAATTTAGATATAAGATATCGCTGATTTTTTGTTGTAATTTTTAAAATATACTATTATGTAAAACATTAATTTGATACATTTATTATGGCTTACTCAGCGTAAGCCATTTAATCGCCCCAAAAGCGTCTTTTTTTCCGAACTGATTCATTATTATCATCACTGATTATTTTGTATGTTACTTTATGTAACAAAATATGTCCTATAACCTGGCCAGATAACATATCTATAAATTATAAAAAAAAAACATAAATCAGATTAGTGGTTTTCGCGTGAAAAGAACATAAACGGACAGACAGACAGAAAGACGTCGAGTTTAATAATATGTATAGACTAGCTTTTGCCCGCGACTTTTTGTAGTAGCTAAGTACAACAACCCAAAAACAAAGATGAACACCGTGAGATCGGTAACCCAATGCCGGTTATTGCTGTCACGCCTGTAAGCCTTTCGACACCTGGATATGGACTGGCTGATTCCGAAACACGACAGTCTAAAAGTCACTTTAACGGGTTGATCACAATGTGTATGGTGGTCGCGAAAAAGTCTGAATAGATACCATACCACGTCGCCTGGTGACTCGATATATACCTGCGTTTTGGGCTATCCGATGCAGATTTTTTACAAAGAAGCAAATGGTGTATCTTTATTAAGAAAGGGACGTCCTCCACGTTAGGACAAAAAGAAGAAGAAGAAGGTAATTTTAGACACTCGTATAAAAACTGTTTTACTAATAAAATTACGTGTATTACGTATTAAGTATTACGAAAGAATATTCAATGAATTCAAGTGTAAAAAATTCAACGCTTGCTCGCGATATAAAAAAGCCGTTATATTTTCCGCCATATCTGATTTCATGAAGCTCAATGTTATAGTCCATTAGGCACGCGCGTCCGCCATATTGTTACGATTTCTTTTTAATTATCAAACGAATTAACGTCTACTGACATTGTGAATGTCAGCGGATACCGCGGAGGTTTGGGTCGTGGCAAAGATTATATCGTAGAGGGTACAGTCGTTTTAACTACAGATCGTGGACAATTGTGATTAGATAAGCCTTGAATAATTAGTTTATCAGATACTAATAACAGTATAAATTGTATTTTAATGTAAAATCATAAAAAGAAGCATCAATAATTCTCTTCTGTAAGACCTTACTGAATCTAATATTTACTTACGGTTAAGAGGATTTGGTACGAAGAAAAAAACGCGAAAATTCCCTGTTGGTGTTCGAACGTAAAATACTCAGATGCATTGTCGGCGCCGTGTTAAATAATGAAGAATAGCAAACATGGTACAACAAAGCAACTTATACAAGAAACCAAGTGTTGTTAAAACAATTAAAACTGGACGCTTACGATGGGCAGGACATGTCGTAAGGACTGAAGAGGTTAAAATACCTAAAAAATTTATGGAGAGAAATACTCAATGACTACACTAGAGGTAGGCTGAAAGTCAGATGGTGGTAGTTTTTTTGGGAAGATCTGTCGTGTTGTGGTTTTTATTTTAATATAAACTTATGTTATTTGACCCTATATTTTGTAATGTTGTTGGCATTTTACAGCTGGAAAAAGAAAGTCAGAAATGCATGAGTCTAGAGAGATATATACTAGACCAGGGTAAGGTTAGTCGCTGCAGAACTTTAGATAAAGATGGTAATGAACTAATTATAATTAATTAGATCATTATTTTTATTTCATGTAAAATATCAGCAAACGCAATACAAATACCATAGGATCTCTTCACTCATAAGGTTTCAATGAGATTGGAGACGTGTTATATTTGATGTAAGCTGATTATTAATGAATGTATTGTAGAATTAGGACGGTAAGTTATTAAGAAAGTCAAAGTTTGTAAATAAATGTTAAAATCTCGTATCTTCCCAGTTAACATTATAATGCTGAATAGCACAACAATATAGATCCTTGACAAGCGTATAAAGACGTAAATTTATGATACATACATGGCCTAACCCGTACCATATTTAGTCATCGCAAATCTCTCGAATACGGAACTGTATACTTACATTGGGAACGGGACAAAAGATGCTATTAGTCGTCGTTTTGTTGGTATCAACTGAGAAATGTTCAGAGACATTGTACGGTTCAGTTAGATCTAGATATGTTAGTCGGAAAGTTCCAGTTAAACTTAGCTCGTAAGATTAAGAGATAAGTGAGCTATTATTCTCATACTGATACGTTGCAAACGTCTCTTGTGGTTTATCGTCGTGATTATTTACGTATTAAGTTATGTTATGGTATGTTATGTCGACGCTTAATAAGTCAGCTTAAATGGACTGCCTAGTCTAACGGTTTTGTTATCTTTGACAATAGTGAATACGAACTTATGTTTTGTTTTTTATTTTAAGATTCCTTTTTTACAATGAATCGTAGTAGAACACGTAGAATATCTTATTTACAGTTTACGAGGAGGGATCAAAAAGTAGTGAGAATGAGATAGAATATAATGACTATTGATAACTCAATAATTTATTTTTCTACATAGTTTCCGAGTCTCTCTACACACCGAGTCCGTCGCTTTTCCAAGGCTTCAATCCCTTTCACAAAAAATTTTTTGTCTTAGTCCTGCTAAAAGCTCTCCACGGCATCCATCACCTCGTTATCGTCTTCGTACCTGTTTCCCCTTAAGTATTTTTTCAATTTGGGGAACAGATAAAAATCTCTAGCCGCCAGATCTGGTGAATAAGGGGGTGGTCAACCAATTCGAAGCCAGCCTGCTAAATGGCAGCCATCGCAACTGCCGACCTGTGCGCGGGTGCGTTGTCGTGATGAAACAGCACGCCCCTTCGAAGTTTCCCTCTCCTTTTCTCTTTGATGGCATTCCTCAACTTGGGAGTTAAAGCTGTATAATATTGGCCTGTAATAGTGGTTCCACGCTCCAAGTAATCAATCAACAATATCCCTTCTGAGTCCCAAAATATTGAGGCTATAACCTTGCCCGCCGATGCCACGACACGAACCTTCTTCGGGGTCGGTGATGATGGCCGTTTCCATTGCGAAGATTGCTGTTTTGTCTCGGGATCAAAATGATGGACCCATGTTTCGTCCATTGTTACGAAACGAGACAAAAAGTCTTCAGAATCTTCTTGAAACTTGTCCAACAATATGTTCGAAATGTCAAGTCGATTTTGTTTCTGACTGTCGGTTAACATTCTCGGCACCCATCTTGCGGAAACTTTTCTCATATTCAAAGATTGTTTCAATATGGATTAAATACTTCCATATGAAATGCCCGTTTCTTGAATTAAGTATCGGATGGTAACTCTTCGATCGCTCAATAAAAGTTTCTCGACTTTCTTAACATTTTCTTGGGTGACTGACATCGATGGACGGCCGCAATGATATTCGTCTTCCGTGCTCGTTCTCCCTACTCGAAATTGAGAAGCCCACCTTGCGACAGTGGAATACGGCGGAGCGGACTCTCCTAATGTTGCCTCCAAATCGCAATGAATCTCTTGCGTCGTTAACTTTTTAAACAGAGGTATTTAATAACGGCTCACACACAGAACACGTTCCGACACGAATCAAACAAATGACTACATTCAGAAAAAAACAAAAGAGAATCGAAGATTTTTTCTTTATTAATATTACAAATATGTATCTGAGCTATGCCTGCCAGTATTATTTTTTTTCTTACCAAGGAGTATGTCGTTCTCACTACTTTTTGATCCCTCCTAGTAATAAATACACTGATATACAATGATCCGTATACAACTTTTTGTATCTAATAAAATGCTAAGCCTTGATATGGGACTAGGGTTATAATATGTATATAACGTCTTCAAATATTGATAACAAAATGTTAACTACCAGTAGGTATAAAGCTTCATCTTGGCGAAATTTTACTCAGAATATTAGAAAATAAATGTATGTATTAATTTTAAAGCAAACGTAAATTTGTTATTCATTAGTGTCGTAGAAATCTTTAAGCGTATTTTAAACTTTGAGATAATTTATACTGATGAAGTTCAGAGGTCAGTCAACAAGATTTGTATTTTTTGTATGTTATATATTTTCCAGCTCAGGAAGTACTCAAACAATCGATTGGGAAACCTTTCTAAATCAGTCGCTGGAAGACTTCACAAGTATATAATACTTCACAAGTATATAATACAAGTATATAATTACTAAGTCTCATAATTCTGGCTTCTTCTACCTACACGTCATGATAAATAAGATACTATTTATTATACCTAAGTCGGTGAAATGTATCAATGTGATTATGAAATCCGTACTAAAAACCTAGTATTCGTACTATTGACGTTACTATTGACCCGCTACTATAGACTGGGCGCGATAACAACAGATGTGCTCTGTAACCGCACGCACTTCATAATCTGGCAACGACCCGTTTGAAGACATTCTCGCTTGAGCTGCGAGATAGAGAAGATCCTAGTTAATAAGTCGACTAAAATAAGCACTGTTCCTTAGTATGGTCTCGCTGCCCACCAAGCCATTTTCGTAATAGTAATAGTAGGCTGGCAATCGATAACTTTCTGCTTGAATATTTTGTAGTAAATCACCGACTCTATAAATATATATAACCCCTCACTATTAGTAAGTATAAACTTACATTTAGATGAATGTTACCCACCACGACCATCCGCTCCAGCGGCAACTTAAGCCTAGGTCCTTTCCCCCTGCTTGAAGTCCTTGAGCGAACAGCCACTCGCGCAATACAGTGACACTGCATTCACTAGCTATCAACATACACACATGAAATTACACTTTACACACGCACGCCATTCAGGGATATAGGTTTTATAAGGGACCTTTTCTCTTTCTTGGCTAGTTTGAGTTAGACCTGATTGCCAGATTACTAAATGCATATGCATTTTTGTGTATATACGCATGTTTCTTCCTTCTTCCCAGAATGATAGGGAATTATTCAGATCGCGACTTATTTGCATGTACGACAACAGTACAAGCTGAGGTGCGGTCTCTTTGGTAGCCTTGAGCTTGTTGCTTGTTGCCTCGGCTTAGTGCCTTTCGCGCTCTCTCCCTAGCCCGGTGAAGCTGTTAAAGCCTCTAATCTAAGGGCTCCAGGGCCCTTAAAACTGATAGCATAGTAAGTTCGAAAAAGAAAAAAATAATTGTGTGACGATTAATAATGTCCTACAACTCTATGTAGACGGTTCCGCTGTCTATATAGACAATTAATTAATATTATCTGAATTGTTTAAAACAAACATTTAGATTGTAAATGTCACGAACCACTTTTTTTTCCTATTGTCAATATAATTGCGAATAATGTTTACAAATAACTTTTGCTGTCACGTAATTCTATTGTAAGAATAAATTTGAGTTAATTATATAAGTATGTTAATTACGCTCACATGTATATGCATAGCGTTATTACGCTCATAGTGATAGTTTCATACAACTTATCGCTCAATATTGCAGCCAAAACTAAATAAATGTATGCGTAAGCGACAGGATAATGACATTTGCCAACACGAACACACACGAATAATGTTGTGAGTTATTGAAATTTTCCCCAAATATGGGGGAATTTAATTATTCTTGATTGTTTGTCTCATTCATCTTATGATCATTCAAATAAAATAATAAAGGCAATAATATATATAAATAAAATATATTTTATGAGGTAGATACGGCATTGATGACCTTAAAATTACATCGTGAATTGGAGGTAATTGCCTCGAATCGAGTTCACTTTATGGCGTATAGTTTGGCAACAAACCCGTATGTTGTCAGGTGTTGTTTTAATAATCATATAACAAGCAAATTATAGTTAATAAATTAGTTTTATATTGTATTAATAAAAAAAACATCACATTTGGTTTTACCCTACCATGTGATATCCCTAGCCTCATAATATTTGACAAGATAAAAGTACTACCTATGTGAATTAGGATTAATAACTCTACCCATAAAGAGAAAAAAAATGGGGTAAAATATTCTTGCGATTACTAGCAACATTCCATTGTAATGGCGTCTGTCAATTTGAGAAATATTTTACTGTTTTAGATTTGTTTGCCTTAACAATATAAGCTGCCGTGTAGTGGTTTCTAATGAAATAGGATATTTAAATGTTTCTGGTGATTATGTGATAAGCTGTGACATTTTTTCATTGCGCAGTAAGTCATATTTTGTCGAAATTGCGGGAGCTATTTGAACTATAACATTATTCATACACTTTAGAGTTTAACCTGAAATGGCTTCACTCCGCGTGCGCGTTAATATTTATATGTATTGTTAAATTTTGTATAATTATTCCATTAATAAAATATCTCACTAGTGTATTATATTGTTGATTGTATAACGTATACAATATTATTACGTTTCATAGCGGGTTATCTCGTATCAAACTACACTGTATTTAGGTTGAATGATCGTTGCATAGAGATAAAGTGTTTTAATGTCTGCATTGTTTTTATTATTTTGCAGATTTATTTATAATTTTACATCGTTATAAATTCTTAAGGTAAGATTAACGAAAATTAGCGATTCAAACATTGTTTTAAAGCTTATATTCCTCGTTATTGACGAAAAATAGATTAAAAGTTTAAAGATAGGTATTGTTTTCGTTCAAAAATAAAATTATAAACTAACTTCTTCATTAGGAGATCCATCAAGAGATAATAAATATATTCAACTTTATGTAGGAAGCGCCATCTGTTAATAATCTGTTTAACTAATATGACAGCTGATAGATTGTTTATATTATATGATGTGCGAAATATTTAGTAAAATTAAATAATTAAAATTCTCATTATTTATATTTTTATTTGTTATCATAATTTATCATAATAAAGAAGTTGAAATGTAACTAATAATAAATAGGCTGAATTAGAGCAGATATTATTTGGTTTATATAATTTACATTTTGACTACCATCTGCCCGGAACTTCGTCTGCGTGGACTTCACAATTGGATCTTATTACATATTAACACATTTAAATATGTGTTAATCCAGGTTATAAACTATCTGTTTGACAAATTTCACCCAAAAACGTTGAGCCGTTTTTGCGTGATTGATTAACAAACATTCAAACATACAAATTTTATATTTATAAAATTAGTATTATTGACGGAGATTATTACAGATAGCTTGTACTACTCTATGAAAAAAGTACTGCGAAAAGATCAATAAACCATTAAAATGTTAGTTATTGATCCAAATTTATTTTATCGCCTTCAAAGTATGCTCCTTCAGAAACGATTTAAGCGATGATGGCTCAGTGGTAGCGTGTACGACTTCGCGTCCATTGACGTGAGTTCGAATCCCTACAATGAGCCGGAGCTTTCGGTGAAGGAAAACATCGTGAGGAAACCATAGCATGGTAGTAGGGCATTTTCTAATGCCTGCCTGGCTAGCTACCACCCTCAAGTTGAAAATCTGTCGCCAAGCACCAATAGGTGTGTTCCGGCAGCTGCACTTGAGAGCCAGTCTTCCACTAGTTTTAGCGTGTTACCATCTTGGCCAACATAGTCACTTAACATCAGGTGGCCATTACGCCAAACCTAAACGTTAAAAAAAAACGATACACATACGCCAATGAATAATCCAATCATCAAAATATTTTTAAACGTTTTTTCCGGTATTGAGTTTAGTTCTCGTCGTGAATTATTCTTTGTTCTACCGAATGAAAACGGGTGCCATAAAGTAGTAGTTAAATTTAGGAAAAGAAAGAAGTCAGCTGGAACTATATCTGGTGAATAAGGCGGTTGCTTGATGGTATTTGTTGAGTTTTTGGCCAAAAATTCGTTCATAATGATGACCTTGTGCGAAGGCCCATTATCAATCAAATTATGATAACAATTTTCTTTTCAAAAATGGGGCTTTTATTCGTCGAATTGCTCTCTTAAACGCCGCATTACGCTCAAATAATATACTTTATTTACCGCGTGACCTTCCGTTAAGAATTCCGAGTGCACAACACCGCGATAGTCAAAGAAAACAGTTAACTCATTTCATACCCAAGTGATTATTTAAAATGATACGGATCGACTTGTGAGACACAGGAGGTTCAGCGGCTATCTCTCTCAAACTTGAATGAGGATTTTCAGTCACTATTTTATTTACTTTTGCGATGTTAACTTCCGTTGAAGACGTTGATGGCCTACCAGGGCGAGGCAAATCTTCCAGCATATCTCGACCGCTTTTGAACGCTTTGTACCACTCATAAGCACGTGTTTTTGATAAAGTCGATTCACCGTAAGCCTTTTGTAATATATTCAGTGTCTCCGAACACAAAATTCCATTGGCGAAGCAAAATTTAAGACGAACTCTTGGTTCGATGTTTTTTCCACTATGAAATTCGCAATACACACTAGATATGACCTAACTAAAACAGCACTGTATTTAATCTAAATGAAAGATGCTACTCAAACTCCGCGCCAAAATGAAAAACAGTAGTGCCAATCTAACAAAAAAAAAAAATTTGGACCATAAACAAATCATCTATTCCCGATACTTTTTTGACTCAAGGTATTAAAATAAAATATTAAAATCGCGAAATATATGATATTATATAGACATGTATAAAATATATTATTAATCTCGATCATTGAAAGGGTTCAATGTGGAATGACCAATTTTCGATTTATTATTTTTAATTTCATTATACAATAAATAAATTCGTGTGAAAAATTGTATATTCCGAACTACATGAAAAGTTCTGTTTTAAACTCCTATTATAGGTCTTTTTATATACTTTAATCATTTTGTTTACTGAGAGATTAGTGGCTCTTTGTTTTTATTAGGTTATATAAATTATTACACGTGACTAATGAAAGGGAAAAAGTCAGTTAGATTTATTGGCGGGATCTTAAACTGTCACGTGGTTGTGTTTTTATTTTTCATTCATAAAATTGTGCTAATTACTTTCAAGAATGAATGTTTATAAGAATGTATGAATATATAAGAATGTTACGAATTATGATGCATAATAAGCATAATCATTATACCACTTACATTTTAATAGTTTTTTTTATAAACTATTGTTCCTTAAATCTGGTAAAACCCCATTTTACTGGCCCATTTGCATGTTTTAAGGTCTATTTTTCAATTAACAAATAACTTTAGTTAAAGAATAATTTTTAAATTTTCCTTAAAATTATTCTTCAAATAAAATTATGTGATGATTGAAAAAATCGCACTCGGTCATAGTTAATCGTGCTTGCGCATCTGGTATCTGATAAATAACAACTTATTCTTTGACTCGCTATTAGGACAGGTGCATCGACACGCGCAAACTGGTCGGTGCGGTGCGGTTCGGTGTTGCGGTCGGCCCAAACTCACTTACCGAAAACGATGTACCGCCAAATTGTACGGTGAAAAAATCCACCGATGCCCCTACCATCGGTTTTTATCTCTCTGTTTTACTTGACGTTTGGATTAGATAGTGTATCGTATTGAAAATAAGAAAAGTATGTACAAAAAGGCGTAATTTGATTTTATGTGCGCTTCAAGCGATGTAAGTTGCACAATAGGATCTAAAACAAAGTTAAAAAAAACGCTCTTATATTAGTAGTTCAATGAGTAGTTCAATGAGTTTAGGTCCAATATAAATTATAACAAACACTAATATATATAGCTTATACATGTAGTTTTGTGATAGATGTCTATTTTTCACGAATATGATAAAAAAACTTATTTATATGTCTGTTTCTTTTCTAAATTTAACTTAAAAACAACTTGATTGATTTATAAACTATAGGAATAGTCAATAATATTCTTGGAAACCTTAAAAAAATCTCAACTAAGTTTGATGTAACGTTGTATGCCTGGAGTAAGTATACATATGTTATTCCGATATCGATATGACATACAAATTATCAATAATACTTACAGAAATTATAAAATATTTGTTAAATTAAAATTACTAGAGGAATTAATTACTGCGCAATAAACGCGAACTACTTGTATGTAAACAAATGCAAAGTTATAATAAATAATATGACGATAAAAAATTTATAAAGCACGTTTTTTATTTGCTTTTAATATTTTTGTGTCCAATATAAATCTATCAGAAGGTAAGTGTTAAATACCAGTACTTTTATATATTTACAGTTGGTTAAAACCATTCAAATACATTTTCAAATTGAAAAAATACAGATATAAAAATATTTTGTATAATAATTAAAAACACGACTAAACATAAACGTGAGAACATATTAAGATATAAACATTTTAAGCCATCGTTTGCCCAATTTCAGATGTAAATCGATATTATGTTTATTAAAGTAATTTGGTGAGATTTAGGGCATAATTATTATTAATTTGAGAAACTTTATACTTCGGCTATCATCTGCAGTTTTAATATTCATATTTTATTTAGTGATAATGTTTAAATTATAATGTTGTGTTTATTAAAAATCAAATAGTGTATGGAATACGTTTTAAATTTACTTTTCTCCATGAAAAATATTTTTAAGCAATGTTCTAATGGATTGGTTCATAGTTATGTTTAGATCTATTTTTTCTCAATCCTGCTGGGTGATATCAGCCTCCTTCTCAAAATAAGAAGAGTGTATAACATATCGTACCGCGCGGGTCTATTGCCACCATGTCCTTATTGATAAACCCGACTTTCTCTCAACTAAGCAAGGAAAACTCAACCAACCCAAACCCAACTCAAAAAGAAACCTGACCAAACGAAAACAAGTATAATATTTAAATTGCATTTGAAGCCGTATACTTCGTAGTTTAAGGGCGGCTTGCGTAACATTACATTTAACTCACCACTAAACAAAATTAGTTAATTACAATTAACCTCTTAAATTGATTTATCGTAAACGCATTTAGGATCATCATTCACGAGACATACAAAGCGCTAATTTAGTTAAACACAATTAGCTAGTCGGTAAAACAGTCTCTGCTTTTCCTTTCACGCCTTAATGAGTTTCTGAACTCGAAAAGCGCGATGAATTATAAATTTGTACATAGAATGAAATGTGCATAGTTGGATGTTAATTGTTGTTCTCTGTCAAAGTCAAATAAGTAATACGGAAGCAGTGCATTCGACAGGACGATTTAGCCGGTGTGTTTGGTTTGTACTGAGCTTACCATCAGGCATAAAGCCACTAATAACCTGAGCTAATATATATTTTTTTAATTATATATACATATAAACAAATATAGAATTATGTAAGTAATAACTGTTATCGAGTAACGTTCTCATAGTTATAAAACCACGGAAAAGAAATAAGGGAATCCAATGCTGTTCAACTTTTTTATCTCCCCTTTTTAGTAACGCCGACCTTGTAAATTGAGTTAGTGGAAAACGTATTTGGCGCACGTTCATCATTTATACAATACAATGTTTCGTATTTTTTTTTGGGCCCATTAAATTGATTTATATTTTAAAGGCAGTGTTAGGAAAGCATAAATAAAAATATAGAAAAATTTCTTTCACCAAAGCAACCGTTGCATCCACAGCTATTGTAATAATAAAGTGAAAATTTGAAAATCTCTCGAGAAACACGTATAAGTGCATTCTAGGAGAACATTGCCGAGCACTGGAGAACCAGTCCTAAATTATTGGCTTACTTATTACTTACATAACATCATTGCTTTATATTGGATGTAATCTTGGTCGAGATGTAGTTTATAACGTATTAAAAAAGGAGTTCTAAACCGGAGATCGAATCTTGATTCATCTTTTCAAAATGCACATGAACAGCTAAGGAATAAATCATTATGTTCACGATATATATTTGATGAAATTTTGCCCAACACTGTGGACCATTTTAAAGCACTTTCAATTAATGGATTCAAAAACTTTCATCAATGCAAAGAAGGACATGACATGTATAGTTAATTAAAATAGTAACCTTTAATAAATATGGAGAAAACATTGCGGAATGTATCTATGCTCTTAAAAACTATTATTACTCTAAATAATCTCTGTAGCCGAGAAACTGGCTTAATTTTGGATCGGTTATAGTTTTAAAAATGAATGATATTGAGTATTAGGTGACAAGCGGAGTTTTAGCATTAGTTTGTTGTGTGATGTTTTCGCTTTAGGGTCGATTTGCAAAGTTATGTTTCTCATATTAGTTTGGTAGAGAGGAACAACAGTAGTTACGTGAATAAAAGTTGTATTATATTCTGTCAATTACAATATCGACGGCTTTAGTGGAATTGCCAATCATATTTATAAAACTAATTAATTTGTTCGAAGTAACGCAAATAACTTTCTCCAAATCAACGTACAATTCGTTTTTTTTTCTAATTGATTGTTAGCCTTAAGGGCTCTGGAGCCTTTGCGACTTTTACAGCTTCACCGGGCTTGAAGGCGAGCGCTTAAGGCACTCAGCCGCGAAAGCAAGGTAACAAGTTCCGAGGGTGCCAAAGTGACCGAACTTCGGCTCGGACTGTTGCCTCGTATGCAATGAAGTCACGATCTGTCTAATTCCCTAGCATTTTATCTAAACTAACTATACATATATACATGTTTCTTCCACCTAGGAGCAGGAAAGGGTTTCTTAAAAAACCTATGTACCTGAGCAGCGTGCATATTTGTACAATGCAGTGTAATGAGTGTATGTTGATAGCTAGTGAATGTAGAGTCACTGTATCGCGATATGTATCGCAGCCAAGCGGCCGCTTGGCTCAAGGGCTCCATGCCGATGGATCGGACCTAGGCTTGAGTTGCCGCAGGAGAAGGCGGACGTGGCGGGGCACAGGACGAAACAGAGAGCATAAATGTATAGGCTTTAGGAAGCTAACTAACTTAAAGATTCACACTAATGTTTCGGTAAAAAAGGTAAACATAAAAAGTACTAAATAAAAAGGTTATTAAAATTATTGATTCTTATAGGAACTATTATTGGTTCTCAGCCAACTAGTCTGCAAAAGGCACTGGAAAATGCCAAATAAAAAAATAAGCATCCATCAGAATGCTTCACGTTTAGAGATTGCGGCAGACAAATCTCATTGTGAGAAAGCTAATGTCCAGCATTTAATCAATTGATGCTGACAAAAGGATTGTACAATATGGTATAGTGCCGTTGCCTGACGTGATATTTGATAACCAAAGTACAGGCAACTTCTGTTGATAGATCTTAATCTATCTATTATAATGCTGACGTTAGTTATTTTGCTATATAAGGATAAAAACCAAAAGAAAATATTTTAAATACTTGTACGTCAGTGATTACATAATCTTATCTAAATATCTTTACTCGATAATATAGAGTCTAATAAATAAGTAAAGATTTTGTATGTAGATATTTGAGACTATGCGTGAGTTAGTTGAGACGCTCTACTGTATAAGTTAACGAGGGTGAATGACGTTTTGAGTGACTGGAATGTATGTATCATACAGAAGCAAGTTTAACATTGGTACACACAGTTGCTAAATCTTTAAAAGGAGTAATCTGATGTTATGATGGCTGATAGTTGTATAGATTCTATAGATGCTTTGGAACATCCTACTGATGAACATAGATTTATTTCTGCAATGAATGCATCCAATCTATGAAAGTCATTGCATGGTAGTCTTCAAATTTATTTGGTCTTCGACCACGTACTTATTTCGTCGCTTCCTCATTTAACTTTCGGTTAGATTTATACAAACTTTAGCCTACACCTAATAACCTATTCAGTTCATCTCTGTTACTGAAACGATGCAGTTAGATCTTGCATCGTGTGCTATCCAGATCAAATTTAAACATTCATTTCCAATTAGTGATTAAGTTGGAGTGACAGTTTTTCAGCCCTTTCCACGACTTTATTTCCATTATCATTTCTTGAGAATTTAGATTTTTAACAGCGATTTATTATAAAAAGAATCGTGATTGCTTTAGAATAAATGTTAGTTTTTATACATATAAGAGTATGATATAATAAATATGCAATTATGAAGCTTATTTGAGTTTAACTTAATCTAATCATTCTTAAGGTTAATGGGCTGTCCGAGTAATTCAAATATCATATTTTAACCTTTGTATTTTTTAATCCTATAAGTGCCGATCAGTCAAATTAATTGGAAAAGGTCAAATTAGTTATAAACATGTATAATTAATAAGGTGTGACTATGTGGCTAAACTATAAAGTAAATTATTTTTGTTTTAACCTTTCAGTAGACAATTTATAGATTGGATTAACCAAAAATCAATTGAAATATAAATCCCAAACAAATAGTTATTTTTAAATAATATACATTGCTAATGCGAAAGGAATTAGACACTGGGGAGGAAAAACTGACTTATGCGGATTAGATTAGGAAAGATCGGAATCAGCACGGTTTTATGAATGAAGGAAGTGAAAGACAGACAGTAGTGAAAATAACTCAGTTGTAGCGTACAATAAGTCTGAGGATGTATGTCGCCCGGGATCAAAATATAACATGCCGCTTCTATAGACTATAAACATAATAAAAAAAAAAAAAAAACGGTATTAATGGTAAAATTCTGCGTTTCCTCAATACATTTTATGCATGCTTACTCATTTTAAAATAATGTATTAAGTTTCATAAAAAAACTCAGACACTTATGATATGAATGAAAATGTACTTAGGCACCCAGTTAATGCTTTTAAATTTTACTTAATTTTTTTTACACAGCCTAAGGCAATTTGATTTTAATTTTTGTGCGCAAAATTTTACATTAGTCGGTTGTAAATAACTGTTTTAAATTTGACCCATACTATCAAGGTAAGTTAAAGCTTGTAATAAAATAAATTTCATTTTTAAATCTAAAAGCATGACATGCATGATACGGGTGCGCTTATCAACGATTTTACTATTTGCGACGTAAGCGATGAAGCGATTGATACTCGATACAACGTTATAAGCGAGCTCTCGCCTATCCACACCCAGCCTTATTTGGAACTCTAACTTATTTTGCCTTTGTCGGTTCGTCTGTCCCTATGCAATGCTTATTAAATGTCAGTGTGTGTTTAGCCGATTTCCACGGTGCGTTTATAAACAGTAAGACATTCAACGATGCTTTATGTGATATTACTTGAACTTTGTTATAAATGGCGATGTTTGTATTATTTTATTTGGAGTTTTACCCAGTTTTAGTAATTATCTTCTTATCTTGCCATTATCCTACCTGAGTAGAGTCGATATAATATGTCTTCCTCCTAATCTACTCTCCTCTATCAGCTCTCATTTTAGTATTCAGATATGTCATACAAGTATAATTCCTGGCACAATTCATCCATATCTTCTTCGATCTTCCATTACTCTTATATCTACTTTCATATTCAACATTCTTCTTATATGATTTCCATCCTTCTTCTGATATATTTATTCCTAATGTTATCCATTCTACTTACACCATACATCCACATTAAACACACACAAAACATTAGATATGCGCTCTACCATCTCTGTTGTTTTCTTCATAAGTCTCTTAAATTTTTGTAATGATATTATTCTTAGGCGGTGATGATTTAGTAATAGCATGTTTGAATGCCGGATCTTCTACCGGGCTGTCTATTGCGCTCCCTACTGGTTTTATAAATAAAAAATTAATAATAATATTAATAAACCATTAAAAAGCAACTATTGAATGATGCTAAAGCATTTGCTTGTGCTCATTTGATTTGTTCACAGTAAAATTTGGCAGGTTTAAGTTCGACTAATGTATTGTATAAAATAGTTTTCATTCAATTTATGGTATTTTTTTTTGTCAAAAATCTTACTTTTCTTTATTCTTTATCTTGTTCTTTCATGTTCGATATCTATTTAGGGATGATTATATTATAGGAAGCATGAAAGTAGCACCAGTGATAGAGAAGGTCAGGAGTAACAGGTTAGCGTGGCATGTCATGAGGAAGGATGAAAGTCACATAACTATAAGAGTTTTAAGTATGAAGGTGGACCGAGGAAAACAGAAGAAGATATGGATGGATTGCTTGAGGATTTATGTTTAATAGGTGTGAAGAATACTGAGATGGGAGCTGACGGAGGAGAGTGGAGATGAAAACAGATTATACCGACCATATTTAAATGGGATAAGGGAAACAATAGGAATTATGTTATTGATTATAGTAAATAACCCAGTTACGAATTTGCCCGTTGATAAATATGACATTTGTCTTGATAAAGAAGTCGTTGTTAAATTTAAAATTTAGTAAGCGATATTCATACCCGCCGCCGATTCTATGATGCGTGAAGATAAATTTAAAAACATGAAACAATATTACACGTACAGGTCCAAGCTATCAATTTCATTCTCTCATGTCTGCAAGCAATATGTGGTATAGAGAAAGCGCATGCGATGTTACTTATAAACGGCGTATGATCTTTTTTCCAATAAAAATGTATAATACTTATTTACTGTTATCGATCACTGGCATAAAATATATGAAGAACACATAATTGTGATAATATTTGTATGATTTGGTAAAATTGTGCAAATATTTGCAAGAATAACGGCTCTACCTGTAACCTATTTTTTTGTCTGTCAGTATACTGATTAACTACGTCGCTTAGTTTTACTTATTTTCTATTCACATCTTAAATTTTTACCGATTTTATTCACTTTTATCGTCACCGTTTATGCCCTACTAGTTGAGTTCCACGGATTCACCCGTGTTAAATTTAATGGACCATCTCTCTACCGCCGCTGCCGATGCAGCTATGCAGTATATCATACTTCTTACTTCCCATACTTGCTTTCCAGATCGCTTCACGTTCGTGGTTATTGCTCCGTTCCTCAGGGTCGTAGAGTGATGTTTTATAGTTTATAAGTTTCAGCGATAAATAAACTATGTAAAGAGTTTTTTTTTTCAATTCTGATTAGCCTGATTGATTCTGATAGATTAGCCTGCTTAGACATAAATAGAAACAAACAATCACCATATGTAGTTATGTTAGGTCCTTACATAATATGAAATTACCGTTTTGTTTAACTGGCCACCTTGATCTCAAATATCTGGCATATAATTAGGAATTTCAAATCTTAATTTATTTCAAAGTTAGGCTTGTGTATTTGTATTTCGATTTCAATGATTCATTTGTTTTTTCTGTATTCACAAAATGGAAAATTTAAAATATGGCGTTATTTACGAATATGAGCTCCACCGTGGCATCAGCGCTGCAGAAACAGCTCGAAGGATTAATTATGTGTATGGGGAAGTTACTGTAAATAAAGTATGGTACGTTTTTGGTTCCAACGTAGCTCTGGAAATTTTGACCTGCGAAACAAAACCCGTGGACGGCCGAAGACCCCAGTTGATAATGAAGAATTAAAGGTGATCGTGATCGTGATCACCTATTAAGGACCTATTATAACTAACGAATATATCAATGATTTAATTAACAATCACGTAAAAGTAGTTCTCGTGTTATAAATCAATCAAAGTGCAGATATAGACAGATAGATGGACATGACGTTTTATATATAAAATTCGGTGTGTCTCGTGATTTCTGCAACGCTCCTGAGAGTCGAACTGTGAAATTACATAGCCATAAACCTCCCCCAATTAACAGGCTAACTAACACTAAAATACTTTTTCATATCGGACAAGTACTTTATGAAATTAGCGCGTTCAAAAATATAAACACTTAAATAACATTAAAAAATAAAAACACTTTTTTTTTCGAACTGACTATACTGTTAGCCTTAGGGGCCCTGGAGCCTTTACGGCTTTTACAGCTTTACCGGGCTTGATAAAAACACCGCAGTGTTACTTTCTAAGGAGACTATCCGGAACAATGGTAAACAGGTAATAAGAATGTTGACAATTAAATAATTTAGTGACGGGACAGTTTAGTTAGAAGTGGTATCGATATATCGATAATTGTAGTATAGAAAGAATCCGTATTTTTTATCGAATTTGTTTTAATCTTAACTATAATAGTCTTAAAAAGGGAAGTGAATTAGTTATTGAAGCTAAGAGTAAGACAGTTTATAATGTTATTATAAAAACTAGAAGCCAGGTTTGTTGAAGGCTTATGCGAATGAAAACCCTGATCTTAGAGAATGCAGATGCTTGAAGAAATTACGGATGTGAGGAAAGTAAAGATGTTTTCTTGTTGTTGGATGTAAATGGAGTGATTGAACGATTTAATGTATGAAGGGGTGAATGAATGGGTGGATGGATGTTTGAAGGACTGTATGAACTCATAAATGAATGAATTGCCGTTTATTGCAGATTTTAGTCGTACACTGGCGAAGTCACAAGGCAATTTCTCCCAGGTATTTAGCGGTAGGGTGAAAAAACAGTAGACGGTTCTAATAAAATAATTCATAAACTACAAAAACAATGTATTTAATAAATAATGTAATAGCAAACTACATATGGTGGAAATATTTTTGATGGGAGATAGAACGGAACTTATCCTCGCGGTGTTGTATCTCGCCGGTTCGCGATGCTGATTTCAACATAATTCCACATTGAATTGTTGTTATACCACTTATAAAACAAGTATACCACTTAAACATCCTGGTAATGCTTTATATCAATACAATTGACACTTTTACAGATTAAAAGATAAGGGTGCGATGCGTTAGATATATTCCAAGCGGTCAGTTCACGAGAGTGCGGGGTGGGGGTTGGCGTTTGCGATTGTGCGGTCCCATCTTTGGAAAAAGGAAAGGGGTAGTATATACTACATAGCTGAAATAGCGTGTAAAAAGTATAGATACGAAAGAATATGATTAGGATATACATATATATATATATATATAGATGGCGTTACCAACATAAGTATATATACGTATGTATGTATACGTACATATACATAGGTATAAATAATCTATACATATCATAAAAGAGTCAAAATATGTAGTACATTAAAGATATTTATGAAACATACTACGGGGGTTAGAATCATGGGTAGAAAACATTTTGGCAGTTTACGCCAATCACTGAGAACCTACTGAACCGTATTTGATGAAATTTAGTATGATCGTAGTTTATAGTCTGTAGGTATATTTAGGATGCATTTTTACATATATGAACGATAATTTTCGTTTAAGTTATGTACATATAAAAAGTGATGTATGTATATTTAAAAATGTAATATATTTTAAATATAGAGTGAAACGAAGTGACATTATACGAAATTAATGCAAATGATTTTATCTTCACGTAATTTTGAATAGAAATCAACTGGAATGATATTTCTATTTTATTCTGAAATTTTAATTTTAATTCAACGATGTCGATGTGCGGACGAAGTCGCTGGTAAAACTTGTAATAAAATAAAAACAAAAAAATACATACATTAATTTAATTCATAACGTGATGAAACTCTTTCATATCCCCAAGTGTATTTATTTGAAGAATGTAGATAGTTCTCGATATTTGTGTTTCCGACAACTTAAAAGGGAAACAAGATAAATAAACACGTTATTGTTAGTTACACGTGTGCCTATGGTAATGATGCATGACGCCCATTTGCATGAATAACATACGACTGCATACAATGATTATCGAACCTGTCGATGAGCTATTGTTCGGGTGAAAGTGGAACCACAAACTAAATTATACAGAAAGTTTAATTTTTTTACCGTCTGGAGAATTTGTAACGTAAGAAATCGATTTAGACATTGAGAAGGCTCTTGTGAACGTTAAACAGCCTTGTTCGAGAAGAATCCCTGTCTTCGGGAAGGACAAAATATCAAGTTTAACAACATAATTTTTATATGTTGCTAAATTTGGTACACACACAGAGAGAGAGTCGCTTCCAGAAGTTCCGAACATGAATATCCTATGATCCTGTATTTTCACTGGAAAACTAGCTTTATTTGATTCTTGAACTTATTTACCCGAAAATCTGTTTTGAATTTTGAAATCTTATTATATATTTTAACACTATTATCTAAGTAAATAATTGTTTCACTTATTTGAAATAACAAAAATGCAAATTTTTATTTCGAATTTAAACATTTTGCCGGTCGTTTACAAGTTCAACTTACCGTAAGCTTTTGTGAATATATGCATATAAAGTTTTCTGAAATGATGAAATATAACGCAATGAATTAAAAAAAAACTTAATATCACGTTAAAATATATAAAAAAATAAAAACATGCATCAGAGTTTATTAAAACAAAATAATAATTGGAAAATAATAACTTGTCATTTCTTTCTACTATGTTTGAAAATTCATTTTCAGTTATATTTTTGTTACAACTGTAAAGAATGTGGTTGGTGCACTGGCAAATGAAACGTTATGCCTTGTAATCCATAAGTGTGAAAAATATACTACTGGTCAGGATTTATTGCCACAGTGACTACTTCATATCTGATCGATGCATCCGTTTTCTAATTATGATAATAATTAAAAAATAAATAACGATACAAAAAAATCATCTAAAAATTTTTATCTAAAAAAAAATCGTAAACAGTGCACCTTCTGTCCTACTCCGTTTGTGACATCATGAACCCGGTGGCATTTTCTGAAAGGCAATTGAATAATACAAAAAAAAAATACACTCGGATCAAAGATGACTTCTTTTCAATTCGTTACCATATCATAAATGTATGATAAAGGGATTTAGTAAATCCCAAAGTCTCGATGGTCTGTCGGATAGATATGAAATAAAAATCATATCTCTACAAACGATATTCACCGTTATCGATTGTAGCACAATCAAATAATCCGTGGATTTCTGAATTGTTGATAATAATATGGTAGCTTTCACGTTTTGAGTTTTTTTTTCTTTATACAGTTTTTTTTTTTTGTCGGCTTTATGTCAGCTGGCAATCAGAGTTATTACAAAAACAACGGCTACCACTGAGAGATCTATCCCTGGTAGTCGCTGTCATGCCGCGTTCAAGCCTCACGGCAAATGAGATAACTAGCTGATTCCAAAACGGGACAAACCCAAAGAGTCAGCGTTTGTCACCACGTACAGGCTGATCGCGAACCAGTCCAGTACGGATACCTTATCATTCCAATTAATAACTGGATATACACTGATCACCGACATACCTAAGCGTGCTATTATGTAGAGTGTTTCACCCGATGTATTTAGCGACAGGCCTAGACGAACGTTCCACGATTAAATCGGGGACGTTCTGAATAAAGGTCAGCTCAAGAGTACTCTAAACCGACGAGCATGCGTGAAAAGATAGATGTATGTTGAAGAAACGAAAGATGTTTGCCAGGATCGTAGCAAGTAGAAGGACGTGGTCTCTACCTACCCCGTTGGGAAAGAGTTATGATTTATGTATGTATGTTCATCGCGAGCCAGTCGAAAATAATAGTCGTAATGTACCGCCCAGCACAACACTGTGCATCTTATGTGATTGATCACGCAATACACCGGCATTTCTTCACATCGCGTTCATAAGAATTCACTAATTGGTCGTGATGGTATTTAGAAATAATTGTACACGTTCTTAAAGCTTCATTAATTTACTCAACAGTAATAATAATAATTGACCCGTGAGGATATTTTGCACATAATAGAATATAAACACATTTTATAATGTTACATGTTAAATGAATTTATCAACAGACGGCATCAACAATCTTTTTTTTTTTAATGAAAACATTAATTTTAAACTATTTTTCATCAACAGCGGGGTATACAAGCTTTAAAATGTTGTTTAAATCATGAATTTTGATGATGAATTAAGGGATATATTGTATTGCCACAAGAGAGAGGTAGGGTACAGATAAATTTCTTTGGAGATTTCTCTCTACTTGGGGCAGTCTGACTGCTGGAATACCTCCAACCTACAGAAGATGGCAGGTAAATAACCTAGTATTGTGTTCCTGCGGTGCGTAGGGTTTCTAGAGCTGTTTGGGGTACGGGGGTTCAAGGTTGGCAATGCGCTAGTGATACCTACGGTATTAGAAGCGTCAATATACTTGTTTACCACATTTGTTATATAAAAAAACACTTATCAAAAGTTATACATATAAAAACTTTTCGTCATATTCTAAAAAAGAAATCTTGTCTCTCGTTTTTTCCTTCTATTACATGTTTTACATAAAACTTTATATAATATAATATACTTACATACTCCAATGTCTCTGACGTGCGACAGCAAGTATTTCAGGGACAAACTTTTATTTTGTGGGTAAATATTAAGTTTGTCGCGTGTTAATTTGAGACGGGTTTTAGAAATTATATCTTAGTTATCGGATGAATTCCATCGCTTGTGCTAAAATTCTTGCGTTCAGGCCAAATATCAAGTCTACATGTCTCAGAGAAGTACCCAATAAGTACAAAATAAGTTTTGATAGTCAGTAGAACTTTAAATAAGAAGGACCGTATCTCTATATTGCGTTGCGTTAACTTAGAAACTTAATTTTTTAACATCGTACCGTAACTGCATACTACAAACCAATTTAATTAAAGAGGATCTTACCATATGTATAGATAGGCAGACAGCAAAGTGATCCTATAGAGTTCTGTTTTTTTTTTTCAGTATGAGGTACGGAATGGTAAGATAATTTTTAAAAGTTGCTTAGAAATTATTAAAAATTAATAAACGTAACAGAGTAGATTTTGATAAACTTTTTGGAGTCCAAGGATCGTGTCGAGGCCGATATAAATCAATTAAAATTTACGATAACAATTAACATTTTACATAATTACAACAGCGTCGATCCTTCGATAAGGATCAGAGTGATCAATCTCGATTCTTTAGTTAATTTATGTAATTACAAATTTAATTTATCAACAGCTGACACTTCGATAATTAGAATCGAATCTTTTAATAGCAATTTTATCCTTTTTTCTTTGGCACTCTTTTACGAAAGTAACGAAAACGAAAGAAATGTTTTTTGATTCATAAATCTGTATTTATATATTAATTTTTCTTTTTCTAAATTTACCAATAGATACACATATCACGAATATGCCATAAAAATTGTTTGTTTGTCTGTCTGTCTATTTTTTATGTCCGTATTTAACTCATAAACGGCTTTACCAAATGTTATAGAATTTTGTACATGGGAAGTATATTTCATTCTTCAATTGATAGGACATGAGAATTAACAATATTACTTTTAAAAATCCTCAATTATTTACGATTTAACGATTTTTATAAAAAATTGTAGACGCTTCCCATCATTCCATAATTAATAGACTATTAGAATTGTCAATAACACTTAGAAATTTTGAATTATATAAAAATATTCTCAACCGATTTTGTTGAAATTTTGTACATATGAAGAATATGGTATGCCATATTTGATACGCTATAGAATCGTCAATAACATGTGCAAAAATAAAATTACGGAATGAAAATAGTTACTGAGGAACAAACGCGCTTGGATACGTGCAGCACCGCTAGTTTCTCATAAAATGGAACTGGTATCCTTATATATTTTCTTCATTATATACATTATAAGGACAATAAAATGTAAAACTAATAAATCTTTAACAGTAAAAATATATTTGAAAGTTATATAGCATCTGTTAACGAGATAATAAACGTTTAACTGTATTGATTACCCAAGTACAGTCGGTTACATAACGTAATAACTTTATTTTGTTTATTAATGCGCGTATTCCTAAATATGTATTGTATTTACAAGATATGTTTAAAATGATGTGAAGCAATGACAGAAATAAATAAATGTTGTGGTTTGGTGACCATTTCTGCCATTATCGAGTGAATAGAGTGTCCTGTCATAAGACAGAAATCATCAGAGATCACAGAGATCATCATAAGATGATTTCAGTATCCTAACAAGATGCTGGCTCCCTTGATAGAACTTTCTGGAGAGTTTTTGTGGCATCTCAGAATTAATGATCCATGTTATTATTTCCAATTCACTTCAATTGTGAACAATAACCAAGATTTGTTATGCAAAATGCCACCTCTATTACACAATGTAGAGTCAAACAACAGAAATTTATGAATAAAATATCAATACCATTACATGACAGTTTGAGATCCCGTTATAAACTCGTGGTTATGGGTATATATACTAACTAGTATATTATACTCCACTCGCGTAGACTACATAATGCCAGTGGTGACCGTCGCCCACTGATTATTTTAAAGATAAAAAAGGCTTATTATTTTATGTGTGCGGAACACTAACTTATTTTATGAAATAAAAGTAGCCTAACTTATTCCTTTTAAACTCAGCTATATGTCAGTGAAAATCCCGTCAAAATCGGTCCAACTGTTTCCAAGATTAGCCGGAACAAACAGACAAACATTTTAAAAATTGTTATTTTGTTATAAGTACCGTATAGTTAGTTAACAGCTGTTACATTACAAACAGACACTTAATTTTTTTTTATATATTTATAGATGAGAAGATTTATGTACAAATGAACAAAATAATTGTGTTTATTGTTGATCTTTAACGAAGTCAGTTTGTTTTATCAAAAAAATAAAATAATGAAAATTCTTAAAAAAAAAATTCTTTTAAAAAAAAAAAAATTTTTCTCGAAATAGAATATTAAATTTAATTGAATTGATTCATTTTATGGAAATACAATACAACAAAACCATTTTATCTGTATAAGCTGGTGAATGTACTTAGTCGTATTTATTGGTTCTATAAATTTTTACAAGCCGTAATATAGTTAGGAAGGAATTCTGGCTACCTACATTATACAGCCGTGTAACTAGCAGTCGTCCGTGGTTACGTTCACGTAGAAAGTGTATATCTATACCTATAATAAAATAATAAAGAGTGAAAATTTGTACTTACATCTATATACATATTATAAAACTCGAGGTCTCTCTATCTGTTTATGTTCTTTAACATCACATCCGTTTAACATGTTTTTTTTAGTCCGTACCTATGCTTATAGTGGTTCAGATAATATTTATATAGGTATATGCATCTCTGACTTTTTTGTAGGTCTTTTGAAGATCTACAATTATCTAGAATATTATTTTGATATATCTCGTATGGTTTACTAAGTGTAACCAATTTAAGTGCCTCAAATGCGTCTTTTTTCCGAACTGATTCACCATTATCGTCACTGTTTATTTCGTATTACTTTATCTTATAAAATATATACTATAACCTGGCCAGATAACATAGCTATAAAATAAAAATAAAAGGTGTGTGCGCGATTCACACACGATAGAAGTGAAACTTCATTTTAAAAGACATTTTCTATTCTCTTTAAACAGTGTGCAATATACATACACACCAACATTGACTCTCTCACTCTGGCATACACAAAGAGGAGAGACTGATAATGTGCATTAAACGTTTAACGTTTAACGCTTGGAAGTCGCATAAAAAGTTTCACTTCAATAAAACACATGTAAATCGGATAAGTGGTTTTCGCGTGAAAAGTACATAATCAGACAGACATAGAGACGTTGAGTTTTGTTATATATGTTAAAAAAGTAATCGTACTTAATGCATATGACAGTTTTTTTTCCAAATGGCAACACGCCAGCGTGCCAAAATGGCCGATCCTTATCTTGGGCTGTTACCGTACATGTATTCGTAGTTTCATTATTTAGCTAACTATCCATATTCGATCTATTAGTTTATCTGTAAACTGTTTCCTAAATCCGAGTACTTCAAAAAGAAAAAAGGCTCCCCCCTTAAAGAACCCAAGTACATACGATATTTGTGTGCAGTTATGTAGTGCAGTGTGATGTATGTTGAATTAGCAAATGATAGAGTCCCTGTATCGCCCAAGTAGTGGGCTCCATACCGGAGGATCGGACCTAGGCAATATGATGGAAGTGAAGTTTAATTAAGCCATATCAAAACATTGTCTTTTTTAATACTTTATTCGACTATGTTGCTTGATTACGCGCGTACTCTTGTCTTGTCTATCACGTTTATCCATCTCTCTCGGTTTTATCGTAGTTCTACCCTTTTCTCTCTGTGGCCAAATACATTTTCGCGTCAGAAAAAATATAGAACTAATATTCAATCTTGGAATTTTATTGTCATATCGTTTTCTTTTTTTATTTAATGGCAACTGTGTTCATCCACAATTCTGCCAGTGTCACGTCAATAGAATATTTTTTCTAATAATTATTCTTGCAATCTAACTGTCAAGAAAAAGTTTCATTTTAAAAATTGTAGGATTTAAAGAGCAGACTTTTAAATATTTAAGTGTACAATGAATAAATTTATACATAAAAACAAATCTATATACTTCTCCGTTGACCATTATAATTGAGTTATATTCTAGTATTATTATTAAGACCTAAATAAGTTATGCTATTAAATGTACTTAAAGCATCGCGGGTGACGAGCGTCGTGTATCGTGATTCGTCTATGTATTGTGTAAGCCTGACCACGTGGACTGGTCACCAGTTATCGTTAGATAATTTGCATAATTGCCCATAATTTATAGTTGTAGTTAAGTTTTACTTATCTATAATAATGTGCCGAGATTAATGGTGAAAGATATTGCTTAATCATTTATTTCGTTGGATCGCTTATTATGAAACCTTATTACAATTTGACTCCGAGTACCTGTATAATGAGATTACTTGTGCCACATTGTTTCACCCGTGTTCGACCGACTCTGCACTGCGCTGCGTCCGCTGAAACGCATTCTTGTAGCGTATCGTTGTTTTCACTACCCGTACTTGTTACAGCTTACCAAATTGCTAGAAGTGCATAGTTACTGCTCCGCTCCTTAAGTACGTAGCGTGAAGTAAAACAAACAATCTCTTGAACTTTATAATATTAGTATAGATTACCATAAACAATATTAATGCCGGCCTGTTTATATCTCACTACTGCGTAAAAGTGTAAAATTTAAGAAACTCCCAACACAACCTATTCGTTTAGACCATTCGAATGAGTCCAAATACGATATCTCTGCTGTAAGTTGGTGAAGAGTCAGGTATCCTGCTGATTTCAGATGATAGCAGCATCAGTTCAATATTGCCATGTTCTCCTAATATCAGAATACCAAATTTGGACTCGATCAGATCTGTGAAAGATACTCAAATTCATTAATTAACTAAAAAGAGCTGATAATCTTCAAATGGCTGAACAGATTTCATTGAATTTTAACTAATATCAGTCCCGAAAATGTCACCTTTCAAACAAACAAAAAATAGATAAAAATCGGTTCACCGGTTAGGGACCTACGATACCACAAACAGACACATAGATACAACAAACAATGTTTTTCTTCATAGTTCGCCGAAAATTTTTAACAAAACATGGCCTCCATAGCATCGATACCGACCGCTGTATGTTCATTCAGAAACATCATGAACAACTCATGACAAAAATAAATCAATGAATAAGTCATTTCATTATTTTAACCTGATAGCTAACCACCTGGCCGTGTTTCCGATATATTTATCTACCTAATTAAACATTTATATGTTTAGAAACAGAATTATTTTAATACCAGAAAGGTTTATTTGGTTTTAGCTTATTAAAAAGATTAATAGACATCGCAACCATCAAAGGGTTACTGCTGTAGGAAAAATAAATCTTTCAACGGCAACACTCAAGTTGAGTTTTATAATCTGGCAACATTTCTTGATAGACATTTTGATTGGGAAGTTTTTGGCGGCATCTTAGTCTGTCATGTAGTGTTTTTTTTTTTAATTCTTAAACATGCGTTATTTGATCCGTTATTATGTAATTTAAATAATAAAAATTCAGTAATGGCTAAATTATCTGCTATAAATTATTATTTATATTCAAGCTCAGAATTATATTGTTATGTAAATAAATAAATAAATTTGTAATGCTTGGTGTAAGTATGACTGCAAAATATATTAATTACTTATCAATAAATACTACAAAATTCTACAAAGATTTATTTCGTTTTTACAAGGTGATATAAGTTATATGTCAAACGCGCATAAAGGTTACATGTATTTTATTTTTGGTTTTTGTATTATATAGAATATGTTAGAGGGTTTTTGGCGTTTACTGGTCTGTCATGTGTGGTTTTTAGTGTCCCGAAGTCAACAATGAACCCATAAAGTTTCGCCATGTCCGATTGTCTGTCCGCTTCTTATCAGAGATTATTAGTACTGGAAAACTATAATGCATATTAATCACGTCGACAAACTTTTCTCAACCCTGTGAGTAAAAGATTAAAAGTTAACTTGAAAAAAAAAACTTAAATTAATTCTACATTCACCACTTTTTACTACATTCACCGGTTCTAATACACGATGTTATCGCTTTCGTTTATTATTTTTCTAATTAGAGAACCAGATAATAACCGTTCCAACATCTAGTAGGGCTAATGGCAGGTTGACCGGTTGTGAAGTTGCAAGGTAGGCCGTGTTTATTTTCTAAACACGCCCTGGGAGCGTGTCGCTCTTTTAATTAACCCACTGATAACTTCCATTACATGCTTTTTCCGATCAGTAAATCGAATCCGTGCTTACGTTTGACAGAAATCGGTGCCATTAACATTTTATAGCCGCGTTTTGCCTGTGATTTCGTTCTCGTTGTCTTCGAAACGAAACAACTTGCGCGCCATCTATTGTAAACCGGTTGCACTAACACAGAAACATTACGGGAACTCACCAAAGTTTCATAGCGATCAAATGAATGGTTTAAGAAAGCATCCCCTATTAATTTTTAAATAAATATATACTCGTAGATTTTAGAAGGGTTGCTAAATTTTAATACTTTACAGGTTGTGTTGTTTCACCATAATCTCATCAGCAATGGCCACTACCGAGAGATTAGCATTCCATTGTCAGTCGCCGTTGTCATGCTGGCCTGCGTAAACAGAAACTGGATCGAATCACTATGACGGGCTTATCGAGGTCATGGTGGTTGCAAGGTCGTATCCCAGTCCCACCTCGCTATCGCCATTTCCTCGTTCATTCGGGGTGGTAGGGTTATTTTGCCCGACCTCATCGCAATCACCATGCATGTAGTAAAAAGTCCGTCATAGTGACTCACTTTTGCGTGTCGCATTTCGGGAGCAGCCTGTGCATATCCAGTTATTTTTGCAAACCGACATAACAGCGGTGACCGCCGATGGATTGCCATCTCTCGGTGGTCGCCGTTATTCGATTGTACTGTGCTTACCATCGAGGACAATACCGTCATGGAAGATTGTGGTCCAACTCCGCTCCATAAGAAATAAAAAAATTCTACATATAAATACTACAAGTTTGAATCAAGGATATTCTGTTATCTCTTTTAACCTTACAATAAAATTATATTTAATCTCCAAAGCAGTGGTTTCCAATCTGGAAGGCATAGAGGCAGGCGAGGCACCAAAACTTTTTAATAGGACCATTTTATATCTAAAAATAAATAAATTTCATAACTGTCGGTATTTATGGATCTTAGTGCTGGGCAACGAAATAAATCGATGAAAGAAGATTGTACGTGACAGAGATGTGAATGATAAGATGGATATTTGGTTAACTAGGATGGTTAACATAAGGAATGAGTATATCAGAGGAAGTATGGAAATAGCGTTAGTTACGGAGAAGTTTAGGAGAAAAGGGACATGTTACCAGGAGGGATGAATGTCATATAATAGATTATAATTATGAAGGTAGACAGTTACAGGAATAGAGGAAGACCGAAGAAGGTGTATGATAAGTGTGTAAAAGGTGTAGTACATAATGAGATAATAGTTGATAGAGGAAACTGGAAAAACATATTTTGCTGACCCTATTTAGGTGGGATAAAAGAAGAATAGGAAATAAACTTCATATAGTAACAAAACAGTGTGTATATTTAAGTGTCTATATAATTCTATTTATAATATTAAAAGAGAGAGGGGCGGTAAGAAAATGTTTTTGAAGAGGCGTGATGCTTAAAGTTTAGACGACGCTGCTCTATCGTGAACGCTCCGTAAGTGGCTAAACATTTAAAATCAAAACGTGACATGGTTAATGCATGTCTGATTATTATCAAAGAATACTACAAAACTGGAATAGGGTCGATTATCAGTAATTAACGGTACGCCGTAACGGATTGTTACATAACATATATTTTTGTTTTTAGGTATGTTGCAAAACTAAGGATATTGTTTGTTTGTTTGAGCGCGCTTATCTCTGGAACTACCTATTGGATTTGAAAAATTATTTTTGCATTTTATAGAATATTTATTTGGAAAGATTATAGGGTATATAACTTCAGGCTACTACCCTAAGGAACAGAGCAGTAACCATGAACATCAAGCAATCTGGAAAGCAGTAGATAAATACTGGAAGCGAGAAAATTTAACACGAGTGAATCCGTGGAGCACAGCTATTTTATAATATAACTGCTAAAAATAATTTACAAGTCATTTGCCTTCTCATCTCAACGTAAGAGTATTTCTCCAAATTCGATAAAAACCTTTTTTTTAAATAATTAAAACTAACACGTTAAGTCTACAAACTCTTCGCTTTGTACGATATAATTTAATCTCTAAGCAATAGTTATTATGATGAGATTCTTTTGTCGATATCTTCACTCATCCGGTTCTCAGGCTGCCCATACCGTTTTAGAATTGCGCCGATAGCTTTGTGTATACGTTTGATAAGCGTTATCTAACTCAAGTCCAATTGGGACGTGTTTTGCATATGAGACCACGTGGTTTATTGAACTGTGATTTGGTTATCTTGTTGTATCGGAGAATCGAGAGATGTGTACTTACTTAGACGATTAAGAATGGTTTATACCACTAACGTTATTAGTGACGTCACACGTTGTTATGGATTGTCGATTATTAGGTGAAATGGCATACATTTTTTATTGTAATTTTTGATGTATTTTTTGATGTAATGGTGGCTAAGTGGTCGTGTGCGCGGATATCGGGTCGATAGACTTGAGTTCGACTCTCTGGAATGAGCCTGAGCTTTCGGTAAAGGGAAACATCGTGATGAAACCATAGCATGGCTAGCTACCACCATTAAGTTGAAAATATGTCGCCACACGCCTATAGGTGTGTTCTGAAAGCTGCTTTTGAGGGCCAGTCCCAATAATAAGCTTGGCGTGTCACCATTTTGGGCCACATTGTCACTTAACATCTAGTGATATTGTAGCGAAACGCTCTTTACTCGACTAAACAATATCCACACGTGCTTTTAGACCCAACGTTTTAAGCTTCCCCTACAGTATCGTTGTTCCACTACCCGTACTTGCCTACAGCTTGCATGACTTTCATAGTTACTGCTCTACTCTTTAGGGTCTTAGCGTGAAGGTTTATAGCCTATACTATTCCTCATTAATCTGGCTAGCATATACAATAAGAATTTTTCAAATCAACTTAGTAGATCCAGAGATTAACGCGTTTAAACATACAAACGAACAATCGTACTAAAATCTCTTTAGCTCTATAGTTTAGATATATAGTACTGATTGCCACAACGATAAAGTACATAAATGTTAAAAAAACGGTCACTGGCACTAAAAAGGTTAATAAGCTATAAGTTGTCTGTACGGAAGGCTTAAGGATTTTGTTAAATAGAAGAAAATATATATAGTGAACAGTTATCGATAAGTATTTTTTTTTATCATCACCAGTCTTTCCCTAAAGTACACGGAGTACGTGTGAACAAATATCATTAAACCACGCGCAATATCATAGTGGTATACGTGAAGTGCTAAACATTGTGTCACGGTTTGAATATTTGAGACAAAAGTTTAACAGTTTCGAATGAAACTTTCACTGTAATAAAATCAACGGTGACTTGTCGACCGAATGATACTTACTACGTTTCTCGAATGCTTATTATGTTGCCTTCCTTGAAAATTCTAACAGCAATTGTGCCCGTGATTTAGGCCTATATTTTATGAGTTTTAACTATGGATTAATACTAAGCAGGGCCGGCAGACATCGTTCTGCCCTTTTTGGTGGTTAATGTCTCGACCACAACGCTATCTATTAGATCCCAACATATGTATAAACCCTCGCAATCAATTATCACCATGAAGAACTAATTTCTCGCCTACGATTATGTCATACGAGATTCCCAAGTATCTTATCGCCCTTTGCAACTGTCTACACAGCGAAATATATAGAATAAATAGAAATTCTAGTTAAGAAGATTCTTGCTTATGAGTTCTCAACTTGTATAAACACGATCTCGTATGACATTTTTGTAAGTTCATACGATTATCGTATGAATCGTTTTGAACCGTTTTGATTGCCATATTTGTTATTCGAGTTCTGGGATACTACGGCAATGACAAAAATGATAGTCAAAATGACACCAAAGTCATTCAAATTTGGTACTGCTGATAATAATAGGTTCACTGACCTTTACAGAAGTTACAAGTGTTTGTGGAATATGGAGAATGAGAATAACATAATCGTGATACAAGAAATGCAGCTCTTAATGCATTTGCTAGAAAATTGGCAGTTGAGGAATTTGGCCCGAAGGACATATAATAGCAAAAAAATATGTAAATTTATTTAATATATTTATAATAAAAATAAGAAATAAGAGAAAATTGCTTTGGAAATATTTTTGATATAAAATTCAGCTTCGCTGTCCATTTTTTAACCCAACATCTTTTCCTTTTTGTTTTAGTAAGCCTCCTCTTAGAATAGCAGAAATAATTAAAAAATCCTCGCGCACTGCACTCATGGCAGCAACTGGTACAATACAATACAATACCTCGAAATACAATTTTTGCTTCTCAATTCTGTTTAGACACGATCAATATTCCATGGCGAAGCAATTGTCACCGCCGTGGAATAGCGACAATTGCGAATGTTTACATGAAGTTACATTAAGATCTTTCGATAATCGTATTTTCGAGTCGAGAAACTCTCTCCGTGTAAACGGCCCTTAAACATGAGTTCAATCGGTCAAGTCGTTCAGAAGTTATAGAAACACAGATGCAGTTAATGGTTCCACCTATCGGATACTAACATATATATAAACTATCGTCTCTGTAAAACAAGTATTTAAATATAAGCTTCTTGTGAATAGGTAAGGTACAAACTTAATGCTTTTGATTCGTATCACATCGGTGCCTGATTATAAGCACAGTGCAAACCTGTGCATCATGCATGCAATCCTGTGCATCATGCATGCAATACTGTGCATGATGCATGCAATCCTGTGCATAGTGGTCGCGACTAACTTTGGGTAAGGATGCTCTGTTACCTCGCTTGATAATTAAAGACCAGCTGACCCCGGCGCGCGACACGCCTAAACATACTACTTACGCCCCGTACCACGTATGAGACGTTAATGGCTTATAATAATTGCCGTAGCTACCAGACGATAACTAAAAAAATAATGATAAAATAACGCATATGTGGAAATATGTGGTTGGATGTTTTTACACAGTTTCGTAAGGATCCGCGATCCATCATGCGTGCCGTCAACCGATCCGGAGTCCTCTAGATGGCGGCCGTCGAGACGAAGCCACCGCTATATAGGCTAGATAGTACGTCGACATTGATACGTCTTGATAGGGTTGTCACTCTACATTATTTCTTAATTTTATTTCTTTTTTTAATACAACTAAATTGGAAAAAAAACGTACGAATATGTAAGCGGCTACCGTAGCCCAAGGACGCTTGTAATACCATAAGTATCATTATCGCGTTGACGACCTTGAACCACCCTACCCCCTAACTCAAGCAGCTCTGGAAGCCTTCCTAACCACCCACTTAACTCACTCAATTTACCCACTCAAGGTACATGTAAAACATCCAATATAAATATTTTCTAGTGAAAAATATGGTGTGGTAACAAAAATCCCATTTATTATTTATAATTTCTGGTGTTTAAAGTAATCTTTTATCAAAAATTTGATTCAATTAATCATCTGGATTGGTTTTATTGTTATGTATAGTCAAGCAAAGACGAAATGAGTGTAATAAGCAACTTCATGGTATAAAGTTTTTGCTACAATTTGCGCGAGTATTGTAACAAATCATTCTCATATTTTATTAACAACGCGCCTGAAGAAGTTTAAATTAAAAAAATAATAATTATGTATGAACACGTGTCAGAAGTGAAACTTTCAGAAAAAAAAATGTTTCTATCTTCATCTCTCGTAGGCTAAATCCTATGTATATGGTTGTCTCTTTTTATTGTCGTTTCATCGAGTTTCAAATCACAACGGTGATAAATAAGTTTTCACTTCAGAAATCATAACTTCGCTCTGGAGACAATAACAATTATTAGCTTCAGTGTTCCGTGTGAAACAAATCGACTTAACTGAAAATAGTCCCGCGTGAATAATGTTAGAATAATAAATTTCTCAGTTGCGACAGCCCTAACACCGTCGAGCCGTAAATCGCCGCGCCGGTGTTCCGACAGATTATCTCTATGCAAACACGAGATAAAGTGATGGATTTGTATTGCATGTAGGGCGACAGGTATCTACAGGTTTTCGTACTGTGAAAACGTACAGGCCGCGACATCGTCCGTAAGGAATTTCCAAGCGAAAGTAATTCTCAGCTTAAATACTTTCTGTTTTATATTTTTTTGCTTATTCCTTACAAGCTGTGCCCAACGGTTCCACCCGTGTTTCAGTTATCCGACCAGCTACCATCAGTAGCCTATCGTTGCTCTTACTTCCAGTACTTTTCTACATCTTGCCATTCATGGTTACTACTCCGCTCCTTAAGGTCTTAGCGTAAATTTATATACCCTATAACCTTTCCCAAAAAATAACCTATAACATATAAGATATATTTTTCAAATCTGACTGGTAGTTTCCCAGTTTAGCGCATTCAAACAAACAAACATAAAACTATTATCTCTTGGGCTTAATAATATAAAGTATAAATTTATATCTCGATATTATTCGTTTATTATACGAACGGCTAAGGAGTGGAACTCATTCCCGGCGTGTCTTTTCCTTATACTAGCATACGATCTGATGGTAAGCGGTTACTGTACCTCATGGGCGCTTGTAAAAACTATAGTTATAACTAGCGCGTTGCCGACCTCGAAGCCCCCTACCCCAAAGATTTCCAGAAACCCTATTTACCGCTGGAATACAACACAAGGTTATTTGATCTATGCGAGGTGAATGTATTTCATCAGCCAGGTTGCCTCAAGTTGAGAGAATTCTCCAGACTTCTTTTACACAGAAGCTGAAACATTTCGCTATAGGAAGACGCTATAAGCTTAGGTGGGAGTAAGCTATTGCGAAATTTTCATAAATCACACAAACCGGTAATATACGTGTATGACATAGTGTCCCGTTCGGTTTGATTTGTGTCCTCAGATAAAGCTGAAAGGGGACAAATTGCAACTAGTTTCAACGTTAAACATTCTGGCTATAATTGCATTATTACGAAGGGCAATTTATTAAGAAGATTTCTAACAAATATACATTTTGTATTTGCTCCTATTTCGTCATGAATTTTATGGTAGGACGATGATGTCTAAATGAATCTCGACACCCTTACACTAGGTGTAAAACCCGCATTAGAAGTCTCTCGTTACGATACAGCCGGTTTATATTCAGAAATCAAGTGAGGTGGTAGAGATATGGATCCAACTGAGCCACGACTCCATGCACATGATGAGAAACAAGTCACAGTGACTGTCATTTTCTTTGCCGCGTTTTGGGATCAGCCATTGCTCGATAAATCGCCAATCTCTCGGTGATCCCACTGTTTTTTTATTGTTCTGTGCTTACCATGGGGCACCGTCCATCACTAGCATTAAAATGACCTACGATCGTGATATCATTACGTCGTGAAGTTCTCCTTCACTGTTAGCTAAGGCTCACTGTATGATTCGAAACCACGTCGATCGACGCGGTATCCGAACACTTCACCACTGAGCCTAGAAGCTTTCTCTGTTTACTCTTGAATGGTGTATATGGGAAACGTTAATTATATTCCAATATTCGTCTCTCACAAATTACACCTATATACTAAAAAAATTTAGAAGGTTAATAATTGGATGTTTTCATGTATAGTTATAATAAAAATCTGATACGTAAAACTCATTTGGTTTTTTATATATCTCTGCTGACTACCAGTATTGGATGTGATATTATGTCAAAATCTCATCGTAAACCAACTCTCTCTATATTTGTCTTTGATTTTTGTGTATTTTTACTATGTCTATTTATTTTTTATATGTGTCTGTTTGTTTCAGGTAAGTCGGGGTGATATATGAAATATTTACATCCAAATTTTTTGATTAGTAAGTAATTAAGTAGTAAAGATGTCCTTATACCTATCTATTACATAATTTATACATATTATAAAACTTAACGTCTCAGTGAGTCGTTTATGTTCTTTTCACGCGAAAACCACTCAACCTAATTTTTTTTTCTTTAAATTCATGGCTATGATATCAGTAATATACGATATAAGCAGTGGCGATAATGGTGAATCAGTTCGGGAAAAAAAAAACGCATTTGGATCGCTTAAATGGCTTACGCTAAGTAAACCATACGAGATATATAAGATTCATGTTCTACACAATTGTAGATCTTAAAAAGACCTACAAAAAGTCAGCGATAACATATATCTATCTTTTAAGGATCACCCACAATAAACATTTCTGCCTTCCGTCTTTAGAGCAGAGGCAGCACCATTTGCGCGTGCAATCAACCGACGCCTCTGATTCTGTAGTCTAAGCGAGAAAAGCTGCGGTCACAGCTAGTATTATATATTTACCACCATCTCATAAATAATCATCTGTAAAATAAATTATCAGTTACATACAAAATATTATACGAAGCATGATACGAAATCGCATGATTTTACATACATTAAAATGATTTACATATATAATCATATTTCACGAACAAAGTTCCCGATCTGATACCGAGAGGTATGTTGGTATCAAACAGCGAGCGTAAATTAGATCAACTCATACATGCATATGTATGCAATAGGCATGTACACCTCTATCGGTATTTGAGAGCTTGCCGATTTTTTTTAAACCGAGGACATGACGTTTAGGAACCTGATAGTACCTGTCTGGTAGCCTGCAGGTATCAGTGGTGTTTGTTCAATGCATACTTCAAGTGACGGGAGTTTGAATTTTACATTGAACTCGAACGTTAGTTGATGGAAAACCTCGTGATGAAAACATATCACGGTGTTATGATCGCCTGCGTAGCTACCAGCCTCGAGTTGAAAGATTTATCGCCAAATCTTTAGTTGCATATGAGAGTTGCTGGGTGATAAAAAGTGTTCTATGCACTCTTTCACAGTATAATCGACTTTATTGCCTTTCATTAGAACTCTTCCAGCAGTTCGAGCGTGATTGATAGACAAAACATTCAATCAAACGTACTATTTAAATCTATATATAATATACATATTAAAAAACTCAACGTCTCTATCCGTTTATATTTTTTTCACGCGAAATCCACTTATCCGATTGGCATGTTTTTTATATATTTTAATTCATAGCTATCTTATCTTTCCAGGTTATAGGATATATTTTGTAAGATAAAGTAACATACGAAATAAACAGTAACGGTAATGGTGAATCAATTCGAAAAAGACGCTTTTGGGGCGCTTAAATAGCTTACGCTGAGTAAACCATACGAGATATATCAAATTAATGTTCTAATACATAATTTAAGATCTTAGTAAGACCTACAAAAAAGTCAGCTATAGCATAAATTTAACTTCTAAGGATCACCTACAATAAACATTTTTGTCTCCCGTCTTTTGAGTTAGGGCAGCACGATTCGAACGTGAGATAGACTGACGGCATTCTGTGTATTCCACGTGAGCGGAACCGCGGGCATAGCTAGTTTATAATATACATAATTACATATATTAGATATAATTTAGTATGCTGATAAATTCGGTAAGCAAAATATAAACCGAATACCGAAAAATGCTACAGAGCCTTACATCACTAGCATGTAAGAGCTTATTAAACCGTATTATTTATGAGTCGTTTTTGCTCGTGACTTTGTTTGCATTATAATACGAGTGACTAATTTAAGGCGAAATTAATTTGTATATAGTATTTAAGCTCGGTAAATTGTTTATATTTTTCCTGATAAGATTACAGGGCAGGAACAGTAGCCACTGCCGGAAGATGATAGACATCGTGAACTCCCTTAGAAATTTACCTCGGTTAAAAACGTTATTTCCTGTATATCCAAAAATCTAGCCCTCATAGCATAATCCACTCGGTGGTGTTATATCAAAATCTAAACAAGGGACATATCAATAACTAGCTATGCCTCACGGTTTCACCCGTGCTTAATTTAATCGCCTAACTCTCCACTGTAATCGCCAACGCGCTCGTGTAGCTCTGTCGATATTCGGCACTGTGTCTTCGTGCTGTTGCCTATATTTGCTGCTTATATACAGCTTATAACTACACGCTATGCGCTGTAGCCTATGCTCATTCCTCAAAAAATATGCTATACAATAAAAAAAAATCAAATTTGAATGGTAGTTCCAATGATTAGCGCAAACAAATAAACAATTTATTGAGATTTATGATATTAGTATATTGTAATACGAATAGAGATCGACGGAGAGACAGCACTCGAGAACACTATTAATCGTAGTCGACTTATTAACTGAGGTCCTCAGCTCGAGCGAGAATGCCTTCAAGTCTTTTTTTTTCGAACTCACTATACTTTTAGCCACAAGGGCCCTGATGCCTCAAACGACTTTTACAGCTTCACTCGGGCTGCCTTCAAGTCGGTCGTTGTCTGCTTATAAGGTACGTGCGTTCACAGACTACACCTGTTATTATCGCGCCCAGTCAATAGTAAAGTCAATAGTACAAATACTAAGTCATTAACTACGGATTCCATAATCAAATCAATACGTTTCTCCGGCTTATATTAAATAGGATATTATTGAATATGACGTGTTGGTAGGAGAAGTCGGTAATTTTAACAATTGATAAAGACGGGTTCTTGCATGTTCTATCTATATAGGTATTATTAACTAATCAAATACATTTTCATAACTTCAAAATAAAAGATATTAACGTGTATTAAAAATATAAAGTATATTTCAAGTATACATCGATGAAAAAGTTACGTTTCGAGAACCTAGCAAAAGGCAATGATAATTTTATAACCTAGCTAGTTCTTGTAAATGGTTACGATTTATGACTCAATCAAAACCAGATTAAGCCAAACTACCACGACCTACAAAGTGTTTAATGTTTAATTAATGTATGTTTTAACCTAAAAAATGAATTTATTCTTTAGTAAGTCATATTAGCGTCTGTATTTATAAAGTAGAAAACAAAGTATATATATATCATATGTCAAGTCAATAAATTCATTCAATTATTGATTCCATTCATCAAGACGAGTATCATAGTTTTGTTATGAAACGACTTTTAAGTGACATACTTATTTTTTACGGTTCCGTACCAACAATGAAAAAAAAACGTAACTCTTATAGTATTATTATTGTGCGTCTGTCTGTCCGTGTATTAAGCCCACTTTTCTCAAAAACAGCTTAACATAAAAAGTTGAAAGTAATATTGGTTACTGCTGTCAAAATAAAGTGTTACGATCCTTCAGTACTAAAATCCCGTTCATTATCAAAATTTGGCACGAAGAGAGGTATTTTAACAAAACTTAAGGAATAAATTAAAAAATAAATAATTTTATAATCCCCGCGTGATTTTAATAAGTTACGAGCAATCGGAAAATAATATTTAGTCCCTTAAAGAATGTAAAGATAATATAATAATCATGTTTGTCATGTTAATATATACAAGGTAAATATAAAATTAAAGAAATCCCCGACATAACGTATTCTTTGAGACCATTCCAATGAGCCCAAACACGATATCTCTGCTGTAAGTTGGTGAAGTGTCAGGTATCCTGCAGATTCCAGATGATGCTCCAGCATCAGCTCAATTTTGCCATGTTGCTCACATCTATTTATCAACTAGAAAAAACTTATTATCTTCAAATGGCTAAACAGATTTCCTTCAATCATATTTAAGAACAATCTCAATCATGGCACCTTTCATAGAAAAAAAAAAACTAGATCAAAATCGGTTCAGACATTTGAGAGCTAGGATGCCAGAAACAGACACACAGATACACATCCTAAATTTATAACACCTCTCTTTTTGCCTTGGAGGTTAAAAATACGGAACCATCCCTGGACGCGAGTTCAACTCGCTCCGATTTGTTTGAAGTTATCATATGAATTCATTTTACCGATTTTAATTTGATTAAAATAACGTTTATTTATACACCGTGAATTTATTTTTTATACATTTTTCGAGTAATTTTCGTTTCTTTATACCAAAGAAGTATATGTATGTATCTTCTTACATGTTAATCACATACAATTTTTTTTCTCTCCGGTGCGCAGCCGCACTTAGTTATCTATTTAGCAAAGACATTTTACGAGGAACGTTTTTATATATTTTCACACGACGCTCGATATTGTAATCAAGCAAAACACATAATAATATAGATTGTCGATATATGTAGGCGTTTTATTATACAAAGAATTAAACCGACCCATTGTTGTATGTACCGGGACGGACATAAAGATACTATAATGGTAGTCATTTAGACAAATAACCAATGAATATTTTTAACTCGAGAACGTATGGTTTCCGTTATTCAAGAATTATGTGTAAATAACTTCAACGTCGTATTTTATATGCAACGTTTTGTAATAACAATTCAATTGTATTATAATCTATGTAATATATGCTATAAATTACTCTAACTGATTCACTGATCCATGCGTAGGGTTAACACGAATACTTGTAGATAAATAGTTACGCACCAATATTGGTGCATACAATTGAATTCAACATAGTAACATTAAAAATGTATAAAATCCCCGGCGCTATATGCCCATCGCTGTAAGCGCGACCCTTCTGATGTACCCGACGTGAGGCGGCGGGTGTGCACGGATATACACGGTATTTGATGATACACTATATCTCAAGATAATAGTTTATGCATGTTATTGCAACAGGAAAATATATGTTATGATAAATAATGCATTTAATACACATAATATTGGTATTCTTATTAAAATGCAAATCAATTAAATATTGAAAGAAAATATGTGTGTGTAACCATTACACGCAATTAAAGTGAAACATCTATGAGTTTAATGGTATATATTGACAATATAATTCAATAAAAACGCGTTAAAGCATTACTTTACATTGACTATATAGTTTTTTTTAAACGTAGCGTCCTTCCATGTTGGTAAAATAATCTTATGTGTAGCAGTCACAAATATAAAACCGCGTAGGCCCATACGTCAAACGTCTATTGCTGCCGGCGGCCGGCAACAGACTAGCTTATAGGCCGGTCCTGTTTCCCTCCCGCGTCCCGCAGACCAATTGGAGGGTCATTGAGACCATTCCAATGAGCCAAACACGAAGCTTTTACAGATGATGGTGCAGCATTCTTCTAATACCATTGAAGTAACAAAATACAATATTTTGACTCCATCAGACATGTGGAAGATTCCCACGTATACTTACCTATATCTGAAAACCTTCCAATGTCTGAACAGATTCTCTTGAGTCACAACTAAGATCACTCTCGATCGAGACTTCTTTCAAATTAAAAAGAACATCAAAATTAGTTCAGTTGTTTGGGAACTACGATGCCACAGACATACATACAGATACACATGTCTGTTATTCTTGATTTAATTAAAGCCCTAAGAAGCAATTTATGAATGTCAAAACACTAGTTCATAGATTCGGTTCAGAAAACATAACAGTCTTCTTTTTTTTATGTGTTCATCCACACATCTGCCAACGTCACGTGTACAGAATATTTATCTAATTATTTTCGTAATCTTCAAACAAAGCTGTAACAAGATGGCGGTTTGTTAATATTGTCCAGCGAGTTTTTGTGACAATTTAAAATGTATATTTTAGGGCCAAATAACATAAGTTTTATGAATTATAATAAAAACAACCACTTGGCAGATCAAGATCATGTTAAAAACTTCAACATCGCAGTCGTCGAGAAAATCCGGCAAGAAACTCGAATCAACCCACTAATTTCGAATATATCGATTTCAAAATGGCGGTTTATCAATGTTTTTGATACTTTTTTTAAACTGGTATAAGCATTGTTTTCCGTTACTATAATTTTAGTGGATGTACATAGAGGGAGTCACTTCCAGAGACATTCAAGATATTACGATTTGTGATTACGCCAGTTACTAGATATTATATAAGTGACAAGATATTTTATGTCTCTCTTCCTCTTTCCTGAATAGGGTATGTATGTCCTTTGTTTTCAAACATTATTACTAAAGGACTTATCTATATACTTTATCAATGGACAGAACGGTTAATTGCGTGTCCGAGACACCACAACACATAAAGACAGTGGTTATATCGGATATCGAAAGACGATACCTGTTTGTACTGTCTCTTGGCTGTTTGTATGTCACACAACACGCTCTGATATTTCATTCTCGGTAAAAGTTTATTATCTATACATATTATAAAACTCAACGTCTCCCTGTCTGTCCGAGTATGTTCACAATGACATGAGCAAAAACCACTAATCCAATTTACATGTTTTTTTTATTTTAATTCATATCTAGGTTATCTGGCCAGATTATAGGAAACAGTTTGTTACAAGAAGCAACATACGAAACAAGCAGTGACGAAAATCGTGAATTAATTCGGAAAAAGAAGCATTTGGGGCGCTTAAATGGCTTACGCTGAGTAAACCATACGAGATATATCAAATGAATGTTCTACATAATTGTAGATCTTAAAAAGGCCTATTAAAAAGTTAGTAATAGCAAATATCTATCTTCTAAGGATCATCTATAATAAGACTTTTTGTCTTCCTTCTTTTGAGCGGGGTCAGAACAATTCGCGCGTGCGCTCGACCAACGGCATTCTGTAGTCCACGGCGAACGGAGCCGCGGGCACAGCTAGTGATGTTTATATTGGCACTAACATTTACACTTGATTTTTTTACAATAATAATTAATTCAAAAATTTTTTGCTGCGTTCCTTTTTTAATTAATAGATTAACAGTTGTTACGTCTTTTTGCAATTCGATCGTTGTTAACTTATAAGAAATAAATAAATAAATAATAAAAGTGTTAAAAAAATCATATCGCTGTCGTAAAGAATTAAGATTTTATTAGATAAAATTAGATTTGCGAGTAAACGATGTGTGATTTTTTGTCGGCAAAAGCGGCAGTAAGTTTAAGTTTAACTACAATCAAATTTATGGATATCATTATACACTGATACAATGATTATCTTTTTAGACTGTTAGTGTGACGTCAGCTCTTTTAAATTATATGAAAAATTCTGAAAAGAATTCATAATTTTTTTCGTTTGTTATATTTTGAAATGTGATTGCAGCTGCCAGCTTTATTTTTTAGAAAATGTTTGTGACTAATAATTAAGATATCAAAGTATGTATAATACCAAAAGACGCATAGTACTTTACACTTTATGACAAAGTAATTAAGTCAATTTCGATATACGAGTAAATGCAATAATCTAATTCAGGGATAATTAGATAACAGGGCAGCGATTTATATATGTATTATAAAAAAAGTTGCAGGTAAATCAAATATCAATAGATATGTATATAACGTAATTATACAAGTGATGTTAAAAATCATGCGAACCCTGGAATTTTAACTTGATGTAGGTAAATATGATGTTGACGTGGTATTTGTACAATAAAACCCATTATGTAAACTAACATGGTTGTAGGGAATTTTCTATTGTTCTCCTGGCGTGCTATCTCACCCAAGTTGAACATCTGTCGACGTGCAGGTGCTTGTACCGATAGGTATCTGTATGGTTCCGGGTTTAATATACAATTCAGGTGGCAAAGAAGCATACGGCTTTCTTGATGATAAGCGGCTACAGTAGCCTATGGACGCTTCTAATACCATAGGTCACAAGCGCGTTGCCGATTTTGAACTCCCCCCTACCCTAAGAAGTACTGGAAACCCTACTCACCGCAGTAACACAACACAAGGTTATTTGACTGCGATCTTCTGTAGGGTGGAGGTATTCCACAAGTCCAACTGTCCCAAATAGAGAGAAATCTCCAAAGAAATTTATCACTGGCCTTCAGCCACACTTGAAACTGATCATGATCACTGTTAAGATCTTATATCTATGGATATTAGGAGTGTGATTATGTTCTGCCTCTTGAGATAGATTTTTTTTCCAGCTTTTCGGTTGTCCTTTTAACGCATTGCATTTAAAGTAATTAAATAGTATTAGTAGCACTTAAGTTGTATACCGAAAGGGTTTCATTACTTATCAGGCTTGGACAATGTAGCATAGAAGGCACTCTGATCCCACGTACTGAGACCAAGGCGTCCTACAAGACTTTAGAGTTAAGTTTAGTTTTTTTATTATCACATCCATTCTATATCATTAAGAGCGACATCGTGAATAATTTTAAATTTCACTCAAGTTACCCGTAATAATTTACCGTTAATTAAGAATATAACATACTCCTGGGACGAAAATAACATAAACATAGGATGGGACAGAACGGGGAGTGTCTTTATAAATCTTACGAACTAATTCAGTAATCTGTTCACGTATCTCGCAAACATATATCAATGTTAGAGGACACTGATTCGATTGTTGACGTTTGTCTTAGGATATAAAAGGTAAGCGATTTAGATGGTACAACTAGATGAGCACAGCGGTATTATATGCATTTAATTTTTACAATGTTGAATTAGCGACAGTGAACAAAGAATTTTGACGTACATAATAATTTACTTTAGGAATTCAATGTCATCGTTTCGTGTTGTCAGTAAAAATCACGATGGTTAAGTTGTTTAGTCCAGCGGAATATCGATTCTCGATGTCTAACAAATATTTTAGAATCCGCGTACTTTTACTAATTCAAATTGGTAACACTGACGGTGCTGACGGTGAAGCTTCGATCAAGCGGTGAAGGAAAACATCGTGAGGAAACTTGAATGCTTGAGAAATGTTCATATATTACCACTGTATATGTGGGAAAAATATAGAACTGTTGATTTCTTGGTGTTTAAAAACGTCATTACGTCGAGGGCTGGCATGGAGATTAAGCCCTCAGAAATAAGCGTTTGCCCATCAGTGGGACACTTTATATTATTATTATTAATTGTTCGGTCCTTCTCGATAATGCTCGGTTCTCGTCAGGCAGCCAATCCGACATCGGCCCTCAATACACTGCTCACTGCTACACGGCTTTCCCTCACTGTTACTTCGTTCTCAATTAACTGACTTTTTGACCCACAGGTTGTATAGTATTGCTCCGCTCCTAAGGGTCGTAACTTAAAGCTATATAGCCTATAATCTTCCCCAATCCATAGGTTAGAACTTTCATAAAGAATTTTTCAAATCTCATAGGTAGTTTCAAAGATTACTGCGTTTAAATAAAGAAACGAAAACACAATCTCTTGAGCTACCTATGTAATTTCTCTATGTATGAATAGAAAATCAGAAATAAAGCGCCTGGGTTATACTGGACCATGCTAAAAGCCCACCCTTGACTGTAGAACCTCAGATGAATGAATAGATCTTATTCTTATTTCGTAAAACAATGTAGCATATTTTGATGGACTAAAAAATTCATTGCGATAAATAAATAAATGACAATGATAAAATGCGTTAAAATACTTTACCAAATTAAACTCTTGTCGATTGTAAATCGGTGGGTATCGCGTGTCGCTTGCGTGGGCACCGCTTCCTTTTCCCCTCTGTGACAAGTAACAGTGGCAGTCTGGTTACATCGAGTCACTCAGCACACGGGAAAAATATTTCGCACTCCGATCCATGATGAACTCATCGACGTCTTCTCTTAACCCCAAGGCTTCGCAGTATATCGATTGTAAGAGTGTGACATGCAATTAGATTCTTTCAATATTGTTTTTTTTACAGCAGATCGGTTACATGACGTAACTGCCTGACGGTAAGCATAATACAATCTAAACATTGAGTCCACTACCGAGAGATCAAAAATCTATCGACAGTCACCGATGTTATACCGGCCTGGGGTATAAAAAAAAACTGAATATTCGTCGGCCGAACTTGAAACACGACGCACAGTATTACGCAATACTATGACAGGCTTTTCACCATATGCATGGGGATTACGACCCAGCTGTGTAGAGCTCCACGACCCAGTGTTAAGTGCTTCTAAGAGATATAAATATTTTGAGACAAGATTTCTGGGAAATTAATGTACAGTGCAACTATCACGACATACATATTTTATTCAAATCTGACTCATATAAAGGTATAAAGGTACGAGTACGAGTACGAGACGGATATAGGAGTAGAGGAAGAAGGTAAGGATGGATTGTATGATGAAGGACTGTGGAAATGGAAAACACGTTATGAAGATTTTGTTTAGCGTAGGGTAAAGGCAGAAAGAAAAATACATCAGAACAAAAAAAATTACTACTGCAAATTGCAAAGGAACCTGTTAATACTTTTAATTAACTAGGTCCTTTTTACACGTATCATTAAACTATGGAAAAGAACGAGACAGATGATATAGTTGAGAGCGTGAGAAACTGACCGAATAGAACGGACTGAAATCTCCAAATACTTTTTATACTATCAAGGCAAAATTACTACCACAGTACTTAATAGTAAGCATGGTAAGTACGGTTTGCTTGTAGTCTATAAAAATGGCGACCGACAGCGACACAGATTTCATCGGCAATCACAATGTCATGTCGGCCAGCTGTAATGCATTCACGCGTCGTTTAAAGAACCTAATATTATTTTGGAAGGAGGGAACACATTGGCTGGGAGACCATTCCAAATTCGCACGGTACGGCACTTAATTCTAATAAGCTTAATTTAATTTGCATTTTAATTTGTAGTTTAGCTACAATACAAGCTTATGTGAAGTTGTGGAATCGTGGTTCCACAATTACCACGTGGTAAGGTGTTTCAATAACATGAAATATACATAACGTGAAGGGACATTTGAGCAGTCCGGTATCACAGCGACTATTTACGATGGATTGTTATAGATCCCTCGGTGGTCACGGATGTTGTTGGATTAAATTGTGCTTACCATGGGTTATAGTGCCGTCAAATAGCCGATTAAGATTTAAAAAAAATATAATGTGATGGCTGGTTATATGTATAGTCTTCCAATTTCCTCACAATACTTTATCATAAAACGTTATGGGTAAACGTACGAGATATCCATGTCGTCAATGGCCAAATATTTGATCAAACGTTTGTATCGTGCATTAAAATACCAGCCACACGTGCTCCCATATTAGCGGGGAACACATGTGTAACGAATGTCCGAGTTCATTTGTGTGATTACATAACGCTTGCTTCGGTATTTGAACCTTGATACTCCGCTACTATTGGGCGTGACCCTGAATATCGATCGATGACTTCGATTTTTAATATGTTAATAGATGTTTAATGTTTGAGAGAAGGTTGTTACAAAATTTATTGCCTATGAGGGGATTAATGAAGGGAATCTACTTGAGGAACCAATCATGCATAACTAGAACAATGAGATACACCGCCACGCATTTTGAACACACTTTTAAGAAATAAATTTTATATATTGTACCTAGCTCGGCAAATTAAACGGTACTATCCCTGATGGTAAGCACAGTACAATGCCAACACAACGTCTTCCACATCGGCAATCCATTCCCGTTCACTGCTTTCATGCCGACCTGCATATCTCTTCACGTTTAGGCAATTGTGTTAGGTTTTACAATAAACTTCTTAAGCACATTACCGATTTGCCGGATAATAAGTTCAAGAATCATGTTAAGCGAATTGTATTGTCGAAAGGGTAATAAGATTACGTGAATAACGATGATATCTGGAAGTGATTCCTTCTCTGTAGATCTAATGAAAATGATAATAAATTCCAATCAATTTAATACTGTAAAAATAGTTCGATTTTTTTAATGATAAATCCGATTGAGTTTATTGCCTGCTCTTCTCGATAACTAGGATGTTTTTCGAACCGGTAGTAGTGTAATGAGATTCATAAGTGCCTTCTTCTTAAAATCTAAACTGAATAAAATAATTTTGGTTTTGTAAACCTTGCCATAAGTATATAATTATATTATCCCAGTAAAAAACATAAACATCGGTTCTTGTACTTTCTGAAACACTCAAGTTCGTGTAAACACGCTAGGGAAATAAATAATTTTTCCTTTTTTTGAATTCGTTTAAGGACAAGCAATTATTGAACAGGAATACACTTGATATAAAATGTTTACTGTAGCCGATAGCTATTTGTAACCGACTTCAATCAGGATCACAGATGAAGAATTTATAGTTTATTATGGCACTAGCCAAATTTCATCTAAGTAAATCCGTTCATACTTTTTGCGTGATTTAGTGACAAATATACAAATACTCGTACATAAACTAGCTCCAAAAATATAATTCCAAATTTATAATATTAGTTGAATAATTATGAGGGATACTAGCTCTCATACTCTCTCATACTAGCTCTGCCCCACGGTTTCAACCGTGATCTCACTTCCCGTATTTGCTTACGATCATAATAACTGCTTCTCTCCTTAGGGTCATAGTGTGAAGTTATATAGCCTATACTCTTCCTCAATAAATAGTCTATATAATTCAAAATTTTTTTTTCTGATTTAACTATTAGTTACAGAGATTAGTGCGTTCATTAATTTATTAAGTTTTTGCGATCATACTTTAAATTGTCAAGAATCATTATCGTCATTATGGTTTGAGGAATATTGAATGACTTAGACACCAAAGATTAGATCAGAATTATAGATCAGAACAAAGTACTAGCCAAGTTCATATGTAAATATCTCAATAAAAAAAACTATGATGTTAACTATTAGAGTGATAGTACTTCACACGAAGTTATGTATTTCCTAATATTTCGGCAACTTTACACCTCAGTAATACGCACCGGTTCGCCTTGACGACATTGCGTAGCAATGTAATTCACACACAAAACTTGTGTACACAAGTGCGTTGAGCTCGAGTACGCAGCGAGATTTTTTGGGGTCTGGACCCTCAAAACTCTAGCCAATATGTTACATTCTATACCTACACGTTAATACTTTAAACTTTGTGTATTATGCCAAACTTTTCAAGTGTAAAGAGATTTTACAGTTGTTTGTAAATTTTACGTAACTTTACTTTTTACTTAAAAAAAATATGTACCTAAACTAAAGCAATAATTTAGGTTTTTTTAAGCAAATTTGGATTCTCTGTAATCATCATAAAGCCGTGAATGTAATAAACATTGACTAAACAAATCATAAATTCATTTCAATATACACAGACACGGTTTTATTAACGCAATTATTACAGATTTTTTATTTAACTTGCTTTGTTAGTATGGGTCAAATATTTAATTGAATTTTAAAACAGTTATCCCCATTTGATCGATCTGAAATTTTGCATACACATTTAGTTTGGATGACAGTGCATGGTTAGCTAAGTGGTGTCAATTTAAATCCAATATAGCGGACTCCCAAAGATGGCCGACCAATTATTTTTGGTGCACTCCCATGATAAGTTAAAAGGGTTCGCTGAGAAGAATACGAAAATGAAATTAGTACAAATGAATAAACACTGGTTTTTTTTAAGTTTCAAAAATTAATTTTTATATTGTATATTTATATGTATTACTATTGTAACTTTATTATTAAAGCTGAACAAAACTGTTATCGGTTGGATTATCGAATCTTTTACATGCTAATGTTAATCTGATACCTGCTATAACTGATTTTGCAGATCCATATGACTTTTAATATCTCATTTCTCATTAGCGTATTTTGTCATTACTTGTAAATCATTAATCAGTTGTGAAATTTTATAATTTGATTTTTAAAGACAGAAATATTTTATAGTTATATAATAGTAGCAACCGCCTACGACTTTATAAGCGTTAATTACAATATGAAATTAGATAAGAAAAAATAGCCTCTATCACTAAGGATTCACGAATAATGTAGCTTCCTATTAGTGCAAGATTTTTTATAATCGGATTAATAACTGCCGAGATACCACAAACATACAAACATTACTTCTTTAAAATAGTAGCTAAAGACATGTTTAATAAGATATCATAGTGTACGTCCACGATGAGGTGGCTAGTCTGTTTAAATATTAAGTCTATAAAATATATTGAATTTCAAGAAATGCCTAAATAAATGTTTTAGGAAAATGTTGCCCCCCATTTTACTGTCTCTGAATTCCTCCTGTTCCGACATATGCGTTGCCTTCTAAAGCGCATAGAGGCACGCTCTTTGTAAGATAAGTACGTCATTATTTACACTGTATTTCCTGTTGGAAGTCATCGAAACGTATTGCGTCGAATGTAACAACGTTTAATTACTGCCGGTATGTACGTAAAACAGATTATTTAAACTTTTTATTCCTTACTAGCTTCTGTTTGTAAGTGCGTAAATAGGTCATTACCGGGATAAATATCATCGTCATCAACATTTCAGCTGAAAGACGTCCACTGCTGGATATAGGCACCCTCCAAAGATCGCCACAACGAGCGGTCCTGTGCTGCCCGCATCCAGTGGCTTGCCGCAACCATTACCAGGTCCACCTTGTGGCGGGTCTGCCCACGCTGCGTCATCCGGTACGTGGCCTCCACTCGAGAACTCTTTTGCCCCATCGGCCGTCCTTTCTACGAGCTACGTGACCCACCCACTGCCAATTAAGTCTAACTATTCTTCAGGTTATGTCGGTGACTTTGGTTCTCCTGCTGATCTCCTTATTTCTGATTGGATCACACAGATAAACTTTGAGCATGCCCTCTCCATTTCCCTTTGAGTTACCTTGAGCTTTCTTATGAGGCCCATAGTTAGATAAAAAGTACACTATGTTTTAATCCAGGTTATACTACCTGTGTACCATTCAGCCGTTTTTGCGTTATTGAGTAACAAACTTCCAAACATGCAATTAGTAGGATAGGTTATCTCACTTGATGTTAAGTGACGATATTGCTCTGGATGGTAACACGCTAACCCTGGTGGGATACTAGCTCTTAAAAGCTTAAGTGTAAGTGTGTAGTAAGTGTAGCTAGCCAGGTGAGCATTAGAAAATACCCTACCACCATGCTATGGTTTCATTACGATGTTTTTCTTCAGGCTTATTGTAAGGATTCGAACTCTCGTCGATCGAAGCGGTGTCCGTCCGTACAAGCTACCACTGAGACATCATTGCTTCAAATAAGCTTCGGGAGCGGTCAATGTATATACGTTGGCTTTACCGTGGTTGTTCATATGTGGCCGTGTGGACAAACATTGTCATTGATCTTCATTTCCCAGTTATGGCTGTTCCTAGACTGTACTAACCGTTTGGTAAAATTTGGTCATTACACAAAAATCTATAGTAGAAAAGCTAAATGTATTGTTTTTTATTTATGTGAACGCGTTAATCTCTAGGACTACCAGTCACATAGCAGTCACTACAGAAAGGTTATATATATAGGCTTTCTAACATCACGCTAAGACTCTTATGAGCGAAGCAGAGACCATAAATGTCAAACAATCTGTCATTCTTTAAGCAAAGAGTTCCAGCAACTAATCCAGAACACAGCACAATCCAAATTTAACGCGGGTGAATCATATAAAAGCAAGATTCCTAGTTAACAAAACATAAAAAAAACGCATTCTTTAATAAAGTCGGTGCGATCAGGTTTTTTTTCACATCTCTATAACCCCCTATCACTTGATTTTATCTCAAATTATATACGATGTTATAAATTCACCTTACACCGCGACACGTCGGGCCAGTTACCCAATAACCTTGACATGCCGTGTATGGTATAAGCTCAACCTTTGACGTCAACGCGGTGTCATCTACATGGGAGAATTGAGGTGGGTTAGGTAATGTACACAACACCTATAAAATTGGGGCCTTTAAATTAGCGAGCGGTGTGTTTCATAGGCAGTAGCGATTCTGTGACATGTCCTTAGGACATTTTGACTTTATTTCGTGTCTTTTGACCATGTATTTCATAAACAATCTCAATAAAAAAAGGTTTTATTCAATATTTCGGTTGTATTAAAGTAACCGTCCGCTATATTGAATTTAGTTAAACATCATTTTATTTTCGTATTTTTCTAAGCAAACCTTTTATTTGATACCCATATCATGGGACAACATAAAAAATAACTGCTCTACTATATTGTTCGCCATATTGGACTTAGAATGACGTCGCTTAACTAAAAAGTTGCAAGATTTCACCCATACTAACTAGACAAGTTAAGTAATAGCTTGTAATAATGTAGGTAATAAAGCTTGATTATTGTGCACGACTGAAGTGAATTGAAAATAATAACATGGACCATGAATTCTGAGATACCACAAAAACTCCCAAGAGAGTTCAAACATCATTTTGTTAGATTTCTGAAATCATCATAGGACACTCTATAATAATCATTCGATAATGGCAATTTTGGTCTTATAAAGAGGTATATTTGCCAAGTCAGGAAAAGGGAGAAGAAGACACGTATTTAGTGATAATCGTCGTAGTTTAAGAAATAAATATATTGATTTTTTCATCTATTAATAATACTATATTCGAAAAAAAAAACCTTAAAGAAAACACTTCATATGGGGACCCCATACATACACAAGTCATATTTTACTTTTTGAGTTTCTTCTAGTATTTGTAGGATATCTGCTAAAATAACACATAATCTGTAAAAATTTTTGCCAGTCAACATTAGCTATTCAAAAGATACATAGTCATTTAAAAATAGGACAGTGTGGCTTAGTAATAGGGCTTCTTTTCCTGGAACAGAACTCTTAAAAAGGTTACGACCATGTTGTGGTGTCGTCTCGATATTTTCTTTCGTTGAAAGCTTCTTGGTTATGACGCATTCGAACATGCTATCAATGAGTCAGCATCGCTTCAATCACTCGCCATTTTAATGGCCCTATAAAGTGTAATAAAAGGGGTCATATAACGCGTTATCCACAGATCCCTTGAAGAGTTTACGCACGTCACAGTTTAAATTAATAGCTATATCAACGTGTATCAACATACGTATGAATGTTTAATTATGTTTATGATAGGTGTCACGCTTAAGAAGCGTGTGATTTTTCATTTAATATTTTAATGTAATTTTATATTCAATTTTAATACTATTTTTATTAACCCGACAAAACAATTATCGAGTTGATAAGTCAAGAATGTTGGTAGGTCAATGGCTGATCGAATTATATCACAATTAATGATACTCATTTCAAACTCGACGAAGTTTGAGCTTTGAAGTTTTTGAATTATTTAAAGTTTGAAACGTTGTATCACAACTTGACGATGATCACCGTCACACAAGCCTACCATTACAAAGGTCACTACATAATTATTATGTACAGGATTTCGTGCCTAAATTAAAAAAAAGAAACCCACATATAATCACTTTGTTGTTCGTCTGTTTGTCGGTCAGTTCCCGTCAAGGCCCTTTTTCTCGAAAACGGCATAATCTAAAAAGTTGAAATCAGTAGCGAATACTGAGATGACCTCATAGTAGTATAAAAAAATCAAATTTAACGAAATAAAAAATGGCATAATCCACACTGATTGACTATCTAAACTTATATGGTACTTGCCGAGGTCCTAGTCTTAAAATTACATACGAAATTAATTCGGTACAAATTTATATATGTTGTTAACTTCATACAGTTTACTTACTATATACTATGCAAGTGTACTATACGAGGTGCTTCTCACTAAACTATTGATTTCTAATCTTACATTAGAATGTAATCGCAACGAAATAAATAATGAAATTGAAAAATAATGTGAATTTCAAGTGATTTTGATTTGTACTTTTTCAAGTGATTTTGATTTGTACTTTATACGGATTATTTCAATCAATGCGTCTATTTTCTAGTTTTTATCATTTGTTATTTGTGTTTTTGTATTTATTAAAAAAAATACGCTGTTTTTTCGTAATTGCGTAATAGTTTCATTCTCAGAATGTATTCAGATTCGTTGATAAAAAAAAAGTTCAATACGTTGCTAATGGACTCTCAAGACGTTAATTTATTACGACGTAATTCACAATTATAATTACATATTTCGTACTAACTTACAGAATGTGATTACACGTAATTACAACAACGGTAAATGATAGTGATGGGACGAGCTTTCGATTTGTGATTAGGGTTTCGACAAAAAATTACGGAATGTTTTATCAACCGCTAAGAATTCACTCCTTTGAACTCGCTAGTTGAAATTTGTGTTGAAACGATGTTCGATCAAATGTGAAGTACAGTTTTATTGTCCAAAAAATTTAAAGAGTGGGTGAGGGAGGTGTTCTGGGATAATCTAATACAAGCGAAACTTCTTACGCTTTGTAAACAAAATCTAATTAATTTTTAGAAACACAAATATAAAACAAAAGCTAAAATAATACTTTATAAGCAGGCAAGCAAACGTATTGGATCGATTTATGTGAGCGACATAATAATTAATACTTCCAAATTAATTTTGTTGCTTTTTTTAATAAATGTGTTATTGCTTTGTAGCTTTTAATTTCTTACTATACACATTTTACGAGATGATTTACTATTTTCTTAACAGAATACTATGCTGATTAAATACTATAGTTAATTATGCTGTTAGTCATCCAATAAAATAAGCATACAACGTGGTTATTATTAACCTGCTGCCTATCCTTGGCTATTGTACTTCCGTTTCGTTCGTGACGATTCATTTGTATTGAAATAGCTTTAAAAAGGCCGGTTCACACATATAAAATAGGTATTGAATTATAAATAAAATACTGGCAACCGCACGCATCTATGTTCTGTAATAGGATGTACTTCAATGTGTTTAAAAAAAAATTTTCACTCGCCGAAATTGATATATCTCTTATTGTTTACTCAGCGTAAGCGATTTAAGCGCCCCAAAAGCGTCTTTTTCCCGAATTGATTCACCATTATCGTCACAGCTTATTTCGTATGTTATTTTATCTAACAAAATATAGAGAAACGTTGAGTTTTATAATATGTATAGAATATATAGATTGTAATTTTTATAATGAGAACGGGTATGGTGGAGTGGTATTCACTTCCGACGTCTGTCTCTACATGGGAGCGCTTTAGTGACTCGACGACCGTTTTCCCAGTAACTTGAGAAGTCTTTACGCGAAGAGTCAATAGACATCTTATTTTTTGTATTTTCACCTGACTCGCATCTGGAATATTGTCAGAGTTTTTTTTTGTTTAGGTGAAAATGGTGTGGTGATGTATTACTGTTTCCTTGGTCGGAAATTAATTCTTTTTACTTCTTTACAGCACCCAGTTTTATCCGGGGTGTGTAAGGGTGTATTGTTTAACATGCCTGCATTGTAATAGTATTTACACTTCACTTACCATCATGTGAAAATGAAAAGTTCGTCAAAATGTTATTTTATAAGGAGCGGTTGTGACTCAGTCACTCGACGCGTCACTACACCAGCGGGCAATTACTATCGCCTATTTATCGGCTTCTACGAACGATTCCTTATTATTATAGGCATGACGCTACGTTTGTGTGTGCTTATATCGTATTTAACTGTCAAATAATCGTCAAAAGATTCTATAGACACCTGTATAATGCGTTTGAATAGATAATTTCATTACAAATGATTGATTATAGAGATGACGAAATGAACTATCGAGGATAGGTTTTGTTTTTCTTTTTACCAATGTTCTCGTAAGCCAGTGCGTATGGTATTTTTTTATCGTTGTAGTTTTAGCGTTGTGGCCGCAATCTCACCTGATCTTAAGTAACGATGTGGACAAAGATGGTAATACGCTAAGCCTGGTGAGAGTGCTGGCTCTGAAATGCAGCTGCCGGAACACTCCTATTGTTGCCTGGGGACAGATTTTCAACTTGAGGGTAGCTAGCCAGGCGGGTATTAGAAATAGCACTACCACCATGATATGGTTTCATCACAATGTTTTCCTTCACCGAAAGCTCAGGCTCATTGCAGGGATTCGAACTCACATGTATCGGCGCGATGGATGCATCCCAACAAAAACATTTCCATAAAGAAACTACTTTCAAGATAATCGTTGTCGACGATAAAAGAGCTGAGATCTAACGGGTACCAAGTTACATAGTAGTTACTTTAATTATAGCTTTTGGATTGTACGCTCTTCAGTTCATTTACAAAACAATTTGTTATGTTCTATGATATGGGATTTCGATCCAATTATTATCTACTAGTTGTGCCCGCGGCTCCGCTCGCGTGGACAACAGAAAAAAGTTTTTTAATTATTGTGCGGAACCCTAATTATTTTTCTAAAAGCCTAAGTTATTTCTTATAACATCAGCTATCTATCAGTGAAAGTCCCGTCATAATCGGTCCAACCGTTTCGGAGATTACCCGGAACAAACAGACAGACATACAAAAATTCAAAATATGGGTGTTTTGTTATAGGTATCGTGTATAATTTTATTTCATATGCATTTAGTAAAAACCTGTTATTTTGACATTACAAACAGACACTTCAATTTTATTATAAGAAGACATAGATTAGCTACTTTGATTACATAAAAATATAGACCAGAGAATCAAGTTAAGTCAAGTTTAGTCAAGACACCACCGTAGGCGTGGCTTCAGGCTAATTAATGATGATAAATCATATAAATAAGCCGTCATAAAGTTATCTAGAACACAATCTCTGGGCTATCTACCGAGCTTATCTACGGTGCGATCCCTGTACGGCAGATCGGCGTTTGGTAACCTTATTATATTAAATTACATCCATTGAACAGTTATCACGGTTCGCGTATAATTTGTTCTTTATTACTAACCCGCCACGACCTCCTCCGCGGCAACTTAAGCCTATTTTTTTTTTTTCGAACTGACTACACTGAGGGGCCCTGGAGCCTTTACGGCTTTTACAGCTTTACCGGGCTTGGGGGCGAGCGCTTAGGGCACTCAGCCACGAAAGCTAAGCAACAACATCCTAGGGTGCCAAAGTGGCCGGACCTCGGCTCGGACTGTTGCGCGTATGCAATTAAGTCGCGATCTGACTAATTCCCTATCCGTAATTCGATATAAACTAACTATACATATATACATGTTTCTGCCCCCTGGGAGGAGGGAAGGAACATGTGTATGTGTATTTAGTGGTCTGAAATTTTTGTCTACTCTAACTAGGCAAAAAAAGAAAAAAAAAGGTCCCTTACAGAACCTATGTACCTATGTGTGTATAATGCAGTGTCATGTATGGCTGTGAAAGCTAGTGATTGTAGAGTCACTTGTATCGCGCGAGCGGCTGCTTGTCTCAAGGGCTCCATGCCGATGGATCGGACCTAGGCTTGAGTTGCCGCAGAGGAGGGCGGTCGTGGCGGGTAACTCAAGCCTAGGTCCGATCCATCGGCATGAAGCCAATCAACCGCTCGCGCGATAAAGTGACTCTACATTCACTAGCTATCACAGGCACACATGACACTGCATAATACACACATGCACGCCACACAGGTTCTGTAAGGGACCCTTTTATTTCTTTTTTTGCCTAGTTAGTTTAGACAAAACTTTTCAAATCACTAAATACACATACACATGTTCCTTCCCTCCTCCCAGGGGGAAGAAACACGTATATATGTACAGTTAGTTTACTTCGAATGATAGGGAATTAGCCAGATCGCGCATACGCGCAACAGTCCGAGTCGAGGTCCAGCCACTTTGGCACCCTCGAAATTGTTGCAACGCTTTCGCGGCTGAGTGCCTTAAGTGCTCGCCCCCAAGCCCGGTGAAGCTGTAAAAGCCGTAAAGGCTCCAGGGTAAGGCTAACAGTACAGTCAGTTCAAAAACTATAATAACTGGTCCTGTGCTTGTACCTGTTGTGTGATGTGAAAAACAGTGGCGACCACCGAGAGATCATCAATCCTTTGCCAGTAGCTGGTAAACAGAAACTGGACATACGCCAGCTGGTCCCGAAATACGACGTGCATATGCGAAAAGCGAAGTATAATGATGGCTACTGTTAATCAGGTACTGTTCTCAGGTTTTAATTTGCTCACCTTCAAAGTTAATCTCGAGTAGTATTTTTAATGAGCTAATAATATCAAAACAATCTTATAGTCCGCTAACTTCATAAAATTCATTAATACACTTTAATATTACCTTGTTACAATTCTTGTAATAGTTAGGTATCAAAGCGTAAACTTTTAGGTGTGTTACTTTATGTGAAAAATTAAATAAATGTACCAAGTCGAGTCAACGTCGTGCACCGAGGGTTTTGTTTCAGCATACATTAAAGAAAGATTTGTGTTTTCTTTCATTTTTCCGAGATCCTTAGCGCGAATACGTCTTTAACTTTGCCGGTTTTTATTAATTGTTGTTTTACGTTTACATAAAGATTGGCTCTTTTATGTGTTACCGTTTTCACGATAGATAAAAACAAGGAAAAACGTTGATAGAAAAAAACAGGTTTAATGTACGACCACCTCGTAGTATTTTACTTTGTCGTATTTTTTTATTTATTAAGATATCCGTTAAAGTTAAAAAGGTACAGAACCCTTAAAGATAGGACGGAAAAAATAAGCCTATCAATAGAGTTCCTTTTCTGAGAACGGAACGCAGAAAATTGATAATAACGGAGAAATAAAAAAAAAACACAGAAGTAAATACGACCTTGTCTATCGAAGATTGCGCAGGCGCATAATACATACAGTCGGGAAGAACAAAGCAGCCTTTTCGACCGACAACTGCATGATTTCCTTGGTATTTTTATATTCCTATAAAACTCATTAAAGCCAAAGCGTTAATTTGATTTATCTTTTTTATTTTCTTTTTGTACATTATTGTTAAGTGACTAATCTTAAAATAATAATTAAGAGTTTATCTATATGTATTATAAAACTCAAAGTCTGTCTGTCCGTTTATGTGTGCCAGCGACTCCGTTCGTTTGGACTACAGAATGCTGTCAGTCGAGCGCACGTGCGAATTGCGCTGCCCCAAAAATGCTTATTGTGGGTGATCTTTAGAAGATAGACATACGCTATTGTATATTTTTTTGTAGATCTACAATTATGTAGTACATTAATTTGATATATCTCTTATGGTTTTACTCAGCGTAAGCCATTTAAGTGTCCCAAAAGCAACTTTTTTCCCGATTTTATGACCATTATCGTCACCGATTATTTCGTATGTTACTTTATTTAACAAAATATATCCTTTAATCTGGCCAGATAATACAGCTATGGATAAAAATTTACCATTTAAATCGGATAAGTGGTTTTCGTGTGAAAAAAGCATAATCGGACATACAGACAGAGAGACGTTGAGTTTTACAATATGTACAGATGATAAAGCTTAAAGAGATTGTTGGTTTTTTGTTTATTTTAACGCGCTAACTGTCTCTGGAAGCCCTACTCAGATAGCTCTGGAACTACTAGATAGATTATTTTTTTTACGATTTGTAACCTATTTATTGAGGAAGGTTACATGCTATTTAACTTCACGTTAAGACCCTATGAAGCGGAACAGTAATCATGAACGTCAAGCAATCTGGCAAGCTGTAGGCTTCCTTTCTACGGGAACGTAGAGCGATCATTCTACTCGCAGCATTCTACTCATTCTGCTCGGCTACTCGGGTGCGTAGGTTGCGGCGCGGCGCGGTGGAGAATTTGTTGAAGAAATATAATAGGCGTGAAACCGTGAGGCACAGCTAGTGTGTGCTCAATGATCCACCACGTTAAAATCTTCAATGGACTGTATTTATTTATTTTCAATTTATTTGTATTCAGAAGTCAAATGCTTTACAAAACAGTCGGACTGTACTCCGATGCTGAACTGTTAATTTCGAGCCGTGCCGTCCATACAATTTGGCACCACATTTAAATCATCAGAATACTTAGAACTATTACATGGTGAGCCATTAAAACACACACGTTGGTTAACCATTAACTATATAACATTGTTTGTCTATTGTAGGACTAAAATTCAAGTTTCAGGTTACTTAATAATAAATGTGAAAAATGCTACACATTACCTCAATACAGTTTCGTAACCCGTAGGTATCGTACCTGTTAAATTATATACAAAAAACCATGAAATATTCAATATTTTACGAAGTATTTACCATATGATAAAACACAACACGTTATAATTATTTTTTGTACTTCCTAGTTCAATGTATATAGGGCACTTATGCCTGTACATACGCCTATCGTATAAAAACCGTTCTATAATCAGTAAATAACGTCAAATATAACCCGTAAAGACAAATAAATTACATACTAACATAGAAATACACTAATTTCTACCATAAATTGCGATATAAGTTCACTATTCTATCATTAAATCACATAGACACGAGCTATAAAGCATATAACCGATAGTAAGCGTTTCTAAACGTATAAGGTTGTGTAATATGGAACAACATACACTAAAGCTTCGTATATAAAACTTATAATAAAAACATGAAAATAAATGACATGGGTGCAAGCGCACAAACTCTTAGGGATTACAACTATGCCTCACAACTAGTAAATATTAAAACCTTATGTAATTTTACTGTGAGGCGACCTAAGCTCATCTGTACTCAACACAATGATATAAAAAATTTTCATGCTATCATTGTATGAATGCGTTATCAAAACCGTTTAATGATTTCTATTGTTACCTATTGAACCGTAAAAGTAAACATTGCTATTAAAAGATTGCAATTAATAATAAAAAATAAAATATTTGTAAGCAAACAGCGAGATCTCGAGTCCATAAACAAACTCGCGAGAGTTCAACGGACTAGTTGCATAAGCTCACTTTCGTCGAAATTCGATCAAGGTGAATCGGTAACGCATCCACGAAATGCATATATTAAAATCGCAATTATAATACCGGCTTGTAAATATATCAAGCGCAAACTCGATACGTCAATAAACCTACTACGTTCTGCGAGAACATTTCTCAAGGTTTTTTAAGTTTCCTTACGATGTTCTGCTTCACCGTGAGTCGATAATATTATTAATTTAATTTGCTCAATCGCGGCCTCCATAAACCAGGTGTTACACCAGCATAGTGACACGCCTAGATGTGTCGCTTTCCAGTAATAGCGATTGTATATCATGGTGATTACCTAGACACAGTGACTCTCTTTGGTTTGTCGCGTTTCGGGATACGCCAGGGTATATACAGCTGCAGAAGGGGCTTATAGGCGGCATGACAGCGGCAGCCAGCAATGGATTACTGATTTCTTGGTGGTCGCCATTATTTTTGGATTTTACTATGCTTACCATCTAGCACGGTACTACAACTTTACCGTGTTATAATTTTCCTTTTCTTTAAGAAACGATATAAAGCACACGGTATGAAAAATATGGGGAGTGAAATTGAAAGTGCAACATCACGCAACATCACGCAACATCACGCAAACAATTTTTAACCTTAGCGGTATTCAAATAAGGTTGAGATTTATTCAGCTATTTTTCGTTTGCTGCGACAGCCGCCAGTCGCGAATCGACCGTTGAAATAAGCGGGAACGTCGCGCTGGGGTAAATTTCCGGCAAAGACGCGACGTCGGTTCTACCACTTCCACTCGCGCTGCCAGGCCACGCGCTTATGTGTTCGTTACCTACATTATTTTCGTCTCGTCCGCAATGACGTAATTTTCATCGGTGAAATAGACGAGCGGTATAGACTGAAAATTCTTATAGGCTATCAATTGAACAATGATATACATTTTTAGCGTGCAAAATTTCATAAGAATCGGTCAAGCAGTTTTTGAGTTAAATTCTGGCATACAAACAGACAAACGAATTTTTTGTTAATTTTATTTACTCTTCTTGCCTACTGCATATATTCTAAATTCCAATACGGTTCTTGAGAAGTAAACTCCAGTCGCGCGTCAGAGCTGACATCACTTATTCTTAATATAGATTTAGCGTTTTACCGCTATCTCATGCTAAGCCTAGTGGAGACACTGGTTCTCAAGTGCAGCTGCCGGACCACACCTATAGGTGCTTGACGACATATATTTAAATTGAGGGCGGTAGCTATCTAGGCAGGCATTAGAAAATGCCCTACCACCGTACTATGGTTTCATCTCATTTTTTTCCTTCACCGAAAGCTCAGGCGCATTGCAGCGAGCCATAATTGCTTCAAAACAGTATTGAAAAAAGAAACCGACAACTTTGTTAGATAATGGCAAGCCGGAATCGGTAATAAACGCTTCGATTATTGTATAATTAATTGAACTTCTTGATCCCTTTGTAATACAGAGAGCATGACGCAATACCAATTATAGTCGGTTTTCGTGATCACGTTTTGCGACCAATCAGATTAAAAGCAACCTCTTTACCTCCGCCCAGTGGCTTAACAATTTAGTTTTAAACCGCCCTTTCTATAAGCTTTTGACGTTTATCAGAGGATAAAATTTAGAACTGCGCGCGCGAATGAGACAGGAGTGTGACATGATGAAGTTTGCCATCTTTTTTTTACTATGAGGAAAATAAATTTCAACAACACATTTACTAACAAAATGCATTTATTACCTTGTTCGAATGAGGTGAAAGATGTAGTTCTAATTTTCACCACGCGAACTAGACGCCATTTGCAAATGCACGCCATTTTCTTCGTCCACACGGTTATAAAAACCAACTTACAATTAACTAAATTATTAAATTAAATTAAATAAATAACTATATTTTGATTAAAATAATGGTTATTTATACACCATTCTAATTAATTTTATACGGATAAAAAATGACAATATTAACGAATTTACAATAAATTACTTCTTACGTGTGAACAAGTACACCTTTTTTTCACAATTCACAAATTCCGGTGACAAATTAAATCGGCAGTCGTTACCATAATTTCGCGGGCTCACATAAATGTCTCTTAATTTTTTTATGGTTCTGATATCTCATTAAACTGCTAAACATAAAAGGTATTTAGAGCTAACCACAAAATAAAAGGTCATCACCGAAGTAGCGAAAAATAAAAGGTCATCACCGAAGTATCGAACAAAAGTTATCTTTCCACGGCAAAGAAACTACGTTTGGGATAATGGTAAATGTCTTTTATATTCGTTAATATACTCGCGATTTCCTACTAGTGGTGCGGAGTTTATTTTGATGATCGTTACTTTAAAAAGAGATGTCACGATTATGTATTGACCGCCGAAGATTCGGTTTCGGTTTCGGCCACAGTTTCGGCTTCGGCCCAAACTTAGGCCCCGGGCAAAACTCTGTTCGTGAATTATCGCGCGTCGTTTTTAATTAATTTAACGCGAGTTAACTATCTGTATATGTTTTAAAAACAGTAAAAATGAAAAATATAATAAAAAATATAACGTGTCTAAATAAGTTTCGGTTTGGCCGAAACTGAGATAGATGCCGAAGATTCGGTTTCGGCTGAAATTCCTGTTTCAAATGTTGCAATTATTTATTTCAACATTAGGTTATTGCTCCACTGCCCACGCCACGTCATCAGCTGGTCGTTTAAATAAAATTAGAAAAGAATCTGAAGAACTTATCACTCAATCGGATCCAATAACTGCGTGAGTTCATTATTTTTTTCGCTTTTGTTGCCGATCCCTGAATATATTTACAGATGTAATAAAATTATTTACGACTGCTTGTCTCGTTTGAAATATTTTTTTAGGGTTATGGCAAACCAGTCGCCGATCTGGAATTTTTTTGACAATGTGTCTAAATATAAATTTATTATGTTGCCGTGTTGTGATAGCTTGTTGTCTATAATGAGTTCTATTTTCACTCAAAACAGGAAGTATATGTCATTTCTCATTTGATATATATCCTATCTTATCCTATTCAACCTATAGTAGTCCACTGCTGGACATAGGCCTCCTCTAATGAGCGCCATAGCGCCCTGTCTTCAGCTGTCCGCATCCAGCATCTGCCTGTAGTCTTTCGCAGATCGTCATCCCATCTGGCCGGAGGGCGTCCTACATAAAATATACATATAAATATATAAACTATAGATTATTATTATTATATTTATAGACTATATAAATTGTCAATATTATCAGTAAAAATAAAATGACGGGATGAAAAAACTGCGTAATAAAGACGTGCTTATCCGCGGAGGACATCTAGTTAAGGTCGAAAGAAAAGCGAACAATAGGTACTGTAATTATTCAATACACATTATTAGCTCCTTGAAGCGAGTAATTCGCGTAGGTACAGAAAGAAACTCCTTCATGTTGCGACTTCGCAGTTATCTTTTACATAACCAGAAAACCAGTTAATCATTAAACAAAATCTTCGCGTTCCCTTCAAAAGAGATTTACAACCTGTGTTGGACGACACGCGACGTTACGACTCAGCTGGACTTGATTATAAAGTGATTTGCGGGCATTAACTCGGTTGTGATAAGTTTTTTTTTTTTTTAATCGCTTTCTCGTGAAATATGAAACGTTATAATCACGAGAGAATATTTGTTAATAAAGTTGTAATTTTATTTTTATACATATAATTGAGAATTCGTATAACCTATGGAATATGGAATAACTTAAGCTTCACGTTTACAAAATTTCAACAAAATCGGTTAAAAATTAATCAAAATATATTACTTTTTTTACGATTTCTAAGAATATTATTAATGACTAGCTATGCCCGCGGCTTCACTCACGTGGACTACTAAAACCCTTTTTTATTTCTTGTGCGGAACCCTAAATATTTTTCTAAAATAAAAGTCGGTCCAACCGTTAAGGAGATTACCCGGAACAGACAGACAGATAGACAAAAAATTTAAAAATGATTTTTTTGTGTTTTGTATCGTGTATACTTTCATATGTATTTAGTAAAAAGCTGTTAGTCTGACATTACAAACAGACACTTCAATTTGATTATATGTATAGATTATTACTAGCCTATCAAATGAGCAATATCGTAAGCTTCCTGTTTACAAAAAATCATCAAAATCGGACAAGCCGTTTTTCAGTTAAATCCGGACCGACAAAAAAGGTGATATATTCGTAATCAATGTCCTTAATAACATATGGCTATCAGAAAATTTGAAATGAAAAATGAAAATATCAAATGTTTGTTTCCAACCCGTATGACGTCACAGCAAAGATAATGTATAGACTAATATGGCTGACAGCGTTTTCAGAGTACAAAATTAAAAAAGAAAAATCAATTTTTAGATTGAAAATATGTAGCCATCTTACACTTTTAATATCTGAAATCGATAAATATTGATTTCTACAGAAAATATTTTTCTATTGCGCCAAATTTGATATGAGGCAAGTAGCCTATTATACACTTAAGTCTTCCTGATGAATCACTCCGTCCACTGATAAAAACCGTATGAAATTCCGTTTGGTAGTTTTTGAATGTATCGCATTCAGACAGACAGAAGCGGCGAGGAGACTTTGTTATATAATATGTCAGGATTGGATACTATTAACAGCCCGCGACTTCGTTCGCATAAATCAGAAAATAAAATTTAATAACAATAATGTCTTATCCTTTGTCTCTCAGGTAGAATGTAGTCTTCTATCAGTAAAATAATTTTTTGAATCGTATCAACAGTTCAATATACTTCCTAGAATATTTAAATACTCAAAATATGTCATTCGTTTTACGTATTCTAAAACAAGGGATGACTAATTTCTGTTTATTTTTAGTATTAAAATTATGCCAGTCGTTTATAAGATGTAGCTTAATTAAGTTGTTCTAAAAGTACATTCCATTTTCAGGTAAGGTAAAACCACCAGTAATTGACACTGCACCAATAGTTGACACTCTGACGAAGAAAATTAAATATTAAGAAAAAAAAGGAAGCCAAAGATCGAGATGGCCAAAATCACTGATTACTGATATATTTTTAATATTATAAATACATATAGGTACAGTCAGTTATAAAAGTCGGTTAACAAACTCAAGACTTCAAATCAATTTAGTGTCAAATATTTAATTTTCTTCGTCAGAGTGTCAACTATCGGTGCAGTGTCAATTACTGGTGGTTTTACCTTATGTATTGGGAGTGCAGACTTAATATACAAAATTGCCGAACCTTGTTTTAACTAAATAGAAACTACACAAACCTAATCACCCGATGAAGATGTCAAAGTTACTTCGAAAAAAAAAAACTACTTTCTACATTAGTTTCTATATCGTTGCAACGTTTACAAAGAGAAATAATTAAGAAAAAATCCTCAATAAGTACAGTTAAACCATTCGTCCCTCAAAGCCCTTCATCGTATCCCTTGATTGGATCACACCGTGCACGTATATCATTTTAATGTGAACAAATTGAACGTAGCATTCTATTTTATATAACGTATTAAAATTTTATTGCTTCAATAATGGCCGGCGATATAAAACGCGAGTGTATGGCGGCGTTGACAGGGAATTAGAAAAAGTTTTTGTGATATAACTCTAAATTTATTAGTTACGGCGGTTTATTATTTTTAAGAATACATAGCAATTGCTTAGATATAACTCTGTTAGTGTAAAATGATGTATAAATATATTTTATTATATGTATTGCAAACAATAAAATATAATATTGTTACGTCCGTGGGTTAAGAAAATGCCATTCGATTTTACGTAAATAGTTTAATGGTACTCAGTGAAACAAAATTTAAAGAAACTCACTATGCTGTTCTTTACTATACTGTGGAAGTACTAACAGTATCTCTCTCTATGGTACTCTTGCAGATTTATTTTTTTTTGTCGCTAGTTATTTCCACTTCGTTGTCCAAAACAGAACTAACTTTGAACTTGGAAAGAGTGTCAAAATCACTAGAAATGCCTTAAGCTTTTCGTCATTGTTTAGAAGGGGAAGTGTTCTATTTTTAGATTATCGTTTGTTGGATTATGAAATCGAAGTGATAAGCTTTGAATGTGTGAGTAAAGTACCGTGTTTTTTTAGTACCTACGAATAGATACTCGATGTTTCGAGAATAGTGTTATTTTTATATTTTATTCAGATCGTAACAATACCTTAATTTTGCAGTCTCAATACATTCTTGACAGTTTGAAGCAACGATGGCTCAGTGGTATCGTGTATTGACATCGCATCGATGGTATTAAACGCTACCACATAGCTATTATTCGTCATGATTATTCGACACGAAATACCGAAGTTCTAAAAGTTTATTTTCACCACTAGTAAGTAATAGAATCGTAAATGGGATAATGAAAAGCTTTAATATAGACCTACGGTCATCGGTTACTATAAGCAGAAAAAAGGGTGTTATTACAGTACGCTAATAATAAAAATACATTTAAATATACAAAAATAAAATTTAATGAAACAGCAACATGAATCGTCACCAATAACTCCGTTTATGGCGTAATAAACGCGTACACGTATTGTGGTTCCGCATATCATTGCGCTGTTTTGTTCGAACGCCAGCGTGGATTGATGAATGGCGTACGTTTCTCCGTATTTGTCTTATCCAGTTATTTGCGGTGGATTCCGTTTTTCGGTACTCGCAGTTAAATAAGTATGGAGTAGACTTTCGTTCTGTTCAAATATTTTGGTTGCCTGTTTTATGGTCTATTCTTAGCTTCTTCTATTCATATTATAAAACTCAATGTCTCTCTGTCTGCCTGTCCGTTTATGTTATTATCGCACGAAAACTACTTATCTGATTTACAAGGTTTTTGTTTTATTTCATAGCTATGTTATCTGGCCAGGATATAGGATATATTTTGTAAGATAAAGGGACATACAAATAAGTAGTGATGATAATGGTGAATCAATTCGGAAAAAAGACGCATTTAGGGCGCTTAAAAGGCTTAGTAAACCATACAATTTAAAAGTAATGTTCTACATAATTGTAGATCTTAAAAATACCTACAAAAAAGTCTGTTGTAACATATATCTATCTACTAAGGTTCCCCACAAAAAAATGTTTTTAGGCAGCACAATTCGCACGTGTGTTTGCCGGACAGCATACTGTAGTCCATGCGAGCGAAGCCGCGGGCACAGCTAGTTTATCATACAGGTCATGCATGGATCTCTGTGAAAAAGTCGTGGTTAGCGTTGCCAGTCTACATATATTGATTTCCAGGGTACTAGTGAATTTTGCGGTGGAATTATTGTAGTCTGTCAAATCGAAAAAAAGTACTTAATTAAAAACATATAGGTAGGACAGGATCTAGGTGTAACACCCGCCCTAATGGCAAACTTACGCGTGTCGCGTTCCGGTATCAGCCAATGTTTATCTAGTAATCAAGTTAGGTGGCAGGGACCGATACCCAACTGGGTCCTCACCACTATGCAAATGGTGATAAATTCGTCACAGTGACCCTGACACACCCATCACAGTGACTCTTGTCACACCCGTCACAGTGACGTTCTACTGCAACAAGCGTTTCGGAATCCAATGTACATACATCCAGTTGTAGAGGGAGATGTAGGCAGCAAGACAACGAGGACCGTCGATTAATTACCGATCTCTCTGTGGTCGCCTATCTGCAGATAGGATCTCGGACAACTGTATTTAACTATGATGTAAAATAAACAGTTTTTCGGCTAATAACTACACACCGCTAATGCAAGCGAGAACTATTATTAAGTATATAAATTGCAGTAGTATTTGTTTTCGAATCTGCCTAACACCTGTTCACCACGAACCGACTATACCGTTTGTGTAAATGGCGTGTTTACAATATGTCGTCGGGCTATAAATATTATGTCTAACAAATTCCATGTATGTTGTTCGTCTATGGGCAATGAACTTATAGTTGATTGCGTAATTCGCACGCACAGATCTGACCGAAGCGGAAGATACGTAGACTAATTAGGAGCGAATGAGATTGTCCGTCCCGAGTAAGATTAATTTGGAAGATCCATGTACCTATATGAATAAAAGATGCTTAGTTAGTTAATTGTATACCATTATATATATTAAAAATGCTGTTCTCTGGTATACGCATCACTTGAAAACTTCTAGTTCGGACTGGTTTTTTTTTCCTTTTATATTTAAAAGGTAGGACACAGAGAAATTTATTTGGAGATTTTTCTCTACGTGGGGCCGTCCGACTGGTGAAATACATCCACTCTATAGAAGATCACAGCCAATTTTATGTTGTGTTCGTTCGGTGAGTAGGGTTTCCAGAGCTCCTTGAGGTAGGGGGGTTCAAGGTCGGCAACGCGCTAATGATACCTATGGTATTACAAGTGTCCGTAGGCTACGGTAGTCGCTTACTATCAGATAGGCCGTAAGCTTGTTTGTCATCATAGTTGTATAACAAAGGCTGAATAAGGTTTTGAATGTAAACGATGCCCGTAAATTTGGAATATTCTACAAAAACCGAAATTGTTTTTTTGGAAAAACCATAATTCACGTTTCGAACAAAGAATAGTTGGATTGCTATCGGTTATATTTTATTTTTCTGACTAGCTCTGCCCGCGGCTCCGCTCGTGTTATCTACAGAATGCCGACTGCCGAGCGCACGCGCGAATTGTGCTGCCTCAATAATGCTTATTATGAGTGATCCTTAGAAGATAGGTATATGCTATCGCTGACTTTTTTGTAGAACTTTTTAAGATCTACAATTATGTAGTATATTTATTTGCTATATCTCTTATGGTTTACTCGACGTAAGCCATTTAAGCGCCCCAAGTGCGTCTTTTTCCGAGTTGATTCACCATTTTCGTCACTGCTTATTTCGTATATTATTTTATCTTAATAAATATATCCTATAATCTGACCACATGACTTAACTATGAATTAAAAATAAAAACATGTAAATCAGATAGGTGATTTTCGCGTGAAGAGAACATAAACGGACACAGAGACGTTGAGTTTTATAATATGTCTGACGTTTTACATTGTAACCAACGCGTAAGAAGTCGCGGGCGGTTGCTAGTTATAAATGGAACACGTGATACAAGCCCTTTCGTTTTCGTATAAACGTTTAATGGATATTTTTTTCACAAGTATCTCGAGATCCGATTACATTAAATCGTAAGGGGTTGTAATAAACTCGTAAAAATAGGAGCGATAAGCGATCCGCCGTAATCGAGTGCCGGTACTTTTCTCAAAACCACTAGTGAAAAGTAACCGACGGTCTTTTGATCTGATATATTTTCCGTCCGTCAATCTCGACGTTAGTGATAACTGTTTATAGCCACTTATCACGTTCCTAGCACTAAAATAGTGATGGGAAACCACTCGATAAAGTTATAGTTTTTTTTTTTATTAGAGTCCTTTATTTCTATCGTCGTTAAAGTTTTAACACTAGTAAAGCGCGCTGTTAATGAACAGACGTGGATATACGATTTTTACGTTTACGATGTTGACTGTAGATATGTTTATGTAGAATTTTTAAAGAATATGTTTAGTAGTAATCAATTATTACTTTTTTACTTAGATAATTACAATTACATTTTATACGTGTTCTATACACATGATATTTTAAAACAGAATCTAATCGATTTATCCTTTAAAAAACACATTAAAAATATAATTATTTACACATTGGTGTGGACTTAATAACCATTTTTGATATATTTTTTGTTTTCCATAACTTTAAGTACACTTAACATTTGGTAATATAAAAATAATACTCTTAATTCGAAGGATAAAAAAGAGATTCAGTTGTCATCATTATTATTATCTTAAACGTCGTCCGACATTTATTTACTGTCATTTACTTAAATAGCTTATTTATTTTATATTACCTATTTTACCATATAATAAGTTATTCTCAGTTAATTTTAAATGTGGTTATTTAACTCAAAATCGAGTTAAGTTATTTTTATACTGATATTTTATGTTGTAGTTAGATTTTTTGATTTATTACATAACGTAGGCGTGACTTGAGCCTTGACTTGAACTTGAGCTCTCAATCCACGAAAACATATTGATGAGACCGTATCATGTTGGTAGTGCATTTTCTAATGCCCTTCTTACTAGCTACCACCCTCAAGTTGAAAATCTGTCTCCAAGCACCTATAGAAAAGTGTTCCGCCAGCTGCAGTAACTCCATTTGGGCCACATCGACATTTAATATCAGGTAGGCTTGTAGTTTATCAAAATCTATAAAAAGTACTGCGTATAAAACTAACTTCATTTCGATGTTAATAAGTATTTATTCTCACAAGAAACAAACTTTAAATCATAAACCACTCGAAGTTTTTCTAAAAAAACGAAACCCACTAAAAGCCGTCTTAAATAAGAAATTACTGAAGGTTCGCGACAAACTAATAAATTCTTAATGGGACCACAGCGGAGTCGTGGGTTGAGTGGCGGGCTTTATCACATGTCGTGATCGTCCCAGCGAATCCAAGCGAAATTTTAGATTAGGCAGTAGTAAAATTTTTATGTACATCGTATTTTGATTGCTCGGACCTTTCAGTCCCCGGTTCAGATAAAACAAGCAATAAAACCTTATCAAGAAGGGTTGTTCGTCATTACCAGACGCGTACTTAAATATTTTGGTTTGGGTCCAAATTATTAGCTGGTTTATTAAATTTATAACTAGCTTTATTCATACACATATTCTCTTTCATAGAATGAAAATATTATTGAATCAGTTTTTATTATATAAACTTTTGTTAGAATTTATATTATTGTGTTTTAATCAATATTAAATTGGACAGGGTGGATATTAATAACGTTTCTACACGGATAAAATTCGGTCAGTCGAATATAAAAATCTACTGGCATCTTCAGTCGTCCTATTTGAACGAGATGTAGAGTATCTAAATAGGCAATTCGGAATATTGTTAGAAATATTAAAAATTTAGTCAACAACACAGACAAGCTTTCGTCTTGGCGCATTTAATTGCTGTACGTACACCTGGAAATTATTGACAATTGGTTTTACGAAATCTACGAATTTTGTTATAAATATTTTTTAATAATGGCTTACCAGACCAACTATAGTATTTGAAGATGTCTATGTATATTTAAAGACGAGGACTTGGCAACAATCGTCTAAATACAATAATTCAATGGTCATAATCTATATTGATTTCCAAACGACACTGTGATCGGCATTTCACATTTCGGCATAGGATCTCGCAAATTTGAAATCTACTGGATTTATTAAGCTATAATTGACAGTTAAGAACATGTTCTTAAACTTAATTTATCAAGTCAAAAATAATACCGAAAATGCAAATAATTAAATTGATTTCTTAACTTTATAATTAATTCAAATCGATCCCCATTTCATTTTTAAGTTGACCTCCCAAACACATTCCAGAATACATATCTGTTAGTCGGTAATTTTCACAGCTCTCAGCGATCATCGATATTGTTTTAATAGTAAAGTAATTGCTCTTTTACGATCTTTAATGAAAATATAAATTAATGCTTATTGTTATAGCGAAATACTAAGTGGATAGTACATTTGTTTTAACGCGTTGGTTTTCCAAGTGGACAAACTACACGTCACTTTATTTGGCCTACATTGTAAAAGGTACCGGTTGTAAGTATCAATATTCTGAGTTATATCGTTATTGGAAGAATGAAGTGAACATTTTGACGAAATTGAGTTACATAATCAAAAAATACTTTATTAAATGTAAGCCCCAAGAAGGACCTTATGGAAGCCAAAATACTAGTACCGTTTCTTCATCTAGAATGAAGCTGCAAGAAACTCGATCAGGCTTATCTCTGTTTTTCAAATTTTTTTTCCAACTGTACACATAATATTTACTGTTAATAATTATATTAATAATTGAGTGGATGCACAAAGAAGGAGTCACTTCAATACATTACTATAACTCACAAAATAATCCATCCTATAATAACCTTTTAACAGTAAAACCGGCTTGACATGACCATTGAACTAATTGTCTGGCAAATCAGTAATGTGCTTCGGGATCTTCTTACTAAGTCTAAAACACGGTAAGACTAATTTATGTCTATGTCTAGTATTAAAACTGTACTGGTCTTTGACAAAATCTAGCTTGTAAAAAATTTTACGAGTAATAATATTATCAAGAATGTATTGGGAGGGGCAATGTAAAGATATTAAATTCCTGGAAGTTATTCCTTAGTGATTCGCGAAGTCTCATGTTTTGTATTGCTCGAATTGCCCGCTTTTGTAATATGAATATGGAGTCTACGTCAAAAAATTAAGCTATGGAAGTAAGCGAAGAAATTAATAATTATGGACAATAACTATAGTTTTTTTTTTGTTCGAGTTAGATGCGTCATCGGTTGAATTTGAATATACCGAAGTAAAATCGAAGTATAAATATTAATGTTCAAAGTTCATTAAATTATCTCCAATGGTTTTCCCATAATACTTTTTAAACCAAACGTCTTGAAAATTTATTATTAAAAAAGTATGATTCTTGATAATGACCACTTTCATTAATATATATAAAATTCAGTTCTATGATCTTGAGAAGAATAATTGTCCTTTTGCCTTGATCCGACTCCACTGTATTTATGATCTGGGGGTGATGGAGGTAACTATGCTAAAAAAAACGAAAGATATAAGGCTCTTGGTGTATGCTAATTTTGTTCACCGATGAGTTACAAGAAAGGTAATTCACGCAAATCTTCGTTGCAATCAGAAAATGCAGCACTATGTACTAAAATATAACAATTTTGTACTATCAATACCTAGTTAATTGATGTTTAATGAACATTGCACACTACTAAAACATATTCCTCTATCGGCTCCTAAGGGTGTATTTAGTAGTTCAACGTTGTTGCGGCATCTGACCGCATTCCCTTGAACTTGTACATACCGAGAATTAAACAATTTTGAAGCAAGAGCACTTGTAATCCGTTTCCGGGCGCTCGTATCTCGGTTTTAAACAGGGGACAAGTGATACAATAATATTTAACTACAAACATGACACGGGAGTCTTAACATAACGCCGCGCCGGTCGTCAAAGGACCGACTGGAAAAAGGGATTCGCATGTCATTTGTACAAAGAGGTTCACGACTTATGCTCAGAGTAACAGTATGAAACTAATTTTTTTGTTTTAAACTAATCTTACAATGTAACCTTTATTCTATGCGATGGGCAAATTCAATTTCCAGTATTGTACTTTTTTTAACTGCAATGTGAAAGACCAGATCCTCTAGTTTTTGGTGGGATCTTGAACTGCCATGTTGTGGATTTATTTCAATTAATTAACTTAGGTTCTTTAACCATATGTTATGTAATATTGGTGGCATTTTGCGTGATATAGCTTGGTTATTGCGCATTGGTGAAGTGGATTATAAATATAAACTGAAAACATGCATTTTGAGATATCGCAAAATCTCCCTAGATAGTTCTAACAAGGGTGCCACCATCTTGTTAGACCAACTTTGAATGATTAAAAAATACTACGAAGACTTAAACACATTGACACTGGCAAGTGCTTTTTGCGGCGCCAAATAAAGAAGAAGAAGAAGACCTGAGCCTTATCAACAATACATCACCAGTCGCAGCTGTCATGCCGACCTGCGTAAATAGAAATTGGATATGTACCAGAAAAACGACGCGCATGTATTCGCGACCCAGACGGGCTGTACAGCCGTACAGCCTCATTATCGTCATTTCTGTTCCTTCGGCATGAACCCCTTGAAGCCAGCAGCTGCTCGCGCGATACTGTGACACTGCATTCACTAGCTACCAACATACAAACATGACACTGCACTTCACACATGCACACCACACCGTTATGTATACGTCTGTAAAGTACATTTTCCCAGAAGGCAGAAACATGTATTATGTGTATAGTTAGTTAGATCGAATTTTCTACGGATAGATAATTAGGTTCGTAACTGTTTTTTTTTTATACTACAAAGGTGGCAAACAGGCATACGACCCGCCTGATGGTAAGCGGCTACCGTAGCCTATGAACGCCTGCAATAACATAGGTATCACAAGCGCGTTGCCGACCTTGAACCTCCTACCCCAAGGAGCTCTGGAAACCCTACTTACCGCAGAAACACAACACTAGGTCATTTGGCTGCGATCTTCTGTGGGGTGGAGGTATTCCACCAGTCGGGCTGCCCCAAGTACAGAGAAATCTCCAAAGAAAATTATCTGTGCCCTAACTCTCTTTGACCTTTGTTACCTTCTGTTAGCTTAATATCGTCATTTTCTCGTTCGTTACTCAGCAGGATGCTTCATTTACTGGTGAGGTTGGGAATCTCACTTCTATAATGTAACTTACAAAAATGTTAAATTGGTTTCAGCGCCTGTTTTTATTTTGTGGTTTTCTTACTGTCCACTCGTTCTGATTACACATAGTTATGTGTAAATTATTATTCTAATTATTCGATTTGAAGAATATTTCAATTTGCCGATAACTAATTTCTGCGTAACTGTAATTGTAAATTGTAATACTGGGCGAACGATACCGTTGTGTTAATACAGTTCCATTTGATTCACAGTTCGTGGCAATATTGTAAAGTTTTTGTATACATTCAATCCGTCACGTAGTTTATGAGTCTCTTAACGGTTTCATGTAAAGTGCACATCAAGCATAACGCCGTTAATTTGTTTCATTCTATAAAACACACTTCCTTATTTGTGAGACGAGCGTCATTTGACAGTCGCGGTTATCACACCAGATAGCATGATCCAAGGTGGTTGTTAGTCGTAACCTGGTATACTTTTTTTTATAATAGCTCGGTAAATTGACTCTACTGTCCCTGATGGTAAGCAAAGTACTCGAGAGGAATGTCGAGAGATCGAAATCTATAAACGCCTGTCAAGGACCCGAGGTCGTAAAAAGAAGGGAACATAGTGGCTGAAGATGGTTCCACAGTTCGACGGTACGACAAAGATAACTTTTTGGTTCGTGTTGAGATGGAGGTTACCGTTAAACTGTGAATCCGAAGCCCAGCGCGTGTGGGTCTGTTGTGGAAAGGAGAGAAGTGAATTAAATTGATCAGCTCTCCAGAACAACCGCCATGATACAGACGATAGAACATGCTCATCGTGCCAAAAATTGGTACCCACAGATAGACTACAGATTTATAAAAGTCGGAATATATCTCTCAAGTAAACGAATCTACAGCCACATACCATTTTTATATACAAAATGGACAGTCATACAGAATTGGAAAATTTGAATAATAAAAGTAACTATACTGAAAACTTTGTATGTGGTATAAAGTTAGCCGGCCGTGGCCCCGAGCGGGAGCGCCTTATCACTAGCACGTTTTGGGTACATAAACCACTCACGCATCCGCTCGGCAAACGTTATTCGAAATAATAAATTTAAAGAAAGTAAACTGGATGTACTTGTCGAGATATCGAAAATGTAATGCAGGAACATTACATTGATCAATATGTATGGGAAAATTTACCCGAGGAATCACGAAAGTCACGTCTAAATATTCTTATATCCGTGAGTATTGAAAATGCCATTCGTTTTCACGTAAATATTCGTAGATGCTTAGTGAAAAAAACTCACTATTCATATGTTCACTACTAGTCGTCTTGCAGATTTCTTTGCTTGTTGTTCGCTTGGTGTTTCCATTTGGTTATACAAAACAGAACTGTCCTGGCTCGGAACACGGCTCGCTTATATACTCAAATAAAACGAAGTCGGAGCGATAAGCTTTGAATGTGTATGTAAACTGCAATGTTCTTAAGAACTCAGTTTCGAGTTCATTCTAGATGATTCCAGATATTACGAGAATAATGATTTTTTTTATTTTTCTCTGGTCATAAAAATATTGTTAATGCAAAGTCAATACTACACAATCTACGGCTGAATTAGCAGCAGCTTTCGACGTTAGCGTCTAAACAATATTGGTCCATTTGCGTCAAATTGGCAAGGTAAAAAAGCTTGACAAATGGGTGCCCCACGAACTCAATGATCGCCAGCGCGAAGTACGCGTCAAGACGTGCCTTGCACTGCTCAACAGACACACAAATGAAGAAATTTTGAACCGCATTGTTACCTGCGATGAGAAATGGATTCTGTTTGATAACCGCAAGCGCTCAGCAAGTTGGTTGAATCCTGGTTCAGCACCTAAACAATGCCCTAAATGAAAACTTACCACTAGAAAAGTGATGGTTTAGCGCCGGTGTGATTCATCACAGCTTCTTAACAAACGGGGTGAGCATTACTGCAGATGTGTAATGTGAAGAACTGAACACAATGATGGAGAAGCCGGCACATCTCCAACCAGGATTGGTCAATCGCTCGTCTCCGCTGCTCCTGCACGGCAACGCGCGACCTCATACTGCACAACAGACGGTCTCCAAGTTGCAAGAACTGGGGTTGGAAGTTCTCCATCATCCGCTCAACTCACCAGACCATGCGCCTACAGACTACTACTTTTTCCAGAATTTGGATAACTCCTTGGCGGGAAAATAATAAATAATAAAATACCCGAGAGGCAGTAGAAAAAGCCTTTGAAGAATTTGTTGCCTCCCGTCCAGCTGATTTCTTTAAGAAGGGCAGCAATAAACTGCCACTGCGCTGGCAAAGATGCATTGATTGCAGGGGTGATTACTTCGATTAATACAAATAAAAAATACATTAAAAAACATCGTTTAAATTTTTTCATACAAAACGGCAATTTCATAGGTAAAGACCTAATACAATGTTCTACAAAAATATTGCTTCTTAGTACGTCTAAAAAAAAATCTGCGATACCATATGCTTTTCTCTTAACATAGGCCACGATAAGTTATTTTGTGACATAGTTTTAATGAAAATTGAAAAGTGATTTATGAGCATTATTATTAGACATGACATATTAATCCTTACGAACGAAAGTTACTTCATCATCAAGTCAATTTTATGTAGATAAACTTTGTTCTTGCAACATGTTATTTCGACGAATACTTAATGTAAAATTAAAATAATTTTACGGCGCGAACGAGCCGCGTAAGTTGTGACACATAAGCCTAGCCGCCCGATAAAAATATTCTCTATACTGAAGTATTTATAAATCATCAATCAACGATTTCTTTTAAATTATACGCAGGTGAAACCGCGGGACACAGCTAGTTATTCATATGTGTATTGTACACGTTTTTAAACAATTGTGTCCAATCCCTAAACCGTATTCCCCACGTATTGATGCATATAATTACCATCGATCATTATCTTCCTTTGAATGGCAATGGTAAAATTTCGAATTTAAAACCTAATTACGTCTGTAAAATGTACGTGTATCCGAACGTTTTATTTGAAGTATGTCATTTATGGGACGCGCCCATTTGTAGGCTGCAGCTGTTGGAATTCGTTGAGCCGATGATAATATCCGAACGTAAGTTTTATTACACCGCTACCTAGTGCCACTACTATCGAATTTATGTAATCGAATAAACTAATGAGATATATCGATAATCGATTTAGTGTAATTGTCGAACGATTCGAATAATATAAAGATAATTACTAATCACTCCAATAAATTCTAATTTAGTTTTGGAGCGTTCATGAGTACGTAATATAGATGCGTATATTTATAAAATGTAACCTATTTATAAGTTAGTTAGGTGTTGAGGAATATTACAGCTTGGGAGTAGTTAAGGATGGGAAGTGAAAGGCGAGTGGCAACACTTAATTTTAAATAAATAGGTGTTAGTGAAATCTTAATGTGCCACGTATATATTTTTTCATTTATATTTTTTTTATCGGTATAGGTTTGGCGTGGTGGCCACAATCTCACCTGATGTTAAATGACCATGTGGCACAAGGTGGTAGCACACTAAACTTAGTGGAAGACTGGCTCTCAAGTGCTGCTGCCGGAACACACCTATTGGTGTTTGGCGACAGATTTTCAACTTGAGGGTGGTAGTTAGCCAGCCGGCATTAGAAAAAGCCCTAACACCATGCTTTGCTTTCCTCACGATGTTTTCCATCACCGAAAGCTCAGGCTCATTGCAGGGATTCGAACTCACGTCAATCGACGCGAAGTCGTACACGCTACCACTGAGTTCAATTCTCAACCGATATTGATGAAATTTTGCAGACAGGAAGAATATAAACATTATATAATTGAGAGGCTGTAAGAAATGTCAATATTAAATTAAAAAATCATAAAAATTTTATTGAAAAAAAAATGTATTCATTATCAACCGATTTTGATGAAATACTGTACAATGGAATTACATGTTATTATAAAATTGAAAGGCTATAAGAATCGTCAATAATATAACTAAAAATAAAATTATTAGACGAAAATAATGACCGCGTTATAAACGCGTGTGGAGCCGCGGGGCCTCGCTAGTAGAAACATAGGAACATATTACTATTAAATAACCGACTTAGCACGTGCTTAGAGGTACTATATCATCATTTAACAATATGTATCAATATTTAAAAGCACGTAACCAAACACCAGAATTTAACAATAGCTCCTTATGATCAAAAGGATGAGGTTCCGGGTGGGCCGGGAACGCCCCTACACGGCAAAGACCCTGCTTTATGGACGCTTAACATTATAATTCACCCCGGCTAATGTTCTAATAATAATAAATATAAATATTTTCATTTGCTTTGATTTAATAGGGTCTGTTTGTAGGAGGATAGATTAGGGCGGACATATTTTTATTTAACTTGTCTTGTCAGTATGTGTCAAAATAAGCAACTGAATTTTAAAACAGTTATCTTCAATCTATAGAGTTGAAATTTTGCACTCGTTTAGTTTGAATGACCATGCATGGTTAGCTAAGTGACGTCATTTTAAATCTAATATGGCGGACTCCCAAAGATGACCGACCAGTTATTTATTTTTTTGCACCCCCATGTATGAAATGAAAGTGTTTGTTGAGAAGTATACGAAAATAAAATAACGTCACACCAAATTCAAAAAAGCGTGCTTTTAAAAAGTTTTTTTTTTATTAATGATTTTATTTTTTAATACGTTTTTGCTTATTTTTCCTATTGTAGTATAAAAACATGAATTGTATGACATACATTTTATGAATGGAAATTAGTTTGAAATACGTATAGCTATCCTGTAAGATGAAGTGTTAAGAATTTTATTGGAATTCGGACGTTTACCGTTTGAGTTTTAACAACGCACAATATGGATAATTTAAAATGTTTTGTCTAGCGTCATATATAATAAAACCACGGTAAAATACTTTTATTTTGATAAATAGAATAAGAGGGTGTAAAAAGGGAGTCACTGAAGTGGTTGTGAAAATACAAGATTTTTGAATTTAGGCGTTAGGCGTGTTATGAAAAAAATGTGAGAATAAATTTTTGAAATACCTAAATTCCCAACCTTTTCTGAACGATTGCCCCCTGTAGAAGAGAACAAAAGTTTGAATCCCTTAATCACTACGCTGTTAAAAATTTCAATGGTAAACTTACAAAAAATGTATTGGAAAGTGATAGGCAAAGCATTTAGCCAAAATTTTAATCGGGTATTGAAATACAAAACTTACAAAAAATATAAAACTTTTGTCTGTGTATTTATTTTATATTATTACTAAATAAGTATATTCAAATTAACGGTTTCGTAAAACTGCAATTTGTGTACAGTTTATAAATAAATTGTAAAATTACAACATTTTTTTGTAGGTTTCTTCAAATGTCTAGGAAGATTATTCGTGCAGTATTATAATTTTGGTTTTAGCATACATTGTTTTATAAGTTCACTCATACTTTGGTTTGTAAAATTATTGTAAGTTTACAAAAAGAAAAAAATAGTGTAGCCCTAGCCCATAATAGGTAATTTTATATGAAATATTAAAATATTATCTGTACCTATCTTATTTGTCTGTTTATTATCTATTGAACATAAAGCAGAAATTAATAAAATGCTTATTACCGCGATAACAACAAGATAATTTACATAGCTAGGTAAAAAAACATTAATGAAAACTGACTGTGCTTATATTTCGCATAAATAAGAATGTAAATAATCTAAGAAACTGTTATTTTTGTTAAGCAGATTGTTACTAGATGGCGCCTTGAATATATTTTCATTAGCATAAACAGATGGAACCCTAATGATTTTTTTTACCATTTCTTAACGGAAGCTTTAATTTTAATCATTAACGGGCAACATAAGCTTTAAAATGAATTTTGAATCATTAATTTTGTTGATGAATTAACGGACATATGCCTTTGCCAGTAAGAAACACCTTTTAGAAATAATATGATTTGATATCACAATTTGAAAATATGATTAAATTTATGTTTTTCACATCTCCCAAACGTCCCATGACACCTCACATTTCTGTAAAAATGTTTCAGTTTTCCTTGTAACAATGGAATTTCTTTCCAACGTAAAATGTTTATCCATTGTTTAGATTATTGTGGGCATGTTTGCATCATTTCGTCTTATTTAAGAACGTGTGCTGTACCTACAGTGATTCCCGGAATCACGGGATACCAGAGATGCGTGCTCGCAAATTATTATCCTCCATTTTGTTTACTATTATTTTATTTTTAGGTTTTAACATTGAACTGAAAGCATTGTTTTAAAGTTTATTATCGTTATGTGGGTGTATTTCGTATGTGTAGTATTTTTTATGTGTAATTAATTTCATTGATAGAGATTAATTTTAATCAGTAGTCCAATTATACTATGTAATTAAGTCGTTCTTGAGTTAATTGAATTAATGAATTTAAAAAATTGTCGGGGCTAGCGATTCCCAAATAGCCCAGATGACAATTGTTTAGTTTAGATATTTTTATACTATCTCAGCAAAATGACTGTACACCTACTCATGTTAAGTACGGTACAGTTCACAAACAACGGCGGCCGTCGATGACAAAAACATCGTCAGTCGTCGACGTCATGCCGGCCTACTTAAATGCCTCCCACGCCTCGTTTGAAGGACCTAATATCATAGGAGGGAGGGAATACGTGAGCTGGGAGACCATTCTAAATCTAGACTAATCTGAGTAATTTTTTTTTAATTTTTTCGAAACACCAAGAGTGATGTAACATGTCTTCTGCTGGTCTTTTAACGAGTTATAATATTTTCAAAATACTTCGAATTATGCAATACGGGTATTTATTAAATCTTTAGCGAAGTATTTTTAAAGCCAATATTATCTTTATCGTACAAAATATAGGGCTATATATTGCGACGTAATAAATACGTGAAGCCATACTTTCAGTTAGTTATAGTTTTTATTATTTAATTGCAAATGTTTAAACAGCTTCATATTTTTATTTTTATCTCAATGCTTATTAAATAATAAGACATCTTTGTAAATATTTATATTAAAATATAAAAAAAGCTCGCGTGTTATGTTATACTCTGTATAGCAATAAATTATAAACAACAATATTCGAAAAAAATAATTCACGCGTTATATAATAAAAGGCATGTCCATATTAGTTCAACGCAACCCCGTTCATAAAGAAATTAAAATCAGTTTAAGTATGTTTACGGCGGTCACGGGCACCGTTAGGCCGGGAGCTAACAAATAACCACTAATCGATATTCCGATCAAGTCTGCGCGGGCGCAACTGTGTACAGGGGGCTCTACTTCTTCAAACAAATATGAGTCCTTTGAGTCGGTAAGATACGCCTCTTTGACTCGCTTTAACTGTAGTTCTTTCAAGAATAATTAAGAATTGTTTTTTTTAATGTCAATAACGTGACATTTCTTTTCTTATTTAAATTAAATAATAATAAAAATTATAATTTGGTCAATGCTTTGCTTATCAATATAGCTACTTTCTACCGTTTTATTAAGTTTGAAATAGAGCGATACTTTAACCCATATCCATCGGTGTTAATCAGACTTTTACTTCTTTATCATTAACTCATGGCATAGATTGATAAAATGTTGAATATATCGCTAACTGGATTCAATAAACGACGTTTCACGTTTGCCACAACAAACAATAAAGCAATCACTGGTCCAATTGGTGACACATGTAATTCGCGGGAAGCTATTGATCTAATTGATTTATGGACTAGTTAATTGATTTATGGACGTCTAGTTTCAGGCAGTCTAGTTTCTGGCAACTGCGCAGGGGTTGTACTTATAGTAAATTTAAATATATTCCGTGATGCAGATTAACCATTGACCATTCGCGGAAGATTTCTTCATGCACCCCATAATTATAAACAAAGGAATTGAAGCATGATCAATACGTGTTTATACAATGGAAGTAGCAAAAAATCATCGATAATAATTGATAACTAGATTCAAACAGATTTCCTGTGGTATTTGAGGTAAGTCATTTTGTAAGTCAGGTTGCTATTCTTAAAGGTCCAGTACAATCTGCTCATGTACCAATGCGTGTCTTTGATTACATCCTTCAGGCTGGAACACAGCAGCTTGAGCTTCTTGCTGCGGAAATATATATTACTATGGCGTAGCGGCCCAAAATGGATCCCTGTCTACACTGCGTCGTCGCCTGCCGCTAATGTGCTTTAAGTACTCTCAGGTCTTTTTCTTTAGCGTCGAACTATATATGCCTGAAACGTTCTACGAGATTTCGTCCAGCTATTTGAAGCAATTATTTTTTTTATTTAGGACGGCCATTGTCAATGCACTAATAAATTAATTTATAAACAAAGTAAAATACATATAAAAAACTCTTTTTTAACTTTTTTTTATATATTCATTAATGTAGATTGTTATTGTAAAGAGATAGATTTAAAAACAGCAATCTTAGAGTTTTTTGCCAATCCTTCTCTAAAGGATAGTGCCTTTCGAATCGGCTTTAGTCATTGAAAATCTACCTATTCAATCATTCATTATTAATCAATTCTATCAATCATATCAATAATAATTCATTAATATTGTTTTTATTTATTTAGTTTTTTGTTGTTGTTGTTTTAGTTTATTTAGTTTTAGTTATTATTTATTCAGACATTCATTTACAAATTTATGTAGATTCAAACATTTTATGTTGTAGGTTGCTAAAACTACTATTCATCTATATCAGGCGGAAGGAGAAAAGAAATTACGGATAATTATTTATGATGGATTTCCTCAAAGTAACGCTTTCGTCAATCAAATATCTTTGTTTTGTTATGTTTAAGTATTAACACACATTCTACTTGGGTAATTTTGAAGTATAAAAGAAGTTTTCGTCGGTAGCCTAGAGGTATCTTTATTAGTTTCATTAAATGAGTAAAAAATGGGTTATATAATTAATATTTAATTAACTTTGTAAGAAATAAAAACACTTTTGAATTTCACTAATACATTGAAGAGAATTATATTGTCACTGGCTAATGTTTATTCGCCACTATAGAAGAAAAAAAAGTGAGTGTATGCACTTCTTTGACGTGAGCAAAATGATTTTAATTCGCATGAAATTAGTTTATTGAAATAAAATGATAAAATAATTAATAAAAGAAAACAATTAATCTCTAACATTTGTAGTTAATTTATGTTAATTTCAATAAAATAACATCGGGTATGACTATTTTCACCCCAAGAAAACAATTTTAGTAAGCAATTTCGTTGTGTAGGCCTTTTGTTATAACGTGTAAAAATTCACTCTCATCATTTTTCATATCTCGTCTACAGACGTATAACTAAAAAATAATGAAAAAAGCTATCAATATTATTGGCTTTCTCAAAATACGTGTAACATAGACTAACATACGCGTAAGAATCATGATAGATGTACGCATGATTATATTTATCTAATGAGGAACATTGTAAGCGTTACCCGCATAAGAAAAACTCTTTGATGTTTGATTTCTAAACACCCTGTAGTGAAAACAAATAGACACGGAATAGTCTACGTAAGTTTATTGTTATTGAATCATAGTCCGAGATATATGCTCCGGTTTGTATTTCTGATACGTGAAATGTTACCTTTGTCGAGGAGATATAAACCGCTGTAGTATACAAGCAGACTAGGTACATGCTTTTCAATTTAAAAATTAGGAGCAAATATTTTGTTTTCTCTTCTGATAATTCTAACCATATCCATCTTGATATGAAATAGCATTTTGATTAGAAAACAAAAACACGATATATAATAAAATAAACCTTTTAACCGTTGTAGCTACTGAAAATCTCTGTTAGGAGATTGTCCTTAACTTTTTGCATTTACAGCTTTTAGTATTTACAGTTTTTTTTTAGTATACAGCGAGCAAGCATATGGTCAATTTACACACAAACTTTTTTTCATGTCAGTCGATCCTGTTTCTTATAAAGATCAGTTAACTTAGCAGGACTAACGCCCGGGTGAAGCTGTAAAAGCCGTTCGAGGCTTCAGGGCCCTTATGACTAACAGTATTAGTCATTTCGAAAAAACATTGCAGGACAAACTACAGTCATGCTAGAAATATCAGAAATCTCAAATAACTTTGGAAATCAGAGTAGTACCGATAAAATTCCGCAAAAAAGAGACTCCAACTTATTTTTATTCTTTAATAGCTTCTGCCTACGACTTCTTCTACGTGTACTTCAGAATTTGATCTTTACTGAGATAGAAAATGTGCTAATAAACTATGTGTGTACCACATTTCATTCAAATCAGTTCAGCCGTTTTTGCCTGATTGAGTAACAAACAAACTTACTTTTGCATTTATAATATTAGTAAGGATACTATAGGCTGCAGTGGATTAACATTTAGTGGATATCATGTATGTTTGTAACTACTAAAAATATACATATATGCATATAACCGCTCACGAGCTTGTGAACAATTAATTAAATAAAAATAAACAAGGCAGATTCACAATCCAAAATTGGAATGACTTAATAACGTATAATTGAATTTATACAACTCATACTAAACATTTGTGGGAGAAAGTAAGTATACACAATTTACTGCTCGAAAATTTGATAACTTCATCTCGCATAATCATAGTGTTACCAGAGAAAATTGCGACCACCAATCGCGTGCTGCGATTTTAAAAAGAGAACGCGTTTGAATTCGGAACATAATGTTCAAATGACGGCGGACCTCCAACGAGGACGGTCTGTTTAAATCATTCGCCGATAATTTGCGAAATGAAGGCATACGCGCTTTTACAATGGTGTGTGTGTGTGTGTGTGTTTTTTCTTCTCCGTTTAATTTTCAAATGTCGTTGAACTCTCCGGAATTATTCGACTGGTTAATTGAATATTTTATTAGGGTTGGTACCTAATACGGTTTTTGGGGCTTCATGAATATGGAACCGTGCTCTCTCGGGTTAACAGCCTTCGTACTCATTACAAAGCGGAATCGAGCTGAAAATGTAGACGCTTTATGTCGTAACTTTCACCCGCTCGAGCGCTTTATCGCGTTAACGCAAATGTTTGCCTAATGAAATTTAATTTGAAACAATGAACCTATATCCAGGTCTTTTACCCTTTACCTCGGCCTTTGATAACTTCTATTTATATATCACTGTTTTTTTTTCGGTTATACATACTTCCTTTAGTGCGTTTGGTAGAGGGACGGAGGTACGTGACGGAAGTACGTCATGATGAAGTTAGCCATCAATGATGATAATTTAAATGCATATAGTGACTTTTAACTCTTGAGAAGTGTGGCACAGTATATTTCTTACTACTTGGGGCAGTACGAGTGATGAAATACGTCCAACCTACATAAGATCCCAGCTAAAAACTTTGTGTTGTGTTTCTGTGGTTTGTAGGGTTTCCAAAGATCTTTGGGGAAAGGGAAAAGTACTAGTGATGCCTCTGGTGTCTCAAGTGTCTAAAGGCTTGTGTAGACGGCGCCGCGGACGCACCGCCACCGCGCATTCACATCGCCTTCAGGTCTCTATGCTGTGTACACTGCAGTGTACGCCGCCACTGCACCGCCGCTGCATGATTTGCAATATCAATGTACATTATTATTATTACATTACCAGCCACGAACATTATACTTATTTGTTTTATAGAGTAAACTATATCCATTAATCAAGCGGAGTGGTAGGGATGGCAACCACCATACACATAGTAATAAACAAATAATCTCACAATGCTTTACGTTTGGTTTGTCGCGTTTCGGTATCACTCTGTGTATATCTAGTAAAAAGCGGAGTATTAGTTTATTTAAACACAACTTGTTCATTATGCCTACATGTATAATGTACGTGGCTAGTAGTGTATTACTACAAATGTACAGTGATATGGCAAATCAAGCGGCGGAAGAGCGGTGGCAGCGCGGTGGCGTGAGGCGGCGGCGAGGTGACATAGTGGTAACGGCACGTTAGCGGCGCCGTCTATACAAGCCCTAAGGTAACCGCTTAAAAGTAAAATGTTCAAATTCATAGTAAATATTTCAAAATTGATAACCGAATCGGTTATTGCTTGATAATATGTCTATTAGAACATATTAAACTAGACTTAGATCTCTATTCTGCAATTATTTCAATACTACCAATAGATCAAATTAAATTGGTCAGTATAAGTTCTAAAGATGTAATTGTTGGAGTCAAAAGTTTACTAAGCTGATAAACATTATTTTCCAATAAATCGATATGAATGATGCAGGTGACGTACAATGCTTTCTCTGCAGGAACACGATATAGATTCGCCTGTTAGAACTGACAATGTAAAACGTACTGAAATGATTTATTGATAGATAAGTTTTGTTAATAGTTGCGTGGTGGTGGGTAATTGGTGTCAGAGGTGAAGTAATGAATCAAAGATACACGAAACAATGATTCACTGGGTGTTGTAATTATTGTGAGCTAATATGATAAAATATGTATTTCCGTCCTTGTCACACCTACGTTATTCGAAACTCATGTAATTGACTTATTTAGACTAGGACGAGTGATGTAGTTAGAACAGAAATAGAAGGATATACAAGATGTCATCGTAATCCATGTCTAGTTAGCTATTGTCATGTGTTCGCAAAATATACTCAACTAATTAAGGAAACTTGTCTTTGATTAGTTAATATTTTTATTTATTTATGTACAAAAGGTATCGTTGAAACCACGTGTCTTCCAGGTTATCTCTGGAAAAATTTTTTTAGACCCTTTATAACTTAATGATACTAAAATTAAAATCGTACATCTTGTTTCATAAAATCACCTTTCACTCATTTCACATTTATACTTACTCGTAAGGATAAAGTCAGGAATGTAATATTCGAGTATCATTTAAAGTTGCAAATATCGGTGACAAAATTGTTGAAAACCGTATATACTGGTATGGTCATGTTATTATGCGTCGTGATGTAGATCATATGATATTAATTGTAGACATAAGAGATCCTAAAAAAATCGAAGAAGATCACCAAACACATGGATGAGAGCAATTAAAAGGGACAATATGACGTAAGGTTTAAACCCAGAAATGACACAATTACGCCAATAATATCAACTAGGAAGGCCGACCCCAAAAGTTAGAGAAATGATGCATGGTAGAAGAAGTTGAAGACTGATTTCACTTAACATTTTAGCAACCTCATTAGAAGTTTTACTAAAACGATACGGAACTTTCCCATATTTAGTTTACTTAAATTAAATTTCTTTATCAAGTTTAACACTGAACTGGTTAACTGGTTTATATCACTGGACTTGTTCTACAAATAAAGCTATATTCTACAAAAACTCTGAACGTCTCCTTTTAATCCAATTAAAGTGTTTGACGTTTTTTTAACTGTTTACTTTTCTCTATTATTTTTGCTTTCTGCAGGTGAACATTCGTTCAGTTCATTAAAAAAAATTACAAGTTCAAAACTTGTTGCTAAATTGCTGCAGAACTTTCAACAGGGACATTTGATAGGCAACTTTTTTCTAGGCTTAGCGTGTCACCTACAGTATTCGTACAAGGTTGTGTAAAAGATATCAATTCTCTTCTTGTGTTAGTTTTTCGCACTTGAGGTAAGCTCTTTATTTGCTCTGATCTTCATTAAGCAATTATTTCTCTGCTTGTGTCTGCTTCTCCCAATATATAATGGTCCCCAATCTTTTAATGTTTGACAAATTTTAAAGCAAACCATAAGTGTACAAATTGTTAAACAGAATACTGAACCAAAACAAATCACTTAATGGCTTCTTTTTGCGTGTGAACATGACACAAGTTTGATGTGAAGGGATCAGTGAAGACATCCGTGTGCGCCTGCGCCTAGTTTTATGTTACATCGACTATAGTTTATATTAATAAGATGTAGCGATAGTGAGTATAAAAAATAACTACGTTTCTTATATAAAATGTTATAGTTCAAATTTTTGATTGGTTTTGAATAATAATTGGGCTATGCGTTGAAGAAGAATATTTGCTCACAATTTTTTTCAATTAATAACGCATTTGCAGTTCTTCTTACATGCAAAATAATTAATGAAACATATTTAAAATATTCGGTAATTTTTTCTTGCCGTTGTAATGCGAACCTGCATGATAATAAGATTTTTTTGTCTGCGGTCGCTGTAGATTTGTAATAATGATTGTTATTATCCGATGGACTTCAGATATTTCGTATAACAGTGGTAAAACGCTTTACCATGTATTTATTTATATTTATAGTACGGTAAATAACATAAAAAAAAAATTCACAAATATCAAGTCAAGTAAAGACAAGTCAAATATGTGTTAATGTAAAAAGATGTAAAAACCTATTATTAAAAAAAGTGTGTCGGGCCACGCGCTGTTTAGGATTCTGTAGTTGCCAATCACAATATACTTAGAAAGAGGCTATAAGTATATTTCAATGGAGTTTTTTCCAAATTACTTCTCCAAGTACATTTTATAAGTTGCTCGACTTTTTCTTGTCAGCTCGTGAAGCCTACTTAGCTGTGATAGTTTTCTTTATAACTTCGTTATATATACTACTGCTTTGAATATTTCGTACATACAAAAACAACAATTTAGCTGGGAGAGGAGGGAACTTTGACTCTAACAAAAATTATCACTTTTAAACTAAATATTTTGCTAACTATTCTCTGAATTGTAAAATATTTTTCACACACTTGCAATATTTTTATTTTTGAACAACCTAATGTCTATCTAACGACAACCCAGTTTTTGGGATAGAAATAACAAAAAAATTTATCTACGTCCATCAGGTTCTCCCTCGAGAATTGTATTGGGTATCCTGCTCTCTTCCATCCTTACGACGTATCCTGCCCATCGTAGGCATTCAATTTTAATGCTTTTAAAAACATTTGGTTAATGATTTATATCAAAAAATAAACTCTCCGCTTCTCACTAAGTCGTGGTCTTATCTGATATTGTAACAATATCCATATGATTAGACGCACGCGATCTAACATCATGAAGATCATATCGCGGACGAAGGTGAAAATAAACTTAAACAAATAGCTCTAGTTAACTAAGGACTTAACGATCAAGATGTACGCTATAATGGTTTGCATTATATTCGAGAGATGCCAAGAACGAATAGACTATTCATTGAATTTTGTTTTATTCTAACTCGGTCAACATTACAATGTGGCTGTATAACTTAAAATGATAAGCAGGATCTTGAATAAGGAGGTCTATGAAAGCTTGTAACACCATAGGTATTAAATAGTGCGTTGCCGACCTTAAAACCCTTCCCCAAGTATCTCAGGAACCCCTACTTACCTCAGGACCACAACACAAGATTATTTGTCTGCGATCTTCTGTAGGGTGAAGGTATTTCGGACTGCCCCAAGTAGAAAGAAATTTCTCTGTGCCCTTCATGTCAAAAACCCTCAAATGCCTTACAAGTACTATTTAAATTGATTACTTGGTTTCTTTCATTGAAGGAAAATAGAATGGCGATAGCACACTTTAAATTTTTCTATCATCTAGCTACAGTTGGTTACCAAACATATGCCAGTCTTTTAATAAAGATTTGCTTTACTAGACAACCAAATTTAGCTGCTACTATGCTTCTGATATTAAGAACATCGTGAAGACAACGTCTCTTTTATCGTCATTTACAAGTTCAAAGGTATCTATTTTTTTATAAATTTAAGATTTTTTTTTATCGTTATAGGTTTGGCGTAGTGGCCTCAATCTTACCTGATGTTAAGTGACCATGTGGCTCAAGATGATAACACGCTAAACTTAGTGGATAACTGGCTCTCTAGTACAGCTGCCGGAACACACCTATATATACAACACACCTATATATATACACACGCTTGGCGACAGATTTTCAACTTAAGGGTGGTAGCTAGCCAGGCGGGCATCAGAAAAAGCCCTACCACCATGCTATGGTGTTCTCACGATGTTTTCCATCACCGAAAGCTCAAGCTCATTGTAGGAATTCTAACCCATGTCGACCGAAGCGTTGTCCGTAGATGTTACCACAGAACCATAATTAGTTTAATTAAATTCCGATGAACAGTCAAGTCAACGTAGGAAATACATCGGCCCATCGGCTTAGAAATATGAACACACAAACTGTATAAAATTAAATCTGACAAGCAGAGAAAACTTTATTTATATTATGTCTGTACATTCCGTTACTATTTTCACAGACTCACTGTCTGAGAACGGGGTGCATGACCGAAAACGATTATACAAATATTGGCAAAATATCAATTACGTATACACACAAATTTCTTGAGAATGGATATGAATGTGCTTTCTAAATAGATACAATAAGGGGCCGCAGAAATAAAACTATTTCTCACCTTATAATAATACTAGCTATGACCCACGGTTTCATACGTATTAAATTTATTCAAACGACTCTCAACCACGTGCCACGCTGCCGCCAATGCACCCGTGTAGCCTACCGTTCTTCTAACTTTCCGTACTTTTCCTTCAGCTTTCCAGATTGCTTGACGTTCGTGGTTTCTGTTCCGCTTATTAGAGTCATAACTTGAAGTCATATAGCCTACAACCTTCCTCGATACTGTTAGTCGCAGAGATTAGCGAGTTCAAACAAAAAACAATCTCTTGAACTTTATAATATTAATATGGATTAATTATTGTACAGCCGGCTGGTAGGTCACAGAGAAATTTATTTGGAGTTTTGTTTTTCTACTTGGGGCAGCACGACTGGTAGAATACCTCCATCCTACAGAAGATCGCAGCCAACTAACCTTGTGTTGTGTTCCTGCGGTGAGTAGGGATCCCAGTATCCTTAGGGAAGAGGAGTTCAAAGAGAGGTTGGGCACAGAGAAATTTCTTTGGAGATTTCTCTCTACTTGGGTTAGCCCGACTGGTGGAATAGCTCCACCCTACATAAAATCGCAGCCAAATAACCTTGGTTGTGTTCCTGTGGTGAGTAGGGTTTCCAGAGCTCCTTGGGGGTTTAAGCTCGGCAACGCGCTAGTGATATCTATAGACTACGGTAGCCTCTTACCATCAGTATAAAAATACACGGTATCCGACGGTATCTCGACCACCAGGTGTAGCACCCGCTATAGTGGCACGTATATCCAGAAAACAAGCCGGGTGGTAAGGATCTGTACCCAACTGGGTCGGGACCACTATATTTCTTGCATTTCCAGTGGTGGATTTCCGATCCCTCCGTGATCGCTGTTGTCTTTAGATTGTACTGTGCTCACCATCAGGAACAGTGCTGCCACTTTGAAAGAAAATAGTGGAAGATTAAAACTCAGATTAAAACCTATTGAATTTAGTACACAAAGTGTGACTGAAGGTGTACACAGTGGCATGTTTATTCATTGCATTTGGTTCTCCAGTAAAAACATAACATCTCACAGGAGCGGTGGAATGAATCATTTATTTTAATCTACAATAAACACTTGTTCAAAGTTATCGGGCATCCGGCGAGAAAAATGATATCTCTAAGGACAAGACGCAGACGGGCGTATATAAGAACTAACTAGTTATAAATTAAACCCGCGTGTTCCTTAGATTAAAAATTAAAGAGTAAAAAATTTTTGAAGATGCGACAAGCGTTGCTGTGAATTTGAAGGTCATCGTCGAAATCACTTTGTATGGCATACTTTCGCTAAATGTCTTTCATACACCTTCTTTCTTTAGGGCTTAATCGTCTAAATATAAAATGAATCACGTGTTAAATGATTTTTTTATATTATTATTAACAAGTATTGCTGTCAAATATCAATAGGCCGCACTGGACTCTATCGATCGATGAGCTCGAAGACTCATTGGTGATAGATCACTGATGAGTACAAAAATGCATAAGCCTGGAACATCGGCGTTGGGTCACTTGCCTTGCGGCATTCTATCGACTGCACTTCGATGAACAACTCCAACTAAAGCCGTCCACTCCACTTCAGAACGGGACTACTAGATTAAGCGCCTTGCATCTTCGTGTATTATATGAACCACAAATGAATTTACAAATGAATTACCTGCGTCTGTTTTTGTGTTTGTTTTTGCCAAGATGTAAAATATAGTGGTGTTCAAAAGCAGAGTGAAACAGTTTCTACTGTACGAACGCGTAAGATCGTCAACCTCTCAAAGAGCTCTGGAAATTATATCCACCGCAGGAACACAACACTAGATTATTTGGCTGCGATCTTCTGTAGAGATATCTCCAAAGAAATGTCTCTCTTAGTTATGTTGTTTTCACTTTAAACAACGTTTTAATACGTGAAATCAGAACGCTGTAAGCTTCAATTCTTTGAATTGTTCGTAAAAACTATATTTTTACCTGAGTCATGTTATATGTTTCCTTCTTCTGATAAGAGGTCGCCGACACCGCGAATCTGGGGCCGATAGCGTGCCAGATAATCGTTATTACGTATGGATGGCGCACTGAACACGTATATCATATTTCTCACTATGATAACAGTGTTTGGACAGCGTGTTTGAACTTTACTGATATTCAAGGTCGTACGATTTAAACATTCGGCTTACTGTCAAATAATAAACTCATGGTGGACTTACGGTTAGACAAGTAGGATATCGAACCGATATTCGTAGTTTCTATAAGAAAATTAAGAACCTAAGCAAGTAATGGTTAGTTAGGTGATTCGTTATTACGAATTTTCTAGAATTGCCTCATATTTAATTAAATTTGTATTTCTGACGGTGATGGAAAAGATTGCGAGGAAAACTAATATCACAAATAAGTCAGAAAAATACGTTTGTAATCGCCTATACGTCGTGAATGCGGCGTGGTAACCAACCCCGTGGCTTCTCTCACGGAGAGTTCTTTACCCAGAAGTGGGGGGTATTATTAATAAAAAGGTAAACAAAAATAATTCTTATTGGCCAAACGTTGTAAGCAAAATCTGTGTTATATTCAGAAACGTAAACACCACTATTACTCATTTTTCAACCGCAAAGCAGTAGTCCCTGGCTTTTGCACACGGACCCTGGAAAGTCCTCAGAAGTAGACATTGATTTATCAGTGATTCCTAACAGAACACTAATAAATCACCACAAGCTTATGTGCCTATTTGCCAATCACTTAAAATATTCACGATATTTTGTGTTTAAAACTATAACAGCTACAACAAATAGTGGGTTTATATATAGAAAAGATATATTGTTATCTTCTCTATATAAATCCTTTCCCATTAGACCCCGATAAAAATGTTTATTTTATACACATATATTTTTAAATAATTGACAATTCCATACGTTATATACTCACATAATTCTTAAAAGCAATAACTATCAGATTCACGAATCAAGAGCGTGATTTGTTGAAGTTTTTTTTTATCAGCTGAAACGTTGCCATTAGTGATGGGGGCTTTGATATTTTTTGGTACGAAACGTTTTAAACCAATAATAGATAATGGAATGTTTCTTTTTTCTCCTACTCTGACCATTTAACTATTACTACCATTGTCAAGTGGATAACTATTTCGTCTTCTGATGATATCAGTAGTACGCATCTCAGAATTTATGGTCCTAATTATTATTTCCAATCCGCTTCACTAGGGCACAATAACCAATCTATATTTTACAAAATACCACGAATATTACATAATATATAAACATATAACGAAAAGTGTATTAAAAAGTAAAAACCAGTATATAAGTTTTTTTTTAATTATGGCTTCTGCCAATGTAGACATTTTCGCCAATGTCAAGTATGACAAATACACGTTATAGATTTAAGTTGCCAAATGATCGGTGTACTGTAGAATGACTTAAAAATAAAATACATAATAACAAAACAGAAGACAGTTAAAAAATAACTATTATTTTGCATCAATTTCGATTTTTTGGATCAGATTATTAAGAGCCCGCTGTTCGTGTGCTCAGACCTGTAGTGTCTCACGTCTTATCTTCATAAGGTAAGGTCCGAAGGTTTGATTCGTTTGCTAAATGCCGCTTTTGGAAAGAAGCTTTCATCCTTCAGTACGTTAAACAAGTTAGTATATTCCTTGTTAATAATAAAAATGGTTAACATAACAACTAATTTTTCGTTAAGACTCTTTTTTGTTCTCCATCTAATTTACGTATTGCGGTCTATTTTATATACAAATCGATTTTTAAAGAGTAAACTCCAAGAAGTAGTATAATCTATTTTTATACCACCATGGTGGCAAACAAGAATACGGCCCGCCTGATGGTAAGCGGTCACCGCAGTCTATGGACGCTTGAAACACCAGAAGTATCACAAGCGCGTTGCCGACCCTTTTAAAACCTATTAACTACCCTTTTGAAGAACATTATACTGTAGTCCCCTGAGAAAACCTCAACAGGGGACTCATTCCACATCCGAAGCGTTTTCGGTGGAAAACTCCTCTGAAACAGGACTGTCCACGAACATTTAGGTTCCAAGGTGTGAGGATGAACTCCCTGCCGATGGCAAGCGGTGCGATGGTGAAAGGTAATCGTTGGCATCATGTCGAATAATTCCTCAGAACACAACCAATAATACAAGCTATGTTGGTGGTCTGTGATAAGGAAATAAATCTAGCAAAATTCGGTATTATCCTAAATTCTCAACACTATAACCGAGACAGATGTGATACTAAAACACGAAAACTTCTAATCCTCCATTAACATAGATTGTATTATTGTTAGAAATATTTTATACTTAAAATATCAACTGGGCTATTCACCTTTTAGCAAGGCCGCTGGCGAGCGGGACGACTATATACACGTATCAACGTGTTTACATGAGATAGTAGATACGGCGAAAGAGATAACCGAGTTGATAAATTAACACGGTGCAATAAAGCGTGTGTCTAACAGGTGTATTTGCGTTATATAACTTCTACGGTTTATTTTCGTAAAGATATTTGTCGACGTAATTCAGAGAAAGGGCTTGATATGAACTAGATTTTATATAGGCACATTATTATGGTACTGATTTAAAAGTGTTGATTTTTTAAATAATATACATTTAATTTAAATGGAGGGCATTGACGTTTGTAATATAGTTGTTAAACAGTTAATTACTTTTTCAGGTAAGTTAAAAGACTTCTTTTTAACTGATATCATAATTGAAAATATACAAACTATAGTGGAAAAATAACTAAGAAATTTGAACTTTATTTTTTATAATTTATAACTGATTTTAACTTTTTGATTTCTGGACTGTGGTTTTTTGAGGTTAATTATACATAGCTATTGTCAGCAATAGTGTTGTTAAATCATCGATTAAGAATCGATTAACCATATTTTTTAGGACTATCGAACAAAAGATTTGCGCTAACGACCTTTCTTTTTTAGCTAGCCGTGGTACTAAACACACGTTGACTTTTTTTTGCTCGTAAAGTTCGTAGCCGGGCAACGTGACATGTATTTCGTACTGAAAAACAATTGTTTATCTGTCGATGGTATTCATTTACCAAAACTACTCAGCAGAGTCCACCTTACATCACGTGTACCACGTCATCTTCATAACATAAAAAAATCTAACATTTTTAAATGACAGTCGTAACAACATATTTTTTGTGGTGGATATCGGAAACCTTATATTTTAAAAGGAATTTGCAATAGATTTTAGCTGTTTTCATTATTGTGCTAATTTCTATATATTATTTCTCAAATGCGTTGTTTTCTGTTTTAAGCCATATTTCCCTTAATTGTTCATCAAAATGAATGATTATAAAATAATTTTAAAACTTATTTTCATCGCTAATGACGAACAATAAGTGCTAAAGGCGACATCTATTAACAATCTGTTTAACTAACATGGCAGTCATTAGATCGTTTACAGTTTATATTTCGCGAAATATTCGCACTAGTCAGCTGGTAAAAACGAATTATGAAAAGATATTAAACAGGTCTTAATTCATTGAGTATCAATGTACTTGAAAACTGTAACATATTAAGCTTAGAATTCTGTTGTTTTTAAGTGCATCTGCTTAAAGATGGCGTTAGGTGCTTGGCGATTGATTTTTAAACTAGAGGGAGGTGATGTTTAAAATTAGTAGTACAATATAACTCATATATATAAATAAAAAATCTAGTTTCATGAGAAACTTTTAATAATAATATATAACTTTATTTGTTACAGGTAAGTTCGTATGCAGTTTTTATTCATCAAAACGGGGCAATATAATACGTAAGTCAAAATAATAGTGCAATAGTCTTCACAAAGATAAAGTTGGCAAATATTAGATAATAAATAAAATTAATCCAGTTAGCTTAACTTACTCGACGGTATTTAGTTTTTTATGAAGCCTCATCTGTTATTAATATTTAATGAAATTATCCTACTAATATAGAAAATGTGAAAGTTTGTTTGTTGGGACTCATGAAAAAAAGGCTTAACGAATTTGGATGAATTTTGACACACATGTAGTTTATTAACAAATAAGGTGATTTTCATCCCGGTAAATAATATATTTTTCATTTCTCTCTGGATCGAATTCTAAAGTCCATGCAGACATATGTATATACTTTTTATTCCGGTAAATGCCTTTTTTTTCATCTCTCTCTGTCGCGAGCAGGAGCTAGTTTTAAATAAAACTTGAACATAGCATCTCTATATAAGTCCTTAACCACAAACTATGATTAGTTTTAAAATAAATTGACATAATAACTCCGGAACTACCTTTCACGGTCAGTTAATAATGACAGCCGTCAGTTACAACGCCTACCAATGATTTGTAGGTAAATTAACTCATTACACAAGCAATTACCATAGTTGACATAATTATTCACAAATGGCAAGTGACTAATAATTTACTTTGAATTTTTATCTTGTTTACTGTGTTCACTACGTTTTTACTTCAAAACTGGTTTAAAATATGTCATCTATATTTTGATATAATCCTCTCCTTCCATAAGAGAACCACACGCGCTGGGTTTCGTAGTCACAGTTTTATGGTAACCTCTATCTCGGCACAAACTAAAAAATACACTAAAAAACACGAACTAAAAAAAAGTTCCTATCTTTTTCGTACCGCGAAACTGTAGAATAATTTCCCGACCAATGTGTTTCCTCTTTCTTACAACAACGGGTCCTTCAAGCGTAGGTATGCAGGCATGACAACGGTGACTGCTGATGGATTGCCGATCTCACGGTGATCGTTGTCGTTGTGTTTGGATTTTACTGTGGTTATTCCTTATTATTATTCTTTATTATTATCTATTAAATTCTCTTTACCTTACCGCTCTTAAAAAAGATTATGGCATTATGAAAGTATTGTATAAAATGAATTCTGGAAATATTTCAGCACAGCTAGTTATCGCAGATGTATTCATGTTCCTTTCATGTAAATAATTAAACTTTTGCTGATTAGTTGTGATTGTAAACTGATCGTACTCAATTAAATGCGTTTTTTTACTAGACTTTAAATTTTACACTGACAATTAGCCGATATAACTGAATCCGAAATTTTTAAAGTCCAAGCTGCGGACGCTGCCGCCGCCACGGAATATTTTAATCGACGCCGCCTCCGTCAATGTATCTAACGGTACTTATTTCTAGCTTGTAGTAAGGTAAAGCCTGTAGAGCCTGTAAAGGTAAGGCTTGTTTGGCATGCTTTATTAGCCTTAAGTATCGTGAAGAGGGATTAACGAAATATATATTGTATCATATTTCTGCGGAGGTGTCCGATTAATTTGCGTTTTGTTAATGTCATAGTATGTTTAATAATGTAATGTGACGACCGCGCCAGTGGTTTAGAGTCGAGCCGCTAGTGGGTCACTGCGGTTGCATTCTTTGGCTGTGACACAAATTATTACTTTAAGCGATTGTACAAACTCAGATATACTGCAATATAAACATAATTAAACATACTTGTACAATCCAAGAATTATGTGGTCTGAAAATATATTAAGTGAATTGTTTTCATTACAATTCATTAAATTATTGTGGTTAATTAGTTTAAAAGGACTTAAAGAACACTTTAATTTATATTCCAATATATTAAAATTTCTATAAAAAAATTACTGTGATTTTTTTGTGACATAAATAAAGGAAATTATGGCAAATATAAGCTAAATGAAATTTCATTTGTAATAACATCACATATGATATTTAAAGTACAATTTGTGAAGGCGCGACTTGAGTGTAAATCAGAAATTTTTTCGGATGGAATTAGGTAACATTCACTAAAATCTACAGTCAAATTTGTTTCTGTTAATTTTTATATAATTAAGTACTAATAATATATTTATTAAAATAAAACATTTTTAATCAATCAAAAATACCATTTTGCGTGTAACCTTTATGCTCGTGTGAAATAAATAGTGTGATAGTAAATTCCCGCTTAGATGTCGTGCATCCCTTGCACATCCGCGGCCCCGGCACGACTCGGCTCTGAAGATACTGCAAATTAATTTTACTGACGAATCTAATTAGTTTTAACCCTATTCCTAATTATAATACTTGGTACATAAAAATATATAAAATTTTGCGTTTACAATATATTTTGAGGGAAATTAGTTAATTTGAAATTTTTATTTAGGCTACCTTGCCAGGGAAAACTTTACCTAACTTTGCCATCACATTTGCATCCATTTCCATCCAAAAATCCAAACATATTTGTAGGAGATATTACGAAAATACATGTAATAAAAAAACCGCAAGTCTTTTTAAAATTTAGTGGTATTTGTAATGCTTGAGGTGTAAATATGAATTTTTATTATATTATAAATAAATATTTCTAAAACGATTTATTTATTTTGTATTGAACACAATTCTTGTATACCAATGGTCTTAATATAATTTGAAAATTGTAAATAAATTGCTTTATGTAAAACTACTGTAGCTTATAAACTAAACCACAGCCACACAAGTAGTTAAACACTGGTAAGATTCACTATAAATTAATTAAATGTATTGCTATGATGGAACTAGTCTTATAATTCTCTCACAACATGTTTATTGAATACGCTTTATATATATTCATTAATTATAAAATGTTAAATGAATATTTTATGCTAATATAATTTACCATTAGGTACTGTACCAATATTTAAACCTTTCTTTATCATTATTACTATAATGTACCTAACCTTTGTTCTCTTTCTTAGGAAATCCATTTCTTAGCAATATGTGAAGCAATGGTGACTCAGTAGTGTACGGACAACGCATGGATTGCCGTGAGTTCGAGTCCCTGCAATGAGCTTGTAGTTTCATTGAAGGAAAACATCGTGATGAAACCATAGCATGATAGCAGGATATTTTCTAATATCCTCAAGTTGAAAATCTGTCCCACTTGAACCTTAGCACTTAACCTTGTTCACTTAACATCAAGTGAGATTGTGGCTATAACACTAGACCTATAAATAAATAAAATGTTTTATGAATCCATATAGACTTGATTATTTAAATAATCGTATAGAGAATTTGCATATATTTTTTTATTCTGAACCGTCATATCTCTTGTCATGTCAGATATATTTAGAGAAAGATTTACAAAGCCTAGTCCTGTTCAGATCGTTATTTATAAAACAAAATAATAAGAACAACTATCACGAATCTCTGTACGCGATACACTGAATTCATCATTGTGTATTGCGAAGGACATTTTGTTTGGCATTTCCAATCGCTTAATCGAGCCATTGTGTCCGCGATATATCAATAGGTAAATCTTATACTATCACGAGACATCCACCTTCGCACTGCCTACGGGATTTAAGCCAGTACGTTTATTTTTAATATTAGCTGTGCCCCACGGTTAAATCCGTGTTAAATTTATTCGACCAGCTATCCACGAGGTGCTGCCAATTAACCTTAGCAACAGCTTGTCAGATTGCCTGATGTTCATGGTTACTGCTCCGTTCCTTAGGGTCGTAGTTTGAAGTTATAAAGCTTATAAACATTCTTCAATTAATGGACTATACAATTTAAAAATATGTGTTTTATCTGACTGGTACTTGTAGAATATAGCGCTTTCAAACAAATAATCTTTTAATGTTTATGATATTACTAGCTGTGTCCGAGACTCGGCTCGCGTGGACTACAGAATGCCGTCGGTCGAGCGCACACACGAATCGTAGGTACTGTCTCCGCTCAAAAGACGGAAGACAAAAATGCTTATTATGGTGATAATTATAAGGTAGATATATGTTATTGCTAACTTTTATGTAGGTCTTCTTAAGATTTACAATTATGTAGAACACTTTATCTTACAAAATATATCCTATAACCTGACCAGATAACATATCTATATCTATAAATTAGAGGAAAACCATGTACATCTTACTAGTCGTTTTCGCGTGAAAGACCATAAAGGGACACACAGACAGAGAGACGTTGACTTTTATAATATGTTTAGATAACTAGCTATGCCCGTGGCTCCGCTCGCGTGGAGTAATTACAGAATGCCGTCGAACGAGCGCATGCGCGAATCTTGCTGCACACGCTCAAAAGACGGCAGACAAAAATGCTTATTGTGGGTTATCCTTACAAGATAGGCAAATGCCATTGTTGACCGTTTTGTAGGTTTTATTAAAATCTGCAATTATGTGATATATTAAATTCATTTATCTCTTATGGTTTATTCAGTGTAAGGCATTTAAGCGACCCTAAAGCGTTTTTTTCCGAATTGATTCACCATTATCGTCATAGCTTATTTTGTATATTACTTTGTCTTAGAAAATATACCCTATAACCTGATCAAATAAAATAGCTATGAATTAAAATACATAACATGTAAATCGGATAAGTTGTTTTCGCATGAAAAGAACATAAACGGACAGACAGACAGATAGACGTTGACTTTTATAATAAGTATATAGATATAGTATATACGAGTATATTGTGTTTATCTGCTTTGTTTTTATTTAACATTCTGTGGTGTAGGCTCGTTATGTATGTACCAAGCATTTATTTTGAAGTTCACTTATGATGTAATTGGTAACACTTATTCTCACTTGGCTGACGGTGAAGAAAAATATTGTAACAAGTTACCACAACCATTTGTGATAATATTTTAAATTTCTTGTCGTGGAATACGCCATGGGATGACGTATAGAATAATCCTGTGCTTTTTCTTAGTATGTATGGAGTTTTGTCTTGTAGGATCTTTGCTAATGTACTACTGGGTTCAATACTCCTATTTGTAGGGTTTTCAATTCACTGATAAAAGTGAACAAATGATTGCTTCTTCAGCTTACTTATTTCATAATGATACTTCAGTGACAGCTTGAAACTTACAATGAAACTTTAGTTTTTGTCTAAAAAGGTGTTCTGTCCATCAATTTATATATTTAATATGTTGCGTTTTACAATAAGCCGTTGCCCGCATCTTTGTGTGTGCTGGTCAGTTAAATGCAATAATATATTTGTCAAGTATGCCGATAAACTATATGAAATAATCATAAATACTCATTTATTGTAACGATTGACACGTCACCTGTTATACAATTATTGTAATAATTCAGGAACGTTAACGGGCATCCGCACAACACATTACAAAATTTTAATTTCATTCTGATAAATGGTGTAGAAACACGTGACAAACAAAAAATATTATACTATACTAATACTACGAAATTATACTATCGATACGGAAAACATCCCTTATTGCGAGATAAATTTGCAAAAAACGTGATTTAATACTTAATTTCTGGCTAATGCGCGTAATTTTTTACAATTTTGGCTATTTGTTTCGACCTGGTTATAATATCTGCAATCACACGCTTACTTGTGGACCTTGTCGTGTTAGTCTTCCCATGACCACGGTCTCTGTGATCAGGTTTAACCTGTGCTCACAGATTACATCTTTACCTATAATATTATCTTCCTGTCATTTCGTATACTACAGCAATCATCATTGCACACCAACTAAGCCGTCAAGCGTCCTATGCTACTTTTTTTCATTTAAGAAATCTTTAAGGTCCCACATTAATAATGTTTATTTTAAACTTTAATCCCACATAATCCAGACATTAATATCGGCAGCGGTTGCACAGCTACGCGGCGAAGGCAAAAAGTGAAGCCACAGTTCATTTGAACTAGTAAGTCAATATAATTCTATATAATAATAGGCTCATTTACATGAAAAATGAATATATGAGAGTGTATGTAATAAGGAGATATTAAAGTCATATAACTAGCATAATTTTAAGTATGAAGAAGAAAGAACATTCTAGATTTTGAAACAAATAATCGATTGTTTCACTATTGAATTAAAATTTGCGAGATGTTTTTGATTATTTGGACAGGATACTCGTAAACCAATTTGACTGGGTTTTTCAAATTTATATAGGACTAAATATGAGGAAAAATTTAGGCTACTTATCATTATGCTTTTCCATAGGAGCCAAGCAGCAATCTTAAAATTATCGTTAAAAAAGTACAACTCATTTTAAATTCAAATAAGACAAGTATTTTCCAGGAACAATAAACGTTCTTCGCCTAATTGTGAAAGCTGCGATAAAGTTCAAGATATGCATCACGTTTTGATGGAATGTGTCCGGAACAAAACAGAGAGAGAAAGTCTGGTAGGGCTCCTTGGTCTCAATATGTGGGATCAGGGTGCCTTTCATGCTATATTATCTAAACCTGGTAGTTCTGATGCCTTTTCGGTATACAACTTCATTGTTTGTTATTTTAATTAAAGCTAGTTTATTCACTAGGCCGACATAACCCCCCAAGGGTTCAAGGCCTTAAAACAAGAAAAAAAAAAAAAATTAAAAGTGTTCATAAACGACGATACGGGTACGAAGTAGTTTCTAAAAACAGTAAAAATTGTTCACACATAAATTAAAATTTTTGGGTAACGCTGTAAGAGCTTAAGGGATGTAGGGCATCGAGAAGTTTTTTCTCTATCTGAGATAGACCAACTGGTGAAATATCTTCATCCTACAGAAGATCGCAGCCAAATAACCTTGTGTTTGTTCCTGCTGTCAGTAGGATTTCCAGAGCTTCCTGGGAATGGAAGATTCAAGGTTGGCAACACACTAGTGATACTTCGGGCGTTACAAGCATCCATAGGATACAATATCCGGTTGCCATCAGTCAGGCCGTATATATGTTGTACACAAAGAAGTAACCAGTTATTATACACATTCTAAACCAGTTAAACGGAATTCAGCTTTCATTGTGTTGTCAGCTTTTATTATGCTGTTCATTATATCACCTGTATCTATATTGCGACACATACTCTTTTTTAATTTAATATTTAACTCACTGTTTGCACATCAACTGTGTACTTAATCTGATGAATTGAAACGTAGCGCTTTGATTTGTTGCCGCTGCAAGATCACTGTCAGATGTTATGATTAGCAGCTGGTTTTTTTCCGTTTACACGTAGCCCGAGCCATCGGCGGTAAGCGATGTTTCTATAAAACAGAAATCAAAATTAAAAATAATTTATTCAGCTTGAACTCTAAAAAAAATGTTAACCATCATCGTCATCAAAGATGTCCACTGCTGGACATAGGCCTCCTCCAAAGATCGCCACAACGACTGGTCCTTTGCTGCCCGCATCTAGCGGCTTCCCGCAACCTTTACCAGGTCTTCGGACCATCTTGTGGCGGGTCTGCCCACTCGAGAACTCTTTGACCCCATCGGCCACCCGTTCTACGAGCTACTTGGCCCGCTCACTGCCACTTAAGTCTAGCTATTCTTCGGACTATGTTGGTGACTTTGGTTCTCCAGTGTTAAAAAGGAACTTATTAATGTTAAAACACTACTACTGGTTCGTAAAACATCCCAGTTATTGAGAAAAGCTCTATAACTGTGTTTTTAATGTTTACAGTTAGTAATCATATTAATTTAGTGAATTTACAGATATTTTACCATGTCCAGACATGACTATCATTCACGTAACGATCCTGCCTGTAACAACCTTTCCATAGTAAAATCTGCTTGACATGGTCCTTGATCTTATTGCCCGACAAATTGGTATATTGCTTAGGGATCTTATTATAGAACATTAAACTAAATATTGACTAAAAAATATTTTCTTGGGTTTTCTAAACTTTGTTTTGAATATTTCAAAACATTCCAACTGTTACAGTGAGATGACGTAATTGAAAATTGAGGGGGGGGGGAAATGTTCTTAGAATAAAAAATATTGTGCCAAGATAAAGTGACGAATTGCGAATACAGTGCTTAGATAGAAAGAAATTACGGTGTAATCAATCTTGAGGTTAATTACAGTTCAAATTTATTCAACATTAGTATTCATTACATATTCGAACCATTTGGGTGTTTCTTTACAGCTAAAGTGTTTAAAAAATGATAATTTAAAAATTTTGCACATAATAAAACAACTTTTTAAAATAAAATTTTTAACATTCTTAACTCTTACATTATTATTTACTTTTTATTAATTTAATATTATTTGTATTTTCTTTTTTTGTTGGACTTTTTATTATATTTATCATATTGTGTAAAGGTCAAAAATAAAGCATACAATAGTGTCCTTAAAATACTATTCCACCGAATAATGACTTTATTATAAATATAATCTCTAGTGTATTAGTCACAATTCACACTAATATTATACATGCGAAACTAACTCTATCTGTCTGTCGGTTTGTTACCTTCTCACGGCTGATGATTTGAACGGATCCCAATGAAATTTGGCATAGAGGTAGTCCGAGATATGGAGAACGATATAGTACGAAAAACATGCAGACGAAGTCATAGGAAAAGCTAGTGAATTAATGAGGAAAAAGCATATTTTATACTATCGTCACAAGTACTGTTATAAATTTGTTTGAAGCGAGCTGTAAAAGCACCCGTGCCAATGGGGTATCCAATCCCGTCTTTATACCATACAAAAACGTTTAAAAACAATTTATCACAAAACCGCTATCCGCTTCTGACTTACGACATACAAAATTTGCACTTATTCTATAATTCAGTCGCCTGTATACAACTTTTACCATAACCTCTTTAGATCGCTAATTACTTACTTGAAAAAAAAAACGTATAATTGATTTAAGCCGCATTTAAATAGACCATTACGAATTTAAACCAGTGAATAAATTAATGTGAATTTGTCTGTCTATACACTATTAATTTATACTACCTTTGGACCTTTGGTTTGTTATGATATATAATTTCAATAAGCCTGAATTTACTTTAGATTTTATTTACAATTTAAGTTACAACAAATATATAAAATTGTATATAAGGTACGGGCGCCCAGTAAAAGCCCATTATTTGCAAAATTGAAATAAATAAAAAATTAGAAATAATTTATGAAATGAAAACAAACTTTATCACAATATTCCTAATTTATTTGTAAATAAAATCATTATACAAATGAACAGATTAATTTTAACTTCTTTAAGAAAACAATTATTTTTAAAAACCTCTTAGGAACATAAGTACATTTCAAGGCCCGATATTAAATTAGTAATTATATCAAAACAAAAAACATCTTATTACGTAAAACTTAACCTAAAACAAGAGCTCCTTAGTTAATTAGTCTTGTACAATAGATTTTTTTTGTCATAATTGTTCGGTGGGCTATCTTAAAATCTCTAAATAAAAAACAATTAATAACCCTTTTTTTCTCTTATCTACCAATTCTTTAAAACGAAACAAGAATAATTTTGCAAATTAATACAAAAGAGTTTCCTCACAATTTCGATTATTAAAAGGAACACTTCAAAGATCCGAGAACTTTTAATTTCAAACTTAAATTAGAATAAAGTTAATAGTAACTAAGTTTCAGTGTTCTAATGCAACATATTTATCTAAAATTAACCAAAATGACTCTTTGTCTGCTTTACTTTCCAAAGAAACTATAATAAAGCCTGGGCCATCTTGGGAAGTCGTGTAGTGGGGGCCTTTATAGACACTTTTCCTGGTAACAATTACTACTTATTTTAATGAAAACCAACAAAGGATACAACAACACTTACCTTCTTAGGAATGCCCTTGAACCTAAGTAACTTTCTATTTAAAAAAAAAAATAGTTTTTTTTAAAAGAAACATTAAACGTTGGTGCATTAGAGGTTACAAATCGCAGGCAATTGCAACGTGACTGACAGACTGTCAACTACTGCAAAGATAGCGGCTGCCTACCTTTGATATTTCTTTCATCAATGGACGCAGTGATTCATGAGGAAGGCTTAAGTGTATAATTCATTAAAATTTTCTGTAATTTGGCTGAAATATGACGATGATTGTTGAAGATGTTTACAAAAGTCATGCCGATTGGGTGCTTTACTGGCTTGAGCCGCGTAAACCAATAGAGTTATATGTATTACTCTGTTACCCGAAGCTGGGGCGGTTTGCTAGTTAGTTAGCAGAACTTAGATTTGCAATCCGGGTTCTCAAATAGAAATCAAATTAGAATAAAAAAATACTTACCAATGCTATTAATTTTACAATAGGTTCTAATTAAACAGGTGATTTAATATGCACCGTACACTAAAAGGATTATATACAAAATGTGACATTTGATTTTTTATCATATAAATTATAAATATATCGGTACAGGAAATGTTATTTTTTTATATTTCTAAAAGGCCATCCCTAGTCTAGCTGCCGGTTAGTCATAATTATGTTGTTAGGAACGGCTAAGTGTAAAAAAGGTTAAAGCGTATAAAATTAAACTTTGTAGAATTTTGCGTTTATGGTTTAGTGTTTTTCCTATTTTAACCGACTTAAAAAAAAGGAGGTGATTCTAAATTAGAATGTACATACTATTTTTTTGATGAATGTTCATAACTTCTTTGTTTTTGAACCAATAGATGGTTCTTTTTTCGCTGGAAAGGGGTTACCTCAAGGGTGGTTCCAGTTTAATTTTATTGACATTGAACCTTCGACTTCTAAGTTACACCAGGGGACTCCTCAAAATAATTGAAGTTAGTTTTCTTTTTTGTTAAAAATTATCTTGTTTACGTTCCCCTATAACGTATGATGATGATGACCATCATGCTCATGGTGATAAACCCATCATAGTGACTCTGTTTGTCAGTCGTGTTTCGAACTCAGCCAGTGTATAGCAGCCGAGAAGTTTGCAGGTTGGCATGACAGTGACGACCGTTCATGGATTGCAGCTCTCTCGATGTTCGCCAATATTTATTTCATTAATCATTTATCATTTAATATTTATTCTTTTTTAATCCTTGTTTTAATGTCTTAATCTATAGTTAGTAATGTATCCCTAGCACATAACGGTTCCGAATCGTAAATGACGCAGGCTTTTCTATAGAAAAATAAATATGTGTGCAGCTGTTCTCTCGTATCAGAAGTGAAACCTCCTTTTTAAATATCCCAAATCAGCGGGATTCGAACTATCGACCTCTACACCAATAGGCCAATCCGACGGCGATCACAATCATGAATATCAGGACTTGCATTTGTCGTGCATAATGTAAATGTTTTTTTATCTCATTCTCTTGTAGGCTAAATCCTATAGATGTATATGGTTGTCTCTTTTTACTATCGCTTTTTCGATTCATCGAGTTTGAAATCACAACGGTGCTAAAGAAGTTTTCACTTCAAAAATAACTATGACGTCATCATGTACAATTAGTTTGTGTTGCACAACACGTGGTAATTACACACGCACACACACCGCACCAAAGCGATGCCTATTTGCTATTATTATTATTATTATGTATTTGTAATATTATATTGCACGGTTCTGTAAACATGGAAGCTGTAACAATTACATTGAACGGATACCGAGTAACACTTTTGTATGTGTGTCATCTATTTCTGATGCATTCGTAAATTCATTACATTCAGCCGATATACTGTTCGTACCTTCGATTCTGCTAATGGTCTTGGTGATATTTCTAAGGAATTACTTACCGTGATTTTTGTCTACCTATACCGCACGGATTCATTCGGGTTAAATATATTCAATAAACTCTTTACAGCGTCACTGTAAACGCGCCCTATCGCTGTTCCACTTCGCATACTTGCCTCCAGCTCGCCAGATTGCTTGACAATCATAGTTACTGCTCCGCTCCTTACGGTCGTAGTTTGAAGTTTTATAGCTTATACTATACCTTATGAATCTGGCTATTATATAAAAAAAGCGATGTAAGTTTGAAGCGATCATGGCTCAGTAGCGTGTACGACTTCGCGTCGAGTAACGTGATTTCGAATCCCTGCAATGAGCCTGAGCTTTCGGTGAAGGAAAACATCGCGAGGAAAGCATAGCATGGTGTTATGCCCATTTCTAATGCCCGCCTGGCTAGCTACCACCCTCAAGTTGAAAATCTTTCGCCAAACCAATAGGTGTGTTCCGGCAGCTGCACTTGAGAGCCAGTCTTCGACTAGGTTTAGCGTGTTATCATCTTGGGCCACTACACCAAAACCTAAAACGATAAAAAAAAACAAACTGGTAGTTTGATTCACAGATTAGCGCGTTTAAACAAATAATCAAACTCTTCAACTTTATTATGTGTTAGTATGGATTATGCCAATGTCCACGTGAATAGAATAATGGCCTAATCATCAGAGTTCAAGCATCGGTTTAACGAGAAGTTGACTCTTTTATTAAAACAGTCCAGGGACTTTTCTTGGCAACATAAAATTGATGCTTTTCGCTGTTGCTTTTAATTCAATTCGCTGTGCATAATAACTAACTATATCATTTAAAATGCTACAAATATTACTTAATATAAAGTCAAATAACGTAACATTATTAATTAAAACAAGACAATTTTTAACAAAAAAGGGTAACCAACTTCAATTATTTTGCGGAGGTTCCTGGTGTATCTTCGATGTCGAAAGTCCAATGCCAATAAAATTAAAATGAGATACCATTGAGGTATCCCTTTTGTAAGGAAAAATAATAACCAAAATCGGTTTATAAACAAAGAAGTTACAACTAAACATCTGTATAACAAATAATGTAAATTTTCTAATTATATCTTCAATTAGTGTAATTATTTGATGAAGTTGTTCAATTATACACTTTATTACTTAATAATGCCGATCCCAAGTGTACGCTGAACGCCCCTCATATACATAGTCTTTATTCAAAAAGCGTTGAATCGTTTTCGCTTAAATGTATTTGTGGCAACCTCTGAAGTATGACCTACCAAATAAAAAAAAACAATCATTAAAATCAATTCATAATTGGCGGAGTAATCGCGTAAGAAAGATTCTAAAAAAAATACACAATAGAATTGATAACCTCCTCCTTTTTTTGAAGTCTGTTAATAAAAAAACCCCACATGACAGAAATTAATTTAAAATTTTATATATTATTAAAATTTTTAATTGATCCTGTCAATCTCCCAGAAAGAAAAGATGCCGAATTATTGTTTCAATATATAAGTTGTTTAATTACTTTAGTCACATACTATACCGACTTCCCATAACAAGAACTGCGCTAGTTCATAGATCAGATACATTTTTACTGTGATCTTAAACTATTTTAGCTTAAACCTAAACAACTGGGCTATTGTTAAACTTCCATTTTCTACAATCAAATGCAAATTAAGACTACTTAAGTGCTAAATATCAATAAATCATGAGATAACTATCAGAAACTTCCGCGATGTTATATTTCCATAATATAATATGTCACGCCTTCCCCGCTATATAGTTATGAACGGTATGGCAGTTGCATAACTACTTTTGTTATTTAATTTTATACAAACAAGTTAGATTGAAAATTTAAGAAACCCCCGAAACAAGTAACTATTTATTGAGACCACTCCAATGAGCCGAAACACGATATCTCTGCTGTAAGTTGGTGTAGAGTTCGTCATCTTGCAGATTCCAAATGAAGCTTCAGCATCAGCTCAATGTTGCCATGTTCTTCTAATATAATTAAAGTAACAGTATACCAAATTTTGACTCGATCAGACGTGTGAAAGATGCTCACACCTATTTATAAACTAAAGAAAAGCTGATAATCTTGAAGTGGCTGAACAGATTTTCTTCAATCATTGCTAAGAACGATCTCAATCAAGTCACCATTCAAACAAAAGAAATAATTAGATACAAATCGGTTCAGCTGCTTGGGAGCTACGATGCCAGACACAGAGATATACAGACACACAGATACATTCATACAAAGACTAAACTTATAACACGCCTCTATTTGCGTCGGAGGTTAAAAAAAAAATAACCAGTGTTTGAAAACAACCTCATCTAATAACGTTAAGTGACAACGTATTTGAAGACAGAATCACGTTATGCTGAGAAATAAGGCTGGCTATCATAGTTATCTAATACAAAACCGATAGGTGTAGTATTCAGGCCATATTCTTCTTCGTCTTTTCAAAGACGTGTATCATGTCTGTTATTACACACAATCCTACGCCTAGTGCACAAATTCAAGAGACTGCTACCAGAGGTATTTTTGATAGCATCACACGACCTTGTCGGTTCTCTTCCTCTGACATGTTTATTCTAGCCGATTCTTTATTTTAATTGCTTCCTACCATATGGTAATCTGACTTAGAACATTAACGGCCTACGATCCACGAAATTTCTTTCCAATTAGTGTTTTGTAGAACGCATAATATCCTCGGATAAACCTTAAAGTATTGTCCTGTCCAATTATATTCAATACTGATCAGTTAAATACTACAAAATACACCATATTATTATTTCTTTCACTTATTATGGATACAAAATTACCTAACTGGACGCGCTGATCCAATACGCTGATCAGTAATATTTTTTTAATTAAATATTTACTAAAATATTTTGTTAAGTGGTAAGTGTAAAGAAAATGCTTCTAATCAAAAACTTTGCCCAAGCAAAACTGCGAGAGTCTTGCAAAAACTTTTGTATCTTAATTCCCAAAAAATTGCGTATTCATTTTGATTTTATGAACAATACATTGTTTTGATTTTGCACGTTATTCATTTTTTTTGCAAGACCAACACCTGATGAGAAGTAACTTCGCGTAACTTTTATTATTGTTAGAATAAACTTCGCCTACTGTACATATTTATCATGCAAATTTGCGTCTCAATAAATCAATGCCAAGGCGTTAAATTGTCATAAATAATATAAATGGATTAGTTTATACTTTGAATTGCAAAGGAATGTTTACACTGAGATCCAATTCATGCTGAGCTAACAACGTTAGAACTCGAGTTGAATTACTATGACTAGCTTTTATTCATTAAAGTAAATGTCAGTAATTTCGTATTACACTAATTAAACTCAATTTTTATTTTTATTAGGGAAATGTCAATGGAACAGATTTAAAAGTAAGACTCTTTATTATTCATTCGTTCATCCGATCAAGAACAACTCAGTATATGTCATTGTATCTATACAAATTCTTATTATAAAATTCATGTGTGCGTCTGTTTGTGATGTACGTCACTTCTGAACAAATTGACCGATTGAGCTCAGATTCATTTTTTTTTATCGAGAAGATTTTTCATAGTTATGTTAGAATCCGTTAGGTGGGACTGTAGTCGAGCCATTAACTACCTGAAAGGATAAAACAACGTCTCCCAGCCAAGCTCATAATGTATTATACACACACATATATATATATATATATATATATGTTGGAGAATCATGTCTGTACTAATGACCTAGTACTATTTAACTAGGCCTGATAGCAACAGGTGTCTGACAGACGGAAGCTTCGCGATAGCAACAGGTGTGCAACAGACGAAAGTCGCCTGTGAACAACAGTCTTTATTCGCACGTACACATAAAATATAAGCATGAATCGACCGACTTAAGGACAGTCTCGCTCAAGCCGTCGGATAGTGAAGATCTTTTATAACCTAGTGTTGCTCGTTGTAACCTATTACGTCGGAACCTAACGTCGGAACCTAACGTCGGAACCTAACGTCGGAACCTAAAGAGGGATAGTTTTGCTCGTGACCGCTGTATTCTAGAAATCGCTTGAGGCTGCCTACTATTTTCATACCCTGAGAGAGAGTCTTTGGCTATAGAGGGAAGATTGGAGGCCACTAGAAGTAACCCCAAGTAATCATGAATAACTTGCTGCTTGCACGAACCCGGTTGACGTCCACAAGATTTGTGTTTCCGTAACGACGTTGTCGAGAAAAGTCTTGGTTTCCTGCTTATGATGTAAACATAAGGAAAGACTGACTCTTAAGTGCAGCTACCGGAATACACCTATAGTTGTGCTTGGCCACAGATTTTTGACTTAAGGAAGGTAAAGTTAGCCGGGCGTCTTTTAGAAAATGCCCCACCATACCATTACTCTACCATTTCTCTGGAACTTGAGGCAGTCCGACTGGTAGAATACCTCCACCCTACAGAATATCAAAGTTAAATAACCTTGTCATGTGTTCCTGCGGTGAGTAGTCATGCCTTCTGAACTTGAATTCCGTGTCTTATGGAGAGGTTGGCCCAAAAGAAAAAAGTTTACAGGCAGGTATCATTACTATTATAAATCAATTTAATTTATTTCAATCGTGACTGTAAGGTAATCTTCAATATTATGATACTAGCGGTGTCATAGAGTTCTGCCAGTGTTAAATTTGTTCGTCCAACTCTTCATCGCACTTACCGTTGTTCTCACTCTTGCCAGATTACATTACGTTTATGGTAATTGCTCAGCTCCTAGTAGTGGTTCCGTAATTTTATATGACCTATAACATTCCTCAATAAATAGCCTATAACAGGGATAAATAATTTTCCTAATCTGACTGTTACATTCAGAGATTTGCGCATTCAAACAAACAAACCAAAAGCAATCTCTTAAGCTGTATAGTAATTAGTATGGATGTACAGCATACTGGACTGTCGTCGCCGAAAATACTTCCAGTGGGTAACCATTTAATTTCGCAATCTTCATTAAATCCGTTATGGTGAAAATGAACGCGTGGCCGCGTCGACGGTAGCGCGATGTGTCAAAAAAGGTAGTCCAACCAATCACACAGTGTGAAATTGTGGCCAGTAAACAAGCTGTTATTATACAAAAAAATAATAATTTATTACGACAGGCGAATGAATGTTCGGAATAACGCTCGATGTAATTGGGTTTTTCTTTTAATTCCTGTATGCGTTTAGTTTGTGTTGTGTATATTCTTTATAAATCACTGCCGACGTTTAAGATGTTATGTGGTTAAGAGATTAGGCGTCATTATTCTTCTGGTGGCATATTTCAGTGTTATTTCTTTCGGTAGAAGTCTCCTGCACGAATTTAAGACGTTAATAAGCAAAATGTCTTAACATTGAATTGGTAACTTAGAACATTTATACTTAGACTCCGCATGCGTTTATCACGTAGTAATTATTTTCGTTTCTTATATTGTTAACAAATGACATATCCTATCAATAGGGGAACAAGATATGACATGTTCTTCCCGTGTACAGTAATAAATAAAAATCTGTTGATAATTAATAAAAATATAAATTTGTTTAAAGTCTTATAGCAACGGCATAAGCTTCCCGTGTACACCATTTCATAAAAATCGGTTAAGCCGTTTTAGAGTTAAACCCGGGCATACAAACAGATTGATAGACATTTTTTAATGTATTCATATATATCTATCAAGAACTACAGATTTATTGGTATAGAAGATTATAATCCTGTAAATTTAAATTTGATTTACCTATTCAAAATTCAAATGACTCAGTTACATTTTAGTACAAAACTAATATTTTTAAGCGTTGTGTTTTAAATTAGTTCAATAACTTTAACATCGAAAGATTTAATTATGAATGAACGTTTTAAGTAAGATATACCTACGTATTACTGTTTTGGCTGTATTCCAAAATTGTAGAATTACCAGAGCGTCATTGCATTTCACTCACAAAATTTAGTATTACAGAAGGTTAATAAGCAGTTACGAGTTATTTGAAGCATCCAAAAGTGAAAATTATATTTTTTATTTCACAAAGGTATTTTTCCTAGTGACGCAATATCTCCGCTAATTCTACATCAAAATTAATTGCTGTAGCTGGAGCAGTAGCTCCCCGCTGTTGCTGAAATATAGATAAATGGCGTAAAATTTATATTTAAAAATCCTTTTTCATTAGAAAAGGGGGCGTTCAAGTATTACGTAACGCAATTTTTGAAGATTTTTGAACCTTCCTATCACCCTGTAACGCGCCATTACATTTTTCATAATTATGTTGCGCATAAACATAAACGAAAAGGGTTGCCAACTAGGAAGAACAAAATAAAAAAGACGTACCATACAATCGAGGGATTTCCCGTAAAACATAAACGAAAAGGGTTGCGAACCTGGGAAAATTTAATTGCCTAGTTTTTTATTTAAATTAAGAAATAATGTTTTTTTTTTTTTTTTTTTTTTTTTTTTTTTTTTTTTTTTTTTTTATATCCGCCACCTTAACGAGGTGACGCGGGACCGCTGGAAGCATACTACCGCGTCGCCCCGGCGGCAAGCCAAGCAAATTGCCCAGCCCCCGGCATTAACGGGAAACAGTTCGGTCCTAACTGTCTCCCCCGTACGCCGAACCAGTGCAATGGAAGGACGGGCCCCCCGACCCGTCCTCCCTGGTTCGGCTAGGGCGGCGGGAGAAGGCGAGCAAATCGCCTCCTCCTACCACCCGCTCGTCTGTTTCGGAGAGGGCCGCTAAGAGGATCCTCCTCGCGAGCCCTCCCCGCGGTCTCCTTCTGCGAGATTACATTCTCGCAGAAGGCGACCATCGCAGTCCATGACCCCCCACTGTCGAGCATGGCTTTCACCACACTCGGCAGCGAGAGGTCCTCTCCCACCACCGCAGCCAGAGCGCGGCGCTGACCATCCCACGCAGCACACTCAGAGAGAGTGTGCTGCGCCCTATCCTCCACAGCACCGCACTCATGGCATGCGGTTGTGGGCTCCCTACGAGCTATTCGATGCAGGTACCATCCGAAGCAACCATGTCCGGACAGCACCTGCACAAGCCTAAACGTCAGGGAGCCCTGCTCCCTGGCACACCACCTTTCGAGGACCGGGCGGACGGCGTCTATAGTATAACGGCCATAGCGCGCATCCGCCAGGTCCTCCTTCCATCGCCGCAGCACCTCTGCTTGCCCCTCCCATCTAATTTTTGTAACCTCTGTGGGAGCTGGTGGCTCTCCTACTTCCTTCCTCGCCACCGTGAACTGATACACGGCGGCGAGCACCTCCGCCTCCAGCTCCCACGGCGGGGAGCCGGCGAGCACACAGGCCGCCCCCGCGGACACCGTTCGGTATCCCCGGATCACCCTTAACGCCACAACACGCTGCGCTGCACGCAGCATTCGCTTGTTATGGGCGCTAAGGGCGTCCACCCATATCGGTGCCCCGTAGACGGCCATGCTCCGCACGACCCCCGCATAAAGGCGTCGGCAGCTCGCACCCGGCCCTCCCGTATTTGGAAGGAGCCGACCGAGAGCCGCCGCCGCTCCCACTATCCGCGGTCCGAGTCCCTTAAAGTGGGACTCGAACCGCCATCTCCCGTCCAGGGTGAGGCCCAGATACTTCATCTGGGTCCCAACCTGGACCCTGTACCCTTCAATAATTATATGGGCCCCAGGAGGCGGCCCGCAACGAGGCCCATGGAGCAGCAGAGCCTCGGTTTTCTCGGCCGCCACTCTGAGGCCCAATAGCTCTATGCGCCCGACTACGAGGGCCACACCCTCCGTAGCCAGGCGCGCCACCTCTGGCCAAGTCTCGCCCTGGGCTACGACTAGGGTGTCGTCCGCGTAGCATATAATGCGCATCCCCGAAGGGAGCGCTACGCGGAGAACCCAGTCGTAGCCCATATTCCACAGGAGCGGCCCTAACACCGACCCCTGTGGAACCCCGCAACCAACGTAGCGCCGGATCACACAACCCTGGCCGTCCGTGAAGACGACCTCTCTACCTTGGAGGTAGTCCTCCAACAGCCGCCGCAGGTACGAAGGCACTCCGTAATACTGGAGTGCCTCTCGTATGACACCATGCGGCAGACTGTTGAAGGCGTTGGCGATGTCAAGCGACACCGCCAACAACCTACCTCCTCCCGAGGTCACCTCGGCGGACCATGCTTTTAAGGAGGAGAGGGCGTCCAGAGTTGAACGCCCCCTCCGGAAGCCGAACTGGCCGTCGGACAATTCCGGCCCCACTTCCTCCATGTGTCGGATGACGCGGGAAGCCACCAAACGTTCGAGCAGCTTCCCTGTGTCATCCAATAACACCAGAGGCCGATATGACGACGGGCAGTCCGGAGGGCGGCCCTCCTTACCTAGGAGGCAGAGCCGCCCCACCTTCCAGAGCTTCGGGAACCGTCCGACCGACAGACAACGGTCAAACAGCTCCCGAAGCTCACTCTCCATATGACCCAGCGCTATGCCCAGTACTTGGCCGGGAACCCCGTCCGGGCCAGGTGCCCTCCGCTTGTTGCGGAGGCGCTCCGTCACCAGCCCCATCTCTTCATCCGTTATAGGATGGTACGGAGCGAGCTCCTCCGCAACGGAGCCACCATGTCGAGGCATAGGAGGTGGGAGGAACCCCGGAGGCTCGGGGAACAACGTGTCCATGGCCCTCTCCAGGACTTCTGGATTTAAGGTTTCCGTTATAGGGAGCGCCTGCCTCCGGAACCTCTTCCTCGCCGTCCGGTATGGGCGTCCCCACGGATCCCTATCCAGGGTCCTGAGGAGCTCCTCCCAACCCTCATCTTTCGCCCGGCTGATGGCTACCTGCAGGGACTTTTTACAGTCCCTATAAGCACCATACAGCCGGGCCTCTTCCCCGGAATGCCGGTTTCTTCGACGGCGGCTATGCTGCAGTAGCCGCCGCGCCGCGGAGCAGGCCGCCCGGAGATCCGCTATCTCCGGGGACCACCAGTACACCGCCCGCCTGTTTTGCGAGCGGTTATAACTCCGCGGCATCGACGCGTCGCATACCTCCGTAAGGGCCGCACGGAATCGGGCTGCAGACACGTCGATGTCTTCTGTCACAGGAGCTGGCGACCGCCAGCTCTGGACTATGGCCGCCTCTTCTGCCATCTCTCTGTCGAGGCGGCCAAGAGCCCAGCGGGGGAACACAACCCTGCCACGGGGGCGGTTCACCAGCTCTCCTGGAGAGGCGGAGACTTCAAACCGAATGTACCTGTGGTCCGATAAGGTCTCCACCTCCTCCAGCACCCTCCATCCTCGCACACGACGTGCGACTGATGGCGTGGCGAACGAAACGTCCACCACGGACCCTCCGTTATGTCGCACGCACGTGAACGAGGTCCCTCTGTTAAGCAGAGACAGCCCTACCTCGACTGACCACTCCTCAACTGCCACACCCCGCGGGTTCGTGGCCACCGCTCCCCATGTCCGCGACTTGGCGTTGAGATCGCCAAGCAGAACGATGGGGAGCGGCGACAGCCGCCGAATCGCCAACCCCAGGGAGTCGAGGAATACTTCGAACTCCACCAGGGCCCGGTTTGGGGAGAAGTATACACCAATAATGGTGTACCCTCCCCAGCCGGCTGCCACGTAACCTGCTCCCCTCTCCTTAACAGAGAGGGGCGGACCCGAACTATGGATTGCCACGGAGCCATCCAGGTCCCCGGCCCAGTTAGGTTGGGTAGGGACGTAATATGGCTCCGCGGCGACCGCAACGTCAATGTCCCACTCCGCCACTGACTGCACAAAAAGATCTTGTGCAGTAGCGGAGTGGTTCAGGTTCGTCTGGAGGTAGTTGGTATGGTTGTACTGCATTAATGGGCCATATCAACTACCTCCGACCTAGGTCCTCCCAAACGTGCTCCTGGGAGCTTCCTCTTAGTAGAGGGAGGTCTACATTTAGCCCCCCCCATGTAATGATCCGCGGACCTACCCGCATCGGCACATACGGCGCAGTGCAACTTGGCAGCTGCACAGTTTGCCGCCGTATGGCCTGCCCCCCCACACCTGTAACACAGGGCGCCCCGATCAGCCGTGGACTCACACATTGGGCGAGTGTGGCCCAAGCCCATGCACTTAAAGCAGCGCATGGGCTTTTCCTCGAGTGGACGTATGCGGGCCACACTCCAGCCGATCAAGAGGCGTCCTGCCTCCGCCAGCTTCTTTGCTGCCTCCACTGGGAGTGACACATGTGCCACTCCCCCCACCCAGTCTTGCCGGATGGGTCCAACCCTAATTAGGGTTGGCTCGCATCCGGTCTTAGTGGCTATTGTAGCCACCACCTCCCTTTGGTCAACCGAGTCCTCCAGCCCGATTATCCGAAGCTGCGCCCGTTTAACTGGTCTGGTTACCTCTGCAACATCGGCAAGCGCCACCTGCAGCTGTGCAGCCAGGCCGGTCGCTTTTTGTTCTCCATCGGAGCCAGGAATTTCTATAATTCTGGCTCCTGTGGCAGTCGGGCGGAGATTCAGAGCATCGATCCCCAGCTCTGTCAGCCCAACCGACTCCCGCGCCTTCAAGACTGCCGCCTGATACGACACCCCCCTTGCCACGGCCGCAGGCTGCAGAGTAATAATTACCGCAGCCGAGCGTGGCACAGAGGGCACCTTAGGCTTGGCCTTCCTCACAGGCTTCTCTTTAGGCGTGGGAGCTGCTGGCGCAGCTCGGGTCTTCGCCTTCTTCGAGCGACGTACCACCGTCGTCCACGTCTCCCCGTCTGCCTCGGACGGGGCCCGGGAGGCAGCCGAGGACGGGAGTGCGGCCCACTCCATGTTCAGTGGCTGCTGGGTTGGTCCAGCCGTAACCGACCTGGTATTGCTGGCCCGGGACTTAGACCGAGACTTGGGTCCAGGCTTAGGGCCAACAGCGCTAGCAGGCTTGGGGCCAGCGGCGCCAGCAGGCCTTTTGTCCGCTGCCAAAGGCGGGCGGATTATCTTCTTTGGACGGAGTCGGTCATCCACCTCGAGGCTCTCGAACCGCGCGTCCAAGATCTTTCCAACGGTTGTGTATATGGACTGCTCTAAACTCCCCACTGCATCCGCCAAGGCCTTTTCCCACATGGCCGGAGGCTCCGATTGTACAGGCGGTGGTGGTGGTGGGGGAGGCATAACCTGCCTCACGGCGCCATGCGAGCACCTCCCCCTTGAGGTCCTCCACCTGTTGGCGGAGAACCCTCGTCTCCCTCCCGAGACGGGCGGTCTCCTCACTAACCGTCCGCTCTAAGAGTACCTCCACAACCTCCTTCAGGGACTTGGCCGCTCCCTTGAGGCTCTTAATGCAGGTCCCTTTCAGATTACGTGAGGTTCGACACACCTCAAGAATTGCATCCACCCCACTGTTGGTGAGGACCCTCAGTGATTCCGCATCCAGGTCTTCTGCATTGATACGACCGTCCACGGCCACCACTTCGTCGTTCACCACGTCCGCCTGAGGGTCCAACTCCTTCAGGAATGACTGGGCCAAGCCCGTCTCTCGCTTATTTAGGCGTCCAGAGCTCTTGGACCTGCCTAGTCCGCGAAGTGCCCCTCTTTGTGCCGTCGTGATCTTTGCGGCCACGACCGGGCTTGCATCAAGCGGCTCCCCAGTTCTCTTCTTAGCCGTCCTACTCTCCCCATCAATCTCTTCCCCACTTAACCTACTTAACCTAACTTGTAATTTTTTTGGATCGTTCATTTTTGTTCCCACGAGTATGGGGGAAATAACGGTCCACCCAGGCAGTGCCCCCTGTACCTGGGTAAGCCTAGCGTAACCCGTTGGAGAGTCGGCCGGTTCTCAAACGGGGGTCGCACTAATGACTGGTCTCCCACCAGCCACGCATCCTCTCGCGGTGCGCCGCCGCTTAGGATTGGGGTAATTTTTTATAGAGGTTTTCTTCCTCACGGTCCGGGCGGTTAAGCCGAGACCTTCGGTCCCATACGAAGCCGCGAGACATGACCACGACACTCCGATGGGATTACGAAACCGGCAGTAGTAAGTGAGGCAAAATGCCCCACCTCCCTGCCCGACAGCAGTGCAAGTGCACGTCGGGCCCACCCACGCCACGTCTATTAGCCCCTTCTGATAGTCAGAGGGGTGCCAGACGAGGCCCCCCTTCAGGTATTAGCCGCCGGCCGAGAAGCGGCCGACGTTGCCCGGGATGCACCGCGTGGAGGTTCCTGACTCGCACCCCAAGAAATAATGTTACGTAACGCATCGTAACGTTTTACAAGACCGCCCTCCCCCCAAATTGCGTTACGTAATACTTGAACATCCCCAAAGCCATGTGGTGACGCTAATAAAATATATTCAATATTCAAGACGCCATCTGTTAACAATCTATTTAACTGGCATTACACCTATTAGTTAGATTTTTAACATTTTATAATGTATGAAATATTCACAGGCGTCCGTTAGTTATAAATATTTTTGTGAAGTTTTACCATTTATTTTTTAATATGCTTTCTCCGTTTTCCTACTTTGGCAACCTAATCTTCGGCATTGAAAATTATTAGAATCATTATAAAATGGGTAACTATTTCGTTTTACAGAATATGTTTTCAGTATTTTTAACAAAATGGTATAATACACAATGTAGAGCCAATTAACGCAATTTTATTACTATAACATAAATCCCTTAAAAAACTGTTATATATTTTTTGTCATATTGAAATAATGCCAGATATTTCTAACTATTAATAATATAAATCGGAAATGTACACATACATTTTGATTAATCGGTTTCTAAATTACATTTAACAGAACGATCCATTATCTCCCTCATTAAACTTGCATTTTTTGTTGTTGTTTATACTTAATTATATACAGATGTGTTTACAATTATCTTGGAAAGTTGACGCGTACGAGAATAAGGAGGTTATTTGGTGACGACTTATTAAGGATGTGACTGCGCGTCTAGTAAAAACAAAGATCGCATATGAGTCACTGCCTTACCGCGATAGTTTTATATTGTGATAATGATTTAAAATCATGTTTCTATGGCCATACAATAGTCTGATCAGCGTGTTTGCGGTTTATACATTTCGCATGTCTATTTGCGGAATTCACACTCGCTCTCAAACAAATGAGGTGTAAATATATCTTATTAGTTACTGTTATTATGACAATTGCGGTCGTGTTGCGTAGTCTTTTCAATTAAATGATTTTCTTCCTCCTACGATGCACAATTTAATCGATCAATCAATATAGATAAACAGGGGCGATTTTCTTGCAGGTTCCTTTTGTTAACTGTGATGTTTCCCGAACTGATGGTCGTGTGTTGTCCTTCTTAGGGTCTAAACTGAATATGCCGTGAATAAAGTATTTTCGATGTTGATATCGGGTTCTTTGAATAAGGCGTTAAGAGCTATTTCTGCATGCAGATGTGACGGCGACGTCTCGCGATGGAATTTGTTGCCACTGTTCCTGGACTGCACTGCGCTTGCAATAAATTTAAAGGGAATGCACAATGACAGAGGAAACTGTTGTCATTAAAACATGGTGTGATGATACATACACAGTAACTGAACAGAGTTCTTAAGTTTACTGACGAACAACACACAACTTGAGCCGTAGGAATTACAAACATGAAATATTTCATAGTAATCTATACAATATTTTGTTTGTTTGTATAAACTCGCTTATTTCTGGAACTCCCAGTCGGATTAAAAAAAAACTTTTTGTATGTGATTGCCAGATTTACGTGGAATAGTATAGTCTATCTATAATTAGGCTAGACCTCTCAGCTAGTCTTAAATATTGTTTTTTGTTAGTAAGTCGGACGAAACCGCGCACCGAAACTGCTTTATCCGCGTGCGCTGGCGTAATGGTTATTGATACGTAAATAAAATGTTCTACAAAAATATTGCTCCTTAACACATATTAAAAAAAAAACCGTGATACTATATGTCTATCTCTTATACATAAGCCACAATAAGGTATTTTGTGTTTTTTTTTCTATTGAATATTGATTTATGAGCATATTATTAGGAATGGCATATTAATACTTACGACCGAAAATTACTTCATCATCGAGACAATTTTATGTAGACAAATTTTGCCCTTTATAGCATATTATTTGGACGAATAGCTTGAGAGATAATGTAAAATTAAAATAAGTCAACACTCGGTTCGGGCCATGACTATAGATGTAATGGTGCTAACGAGCTGTGTGAGTTGTGACGCATAACTCTGGCCACTCGATAAAAATATTTTCTATACTGAAGTATAATAAATCATCAATCGGTGATTTCTTTTAAATTATACGAGGGTGATACCGCGGGCATATCTAGTTCCTTATATAGCGTGAGTAATCTCTTTGGAGACTTCGCTCTACTTGGGGCAGCTCGACTAGATCGCAGGCTTATAAACTTGTTGTGTTCCTGTGGTGAGACTGGTGAGTAAGGTTTCCAGAACTCTTTGGAAAGGAGTGCTCAAAGTCGGTAACGGATACCTCTAATGTTACAAGCGTCCGCTACAGCAACCATTGACCATCAGCCGTACGCTTGCTTACCACTTTTATTTGTAAAAAAGAACCTGAGATGTTGACAAGAAGAACTCGCATCGTACACACGGTTAGTAAAATATAAAAAAAAAAACTTTTCAAGAATCATACACAAAAATTAACATAATATTCGAACGTTTGAACCCTAATATCGTTTAGTTTAACGCGGCTATTAAACATTAACTATGCAACGGAATTAATTTAGAACTTATCGAGAACATTCGAAAGCTATACGTTGGAACATCGAAGCACCGGTCTCGTATTGAGATCGCATCTCATTAATTTATTGTTGAAACTAATAACTAATCCCCTGAGATATTACTATCGTATTTTGAACGTTTCCTGCTGAATAAATAATGCCACCTCTGTATAATATTCAATACTATCCTTGACTCCATGGTTTCACCAGTGTTGATTTTATTCACGATATCAAGGGACCCGTGTACCTATCGTCCTTCTGCTGTACTTGCCTACAGATTGCCTGACGTTCATGGATGCTGCTTAGCTTCTTAGGATCATAGTGTGAAGTTTTATAAAATCATAAAATCTCATCTCCTTCCTCAATAAATTGGCTATAAAAACTAAAAAGAATTTATCAAATCTGACTGTTAGTTTTAGAGATTAGCGCGTTCAAAAAAAAGCAATTTGTTGAGGTTTATAATATTAGTATCGATTAATTTATAGTAATTTAAACAGATCTGAAGTAGATCTATAATGCGCAGCGTTGCTTTCCATTTATTTTCAAGAGGAAACTCGGACAGTTGGACATTTGAAGAATTGGTTTGAACAGACATTTCTTGCTGTCGCGTGCTATGCCCGAACGATTGGATAAAGCGCAAGAAAGACAACTATAGGCTCGGTCTCGCTGCACATCTCACTACGTATGTTATTTCCCGGGGAATAAAAAAAGCATTTTCACGTGAAAGAATGCACGTTCACCAGGTACTTTGCAATAAAAATAAAAAACGAAAATTTATAGTAGGAGTATTTTTCTTTTAGCAAAATAACGTGGTTATAAAAAAAGATGCTAATAAGGTAGGAGGCGGTTTAACAGAATGTAAATAGGCAAGTTTCGTTCAGTTTAACAGTAACACAATTAGACCAATTAGATCGTTGAGTATCGATAGTTCGCAACAAGATGTCGATTTAGGAGCACTAAATTGTAAATGATAACGTAATTTACCATTACCGGTTACATTTAGCGAGATTATATCAACACACACTTCCAGAAAATATGGACGTATTGACTAATAAGTACAAATATGATTTAGAAGTGCTTCTCTCGTCACCGATGTAGATAAAATTTGTTAGATTTTTTTTATATAAAATTGTTATGACCCACAAAAGCAAAATAAAAATAATAATAATAATTTCTTTCAATAATTTATTTAAAATATTACAAACAATGTAGGTTGTAGAAAAATAGAGTAAAAAGGTTTTTTTAACTGACTACTGACTTGTACTGGCTTAAGGGCCTTGAAGCCTCGAAGGCCTTGACGGTGTCACCGGGCTTAGGGAGAAGCGTGGTAAACACTCAGTCAAAAATCGGCAATCGGTGTGCGCTATATGACAGCGTAGGGATGTCATATCCAATAATAGGGTATTTGTAAAATACATCGCTCGAGAGGAATTTTCAATGACCATCGGCTTCTATGTGCATGCTTTAACGGTAGAAATGTATAATTTTTTTAGTGTATAACTTAAACTAGGATCATTGTTTCTGATTACTTTTTTTAATTTTATGTCCCACTTCTGATTTATGGCAAAATACCTATATAGATGCGCTGCTTAGCACGGTAAAAATTAGGATCAAGCTCATTCTTGATTACTCATTTTGGCAAGAAGCAATTATTGTCGAAACCTTAATTAGTTATTTACATATTTTATGACAATTTGAACTTGGCCATTAAGAAAATTCTACTATGTAACTTCGCTTAATCTATGTTATAAGCATTAAAGTATTTTAAATCAACGTTTCGTTTACATGTTTGAACTTTTTTCGAGTTAACTCACTTATCGCTTTCAAATTTTTTCAAAAATAAATATTCATCATAAATTATAATATACGGATGTCTTTATACAACTTTCTCATTTACTCCATAGTAGAATCATGCAAGTGCGAATAGTACTTCCGATTATTTCACATTATGACGTCTGTCTCCCACAAACGTCATGGATATAATCACTTCGACACAGTCGATATAAGACTTTATTTAAAATTACTTGTCTTATTGAAGTGAAACTTCTTATGCGACTTCCAAGCGTTAAACGTTTAACGCACATTATCGGTCTCTCCTCTTTGTGTAAGCCAGAGCGAGAGAGCCGACATTTACGGTGTGTATGTATATTGCACACTGTTTAAATAAAATAGAAAATGTCTTTTAAAATGAAGTTTCACTTCTATCGTGTGTGAATAGACACACACACCTTTTTTAAATATATTTTTTTAAATGTATGTGTATTTATTTTTACCAAACTTGAAACTCTAGGACTAAAGTAATTATTGAGACGAATCCAACTAATTTGAACACGACGAATGTTTTTCTTGTGTGCTAAGGCTATCATCCCGGTCCGTCATTAGATCAGCTCAATAATATCATATTATTCCATTTTTATCAAGTATCCAAATTTCAGCTCAAACGGTTAAGTTGAAGTAGTTAAAAATTTTGTTGCAAGATTTGACCCACACATACTAACATAGAGAGTTAAATAAATATATTGACTCAGAACATATACAATAACATTTAATGAAAAGAAAATTATTCATTTTATACTAGGTTACATGGCGGCCCATTAGCCTTAAGCTTTCTCCTGTCATGTAAGTCTAAATAAATATTCTCATCGATCCCCAATACTCGAATAGAACTGCTCAATTATGCAATCTGACCGAGATCTGTTTGTAGACACGACATTGCATTACCAAGCTGAACCGGGAACCTAATGATTTATATATTCTACTTACCAATACTTCAAGAAAATCTTTTCACATTCTGAGAAAATAAGGTTATAAAATTAATGTTGCCAGGATTACTTTTTTTAAGTAATGTAAGATTTATAATATTTTTTTAGTAATGAATAAAATCTTTTAGTACAGTTGTAATTTTATCATTCCATACAGCATTTTTAATGTTTTAATTCTAAATAACATCGAACCGCTTCAGGTAGTGTGGATAAAACAGCGGTTTTTTAAAGAATCGATGTTCATCGGCTGTTTAACGATTAAATAATTGATGGACAATCAATTGTTTAAGCCGGCCGTAAGAACTTGACTAGCAAATAAAAAGGTTGCATACTTTAGTAATTTGACGAGCTAAAAAAGGTCGTTCGCGCAAATCTTCCTTATAATCACAAAAATACCCCGTTTATGTATTGAACATTAACAATTGATGGTTTTGTTTTCCAAGTATCTATTTTCCATCCTACTTGCGTCAACGTAATTATACTCTCATTGCGCCCAGAGATGGTCAATCCAAAAAAACATTTTTAAAAACTAAGTATTAAAATATGACTTTAATATATCGTCTCTAATTTATGAGAATGTTATAACTTAGTCTATATTAAATTTCTAAATAACCTGTCAATTTCCCAGGCACATAATTTTAAAATGTTTCATATTTAGATACTACGTCGACAAAGTAAGATATAAAAACACTAAAATACCATAATTAACGATACCATTAAAACGAACGTGAAGATAAACGTACTACGGAAATTGGTGATGATATTTGTTAAGAATAATCGATTGTCGTTATCGGTCGTCTTGCTTAATCGAGTTTCCGTGGTGAGGGTTCTGAATGAATATGTAGAGATAGGGCATCGCTACGATAAATTCGATATATAGATGTTTCTGACAAATATCGATGTAAAAAACCGTCTTCTTTAAAACATCGATGTATCGACGTTTTTACTTTATTATGAAGTGTGTATGTTAATGGTTACAGTTAATGTTAAGAATTTAAAATATAGTAGACGGTTTTTTTAGTTCACTATTTTCACAAAAAAAAAAACCGCTAGTAATCAAGTAAACTTTAATTGTGAATGAGAACTAACAAACGAAATTATTTCAATTGAAATTGTTAGGTCTTTCACTCAGTATTTGAAACGGCTCTTTATTCATTATTTAATTCCTATAACAACCTGTGACCAAATAACAGAATTGTACCTACAGCCTATGTATTGTAATCCCATTCAGAACTGTCGGTAAAACAAAAACTATATATCTTCGTCGAATTTATCAGTCTTAAAATAGAAGGCACTGTTTCAAATTTGTATCTCAAATAAAACATCGATACAAACCATCGTTCAAAATAATATCGATAAATCTGTGGTTTGCAATTGGAAACACCGATAACAAACTTTGATATCTTTCTATCAAAACATGGATGTTTTAGAAACATCGATTCTCCCTATTTAGCTTAATTAGTCTTCCTTTAGTTTCATCAGCAGATTATAATTGATATTTAAATCCGGAGGAAGGTTATATTGGTGCGATGATGTACCGTTAGTGTCGCGTTCGGATGCCGCGTTGAATGTTGACAGTTCGAACAACCTGTGAGGTAGAACTCTTGAATAGCGAAATGACATCATAGTATCAAATACCATCTGCAAATTCTGTAGTCATTTTTTTAGTATCACGGCAAAAACAACGGCAGCCACCGAAAGATCAAAATCCATCGGCGTCAACCTGTAAGTCTCTCTGTAGCTGAATAAACTGGCTAATTCAAAAACGCGACAAAAAAATAGAGTCACTATAACGGATTTATCACCATGTTTATAGTGGTTGCGACCCAATTGGTTAAATTTCCTTTAAGAGAGTATTCGTATTATCTTCAATTATCGATAATGTTGCTATGCGTACGCGAAAAGTGCGGATTCACGTTTCTGTCGGTGTATTTCAATAAACGTTCATTACAAGAGAAATTTCATTGGCGATTTCTCTCTACTTGGGACAGCCCGACTGGTGGAATACCTCCACCCTACAGAAGATCGCAGCCATATAACCTTGTATTGTGTTCCTGCGGTATGTAGGGCTTCCAGTGTTCCTTGGATTAGGAGAATTCAAGGTCGGCAACGCCCTAGTGCTGCCTATGATATAACAAGCGTCATCCCGCGTGATTATTGGATATACACTGTCTGATTCCGGAAGGCGACATGCGTAAGCATATCACAACAGCAAATATTACATCTGGTGTATCAAGATCACGATCCAATCAGAATCAATGCTCGTGTCACCATCCAGCAAAAAGTTCTGAATTTTTCCCCCTCACGATTTTTTTCTTTTCCTTTGAAGACATTGTTACTGTTTAGTTACAAATTAGTGAACACATAATAACGTCGATAAATTAATTGCTACATGCCGAGGTACAAGCCTGTTTCATTTGACGGATAACCAGCTGGTTTCAACAATTCAATCTAAATTGAAATAGTAATATCATGCAAGCAAAACTCTTGAAAAATGCTAGTGAAATATAAATCCTACACAGTTCTTTGATTAAGTAAGCCGGGCTACTGTTACCTCCCGCCGCTAAGTTACAGCTTAAACGCAACTTGTTTATAGCTCGAGACGGATTTACACGTATGTTTAGTAACTTAGACACGACAAAGTATTATGAATAGCATGCGTGCATCCCGCGGCGCTGACCGCTTTTAAATATGCCATTGTTGTGATGTATTTTAGGATTTTTAAGTTTCATAACTTAGAACTCACTTTACAGGGGGTAGTGCAAGTAATTGAGTATGGAGAACTAAATTTATTTTTAATGTTATAGCTTAACTATTATGTTTGTTGTTTGGATTAATTGACCTCATAAATATTGGACAAAATCTTAAAGTGCCGTTGACAATTGTCAACTATTCGTAAAGTTTTAACTTTGTTAAAATCGATCAGCTTGAATGATTGAAAGCTGAATCATTCGCATTTCGTTCTTAATTAAAAAAACAGCTATTTAAAACATTTTAGATTCGGGAGTCATAAAAAACTGTTTGAATTTATTTCACTACATTGATTACAAACCATTTTTTACTGGATATTCGAACGGCTCTGTTGTTTTTATCAAGCATGAAGTAACCATCACTGTCCCATGGTTTCACCCGTGTTAAATTTATTCGACAAAATGTCCACCGCGCTGCTGCCAATGCCAATGTACCCGTATAGCGTACCATACTTGTCAGATTGCTTGACGTTCATGGCTATAATACTTTTCCGCTCATTAGGTTATTTTTTTTAAATTCTAGCTAGGCAAAATTACTGCACTACATCTAATGGTAACCACGGTATAGTCCACAATCTATAACCTTCCTAAATAAATGGGCTATTAAAATGTAAAAAGAGTTTTGCAAATCTGACTATTAGTTCCAGAAATTAGCGCATTCAAACAAAAAAGAAACAACCTCTTAAGCTTTATAATGTTAGTATAGATAAGAATATTATAAACAGAATTGAACTTCACACCCATCGACTATATAAACCGGTATCTTATCAACCAAACAACTTACGTTCTAACAGTAATTAAATTGCCAACTGTAAATGGTAAAAGATCATTGCAGGAAATAAAGCTGTATTGGAAATCCTCGAGCGTTCCGTGACTGAGTGACTACAATCTGCAGCATCTCGCTTTAAAATTAAATTAAATAGAGATGAACGAAACAGATGTGACAATTTATACACGGACACACGGTTATCGAGAGAAAATTAAACGAGTTTGAACCAGCGGTAGGGGTCTAGGTCACATGATATATCCGTTTAGCAAGGCGACATGCTTCGTGACCTTTGCCTACCGCTATTATAGCGGTCTGAAATAATAGTACAAATTTTACATATCGAATCCGAAACGATGTTTGGTACGTGATATTGGGATGTTGTAGGACATGAGTTTTTTAATCTTACAGTGCAGCTTTGCGGCAAGTATGCAAGAATTGAGGTCATGGTATTGGAGTTTTTGTCGGGATTTGCTTGATCGATGTGGCGGTTTTTATTTTAATTCTTAAATTTATGTTATTCACTCCTTACATTAACTAATTTTGTTGGTATTTTACGTGATATGCTATGGTTATTGTGCATAAGTGAAGGGGATTATAAATAATAACTAGGAACAAACATTTTAAGTTGCTATAAAAATTCGCTGGACTGTTTTTACAGGGAAGCCGCCATTTTGTTAAAGCTAGGCATGAAGGTTATAAGATTAATTTAAAAAATATTGTATTCACTTGACGTTGGCAGAATTTTGGATAAACACAGGAGCTATTAAGTACATAGAAGAAAAAAAATTGTAGAAAAAAAAATATATATTGAAGTCCCCGATCGAGTGTCTTGCCAGCTTATCTCGATGATTAGGATATTTTTCCAAACCAGTGGTGCCTTCTCAGGGCCTAAATTATATAAAATACTTTTGATTTGATTTAACGGAGCATAAGCTACGTTTGCAGTATGGACAAACAAACTGCGAATTCAATTAAGCCAGATACTTAATACCAAGAACCACATAAATTTAAACTTTGTCTCCGACCCCACCTATTCAAATCTGAAAGCTGTTTGTTAAAACGAACCGATACTAACATAAGTAATTTCACGCGTAAATTAAACTTGTATGTTATCGCATTAAAACTTTATTTAGTAAATTTATAACTTCTTTTGGTGGACGGTAAATACTATGAAATCAGCTAAGTCATAGAAATTTCTAGAAATTCTCTCACATAAAAGATGTAATTTCCGCATCTTTGCAAGACGTCGGACCTCGTATTATCACCAGCTAATTTATAACGCCATCATTTTAGCTGTCCGTGAGCTGACGTTTAACTTCATATGATAAAGTTATGCGATGAGGTTGTTTGGCGGCAAACTGCACAGTTAGACCACGTCTTGGTTAAACTATATGGATGATAAAAGTTAATATTACTTATTTGCATAGAAGTATAAGCTTTCTCGAATTTTGGTGACATCTTTTTTAAACTTCTTAAGATAGACGCGAATGTTGAAATAAACGTTTCATAAATTATACCTTAGCTTTTTAATTATCCCCCAATAAAGACCCGCCACAAGGTGGACCGACGACCTGGTAAAGGTTGCGGGAAGCCGCTGGATGCGGGCAGCACAGGACCGGTCGTTGTGGCGATCTTTGGGAGAGGCCTATGTCCAGCAGTGGACGTCTTTCGGCTGAAATGATGATGATGATGAAAGAAAATCGAAATGAAAATGCTATAAATTACATTTGATTCTTAAAAAAGTAAATCTATGGTGATGAAATGTTTGCTAGTCCGAACTCGCACCGAGAGAGTTTTTTGGCACCGTGCAAGATTCATATATGTTATATGCGCTTTCTTTAAAAAAATGTGTTTTCTTTTATTCAGTTCAGGATCTTTACCGTAACCTCGACTCACGCTTACCCGGTTTTTATTACTTGTTGTTTCACTTTATGGATTGTTGATAATCACACCACGTTCATATCTACTACCGGTTTTTCAAAAAAGCAAAACATAAAAAAAACACGTTTTTGTATGTAATCTTGGTAATATTTAGTATTTTTATTATTTGTTAAACACATAAACTGTAAATCATTCGGCTACCTATTACGGTTCAAAAGATACAAGTCTTTAAAGGTAGGTCGGACAACGTTGTCTTAACACTTTCCGGGAACGGAGAAATGAAGCAGAATATATTTAATCATTATTAATGTAATAAATATACTTTTCTGAACATACACAACTTAAGATCTCAATATTAAAGTGTAATCTCTTAGAAGATCTCAGAACAATTACTATATGGAATAACTCCCTTGTCACAAATTAAAACGATTAAAGAAGAAATTCCAAAGATGAGCAAAGCTTAATCAGTAAAGGGCGGTAATAGGAAGGGTCAACGTTACGTCAGTGCCGCTAATACACAGCTAATGGGCGTCGGCTCCCGGTAGTATTCGGTTAAAATTATCTAAGAATGCTTTCGCCCACTTCAAACCACTCAACACTTCAACTTGTATGGATGTCAGTGTCTTGATACTTGGAAAAGTTTAAAATAAAATATTTAGATTATCATTTGTTCAAAATTACTGTAAATATCTTGGCGATAGAGCATTGCTCAGTATAAATAAAAAATCCTATAAAAAACCTGTATAGATAAACTTTGAAAGTATTATTATCTACTTACATACATGAGAATTGTTGTATTAAATAAACATATGAGTTAACTAAATTATTTTAAATATTTTTATTCATAGACAAATTTCGATGAAGTTTTTAGTAGTCTTCGAGTATTTTTTTGTCGTTTGAAATTGGTTGATATTTTACTATTATCTTTGAGTGAAGCTAACAGATATTCGCCATGGATAGAATTGAAATTTATTACTTTTATTTTTATCAAATTACCGGCCTGATCTTTTTTGAAGCCTTTGATTTTATACGACCAAAGTTAAACACAGTATCAAGATTTATTAGTCCCGGTAACATTACGGCCGGCACACCCCAGCACGTGCCTCTAATATAAACTACGGAGCTGGCTAAATTAAATAATTCATAAATTAATTATAGTATGTTAAACACACATTACATATTATTTACACCTAATTACTAATATATATATCCTTGATACCTCATTTATTATATTATAATTTTTGATAAATACACGTCATGGTGTTTTAACAGTACACACGTGCGACAAAGCCATGTTCGATACCATGGCCGGATACGGATGTATATACTTGCCTATTAAAACCTGTCTGGAGAAAATAAACTTTCAGGGTACTAGAGTATTTATACTCTCAAAAATCAGGATGTGTTGAATTTGGAGAATATTTATGGGATTCTCTAGATTCTGCGATGGTAGGTAAATAATGAAATAAACATGAGAATACAGATTAAAATGTATTTTTTCTATCGTTATAAGTTTGGCGTGGTGGCCACAATCTCACCTGATGTTAAGTGACGATGTGGCCCAAGATGATAACACGCTAAACCTAGTGGAAGACTGGCTCTCAATTGCAGCTACCGGAACACACCTATTGGTGCTTGGCGACAGATTTTCAACTTGAGGGTGGTAGCTAGCCAGGCGAGCATTAGAAAATACCCTACCATCATGCTATGGTTTCCTTACGATGTTTTCCTTCACTGAAAGCTCAGGCTCATTGCAGGGATTCGAACTCTCTTCAATCGACGTGAAGTCGTACACGCTACCACTAAGCCATCATTGTTTCATAATACATTCTTTCATCATTGCTTCTTACATAATATGTAACATGCTATAGCTTAAGTTAATACTTTAGCCTTATAGCCCATATTCGGCTACATCGTCGCATTACGTCATATGAGATTGTAATCAATAAATTTTCATGGGACTTAAGAAAAGGCGATAAACAATTCGTATCAGTTCTCATTTCATCCTATTTTTTGCAGATAAAGACATTTTTCTCACATTTCTAACTTATGTAGATCGTGTATCTACTTGAAATTACCTTTGGCTTCGTAGTTTCCACTTGAAAATCCTTTTGACTTCATACTTTCTACATAGATAGTGTAAAAATATACAATAAATTTACAGTATTATTCAACTACTAGCTTTATATCGAGATAACCCAATAACGTTTTAATAAAATAACCGTTAAATATATCTAAATCGAAATGGATGCTATATTTACGTTTCAACAAACAATAACATACATTTCTCGGTAGCTGTTCAGTACTTTTCGACAGTGTAATAACAGCTTTACAGCCTTTAGTGTCGAGGTAAATAACAAGCTTTATCGATAGATACCTCTTGTTTTATCGAAAGATATTCCAAGTACCAAAGTATCCGTTAATAAAATAATAAACACGATTGTAATAAACACCGTACCATTATTTGTTGAACTTTATTGAATCAGTGTGTGTCCTGAACATCTGTTGTCGGGTTCTAGGTCGTGCGTTTCTCGTTTTCGTATAGTAATGGCGTGAGCTTGTGACAACAGTGTGGTAGAGGGTCGTTAAAATATTTACTTAACCTCTAAAGTGAAGATGAACTTTCTTATATCTCTGTTCGAAACAAACTATCGTATAATTAACTTATGTCAGAGGCCACTTAAAATAAGAATCATATCAAATAAGAATATTTACAGAAACGTTATAAAGCTCAAGGGATTGTTATATTGTTTGTTTGCTTGAAGCTGCAAATCTTTGAACTACCACTCAGATTTAACAAAAACCTTTTCGAATTTTATAGCTGTATAAAATCAAACTAGGAGGGGAGAAATAGCCATAAACGTGAAGCAGTCTGGCAAACTGTAGGCAAGTACGGGAAGCAAGAACAAAGATAGACTACTTACACGGGTGCTTTGGTCGAATGAAATTAACACGGGTGAACGGGTAAAAAGTCAACAGCTAATGTTGCTTCGAAAAATGTCTCTAGTATTTATTTATTTCTATTATACTTTGGAAAAATACATATCGTAATGTTGATAAATTTTGAGTGTTACTTAAATATCATTTTACACAGCTTTAAAAAGCTATGAAATCTATGTAATTCTTAAATTTATAAAAAAAATGATATCTTTAGATTTTAAAACTTTTTAACGGGCACAATTAAAATATTAGAAATCAATATAAAACAGTCATTCCATTTTTAGACTTAGTAAGACTAATAAATGTTTTTAGGTAATTGTGTTATAATAAGTGTTTGCCGTATAATAAGTTCAAGAATCATGTTAAGCAAGTTTCATTGTCCAAAGGATATTATAGGGTGGATCATTACGTGGATGACGGTGATTCTCTCTCTCTCTCTCTGTACATCCCTTAAAATGATAATAATTGTAAACAATTAAAATACTGTTAGAACAATATAAAAAACATTGATAAACCCAATCGAGTTTCTTGTCGGTTCATCTCGATGACTGGAATGTTTTCCGAACCGGTAGTAGTGTGTTGACATTTGATATTCATAAGTACCTCTTAGGGTCTAAACTGAATACAATATTTTGATATTGATCAAAAAAGGTGTGATTAAAATAATTACCACTAATATTTATATTTATCACTATAAAAATTAATATGGATTTAAGTCGTCGAATTATTAACATAATGGCCCCATAAAGTATAATAATTACGCACGGTCATTTATAAATAAATCGTTTTAAGTTTTTGGTAGGTACGATTATGCACGGTACTCCATATAGAAACGTTTATCGGTATCCAAAAGATCGACAGATTTATCGATATTTATGTTTGCACAACACTCTTTGTTTTTATTTTAAAATGCACTTTGCGTAAATACGCACGGGTTGTTTATTTTTAAACTCGTGAGTATTCTTCTTAATTTTGTCTACTTCAATCTGTTGCCGATCTATACGTTTAAATATTAAATATTGTCGATAATAATAATAAAGAAAATAGAGCAGTTATTAAGGGGGCGTTCAAGTGTTACGTAACGCAATTTGGGGGAGGGGAGGTCTTGTAAAACGTTACGATGTGTTACAGGGCAAGAGGGAGTTTCGAACAACGCGTTAAGTAACATTGTTTAAATTTTATTTAAATAAAAGACTAGGCAATTAAAGTATTAAGTTATAAGTTAAAGTATTAAGTTTGCAACAATTTTCATTTATGTTTTACGGGGAATCCCTCGATAGTATTGTACATCATTTTTATTTTATCTCCCGTGTTGGCACATCTTTTCGTTTATGTTTATGCGCAACATAATTATGACTTTTAGGTAAAAATGGTCACTTGGGTGTTACGTAACATTTAAGGAGGGGGAGGGGTACAGGAAAATGTTACGGCGCGTTACATGGGGGGAGGAAGGTTCAAAAATCTTCAAAGATTGCGTTACGTAATATTTGAACGCACCCTAACCAAAAAACACTGCAAATATTTTCATGTAATATTCTATTTATTTTAGCATTAACTAAAAGTCAAAATGCGTACAAAAATTGTCAGTCACAGGGACTGCCGATAGAAGTGAAAACTTATAACTTATAATTATTATCAAACGCCAATATAAATACGAATAATTAAAATAATTAAAAAAAAGAAACTTTTTTTTTTGTTATCTATTTTTCAACTTAAAAATATTAATATATTTATTTAGTACTCACCATTGTACTGCACAGTGATTCTACAACAAAAATGTACAGTATATACACATTAAACTTTTTACTAAATCCATTCAATTTTACTTGTAAAGATATACACAGCACTAATATTGACAATACGTCACCTGTATAGCTACAGATATACTGCTATTACGCATGTCGGTGACGCGAACCCACAAGATAATCCCCTACCAAAAAGTGCTCAACGCGGCTAAAGAAGATTCACTTCAAAAAATCTGCTTTCAATAAAATTGTTTAATTGACCGTGATTAATAATATGTAAGTTGGTTTTAGTCAACAAAGACTGATTTACGCTTTGACGCAATCGATCGAATGTACGAACAGGTGATAAATGGCAACTGGACACGAATTATAACCTTGTCTTGTATTCCATATATAATTGTAAGTAGGAGTTTAAAGGTTTTAATCGAGTGATACGATAAAATGTAAATTTTTTCTATGTATTTGGTGGTCGAATTCCAAGTTGTAGAAGTGTAGTTATTTTATTAAAATATCTTCTAAGAATTACACCGAATACTACAATGGTATAATTCAAATTAAAACATCCAACAGGAGTTCGGGATCCCGCTTCCATTCACGAGTGCATTATAAATAATATTTAAAATATTCACAGGATATTATCGCGGCATTAGCATTCGTTTTATTTACCCAATAGGGTTGTCACTTTGAGTTGATTAAGATATTCATTTTATGGGTTTCTCTTATATAGAAGTTACTGTAAAAGTTTCGTGCATAGTTACAAGACCATCTTTACGTTGAAGTTATAACTTTTAAATCAAGGTTTTTGTGTACGGACTTAGAATCATTACATATTTTAAAACAAAGTCCCCTGCCGCGTCTACCTGTCTGAACGGGATAGATTCAGAAATATACCGAACGGATTCTCATACGGTTTTCATCAATGGACGGAGTGATTCATGAGGAAGGTTTAGGTGTACAATTCATTAAAGTATATCGGCTGAAATATGACGTTTATTGTTGAAAATGTCGGAAAATAACATGTCAATTGGGAGCTTAATGGCATGCGCAGCGTAAACCAATAGAGTTATATGTATTACTCTGCTACTCCAAGCCCGGTGAAGCTGTAAAAGCCGCAAAGGCTCCAGGGCCCCTAAGGCTAACAGTATAGTCAGTTCGAAAAAAAAAAACTCTGCCTCACGTGCGAAGCCGAGGAGATATTGGAATGAATCGCGAGAAAATCTTTATACCTCTTATTATACCTAAAATCCAGGTAAAGTTAATTTGCATAGCCTAGCAATTTCAAGCATTTGCATTTTCTATACAAAAATTAAAATCGGCTGAGAATAAACATACATTTTTCATTCATCTATCGCATGTCGCATTACAGCTGGCCGTGGTGGTCAGTACAGAACTGTGAGACACGAGGCGAAAATTAAGTTATTGATAGAATAATTGAAGTTGACAACGATTCAATGATTTAAACAAATATCGTTCTTAGTTTTAAATTATTATTATTTTATTATCTTAATTATTTTATTTTTTACTATTATTTAAAGTTTCTCTTGCATCTTGGTTTCATAAAACCACACATTTTTTTTTTCTTATTACGTTTTTACAATTTCTAGAAGTATTATTAATAATTTATATAGTTTATCAATAAGCAAATGACAAATAGTTACTGCGCGTTTACAAATTAAAAAAAAAACGACGATTTCATAATTGTGTTAAATCCGCCAATAGACTGAACTTTAGACAAATTAAAAAAAGTAATATTGGTGATCAGTATCCTTTACAATCAACAGATGTCTATCACAAAATATAAAAAACATATGTATGTATAAATATAACTACATATTTATTAATATAGATAATACTTTTACACAAAACTGTTTTAAAATATTAAAAATAATATTATATCTTCAGAATGTTTAAACAATTTAAATAATACATTTAAAAGTGATAACCATATATAAGTAAGACGTAAAAAGGGGGTGACAAGTTCAACGTAATAAAATTATATCCTTTTAACATCTGATAAGTTCGGTGCATCCACAAAGGTAGGTGCGACATTATAAATAACCTATAATATTATACAATATGTATCTAAAGAGTAAATCTTAATTTATTAAGATGCGCCCGAAGATACAGGCAATTTATGAACCAGGACCCCGGTGCCTATTACTGAGATAATGACATTCGATAATACAATTAAATATGATACTCCTGTTTAGGTACCGCGTAACGCTTCCATTGAACGATTTTTCTCACTTTGTGGTATAAATAAAGTACAGTTTATATATACTATTTTAGTCTATATTTTTTTGTCATAGTACTAGCTGTCCCCCACGGTTTCATCTGTGTTAATTTTATCCGCCATTATAGTAGCCCTATCATTTTCCACTTCTCGTACCCTCCTACAGCATACAGATTGCTCGAAGCCCGGTGAAGCTGTAAAAGCCGTAAAAGTTGTAGCTTGAAATTATATAGCTTATACTATTCCTTATGAATCTGGCTATCATATACAAAAATATCCTGGAATCCTGGAAATATCCTTCCAAAAATTGGAAATATTTTTTCCAATTGGACTGATAGTTCCAGAGATTTAGGGCGTTTAAATGATCAAAAAAAAACTCTTTAGTAAAGATATAAAACGTAAATAAATGATTGTAAGCACGCGTTACTGATATTTCAGCCTACATTCTATGTGTATAGTGTTTTACGCGATATACCTAGTTTAATTATTTGAATTGTATTCAATAAAACAATTTAAAAACAGAAGACTATTACTAATAATTTCATAACCATCCATTGTAATCATATGAATAAATCATTGACATTGGCAAATGCATCAGCTGGGCTGGTTGAAAAAAAAACATTATCCAATTGATCATGTTAAAAATGGCTGTGACAATGCGACCTGTCTATCAATGTAAAATAGTATACATGATATCTTGATATCAATATAGGTCGGATTGTCGCAGCCATTAACATGAGAAATTTGATAATTTTTGTTTTCTTCGTGATCACCGCTGGTTCATTTGCCAGTCTCAGTGATTTATTACTATTCAGGTTAATTTAATGGTAGTACAGCAATTAAATTAAATGTTAGATGCATTTTAAATGCAAAATAAATGTTTTTTTCCTTCTTTTTTTAACCTTGCAATTTAAATAAAATTTAATCGTCGATAATCTTGACGCATAAAAAGTATAATTAATTATGTTAAAACCGTTAGTAAACTTCTACTGTGAAGCTAATAATTATCAATACGCGTAATTTATTATATTTTTTCAAATTTTATTGTGATAGTTATCACAGGTATTTCATATTTCACCTTTTAGACTTACCGATTTTCAAATTTCGATTTCGAAATAAACTTTATTTTATTGTGTCGTTTATTCATTATCATAATTTATTTTCAATTTATTAGACCCTCCAGTATTAAGTACGCCGCGCCGGTAACCAAATAAGACATGAATCCGATCGAGAGATCGATATATTAACAGACCACACCGAGTACCCGTCCATCTTGCCATATTATAAAAGTATATCGCAAAACAAACATCGAATTAAATGAGCACTGGAAGCGCAAATTAGCCGGCGAACACCATGCGCTGATAAACGTAATTCGCTTATGCGCGTTGCGTTTCGGAATCAACCGGTGCACATCCAGTTTCTATTTACGCACGCCGGCATGATTTGACTTCCGATAGATTATTGCCTCTATTTTCGAATTGTATTCAGAAACTTTAACTGCCTATGGTTATTTATATATTTTGAAGCAGTTATGATTAAGTGGTAGCGTGTACGACTTCGCGACGATTGACGTGAGTTCGAATTCCTGCAATGAGCCTGAGTTTTCGGTGAAGGAAAACATTGTGAGGAAATCATAGCATGGTGGTAGGGCTTTTTCTAATACCCACCTGGCACACCCTTAAGTTGAAAATCTGTCGCCAAGCACCAATAGGTGTGTTCCGGCAGCTGCACTTGAGAGCCAGTCTTCCACTAGTTTAGCGTGTTATTATCTTGGGCCACATCATCATTTAACATCAGGTGAGATTGTGGCCACTACGCGAAAACCTATAACGATAAAAAAAATAGTGTAAGTGTCCCACTGCAGGGCGAAGACCTCTTCCCAAGGGAAGGTACAGGCTTAATCACCACGCCAGCCTACGACTTATAGGCGATTCAAACGCCGAGAAATCAAGAGTTCTTTATTTTCCCACACACAATGGTACTAGAAGAACATTTCTCAAGCGTTCAGGTTTCCTCACGAGGTTTTTCTTCCCCGTCAGCCGATGTGTCCAATTAGTAAATGTACGCGGTTTCGCAAAATTCATTTGTACAAGCCGGGGTTCACTTTGCTATGCTGCAATAAAAATCAGTTCCGGAACCGCAACTAGTGTGGAACAAAATATTCTGAACGTAAAATTCATCTAGTAATGTAATACATTAATATCTTTGTTTGCAAATAAATAAAAACGTCAGGTTTAATAATCGATCTGGTAACAACATTTGACGTGTTCGCTTATTTGTAAATAACATTCGACCGGCGCGCGGTGATCATTGAAGAATGTTTATGTTCATAATGAACTAACTAGCTGGGCCCCGTGGCTTCACACGTGTTTAATTTATTCGAAAACTTTCCTTGCCGCTGCTGCCGACGAACCCGTAAAGCCAATAGGCTAGGCTATAGGGTTGTTCTCACTGCCGGATTGTTTAACGTTCATGATTACTGCTCCCTTCCTTAGGGTTGTAGCGTGATGTTATGTGGCCTATAACCTTCCTCAATAAAGAAGCTACAAAATGCATAAATAATTTTTCAAATCTGACTTATAGTTTTAGAGATTAGCGCATTCAAACTAACAATCTATTGAATTCAATAACATTAGTATAGTCTGACAACGTGAACATTTAACAGAACGGTATTTATTTTATGTTTTTAATTATCATGCAGTATTATGAGCTGTGCTTTCGATGAAAGCGAATAACGTGATCATTTTTTGAGCGGTGGCGAGTATTTTAAGCAGCACAGCGGAGAGTGTCTACCGCCCGGGTGCAAGTTATAATTTGACACCCCTAAAGATTTATAGACATAATTATACCTTATTCATCGTAAGACTTGGATGACACATCCACAGAACATAAACTGTTACGTCGTGCAAATTATGACATAACCTGAAAACATGCATTTCGATTATCATTATTATTAAAAAAAAATTTTAATGCTGATAAACGTTATAAAAACATTTTGCACGATAAAATCCTAAATAACTTCCTCTATACAATGATTTGTATGAATTTTCGTATTTTTTTTACTACGTGCATTGTTACTTTTTATATGACTTAAAACTAGAGTAGACCAAAATAATAAAACCAAGGAATTGAATATTAATCGTACGAATCGAATTGATCGAACGCCGTTGTACCTACATTTAATTTATTAGTTTCATGTTTAATTTCAAATAAACAAATACATTTACCTAATTTCAACATTTTTAAAGTAGCAACAAGCAACGAAGAATATTGTCTGGAAGAATTAATCTTGTTGTTTGGAGTCAGACATTCAATAATTTAAGTATTCCAGATTGCGATTTCAATTGTTATGTTATGTTATCCATTATATTTAGTTCTAAAAAATAATCGATAATCGTAAAATCAACTTACGATTTAAATTATGCTACATCTCTAAAATAAACATTTGACATGTGTCGTGCAAATCTTAAGATGAATGAATAATAATGTAATTTTAAAATTCTGCATTTCATTCCACGTGTTTTCCCGCGTAAAAATACCGCAATATTTTCTGTATTAACTTATCTGATACAACTAAAATGATTATTACTCAAAATGTTTAAATAGACTTATAGAATCGGAAAATTACAATATAATAGAGAATTAAATAAAAACATAACTTCACTAATGGCATTTTGACGGTATTCTATGACAAAAGGCTATGTCTCAATTATTCATAGCAAAATGTTATATGTATAGTTATTTTCACATTAGGTTTAAATCTACGATTGATTTGCATAACACTATATAAATTTTAATAACTATATAAGATCACGATATTCATGACATACACCCAGGGATGGCTAAAAAAGTTTTCTCTCCAATAAAATCTGTTCATAGTGACATAGCCCGTTTAACAATATAACTGACGGTTTTCTTCTATTTCTACACATGGTCCGATTTTGTCATATTTTGCCACCCGGGTGCTTTATACCCTCGACACGATTCGACCTTGAACTCGATGTATTCTTTTTTTTTTCGAACTGACTATACTGTTATCCGTAAGGGTTCTTAAACGGCTTTTACAGCTTCACCCGGTTTTGGATTGAACTCGATGTACTCAAAGCCAGTACTAGTAATATACTAAACTTCATTTCTATTCAAATAAGTAACCATCGGCTTACGATTATAAATAAAATCATCTACAGCTATCAAGTTATTTTGTATTTCGTATATATTTCACACGGCTTTATTTACGCTATATCAAGCGACGGTAATAACTTTCCAAAGATAACTTACCACAGATAACTTACCACTTAGCCCCCGCGCCTGATATCCTCTGGGAAACTTAAGTTCCGCTATTTTATCCGCTCAAATAAATTTAATAATATACTAGCTGTGCGCACGGCTCCACTTGCGTTTATTACACAGTAATTTTATTTTCACCTGTCCCGGTGTCTATCTGTAATCAACCCCCCTGTAAGTTAAATTTGACCCACTTCCTCTTAACCTACGTAGATAGTTAAAATTTTACACATTGATTCAATTTTAATGACAATCTTTTTATATGGTAAGCGTGACCTGATTTCACACCCAGGATAGGCTCCAGACAACAGAAGTCCTTAACGGGCAACAGCTTAGACACGAAATATTATATACACTTGTAATTTTGATTGTCTGTTTTAAATTGTACCTTAACCTGGCTGCTGTACTCAGTGTTGACTTTGAATAACTTTTCGAATTAAGACATGTTTTTACTCATATTATTGACTATCCTTATATCCTATCAATTATAAATTACAAATGCTTCTCGTCTAGAAAATTTCATCTTCCCGTGTACAAAATTTCATAAAAATCGATCAAGCCGTTTGGATTCAAATCTAGACAAAAAACTAAAAGACAGACAAACAAAAAAAAATATTTTTAATCAATGGCTATTATCCTATATCACAAATTATGAAAAAAAAAATACATGTACAGACCAATTTACAAATTTATTTATATAAATTATAATCTATGTTCTACGATTCACTACTTTCCCCACTTTCTAAGTAATCCGATACTGATCAAATAAAAATCGAATTTACGGATGAACATCCGAAACAATTAATACCTAACCACCCGTACGGAGCTGTCAAGATGACAGCTGTCAACGCGCCGCGACGCCACGCACCGTGTGGGGCCGCGCGTCAAATTAATCCAGCCGGCTGACGATCTGTCAGCTAACTGTCAACCGCGTATAATTGGACGTTTTCGGGCCCTTAACTTATTTGATCGATACGTATTTGACTCTTGACCCTTTGCACTGTCACTTTCGTTTCGATTATTTAGGGAGCGTTACGACTAGAACTGTCACATTATAGACTAATATTATTAGAAGAAAGTTAATTTATTGGTTTATATTAACAACTTACGGACTTGGTAAGTTTATTTAGTATCAGTTTTTAGTTCATTTTTCTTCTTCTCTTGTTTTGGCGCCGGAGAAGCACTTGCCAGTGTCAGTGTTTTAAGACCATCGTAGTTTTTTTGCCTAACAAAATTGTGGCTTCCTTTTTAGAACTGTCTATATTGACAATCGCTAATATCAAACTTGAAAATAATATTGCCACATTCATTTTTGTAGTGTTGTGCTACTATACCGTTCAGATAATTTGAACTGTAAAATTTTAAAAACTCAATCGAGGGTTTTTATTTGTTAATTGAAATAGTTTGTATTGTTTAAAATATCCGATAATTTTCTATAAAAAAAACATATACATATTTCGGTTTGCCTACAACAGATGCGTTTTTGTCTACCTTATTCGGCCTTCACCATTGCAGGCTCTGCAATATTGATTTCACAAGAATTTCAGTAATGTAATTATGAAAATTCTTCAGCCCCTATATGATTTTAAAGCCACTGTTTTCATAATTAATAATAATTTTAAAGTCCTTCTCTTAGGACAACCTAATAACACTGCTGAGTGTGTGTGATTATAAAATAGTTTTTAGTATTAATAAATTTGTGTAAATTGTAAAGTCAGCAGTGTTAGCGCAAGAACAGCAAAAAGAGAAGAGAAGCTTTTGCTAGACATTAAAGATAGAGTAGTTATTAGTAAAAGAGAAGGTGAAGCTTTCGTAGTCCTAAGAAAAGTGGAAACAATATAGCTTGGGGTTATTGTTGGATTTTCTTTATGGCAGGAAGGGACACTACATAAATTTATTAGCACTAACATAAATCCCTGATTTGCATTAGGCGTGCCGGTAGGGACTTCTATAATAAGAAAAACTGTATACATTTATGTAACGATTATGTCACGTGTTCTGCATGGCGTTCCAAATCACGTGTAACCAAAAAAAAAAAAATTCGATTAAAAAATTTAATTAATTAACAAATATCTTTCCCAGATTTGTAATGTTTTATGTCGCTTTTTATAAATATACCGATATTATTAAATAGCTTACTTTAATCTTTAAACATGCTGTCAACTCGCAGATTTTCTATTACTGGCAACTTTTTCATTACATACTATTCATTGAAGATTATGGTCATATCTTAACTTTTAATATTATCAAATGAGTTATTTTTTAATGGTGAAGGCCACTGGCTTTTAATGATTACAAAAAGCAGTACATTTTAAATATAAACGAATACAAAGTTTGTCCATTTCGTTTCATTGATTAAGGAAAAATACGTTTTAGTTTAAGTATATTTTATTATATCTGACCGTGAACCAATTAACTTTATCAATAAACAGAGGGGTCGTTGTTCCTTTGCGGAAATCTGTTAAGCGGAATATAACTCGCCCTGACCTCTGAGGTCGTAACTACTTTCGTGTTTTATAGAGAACTGCGTCGACGTCGATAATCTTATATTGATAAAATACTTTTTCTATGATAATAGTACTCAATTATCTAAATTTCTTCCAAACAGGAGCGGACTATCGACTGGCCATCGATGATAATAATGTAAATTTGCTGAGATTTTTACTTTTTACTGAGTTTCTACTTGTAAACGGTAACTTTGTTTAAATAGACATTATTTGAATTTGTTTACAATTATTTAATTATATATTCAAAATGGCGGCACTTCTTTTAAAAATGGCGACGTGCGTTAAGTACACAATTCTACTAGTGTCATATGGTTAAAATTTAAATGAAGGAGATTGGCCAGAGAAAAGCTCAGGTCAAATAATATCTTTAATATTAATAAAATTAGTCTTTCAAATATAACGTGAAGGGATATTTGAACAGGCAGGTATGACAGCGGCGACCGTCGTTGGATTGTAAATCCTACTGTAGTCACCGATGTTATTGGATTGCTCTATGTTTACCATCAGTTACTGTGTCGAAATTACCGTGCTACGGCAAGTAAAAAATTAATAAAAAAAAAAAGTTTAAATACGTTTCATTATTTCTACACAATTAAAAATCAGTAAAAAGTCAGTATAATATATATATACACCATTAATGTTTTTTTTCCAAAATTTGAAAAGCGTCAGTAAAATGGCACGTTATTATCAATGATTAAATTTTTGAAGCTATTTTTTATGCCAAAGAAATATGCTACCTTCCTTGCGTAAAAAGTACATAAATTTTTCTGTATCTTGCGTAAAAAGTACATTTATCTGACCTCAAATAGCTTGTCCACAACATCCATTAGGTACTCCTTAAAAGAGTAGCTGGCTCTTACTGAATCGCTTGAAAGTTTTTCATTCGACTACATAATCCACAAATTTCCAAAATAAATACCAATAATCGACAGGAACTGTAAATAAATTCGACTTGAATGCTACTCTAGATGCTGTTAGGGTTGCCACACGCAAATTACTGTTTAAATAAATAAAGAAATTATTGCATTATATTTGTATGAAATATACTACAATTATCGTAATGCTAAAGAAACACCCAGAAATAAACTCGACGCTTTTATCATATAACTTTTATTTACAATCAATGTTCTCACAATAATCTTGTGTTGTCAACAGTCTCTTATAACGCAAATAATATAAACTAGAATCATTGCATAAGAAAAATTATTTTCAATAGAAAAAATAACTAAATTCTCTACATTGCCTACAATTTAATAGTTAGCAGAAAAGTGCTAAATTTATTTGAACATTAATACTGTATTTTATTCAAGTATAGTTGACAACACTAGTTTGCAGTAGATTTTGTTGATATTCTCCCAAGAAATCGCGATTCGTGTCGTACTAAACGACACGGTTGGCTGGAACACGAAGTCGCGTCGCGCCAATTGTTTATATTATCGATTTAGTAATGCTCCAGATATTGTATTCAAGTCCGTTTGGAGTTCACCTGTCTGTCAGGTACTTGGTATTATTTATTGAAATTATGAGACGTTAACTATTTAGAAATAATATCAGTGTGATGTCCAAAAGAAGAGAAACGAAAAAAATTGCTTTAAGAAATAAAAGCAGACGCTGCACAACAAACAAAAAAAACAAATGTAACGGGAAAATAGTGTCTAGTGCCTTTTCTCTCTAACACTTCTCCTTTAGAAACTAACAGAAAGAGAAAAGTAGTGTCGACTTTGTTGCGGGTTGTTCGACATCAAAAGTCGCTATTGTATATACTTATTTCAAGTTTTTCAGAGAAATTACTCACATTAGGTGTAGTTATAAAACTAGTCCTTATGCAAAACAGTGTGGTTTTTCCCAAAAGGGTCAATTTAATAGGCAGCAAATTAGTTGGACATAGGCCTCTCCCAAGGTTCGCCATCGATTCCGATTTCCGGCTTTCCGCATCAAGTCACTTCCGGCAGCCTTCCACAAGTCATCGCTTCATCTGGTTTAAGGGCGTCCTACAATGCGTATGTGAAGACGTTGTCTTCACTCAAGAACTGTTCCACTTCATCGGTTATCGGTTTTTCTACAGTCACGACCCACTGCAACTTTAGCTTGAATACTTTGGGAACCATGAGAGAGGCCTATGTCCAGCAGTTAACTTCTAAAGTCTGATGATGTATGTAAATTAGATAAGATGTCTTATGCTTGATAAAATTCTGGAGAATGACTTAAAGATAACGCACCTCTTAAACCGGTTTGCTAGACTTAGAAGCATAAAATTTTGCACAGGAATTTATTGTATAATATAGACAATAAATAAAAAAGGATTTTCTAAAATTCATACTCATAAGCAGTTAAAGTTCCTCAGATGCTGCCAATATAAAATAGAGGAAAACGGCTTGTAAAGAATGAAGCAGAACTTTGGATGAGTATTTTAAAAGACAGGAGCTCATGAAAATTCTACATTGTCTGTAACTTGATAGCAAGTATAGTTGTATGGAACAACGTGAAGACATTATCCGTTAATATTTCAGTTTTCAATATGGAATAACGATATTAATTTAATACGATGTAATAGTTTATTGGTAAAAATTTAAAAACCCGGTATGCCTGATAGAATTGAAATAACTTGTCTTTTTTAACAGCTTACTCATGTTTGTTGCTAGATTTCGCGCTAGCTTACACTTGTCTTATTTTATCATGCTCATCTATTACTTTTGGCTTTTAGTTTAATTCTTCCTTTTTATTTAACAAATTTAATGTTTTTTTTGTCCTTTGTATGGTAACGTTGCACTAAAATTTGACATTCTTGGAATTTTAGTCCTGTCGTTCCCAAACTAGTTTCACTTTGATAACATGTTATATTATCGTATATTTTTCTTTAAAAGTATAATCAACAAGCAATTTCACGATAAAATTATTACTCAATTTCCTAGTTTTTTTCGTTGACAACAAGTTTCCTTTTATTTATTTTTTGTTTAAGAAAATACAAATTACACGCATGAGTAGTTCCACGTGCAATCGGTACAGTCAGCGAAATATAAAGATTTGATTAATACAATATAATTATATTTTATAGAAGAAAGCAAAAACTCATTGAGCTCGATTTTTGGGTGAAACTAATGCTATTTGAAAAAGTCTCCTTCTTCAGGAACAGCTAACTCACAACGCATTGGTATTGTCAGACGTGCAGTATATATTCTCATTTGATAGCGTTATTATAATAAGACTACACAATCTTCCAGACTTGATAACCTCAAGATGTTTCCTATATCGTGAACCGTTTGTGTGGCTAAGGAAATTCAAAATATTAAATGTAAGGGAATTGCGAAAAATTATTTGACACATGAACCATCGGATCGATATTCCACTGTCCTTATAATTTGACAACCAAGTTATATAAAAAAAAAAACGGATTACAGAATTAGCTCGACTCGGAACCGCTCTGATGTAAATATATTCTGATAACAGCATATTGAATGATAATTAATTCATATCTAAAACGACGTTGAATATTAATTATTCTTAGAATAATTAATTTTATACTATTAAAATGAATTCTATTAGTCAGATAGCCCAGTTCTAAACTTTTTTTAATACGAATTTTTTTATCTATCTGTTTTAATAATGTTATTTATTTCATTTTTACGACTATGGACGTTTAATGAGTATCAATTTAAATATTAAATTACTTTATATGTGACTGTCTTTTACCAGCTACTTTCCCTAAAATGCTTACATTATTGTCTATAAAGAATCATATTATATTTATTATAAAGGTTTCACACTATTTTTGTTTTGTTTAATGTTGGATTTCCAAAAAAATATTAAATGCATCTCTTACCTCTAACTTTACAACTGTGAAAACTACCATTCAAACCTTTAGTTCTTTAATTTTTGAATAATCTCTCGTTCACTATTCCAGTAGAAATCTACTCCATCTTCCGTCACCATATCTGGCCAAATGATCTAAATAACATCATTTGCGTTAAGTAATATATACACCGATATCTTTCGTATTTTTTCTGCGGATATCCGAACTCTGTCACTGTAGGAGATGCCTAATATGAGGCGCTCCATGTAAGAGGCACTGCAGAGGACAAACGCAGTGTAGGAAGATGGGTTGAAGGTATTACAAATCTTGTCGAATTGACCTAGACAAGGCTGAATGGTGTGAAAGATCTTCTCGGCTTATGTCCTGTAGTGAGTTGAAAAAATATGTCCATAATGTTGATTATAAATTATAATATTATTATGCCGATTTCACATTTAAATCTTCAGTTATTTTGAATCAACTGATATTTCGTCAATCAGATTTTATTTTTTTATTTTTATATAGATATTTCTTATTAAATGTTCTATGTATTTTTCCATTGTCTTCTCTTATGGCTTCAGTGTCCTTGCTATTGTCATTAACATAAAATATGACCTCGCTTGTGTCTACGCAGTTACTTGGACCGCTGAAAATAATATTTTTATGTAGGTATATTGATTTAAGTACATTTATTCAGGTGATGTCATTACAGGTGATCGAAGGTCCATAAACAAAAGAGCTTGTCTGCGACAATGTATGTAATTAACTAATTAGGTGTCATTTGTTTGTTTTATTAATACATTTGGTAGGATGTTTACAAGACTTCTATATATCTGTCCTTTGCTTTAACATTCAAAATTTTCCTTTATACAAGACTTGTATATATGTATTTTCGTATTGAATGCTATAGACCTAGACATTCTCCTTAGTCGAAAACTCCGCTTTTTTTGTCGTAACATGGTAAAGTTACGTAACTGTATCTGATGGTAAGAACAGTACAATCCAACAACATCGGTGAACATCGAGGGATCTACAATCCATCGGCAGTAATAGATGTTATGCTGGCTTACTCAAATCTCTCTTCACGATTGTTTGTAGGAAGAAGGTAACACACTGGCCGAAAAACAGTTCAACAGATTTACAGTACGGCAAAGATATTACGTAGAGAACTTTTTTGTACGTGCCGAGATGGAGGTTAAGCACGGCATAGTGACTACACTGTACCTGATAGTGAGCGCAGTACAATCCAATAACATCGGCGACTACCGCGGGGTTTAAAATCCAATGACAGTCGCTCCTGTCATGCCGGCCAACTCAAATGGCTCTTCAAGTTGTGTTTGAAAGATTCCTTGTTGTAGGAAGAAGGGAACACACTGGCCGGGAGGCAGTTCCACATCTTCACATATCGGCAAAGATATGACGTAGAGAACTTTTTTGTTCGCACCGAGATGGAGGTTACCGTAAAACTGTGGCTCCGGAGCCCAGCGCGTGTGTTTCTGTTATGAAAAGGAGAAGAGGGAATTAGGTTAAACAGCTCTTATCGTACAGTTCAAATCCACGTCCATCAGAGCGATTCGTCAAAACAGTGTTTTCTATCACTGAGATACCATCGCATCGTAATCCAAACTTGTTAAAATCTAGTTTCATAGTATCGCTAAAAGCAAAATAAATAGTGTTCTCGAAAATATTACACACATAAACCGGTATTTTAAAACTTCGTGGTAATTTTGTATCGTAAATTTTGCCATATACTATTTTAGTAGATTTCTGTGTATGCAAATTTGCTAAATATAATGATTTATCGCAAACGTTTTTCTTAATGAACATAATTGAATTGATAAGTAATTTATTATTCTAAAAGTATTATTTAAATCAACTTTGGTATTATATTACTTTAAGATATAATTCTTAAGTTTTTATTAAATTGCTTTTGCCCGCGACTTCGTTCCCGTTGCCTTAAGCATGAAACGAGTCGCGCGCTACCTGTTGTAAAGTGGTTGTATTCATTGCGAATACATTGTGATAAACAAACAAACATAAATTTTTATATAATACTAGGTGTGCCCCGCGATTTCACCGGTGTTAAATTTATTCTATCACCCGTGTAGTCTATTATTGCTCTCACTTTCGGTATTAGGCTACAGCTTACCAGATTGCTAAACGTTCATGATTACTGCTCCTCTTCATAGTATCGTAGCGCGAAGTTATATAGGTTATAATCTTCCATAGCAAATAAACTATAATATTTAAAAATATTTTTCCAAATTTAACTTGTACTTTAAGAGATTTGCGCTTTCAAAGAAACAAACAAAACACAATCTCTTGATCATTATAACACACGTATTAGTATACAGTATCTAACCGTACAAGATATTTTTTTCACAATTTAGATGACTATGTTTTATCTCATTGACAGTATATTTTTTTACAAAATACATTCATTTCGAATATGTTAAAAACTATATCAAATAAAATACTATTTAATACATACGTCCGATAGACATAGTATTTTTTTTTCTAAACGCTTATTTCACAAGTACTTGCTATCATTCGACCATTCACCTCTCTCGCGCGTACATCTACGGATATGGTGCTTTGCTTAAATTATTATCACAATTTTACATTATTTACTATGATGTTTACGAGAACATGATAACCACTTGTGATGTTGGGTTAAGGTTTTGCCATTGAAGTATCTAGTCTATGCACGGTTGGACTGTTATCTGGAATCTGACTGGAAGCATCAAAGCCAGATTTAGATATTATTAGCACAAAGCTACATGAAACACGTGGATACTTTCTGGTATGACTCACACTCGCACGCTTAGAAGTGTCGGAACAGCCGGAATATCCGTACGGATATCCTGTAATCAAGTGTCAGTGGTAAGGTATTTCTAGGCGACCGAATCACGACCACAGTATGCATAAAATAGTCACAATTACTCTCTTTCGATTTGTCGCGTTTAGGGATCAGACAGTGTTCGAGTATATGCAACTGCTTTCAGGCTCACAAATAGGACAGTGACGACCTATGAATTGCTGATATGTCGGATGTCATCATTGATTTTAAATTGTACTGTTTTTACTATCAGATACAATGCTGTCACTTTGTCGTGCCAAATGAAGGACATAATGCAAAGTTTGCCAAAAATGTCTTGTAATTTACGAGATTTTCTTTTTATTGTTATTTAATATTCAATATAGTAAACAAACAATACGTAAACTAATATTTATCTTTATCATTATATATTATAAAACTCAATGTCTCTTTGTCTGTCTGTCCGTTTATGTTCTTTTTACGCTGAAACCACTTATTCCATTTACATGATATTTCCTTTGATTCATAGATATGTTATCTTGCCAGATTCTAGGATATATTTTATTACTTGAAGTAACATAAGAAATAAGCAGTGAAATGGTGAACGGTGAAGTGGTGGTCGGAACAAAGACGCTTTTAGGGTGATTAAATGGCTTACGCTGAGTAAACCGTAAAAGACTATCAAATTAATATACGACATAATTATAGATCTTAAAAAGATCTACGATAAAGTCATCGATATCATACGTCTATCTTCTATGGGTTACCCACAATAAGCATTTATGAGGCAGTACAATTTGCGCGTGCGCTCGACCGACAGCGTTCTGTAGTCCACGTAAGCGGAGCCAGTATAATATATTATGGAACATAACCAGTAAAACAATTAATTGTATTTTAAAAATGGCATAAAAATTTGACGTTAGCTTAAAAAAACATAATATCTAATTTTGGATATTGATAAATCAAAGGTACAAAAAATAAACAATCTACTTGGGATTTTTTTTTTTTTGTAAAATTACAATCGTTTTACAAACCAAAGTATGAGTAAAATTACAAAACAACGTAAGCTAATCCAAAATTATAATACTATACGAGTAATTTTCTTAAACATGTCAAGAAACCTAAAAAAAATGTTGTAATTATACAGTGTTTTATGTATAAACCCAACACAAAAAGTTTTGTATTTTTACAATACCCGATTTAAATTTTGCCTAAATATTTGGCCCATCCGTTTCCAATACATTTTTTGTAAAATTACCATTAATTTTTTTAAGAGTGTATATCGATGCGTAAATAATATATAAGCCATTTATGATTTTTTTTTAAATATTATTATTATAATTATTAATTACCACACAAAATTATAAATGAAATACTACAATTATTAACAGGTAAGTATTTGAAAGTAAGTTTGTATTAGGTAATTTCCGAAACTACTGATCTGATACTTTCAAATATAAGAAGCTACATTATCCCTGAGGGTTATTTATATTCCTATTGAATTTAGTATTGTAAATAACACCAAAGAAATCAAACGCTTTTGCTAATTATTAACAATTAACTAATTTTAATGGGCATATGACGTTATAATTGCATACACGATGTTTTGCCTAATCGTATAAAATTTTCTATTTTATATGACATAAATGATAATAATGTTCTCTAAATATCAAATAATATCCCAAAAATGTCGAAAATACTCGTATATTCAGAAATAAATATTAAAAAAAAATCACTATTAATCTGTTATAGTAAATATAACATCGATAATATTCAAATATCGATATAAATCATAACCCACGCAACGTGCTATTATTATTAATAACAGAAATAAATCGAGTATTGAATCATACCTATAAGATCATGATATAACTATAATTTGTCATTGACCTTGTATCAGAATAGATTTAAACCGTGTTCTATCATTGACTGTGATGTTTGAAACTATTGTAAAAAATAAATAATATTTTTTTCAGTTTTATCGATAAGTTAAAATTTATTTATTTTTTAAATCATATTCTTGGTTTTCTCTACGATATTTCAATTTAAAATGAAGCAATTTTTAAAAATTGTATGCCTGGAATGGCGTTCGGGAACTTCATATGGCATACGATTACATACATTGCTAAAATTTTTATGTTGAATTAGTTAGTACCGCAGACGGTTTTCTGTATTTTCCAGAAGTCAATAACACGACAACAGCGCTACCTGTTGAGTTGAGGTACAGCATAAAAACCTTCTTAAAATGCTTACATGTACCAACTTTTCATGTTGATCGATCAAACGGTGTTGGAGTTTATCAGTCTGATATATAGCAACATCTATTTTTATACGCGTTGTACACAGTGAAATTTCGGTGTAACCGTACAGGCCACCGAGGCCCCCAGCGACAAGAAAAAGACCGCCGCGCGCTCCCGCTCAACGGCACCCCGCGCTCACCGGAAGACACCGTACAAACGGCCTTCATCGCGCTCGCGTTCCCCGGGCAATCAAGCCACAATCACAGCGCCCTCTGCGCTACCGATTGGGAACTCATTTGCATCGTTAGTCCCCGAAGCAGAGACACCGTCGCTTGTAGCAACAAACGACAGTTTCTCACCCGCTAGCCTGGACCCCGAACCCGAGTCCAACGAAATGGACACGGCGATACGTACAGATAACGAGGGCTTCATCCTCGTTCAAAAAAACAAGCCCGCCAAACGGGCAACACGATCGCGTCCCGAGTCTCCGGAGACTCAGTCCCGCCCACAAAAGGCACAAAAAACCGGGCTTAATAGCCACGCCCCCCGCTCCGCAGCGCCCTCAGTGCCTGCCGGTACCTTTGCCGGCAGAAAGGCGCGTCGCCCGCCCCCCGTCACCGTCCAGAACAAGTCGGTCTGGACGAAACTCTCAGAAAAACTGAGAGACCTCCGTATTAATTACACCCAGGCCAGTAACACGGCCAACGGTATCCGCGTCCAAGTCTCCACCTCGGACGAACACCGTCAATTCACCAGGTTGCTCCGAGACAGCAACCTACAATATTTCACGTATTCCCTGGAGGAAGAGCGTCACCTCCGAGTTGTAATCCGCCGTATCCCGGTGGAAATCACACCCGAGGAGGTCAAAACTGACCTCTTAGCAAAGGCCCTCCCTATCCGCGAAGTGCACAGAATGCACGGCGGACAATCTAAAAACAGACCACTCGACATGGTCTTAGTCATCCTGGATCTGACCCCCGAGGGCAGAGCCATTTTCAATGTTAGAAAAGTGTGTGAGCTCTCCGGAGTAGCCGTAGAGCCCCCACACAAGAATCGCAGTCCTCCGCAGTGTCACAACTGCCAGTTGTACGGGCACTCGGCCCGCAACTGCCATCTCCGTCCCAGGTGCGTTAAGTGCCTCGGGGACCACGCGACGAGCGAGTGCACGCGCACTCGGGAGTCGATTACCCCTCCGAGCTGCGTGCTATGCGGCAACGAGGGTCACCCCGCGAACTATCGCGGCTGTCCCCGTGCCCCGCGCCCTACGCGCCCTATGCGTCCTACGCGACACACCCCTCCTCAGAGGGCACGTCCCGCCGTAGGACAGCCAAAGCCCCTAATCACGCCAGAGGCTTTCCCCAGCCTCCCGGGCGCCTCCAGCGCCCCGGTGGCAGCCGCCCCCGCGCCCCGCGTGCCTCCTCCGCCCATGCGAGCCCCTCAGGCAGCATGGGGCCCCAGACCCCGCCCGCAGCCTCCCAAGGCTCAGGCCTCCCCGCTATGTAGTCAACGCTTCGGCCTCGACTATATGGCCATGCTTCTCCTTGAGCACGACTTCCAAGAAGTGCTAGCGTACGATCAGTGCGGCACTGAGTACGGCATTATTGAAGCGATCAAACGCTTTCCCCAGCTGACAGCTACGCTCCAGCGTGTGTCCCGTGCTGCAGCTTTAAATACACCAACTAGAAATGGCTCGCATTAAACCTAGGAGCCTCAACATATCTTTTTTTAACGCGCGAAACCTCCTTCCACAACGGGACCTAATATCCACCTTTCTTAGGGAACGGGAGATAGACGTGTTTCTTGTACAAGAAACACTTCTAAAACCCAGTAGGCGCGACCCTAAGATAGCAAATTACAACATAGTCAGAAATGACCGTGCCACCCGAGGAGGCGGCACGCTCATCTACTACAAACGTTCCCTCTATTGCATGCCAATAGACCCTCCCGCACTTACCAATATGGAAGTGTCCGTTTGTAGAATAGGCATGACTGGCCATCCGTCAATCACGCTTGTCTCTGCATATCTCTCCCCGAGTAAAAGACTCCTTCAGTCCGATCTGGAGGCGCTACTTTCACTCGGTCAATCCGTCATAATAGCAGGCGACCTCAATAGCGGTCACACCCATTTCAACAACTCGCGTAACACCCCTAACGGGGTTATACTCGACCTACTAAGCGATGTGCTCGGCTTTGACGTCATAGCACCGCTAGAGCCCACGCACTTTCAAGATAACTGTCAACCGACAGTACTTGACATAGCCCTCCTCAAAGGTGTCTCACTTCGGTTACGACTTATAGAAGTCGTACACGAACTTGACTCTGATCACCGCCCGGTTATCTTACAACTCGGGCAACCGTTCGACCCCAGTCCGCCAAAAGTCAAAGTAGTTGATTACGCGATCTTAAATCGCTACCTAACGGATAACGCGACCCCGTCCAGCTTAGCTAGGATCCCCGACGTATTAGAATCAACAGCAGACGCCGACTTAGCGATCGATTCCCTGGTCGACTACCTCCAAACCGGTGTAAGGGAGGCCTCGAGAGAGGTGCAAGCGGCGAACGATCGCCGCTTTATACTCCCCCCCGGCTTACGAGCGTTAATCACGGAAAAGAACGCCGCGACACGTGCACACGATTCTTATCCAACGAGGGATAACACCCGTAGGTTACGACGACTTCAGAGAGAGGTCAGAACTCGCATCGACGAGTTCAGAGGTCACCGGTGGGATAACCTCTTAGAGGGTCTCAAGCCGTCCCATCTGGCTTACTGGAACCTCGCCCGCTCTCTGAAGTTAGAAGCTACCGCCCTAATGCCGCCCCTCGAAAGGGGCCCCGATCTCCCACCCGCGTTTGATAGCGACGATAAGGCAGAATGCCTTGCCGCAAGCTTGGAGAGCCAGTGCTCTCCAAACTGCGACAACGTAGATACTGCCCACATCGAAACTATCGAGACCGCCGTTCAGGAACTAACGACGAGCCCCCCCGCGGAAACGTTAACCCCGGTCACGCATGACGAGATTTGTTCTGTTATTAAAGGCCTTAAGCCTAGAAAGTCCCCTGGCCCCGACGGTATCAGGAATGAAGTACTTAAACTTCTTCCCGATCACCTCATAGCTCTTTTGGTCTGCATCTTCAATGTAGCCATAGCCCACTGCTATTTTCCAGCCGTCTGGAAAAAAGCTATAGTTGTAGGTATTCACAAGCCCGGCAAAAAAGCTTCGCTTCCCGATAGCTATCGCCCGATCAGCCTTTTAAACACACTAGGGAAACTTTACGAGCGGCTCCTTCTGAACCGTCTCAAAACCGTTATAGATATTAAAAATCTATACCCTCCCGAACAGTTCGGTTTTCGCGCCCGACACTCGTGTACACATCAAGTGCACCGCCTCACGGAGCACATCACGAGCAACTTTGCCAAAAGTAGTATCGCCCCCGCCCGTACGCTTGCGGTCTTTTTCGACGTAGCTAAGGCCTTCGATAAGGTCTGGCATGCCGGACTAGTCCACAAGCTACATCAATTAGAAGTCCCGGATAGGTTAGTTCATCTAGTTCACGATTTTCTACGCGACCGCACCTTCCACTACCGAGTGGAAGGAGTACTATCTACCGCCCACCCTATACGCTCAGGCGTCCCGCAAGGTTCCATTCTGGCGCCTTGCCTTTTCAATCTGTACGTCAGCGACCTCCCGAAGCCCCCCGGGGTCGAGGTAGGGCTCTACGCTGACGACACAGTCATATACGCGTCAAACAGACACAGAAAAAATCTCGCCTGCGCAGTCCAACGTGCCGTAACCACTCTCGGGGAGTGGTTTCGAACGTGGCGAATAGCTATTAATCCGGTAAAGAGCGCCGCGATTATGTTTGAACCGCATACATGCAAACTACCACGCACGGTAAAACCCCTCTCATTATTCGGTACGAATATCCCTTGGGCCACCAAGACTAAATATCTGGGTGTCACCCTCGACTCGAAGCTTAACTTCAACGCACACGTTAATATAGTCAGGAATAGGGCCATCTGGATCCTTTCCCGCTTGCGACCCTTGCTCAGTTCGGTAAGCAAAATGTCCTTAAGACATAAGCTCACACTCTACAAGATGTGCGTACGTCCGATCTTGACATATAGCTGCGCCGCGTTCGCACATATGTCCAAACATAACTTTGCCCGCATGCAAAGAGTCCAAAATCGGTTTCTCCGTCGCCTGCTTGACCCTCCAGCCTTCGTTAGGAACATGGACCTGCACAGGGACATGAGGCTTCCCTCGATAGAAGCCTATGTGAAATATCTCACCAGGAGATACTTCGATAGCGCTTCGAATCATCCCAACCCGCTCGTAAAATCCACCGTGAACTACGTCCCAGACAACTCGATCCCCGTTGCCAAACGTTATAAACGCCGTCCGCGAAATCTCTTTGTCGATCCCGATGACGACATCGAGAAAGCTAACAATTTCTACGCGTCCGCTCCCGCAACATATGCGTGCTCGCGCCCACGCCCGCGAAACCACCGTTCCCTCCGCAGGGGACGTACGGTTAACTTCGCTCCCGCACACCCGCCACGACCACCCTCCTCTGCGGCAACTCAAGCCTAGGTCCGATCCATCGGCATGGAGCCCTTGAGTCAAGCAGCCGTTCGCGCGATACAGTGACTCTACATTCACTAGCTTTCACAGCCATACATGACACTGCATTATACACACATGCACAACACACAGGTACATAGGTTCTGTAAGGGACCTTTTTTTTTCTTTTTTTTGCCTAGTTAGATTAGACAAAAATTTTCAGACCACTAAATACACATACACATGTTCCTTCCCTCCTCCCAGGGGGCAGAAACATGTATATATGTATAGTTAGTTTAGATCGAATGATAGGGATTTAGTCAGATCGCGACTTAATTGCATACGCGCAACAGTCCGAGCCGAGGTTCGGCCACTTTGGCACCCTCGGATGTTGTTGCTTAGCTTTCGTGGCTGAGTGCCCTAAGCGCTCGCCCCCAAGCCCGGTAAAGCTGTAAAAGCCGTAAAGGCTCCAGGGCCCCTAAGGCTAACAGTATACTCAGTTCGAAAAAAAAAAAAAAAAAAAAAAAAAAAAAAAAAAAAAAAAAGGTGTAACCGCATGAAAAGCCGCATTTTTTTTTTCGGACAGTAGGTATAGACATACTGTTAGCCTTAAGGGCTCTTGACAGCTTAACAGGACTTGACGGCGAGCGCAAATTCCTTTTGCGCAAGCGAGGCAACAAGCTGTACGGTGCCAAAGTGGCCGAACCTCGGCTTGTGCTGTTACCGTACATGCAAATAATTCGCGAACTAATTCCCTATCCGTAAAATTCGATCTAAATAAGTTTATATATATACATAATATACACGTTTCTACCTTCTAGAAGGGAAAAAGAAAAATGCGTATATGCATTTACTAATCTGCAATTTGGTTTAGTAATTTGCCAGATAGGTATAATTTAGCAATTAGGTTCTCATTATTCATCAACGTAATAGGCGTAATGTTAAAAATATTTAGATCTGAAAAATCAAAACTCTCTTAGTCTAGTCCTGTCTTGAATAACAACCATTCAACTCGACCGCATTAACTAGACTCCAAGTAAATATTTATACTTCGATAAGATCTAAAGGCTTGTAAATTGCTTCTAAGAGGCTTAAGTTATTAATCTGATTTTTTTCTACTTAACAATTAAAATTTCTTGTATATCTATTTTAAATGTCCTTCGCACTCAACGAGTAACTAACCACAAACTAAAATACAATTAGTATAATCATGATAAAAAGCCATTGTCTTGTAATGTACAGTAATATGTCTATGACGAAGCATTGAACAAACAAGTAAACAATTCTTATTTTGTCGATAGTAGTAGGTAGCGTTTCTCACGTCACTAGGGACGTGATATACGTGCGCGGGCGCACGTCGCACGGCAGCGGGGTACGTCAAGCGCGAACACGAGCGAAAATCTCCGCACAAGGCCGATCGACGACCTCCCAACCTGCAGATTTCAGCGTAATCGTGTCAGTCACGTGCTATGGCTTGTGAGTTGTTAGCGGTTAGAAATATCTTATGATTGTATTGTTTAACGTTATACTGAAATTGATTAATCTGAATAGGCAATTTAAACTCGCAAGAGTTATTTGGTACGTTCATTTATTACTTAAATTTTCGATTTCATAAAATAAAATACGTTTTATTTTCAGGATTCCGTTCCCTGAATTACGAATCCGTAATTTTGTACCGTAATAAGTAGCCGGTGATTATAATTTTCCCATTACGAATTTCACAATCGTAATGATGTTTTTTTTTTCGAAATCATTATACTGTTTTTTTTTCAATGTCATATGTTTATTCACATTGTTTTAATTATTTAACATAATTTCTTGGAATTGAATCTATAACTCGACCTAACTAAATGTACATATATACAAATATTTACATATATACAATTTTTGTCTACGTCTAACTAGCCAAAAATGAAAAAAGTCTCTTACAGAACCTATTTACTTGCACATTTAACCCTTTTTTGTCACCGCTCGTCAATTTATCACCCTTTCTCCACCATTGCAATACATTGCAGCAACTCAATCTGTGAACTAAGAATAGATACATAACATATTTTACACTCAGTAAGATAACTAAATTCTGCCTACGCAAAAGTCAAAACTCAGCCACAACGCCACCTGTATTTTTTTTCCGATAACCGTTCCTTAACCATAAACAAGACAAAAAAAGAATTACTCATATCCATCCTTTGAATTTTGAGTTACGGTCTCTTGAATCCATAGTAAAATCCGATAAAAAAGGGCGAACACGCCCAAATTTGTAAATTTTCCGGGCATATTATTCAGTTTTTCTCTCCGCAAAAGCCTAATTTGGACTATAAAAATAAGTAAGAATTAGCCAAATCGGTGTAGCCGTTCTCAAGTTATGCGCTTACTGCCGAATATCGTTTCCTTTTTATTTAAATAGATAAATAGTTTTCAAAAACGAATTGCATTTTCTTTGAGTAAATTATGATAATTAACAAATTAGGTAACCCAGCCTTCGTAAAAACATCAACTTACATTATTTCCATGTAACTGTTATTACGTTTCTGCAATGTACGGAAATCGACTATTTAAGATAGTCTCCGAGCCTTCATCTTCAAATAAGTAATTCGCTTAAAAGGCCATTTTCTAAAGGCGTCCCCCTCCTGTCGTAACCATTAAACATAATCAATGAATATACAAAATTTTCAAATTGACACGATTTCATCGTAAATATTACTGCTCAGCGTAAAAAGTGGTCATGTTTCATGCTTTATGAGGTATTTGGGGTCCCGTTTGGGCTAAAATAGTTTTAAAACAACAGAACTTTGTTGAAAATATGTTGAGAGTAATAGGATTTTGGTCCAAAACTTTTGGGATGTAAGGGAGGTCGTACATCTTAAGACTTGAGACACCCAAACCAACCTCACTTGCACGTGATAAGTCCTGCTGAGTAACGAATGAAGAAATGGCGACAGCGAGGTGATAAGACTGTAAATTCCGACTTGACCATCATGCATATGGTAAAAAAATCGTCATAGTTATAGCATAAACGCGTCGCGTTTCGGGATCTGCAGGTGCCTATCCAGTTTCTATTTACACAGGCCGAGATGACTGATGATGATAGATCGTTTATCTGTCGGTGGTCACCAGTTTTTAGATAGTACTGTAGTTTCCATTTGGCAAGGATATGTAACTTTGCATTGAAATAAATAAAAACGCGACGTCCTGTGGTTAATTTTATATCAATGAGTAGGTTAGATCATCATCCAAATGAAATGATGGTCCCATGATTGAAGAGAGGTAGGAGACAGAGATATTTCTTTGGAGATTTCTCTCTTCTTGGGGCAGTCCGGCTGTTGGAATACCTTCACCCTAAAGAATATAGCAGCCAAGTAACCTTGTGTTGTGTTCCTGCGGTGAGTAGAGTTTTCAGAGCTCCTTGGGGAAAGGGGGGTTCAAAGAGAGGTAGGGCACAGAGATATTTCTTTGGAGATTTCTCTGTACTTGGGGCAACCCGATTGTTAGAATACCTACACCCTACAGAAGATCGCAGCTAAATAACCTTTGTGTTATGTTCCTGCGATGGGTAGGGGTTTCAGAGCTCTTTGGTGAATGGGGGTTCAAGGTCGGCAACGAGCTAGTCGATACTTAAGGTATTATAAGCGTCCATAGGCTACGGTATCAGTATCCTTTTTTGCCACCTTAATAGTAAAAAAAAAAATATTTACTTCTTTGCTATCAGTATCTCAGTCAGTAAGTGCCATTATAATAAAAAGGAACGACTTAGTTGATGCGGTAGGTCCACGACCACATTAACCATCAAAACATGTATATTATTTCTAAGACCTCGTACGTTCGTAATTGTCCTCAAAAAACTGTATAAGCTTATCAGATTGTTTTCGTTTTGTATATTACTTTTATAATGGATGTCCTTTTTGTTTGCTACACACTCAAAAACGTATCTCCCACGCTAGCCACTTGTCACGTCGATTCGTTGTTACACTTGATAGAATCTCCTGCATCCACGTCGAAAGTCTCGGGTGCAATCCTTACTGGAAGTCCGAGTAAACTAACAAACAATTGGGTTTCAGGGTTTTCTGATTTGTTCACTATTTTACATGAATTCAAAAAAAGAGCAAATATACAAGAAATAACTTCACTAAAAGAAATATTTACTTTATCGTGGAAGCTGTTGACACCTAAACTCACGCTGGCAACTGTAATTTAATAAACCTCTAAAACAAAACTTTTGTCACGGTCTGTACATGAATGCCTAGGCACTCGTCTCTGAACTCATAAGGTAAATAAAATTAAATTAATAGACAATATACAAAATACAATTAAAACACACAAAAAATGAATCGCCCGAGACAGCTCCTTAATAACTATTAACTACAACTTTATCAAAAACGGAAATACAGTAATAGCTATTAAATAAATTGTTTTTAGTTGCTTATTAATTAAACAGAGATTCTCAAATTAGGCTTTAAACACTGGGAGTATTTCAAAGAAAATTTGTTTTATTGATATGTCAAAGTGACGCGTTTGTGCCTGAATCGAAAAACAACGGTTGATAAATCAATCGATGCCTTTTGGTAGCTGGGTATACACTGGCTGATACCAAAACACGACAAACGGCACTATGACCACTTATGACTATCTGCATCGTGGTCACGACCCAGTTTCCAAATCCCTACAAGCCAGCAAACGTTACTCGGGTTCAATTTTATAGGCGTGTAACTAAATTCGTTGGGTAGCCGATGTATATCGAGGGAACATAAAGGTTACAACCCTATTGTCTGTACCCCCACTGAGACGCGGCCATCATGCACATGTTAATAAGCCCGTCACAGTGACTCTCAATTGGATTGTCACGTTTTAGGATCAGTCAGCGGATATCCAGCTACTGAGAGACTTCTAAACCGGCATAACAGCGACGAGCCATTTCTGTTCCACCACAGGACAAATTAGACGTCGTGAAGGTTTTCACAAGAATGTGGTAGACTTTCCTCTGGTTCGTATGAAACTTCGTTTCGGTATTTTAATGACGACTGCTGTGGATTGGAATTCACTCCCGACGCCTGTCTTCCCGTCTACATGTAACTCGGTAGTGTTTAAGCGAAGAGTGAATAGATATATTCGACTTCTTAACTGAGTTATTCACGATCCGATAGCTCGAGCAAGAATGTCTTCAAGCTGATCGTTGTTTGTTTGTAAGGTGCGTTTGGTCACAGAGCACATCTATTGCTATCGCACTCAGCTGGTCGATAGTAAAGTCAATAGTATGAATACTAAGTCATTAGTACGGATTCATGATTATATCGACATGATTCTCCGACATAATACATTAAATAGTATCTATACATATAAAAAAATGTATTAAACTTCCCTAACCGTAAATCTTTAATTTCTTAATATCCAATCGATAACCGAATAACATGCTACAAAAAAATATTGGAAGAAACAACGGCACTATGTCATAAAACCTCGATAACCGCTCCTATAATGTGTCCTAATATTACCAACGTTAATCTAATCTCGACCTCACGGTGGGTCCAATTCAGTGGTGACATCTATGAAAACTTTCACCGTGATTATTATTTATATCATTCCTATAGCTACGGCGTTGTATCTTATAATTTCATTATGTTGACAATCGGTGGAATTATTTTTAAAGTTAATATCATAAGAACGGATGCGTAAAAATTTTTATATCGTGTTTGACATGTCAAATCACTTTATTTTCATTCATACTTGTTTCTTTTTTAATCCAGTTTATACGAGTTATTATAATTACGTTTGATGTAACCGAGGATTCTGATGATCATTAGTAAGTGTCCCACTGCTGGGCACATTCCTCTTCCCGAGAGAAGGCACGGCCTTAGAAACGCTAGACGACGACGTATTGGCAATTTCAAACGCAGAGAATTCTACATTTTTCCCACATACACTGGGAAAACAATAACATTTCTCAAGCGTTCGGGTTTCCTCGCGATGTTTTCCTTCACCGTTAGCCGAGAGTTACCAATTCAAATGAATAAATATACTCGAAACGAGAAAGATATTTGCAGACCTGCATGACTAAGTCGACCGCCGATAGATTCTGATCTCTATGTGGTCGCTATTGAGTTTGGATTGTACTGTGCGTACCATCATAACAGTGATGTCATTTTGTCTTGGTATAGGTAATATTTTTTTTTACATGGTATTGCCTCAAACGTTGCAAAAGCCCGAATTTCAAGAAAACAAGCATAATACAAATGGTAGAATGGATAAGTTGTATGATTTACAATTTAATAATTGATTTAAATAATATTCACTACTACTAACTTCATCATACCGCTCATCTATCACTTGGTGCGCGCCCAGCGCTGAATTTTCCCCCTACTAAACCCGCCAAAACCTACCTACCTATAACCTCAAGAACATCATAGCAAATGAGGAGAAATATAAAATATACAGAAACATCGAGATAGCCGTAATAAGTAATTTAATGAAACTAGAAAGAGGAAGTCCCGAGATAAAAGTTATAATACAAAAGAATGGTACGAATGTAGCGTTACATCACAGCGCGATAACAGAGCAAGGTGAAGAGGTGACTGACAGATAAAACTCACCGTTATAATAATACGACGGATAGCGTTATGTTGTTTAAATGTGTTTGCTGTTTTGTTATTATATATTTCTTTTTCTATTCGTTGAGGATCCTTTTTTATTAGGCTTCCGAAGTCAGTAAAGGAATTATTTTAGATTTACCATGCCAGTCTGTATGTCCGCGGCTTTGTTCTCAGAGATTCATAGTACCGAAAGCTGTAATTTGATATTTAAGTATATAATTTTTTAGGGAAGTAGAGTAAGAATTTTTTTTTTCTCGTATGTTCCATGGTGTGATGTGTCGTTCGATAGGTCGTTCAGAAATATTAAACCTCATAATGCGAATCTTTGCTAAAGTCAAGTGTCCCATCCCCCTCTGCCAGCTTAATAGTTATTTTTGAATATGTGAAAAAAATCACCTTAAATAAAGTTAATATTAAAAATGAAACTATCACATTTAATTAGGCTTTACAAGTTAACGAGTAATAATTGACCAACTTATAAAATGTACTTGGAGAAATAATTTCACAGGCTGACATCACACCTGGACTTAAGTGCTGAGCGTTGTCTATGATGTGCTAGTTTATAGCAGAGTTTTGTTAATCATTTTTCACATCCCTTGTATGCTTTAAGTAATTACTCTGGGCAAGAAACATTCTGGGTAACCTATTTAATGACCTTTGTGTCCGCGAACGACAAAACGTCTTGAAGAACGAAATTAAGAAAAAGATAATAATAATTTAATAAATAAAAAGAGTTCACCTTTCGTTTCTTAGTATAATTTATAAACCATTACGTACAAAGTTAAGCGAACTATTAGTGGCAGAGGAAAATTCTTGAATAAGTCTCCTGACTAGAACCGTATTCCAGATTATTCTAAATAATCGTATTTATGTTTTCCAAGATACGGTACTTGCAGCTAACTTAACGCCTCTGACAGGTAATTAGATGAAATAACAGTGCTCGATTACGCTCCACACGTCTGTCAGTGCGTGTGGTCATCGCGTGACTGGCCGTAATAATGTAGCATATAATAATATGCGCTTGCACAACAGCCGCCATATTGGATGTATGATCTACGATCACACTACAAATTATTTGTGTTAAATATCTTACCTTTTGACCTTTTCTAACGACATAGTAATAACAATCAAATAAAAGAGGTTGTAATTTATTGTAAAATGATGGACATGAACTTTCGTTTCTCGGCTGTTACGAGCTGAACTTAAGTAAGCTGAATCAATACAAATAAAATTACGAATATTTTTCTTAATTAAGTATATTTGAAAATTAATTTACGGTGTTTTTACAAAAAAAAATATGTAAAAGAGTAGTTAAATGTTTAAGAGTTAGTATGTTACGCAAATCTCAGGAACTTTCAGTCTGTTTGGAAAATTTTTTTGCTTTAAATAGGTAGCCCGTTTATTGACGACGATTCCGGGATATACCTTCATGCTAATATCGGATCTGAGCACAAATTTCAAAGGATGAAATCGCCGGGTAAATCTAGCAGATAAAATACTCAAATTAAGGGGGACTTTGAGCATTTTGTCACTGACACGGCTCGGAGACGCTTACGTTTCTTTGGATATCCGCGACAGACGCACAGTCCTACCGCTATCACCGCACTGATCTGATCTCTCAATAGTTATTACGAAATTATAATATTTGTTATGGATGTACTTTAATTGATTAAATTACTGCAAGAATAATATTATCTTTTACTTCGTAGCTACCTTAGTTAAGAAACATCCTTTATTTTATATATTCTTGCTTAAATTATAAAAGGTGCTGCCCAACAATAGAAGCAATGATGGCTCAGTTGTAGTGTTTACGACTTCACGTCGATTGACGTGAGTTCGAATCCCTGCAATTAGCCTAATGAAAACATCGTGAGGAAACAAGTTGGAAATCTGTCGCCAAGCACCAATAAGTGTGTTCCGGCAGCTTCACTAAGTTTAGCGTGTTATCATCTTGTATCGTCACTTAAAATCAGGTGGCATTGAGGCCACTACGCCAAAACTACAACTAAAAAAAAACTACTTGCCTGGAGATTGCCAGATCAGTTGACAATTATCGTCACTGCTCTGCTCCTAAACGTCGTAACGTGATGTTATAAAGCCTATAACTTACCTCAACAATTAGGCTATAAAACACTATAATAAAAATCTGACTAGTAGTTTACAAACTAAAATCAATCTTATGAGTTTCATTATTCATATCAATTATGATATTTTCTCAGATAAGAAATAAATTACATTCAATCACACAAAAATAATCTAGCATCGACTATGATTATCGACACGAGAACGTCACTATATTATGTCAAGTGTCCCCTCATTAACGCCCTCGGGGCGCTCACCGCGCGTCGAATATCTGCAAATTGCATAGCCAGCTTAATTCACAGCTCTTTAGTGTCTTTAACTAGGGTTAGTAGTAGATACCGAGACACCGTACATCCAAAGCGGCTAGGCTACACACATTTTCTAACATTATTTTTGGATTTTATCTTAAATAATGAATATTATTTATTGAACATAGTATAAAAGGTACTTAATTATTAAATAATACTTCAACTGTGCTTTTATTTCAAATACTATCCACCACGCCACGCAAACTACTTTCAGCCTTATAAAAATAAAAACATTAGTATTTTTTTTTATCGAAGCACGGCAAAGTGACTAAACTGTACCTGATGGTGATTACAGTGCAATCCAATAACATCGGCGTCTACCGTGGGATTTACAATCCAACGACAGTGCTCCTGTCATGCCGGCCTGCTCAAATGTCTCTTCACGTTATGTTTGAAGGACTCCATGTTGTAGGAAGGAGGGAACAATTGGAAGTGAGGCAATGTCCCTGCGCAGCTCGAATGCGAAGCGGCTCGATGAACTTAGTAACGTCAGTATTATTTACAATGCGGACAGCCCGTCTCTGCAACCTGTCCATGGCTACGAAGAGGTATTTTGCAGTTCCGTCCCAAATGTGCGAACAGTAAAGCAGATACAATTGTTCGGTCATGAAAAACCCGAGCCGCGTAATAACGGTCTTTAAAACTGAAAAGTAAATTACTCTACCCCAATGAGATTACTTTTAATACACGTAAATCTATGTGCCCTCAATAAAAATAATGTTAAGTTTGTGAGGTGGTAGGGTTCCTTGCGACTGGGTCGCGACTACGATGCACATGGTGATAAAACTAGTCACTGTGTCTCTCTTTTGGTTTGGATCAGCCAGCGTATATCCAGATTTCGGCTTGCAGGCTGGCAATACAGCTACGACCGACGCGGCAATGGATTGTTGACCTCCCTATCGTCACCGATTTTATTTATTTATTGAAACTTACTATTAATATTAAAATATAAATCACAAATTATTAAGAATATTTTAAATATCCTTCCTTACCTATCATAAAACCCAACGTCTCTCTGTCTGTCTGTCCGTTTATGTTCTTTTCACGAGAAAACCGCTAATCCGATTTACATCGTTTTTCCTTTAATTTATAGATATGTTATCTGGCCAAGTTATAGGATATATTTTGTTACATATAGTAACATACAAAATAAGCAGTGACGATAATGTTGAATTAATTCGGAAAAAGAAGCTTTTGGGGCGAATAAATGGCTTACGCTGAGTAAACCATAAGAGATAAGACACATTAATGTACTACATAATTGTAGATATTAAAAAGACCTACAAAAAGTCAGCGTTAGCATAATAGATGATAGATATCATCATAATATAAATACCAAAAGATACATAATATAGACATAACCATTCGTTATCAATAAACATAATCGTCGTAAAAGTGTGCACTTTTAATATTTTATGTCCAACAAATTGCAGGAAAGTGTTCGTCACCCAGGCGGCGCTTGCGCCTCGATGCGTTTTCCACGGTCGAATGTAGAAGCGCATGCGGGAACGGATAACACGTTTTCTTGCATGAAACGATTTGGTTTATTTAATACAAATACTAACTAATACTAATACTACGTAATACTATCGTTTATTACGCCTCAATTACTTTCGACTCGTAATTGTATTATTGACAATTCATATAGCCTATTATATGAGGAATGACATATACTTCTCGTGCACAAATTTCATCAAAATCGGTTGAAGATAATCAAAATTATTATTTTTTTAATTTTTCCTACGAATCGTTGAAGAAATATTGTCAATTCATGTAGCGTATCAAGCCAGGTAAACTAACATCATATATAATTCGCTGTAGCGTTTCCTTCTCTAGAGATATTTCATACTCCATTGACAATGTCTTCAAGTTTTTTGTTAAAACACCTATATTTTTCCCAACTAGAGTGCCACATATAATGATGGTCTATTTGCATTGAATGCGAATCAAGTCAGTCAGCACTCAGCTTTCCCGCACACTGCTTGGAATCAACCTCCTTGCCCATAGGTGACCTAATAAATAGTCAATGAATTATAATCTTGGGCTATACATGACCAAAATTTATAGAAGAGGGCAATTCGAACAATCTATAACATGAGACCTCACGAATCATTAGAGAAAAGTTTCAGGGATTTAATATCTTAACTTTGAACTCCAAATACATGCTTGGTAAATTAATTTATGTACGTGAAAACTTCAACAAGCTAGATTTTGTAAATGACCGCCACAGTTGGAACACTAGAAATAAACACAACTCAATCATTCCATGTTTTAGACTTAGTATGACGAATAAAAAATAATTAAGTAGTAGTGTTATATCTATACATATAATAAAATTTAAGTGTCTGGTTCTAATGTCAAAATAACAGGTTTTTACTAAATGTATATGAAAGTGTACACGATACCTATAACAAAAAACCCATTTTTAAATGATTGTCTGTCTGTCTGTTTGTTCCGGGTAATCTCCGAAACAGTTGGACCGATTTCGACGGAACTTTCACTGGCAGATAGCTGATGTTATAAGGCATACTTAGGCTAGAGCTTAGAAAAATGATTAGGGTTCTACACAAAAAAATAAAAAACAGTTTTTAATGGTCCACGCGAGCGGAGCCGCGGACACACCTAGTCCAAAATAAGATCCCAAGCACATTACCAATTTGCCGGACACTAAGTTCAAGGACCATCACTAGGTGAATGATAGTGATGTCTGGAAGTGACTCCCCTCTCTGTACATTCACTAAAATAATGCAATTATTATGTAAGTAACTGTAAATATTATTTATACACGAAGGAAAAATGAATCTTATCGAGTTTCTTGCCAGCACTTCGCGATATCTGGAATGTTTTCCAAATCGGTAGTAGTATTTTGACGTTCACTTAAAAAATAATGCATCTTCGCAAGCCACGGTTTTAGCTAATAAGAATGATAAGGGGAATTATTACAGAATGGACCAAAAAGATCACCGCGTTCACTTGCGCCGGCGCACGTAGTATCGCCGCGGGCGCTGAAAGCCCACGATCGGCTAACGATACGCACAAACGTTTACCGATGATCTTGAACTCGTGGTCAGATGAAAGTTATCCACAAGATTACATCACCGGATATATTGTTCTGCTTTTAAATCGATCCGAAGTCGCCGTACGATCAAACGTTTACAGGTAAACCGTTTTTATTTATCAATTCGATGTTCCCGCGTCTCCGCTCGGTCACTCGCCGCATATTTTAATGATAAAAATGCTTATTATTATTTGCAAGGAACGCTAATTATTTTTCTAAAATAAAAGTAGCCTAAGTTATTCCTTATAACATCAGCTACCTGCCAGTGAAAGTCCCGTTAAAATCGGTTTAACCGTTTCGGAGATTAACCCGAACAAACAGACTTATAGGCAAAAAATATGTTTTTTTTTTTGGTGTAGGTCCCTTATATACTTTCATATGAATTTAGTAAAAAGGTATTATTTTGACATTACAAACAGACACTTCAATGTTATTATATGTATAGAAGACTAGTCGTGCTCCACGGTTTCGCTGTAGTTTAATTTTCTAAAATTTGAATTACTGATACTAACTTACTGTACCTCGTTTGGTATAAGTTAGACTGTCGCTGTGGGATCCCTACGACCACGCAAATAAGCCGCGTGGCATGGCACTTTGCTGAAATAAGTATGTCCATTTCAGCCCTTCCCTGTAATAGTCGGTTTTCATTGGGCGGCCAACCCGCCCCCGGGACTCTATACACAGCTCCTAGCCACACCTTCCCGCACTATTACTTCCTTCTTGCTTAGTGACCTACAAAAGAAATAATTCTTCTAATATGATTATTAGTTCAAAAAATTAGCGCGTTTAAACAATCAAAAACGCAATTTCTTTTCTATGTGATTTTGTATTATATTTGAATACAAACATGTAGTTATCATAATTGCTCAAAAGTACTTGTTGGCTGAAATGGTAAACGGCTGGTCATATATGCCGAAGAGTTGATATGCAAAGCGTGGCGCGCCACTGTAAGATGCAACTATGACCAGAGCAGGGTGGTTGGCAGTAAAGCGATTCCACATCTTCACAGTACAAAAAATATATGAATTTACGAACTGTGCCCTGGCCAAATTAGACGCTACAGTGTAACTGTGACTTTGTGAGTTTGTTGTGTAACTGAGCAATGATGGCTCAGTGGTAGCGTGTACGGACATCGCGTCGATGGACGTGAGTTCGAATCCCTACAATAAGCTGAGCTTTCGGTGAAAGAAAACATCGTGAGGAAACCCTAGTATGGTGGTAGGGCTTTTTCTAATGCCCGTCTGGCTAGCTACCACCCTCAAGTTCAAAATCTGTCTCCAAACACCAATAGGTGCATTCCGGCAGCTGCACTTGTGAGCCAGTCTTTCACTAGTCTTAGCGTGTTATCATCTTGTGCCACATCGTCACTTAACATCAAGTGAGATTGTGGCCTCTACGCCAAAAATATAAGGATAAAAAACAGCCCGTTTCTGTGAACATTATTGTAGCAGTAGCTCACACGACCACATGATAAAGACGTGAATATATTCATACTTTATTGGTGTAGCGTTTAACTACAATCTCACCTGATGTTAAGTGACTATGTAGCCTAACACGCTAACAGCTAATGTTGCTAACAACTAACGCTAACAGCTGGAATGTAAGTTCCGAAACACACCAACTTATAAACTCTTTGCAACAGACTTTCCAGTTGGTTGTAGGCGGGTATTAGAGAATTTTCTACAACCATGATATAGTTTCATCACGTTATTTGCTTTCATCGAAGAAAGCTCATGCTTATATTAGAATTCGAACCTAAATCGATCAAAAAATTACAAAATTAAATAGCACATTATAAGTATGAACGATGTATTGCAAACTTTGACATTAAAAAAGCTGATTTATCTCAGATAATCGTCCCACTTAATGTTGAATTAAAGGTCGTTTAAATAAAAACATAAATCTGATTGTATGTAAAGCAGTTATAATCATTTATAGATAACAGGAAGCGATATCGCACGATATCTTCATTAAATAAGATTCATGGCGTTTCGATCTAGGATGTTCCTTGTACTGTATGTAAATTTGATATTTAATGTAACATTATGAATGTATTATATTCCGTTATGAATATTTCGCACGTTATAGAAAATGTAATTTAATAGCTGTCATGTTAATAAAACAGATTGTTAATTAATTTTAATTAGATTGTACTCGCATTAATTCATAATGTCTAAAAAACATCAAAAACTACTCTTGATTCAATCCATCGTGACCGGGCTTTGAATCAGCGACCTGTACATTCGACAGTAGTATTACTACGCCGAAAAGCTAATAGTATCCAAAATAATGATAAAAAAGGGTTTACGAACCGAGACGAACCGGGTAAGAAAATCGAACTGTTTTGTCGGCGTTAATTAAAATAAAAAACATAAAAAGAAATTAGCAAATAATTCTTTACTGATCCCTTACGGTAAGTTGTTTTCATCACAAATTTATTTTAATGCACAACCGGTACTATTACGATAATATCGGAAAAATCTTATTTACGTAAAAAAGGTGAATTTAGTATTTCGATTATTTAGATTATTTAGTAGCCTGGTTTGTTACAACCTCAGATTAAAAATCTGTCACAAATTATTCATATTGTCCCAATAGTAGCACTCGAGAAAGAGCTCTCTAACTTAACGTCTTCGGCTACATCGTCGCTTAACATGACGTGACATTGTGATCAAACATCTTCTTCTTGGGATAAGGGAAAGTAAGGTCGATAACAGACACGACATAACATCAAATCGATGTCAGTTGTATCAGGTATGTCGATGTTATACTTGTGTCTTTGTGTGTGAATAAATTCTATAACAGGTGTAAACAACATTTTATTACCCACTAATCTAAGAATAAGTGTAAATCGTAATAAAAATAATTAATTTGGTTAAAAAAAAAACATTATATTTTTTCAGTTTATTTATTCCAATCATTATCTGTGTTAACGCTATGCAATGTAGAAAATCGTTTTTAAAATCATTTCAATCAAAATTAACGACCTTGAAATTATTTAGTATCTGTGGCCTTCACATTTTTTGCATCCAAAAGAAGATCCGAATAAATCTCGAGTTATCACCCATTTAGACAAAATGTAAACATTAGTAAAATATAATTGATGATTTTTTCATATATGTACGAATGTACTAGGTTAAAAATATTTTATGAAACATAAAATCTCTATCGTATTCTCAGCTCTATAATAATATTATGTGGCCGTAAAAGGCAACACGCAGTTAGCATGGGAGGCAAGTTGTTATCGGTAAATGTTATTACAAATCGCCACGAGAAGCGCCATTATTACGTAATTGCTAACGCTATCTTCAGGTGATCTTGATTGTAGACTTGTTTTTTTATAGTAGCACGGGAAAGTGTCGACACTGTTCCTGGTGATAAGCACAGTAAAATCCACAAACAACTATGACCACTGAGAAATTAACCAGGGCTGAAAATGCTACAGTTGCTTGATAATGAAGTAACTTTCGTTCATAAAGATTAATATGCATGCCTAATAATAATGCTCATAAATCAATTTTAAATAAAACTTTGTCACAAAAAATACCTTATTGTGTCTTATGTAGAACATTACATTTACGTATTACTAACCATTACGCCGGCGCACGCGGACAAAGCAGTTAGGGGGCGCTATTTATTCCGACTTACTTAACAAAAATCAATAATTAAGGCTAGCTGAGAGGTGTAGCTTAATGCTAGGTAGCCTATACTTTCCCTCGTGAGTTTGGCTATCAAACACTAAAATATTTTTTTATATCCGACTCGTAGTTTCAGATATTAGCGTGTTTAAACAAACAAACAAAAATAGTATTTCGCTTTATTATATTATGTAGTATAGATTACTAATATCATAAAGAAAGAGTGCAAATTTTGTGAGTTTGTGTAATATAGATAGTGATCTCTGGAATAGGCTATCCAACTTTACGCTATGACCCTAAGAAGCGAAGCAGTAACAATGAATGTCATACAATCTGTTTTTTTTTAACATACAATACTTTAGCCTAAACAAGACCGGACCTATGCTTTGAGAGCTTCACCGGGTATGCGGTAGGCACTCAGCCAAGAAAGCGTGGCAGCATCACAACAAACTCAAGGGTGCTAGAGCTTGGGTTTTTGTGGTACATGCAAATATATCGCGATCTGACGGGATCCGTGAATTTAGATCTAACTAACTATAACATTTTTCTGCATTCTGGGAAAAAAGGAAGAAACATGCGCATCTGCATATAGTAATCTGGCAATTTGGTCTGAGTCAAACTAGCCGAAAAAGAACAGAACCTATACATAACGGTGTGGTATGCATGTGTGTATGTTGATAGCTAGTGAATGCAGTGTCACTGTATCGTGCGAGCGGCTGCTGGTTCAAGGGCTTGAGTTACCGCTGGAGAGGGTGGTCATGGCGTGTGTGCGGGAGCGAAGTTAACCGCCCGTCCTAGCATTTGTCACTCTATAGGCAAGTTCGAAAAGTGCGATCGACGACAGTCTACACCGGTGCGTTGACGTCGGGTCGAGATAGTTGGCCAAATAAATTTAACACCGATAAAACCGCGAAGCACAGCTAGTAATATATACAACTCTTCAACAAAACTCCACATTATAAAATGATACATTCAAATGCATACAACAAAATTATATTCAACTGTATAGTGGAAATGTTTGACCCGACGTCGCATAACGCTTGGCCCCTCCGTGCTAACATCAAAACGTACACAATTTAATTCAATGAAGCCGCCTAGCTTTAACATTGCGAATGCAAATCCTCATCTCATTTCCCGATGTGCCGTAAACCGTAAAGCAACATGTTTTGAAAGTTATTTCAGACGCTTTAATTCCGCTTCTATGATAGCAGCATCGTTGATGCTAATACAACTGTCATGTAAGTTAGTTTAGTTGGTTAGATCGCAGATGGCGCGTTATTTCAAGTGTCTATTGGGACCTTAAGGTTGACGTTCATAGTGACTATAATCATAATTTGTTTCTCGTACAACTACACTAACTTACTTTGTTGTTTTACATGATATGAACTTAGTATTATATATATTTGTTGATTTAGGTATGTATTTTATCGTCTTTATTTAACTAGTTTTTACCACAGAAGCATAATAAGTTTGTGTATTGTATACAAGAATTTATAATAAATTTGAGCTTCCAAATATCAAAATTTAATAAATATTGCCACATATAACAGACTGAAATAACCATGGTAGACAATTAACAGCAAATTGTACCCCAAATTGTCCAATTACTGTCGCAAGTGGATGTCAAATTGTCATTAAAAATTGGAGAGCAACAGTTGCAACCAAATTGCGTTCAAATTGAGAGCAAGGATTGCTGTTTTCAAAATTTACATATATACATGTAATAAAATGATTTTATCAAGATTTTTTGGATGTTTTTTAAATTTTGTTCTTGGTAAGCAAAATTGATGACACTTTCCTATGCTGCTTGGCGTCTAAGGTAGCAAGTTGTTCGAATTCCCAGCTTTGCAGTCAATTTAGCGTCAAATAGGAATCATTTGGATAGCAAATATTACATAGCAAATTGTGGTTATTCGGCAGATTTTATTTTTGAAATCTTTGTCACAAGTGACACTGGCCAAATTGTTTACAAACACATATACCATGACATTTTAAAACGACATCTATTCAAAATATTTTTCTTATTCTAAAATTATTTCGTATATTATACTAGCCAGTGTGACCTTTCTTTATCACTAAGGGTTAAATATCATACGGTGCAGATTCTTTTTAATTTTATCAAATATAAAAACACAATATTAGCTTTACTTAGAAGTGTTTTTTCCGTTTCAGCAATACTGCAGCGTGCGACATACAAGCCAGGCCACCTGACGATCCAGGGGGTATCCACCTGTCTCTACCTCTGCATGGATGCTTGCGGGTTTCAGTACGCACATGTAAGTACGACACAATATCTTTTTTTTTTGTGGTAAGGGTCTTTCTAAGTTAAGAGGTACTTGCTTGTTAGGAGAGGCGGCACGACATAAATATTAGAATTTCAATCTAATTATATAACATTTATACCACATACCTGCAATGTGGTCAGTCTATTAATATATTTTATGTTGTTTTATTCTTATAAAAAAAACAACAGACCTAAAGAGAGACTATACAGGGGAGAGACTAGATGCAGTACAGGATAGGATACTTTATGCACAGGGGAGAGATTTTAACGTTGTTTTATGAAAGAAAATCGTCATTTTTTAAGAATCAACATTCATTATTCTTTTTATATTAGTAATTATCCGAATTTTTATTTGCAAGCAGCTTTTAGTAATATAATAATAATACTGTTAAACGAATAATAGTCGAAGCATTATTTTAACAGTGATTTCAATATAAGACAGATATTTGTTACCATAAAAAAAGATATTTAAACCTACCAAAAACATTTTGGTCCTTACAAACAAAAATCAATAGGAAATAAACATGAAAACAAAAGTTATAATTATACCATTATTAACAACGTTAAGTTAAACAAAAAAGAAATGTCTTACCATAAACACTATTTAAAGGAAAAGAACAAAAATCAAAATTAAAAAAAAAATCTCCGCTCTTCATTTTTAGATTTGGTACTGGTAAACTGATAAAAAAAACAGTAATTTATTGTTCTTAAACTACCTTTTCAGAGTATGAATTATAATTTTTGAATGTTATTGTTTTATTTATAACCATCGGATTCAATAAAAAAAGGACACATGAAATATTTTTTTGACAAATTACACTTAAAATTAGTCAGATAAGTATAAGATAAACTCGTGCAAAAACGTCTTGATATCAAACTGTACTTATGTATAAAATTAGGTAGTGTACTGATGGCAAAACAAAAATTATTTTGAGCACATCGATTCTTATAAAATTTCCACTGAGCAAAATTCATTGAACTGCGGTTGTTCCACTGCGACACCTATTTCTTTCTCAAGGGAGTAGTCAGTACTGTATTCCGGTCATAAGGGTGCATTTGGGAACATCCACTGGAACACGAAGCGTCCTACTTATTTTTTAGGAGTAAGAACCTTTCTGTCACAGACCTCGGATAAAACGGCAATTTTGTTTGAGACTACTTATACATAGCTACAAGCAGCTTAACTTACTTCACTTAACTTCAACTAAACTGTCAGCCTTCGTTCATACAAAAAAATATAAATGTTTTTCTGACCTTACACGGAAAGCTAATCAAAATATCTAGTGAAATGTTTACGGACAAAAACAAACAAAATCAACGATCGCTGTATAGCGCCCGTCAACACTGTGACGTAACGCACACGGAAGCTATATAGTGTGTAGTGAACGCCCATGCCGGCTTACCTTTGACAGCTTAAGTGTTGCCAGCATTTCCGATTTCACCAGAACTTCCCGTATCTAAGTCTAAAGAAGACATCACGCGAAGTACGCTAAATGCACCGTTACTCACACATCTCATATGAATGGGCTTAATAGCATTTGAATTCAAACGGTTTTATATAGTGATATTAAAATTTCCAGGGACTGTTTTTTTTTTTTATTTGAACGCACTAATATCTAAAACTACTAGTCAGACTGAATTTTGTTTTCTTCATTTTATACTATATTTATTAAGGAAGGCTATAGGATATCTAAGATTATGCTATTTCCTTTAAGAGTGGTGCAATTACCATACAACATGTAAGTCAGAAATTACGCTAAGCAAGAACGAAGTAAAAGTGCGAGGAGCAGAGTGAAATTGCTTGGTATAGCTAGCCAACACCAATGCTTTGCCAACACTAATGATAAATATTCGGAGATAATAAATTATAATAAAGATGATGATGATATTTATTCTACCAGGTTATCCTGCCTTGCAAACAATATTTTTATGACGTCACAAATCAGTCTACTTTATAATAAATCTAACATCTTATTATTATAAAAATTACGTGACACAAGACAGAAAAAAAAAGGTTTATAACTTTATTAATGATTATATGATATATGATTCTCTTCGCCTTACTTCCGATTGGTCGTACAAAATTACATGTTTTAATATAGATATTAGAAGCAAATTTTCGTTAGATCCTGTTTTTACATCCCCACTTCGCAATTCCAATGATCTACTACCCGTAAATAAGTGTTCCATAGTGGGCAACCAAGCTCACCCATTACAATTTATTGGTTCAAATGACGTGATTTATTACAATAAACAAATTACTTGAACTTCTGTAAGAGTCCCGTAGTTGGTGTAAGAAGTCTGAATGCTACTTTTTTTTGTATTTTGTTATGTTTTTATCTTTTGACTGAATTTTCATGATGATCACATTTACTAATCGTAAATCGGATCGTTTGGACAGGAGTAAAAGCGTTCTGATAGGATGTCGCTACGTGCCATTCGGCCAGCGTCGCGTCTGGTCGGCTCTTTCCGACTCAGCGCTTCTCTGTCAACATTTGTACTAACCGCTCATCTATTCGTTCGTGTATAGGTTTAGCGTTATGGCGTTATGGCGCGTTATGGCGTTATGGGCGTTATCTCACCGGATGCTAAATGATACGCTAAGTCTAGTTAAAGAAATGGCTGTCAAGTACAGCTGCTGGAACACACCTATAGGTGCTTGGCGACAGATTTTCAAATTGAGGGTGGTAGCTAGCCAGACGGGTATTAGAAAAAGCCTTACCACCATTCTATCGTTTCATCACGATGTTTTCCTTCACCGAAAGCTCAGGCTCATTGCAAGGATTCGAACTCACGTCAATCGACGCTGAGTGCGTACACGCTACCACTGAGCCATCATTTCTTCATCATCTATCTACTACACACACTCACTACTTTACGTATGTGTTAGTGTGATTTCTTATTCTAATTAAAAATATGACAAAATTTAGATGTTTCACATCCCATGAAACCTCTTCACTTTTTTTAATAATAATTTTTGTCCATGCTGTTCTAAAATCTCTGGGTGCTCTTTGTTAGAATGACTGATGTGAAATATGGCTGTGTTATAGCGTGGGCAAGAAATGACTATTTCCCGGAGCAACGACCGTCACAAGGACAGCTGATAGAATCACTATTTCACTGTTGTTCATAATTTCATAATTAACCTGCGCGTAGTGAAGCCCAACGTTTGTTATCAAACGACTTAATCAAATATACAATGTCGGTGAAACAACAAAGATCCATTATCTGTAACACAGGCGACTTTCTCCGTGCGCGGGCGCATACGCGCGCGATAGCGATCGATCATAGATTGATCGATAGATCGGCGAGAAAAAAAAGATAAACTTTCTTAAACACACTTATTATAAACTTTACACAATAAAGGAACCCGAGTAATGAATGACGTCCGCATACTTTGAAACACGGATCGGACAATTTGAACTTCATTTCACAGTGATCAAAGCTTAAAATTCAGTGTTTCATTCTTTTTTTTTGAAGTATTTGGTTAACTTTTCCCGTTTGCTTTTAAAGTTTTTGTACCAATAAGGGCTATTGTTAATTGATATGTTTGAAGTATGATGTATTTAGTACAAGCCTTAGTTCCCGACTGTACCTGTTACTCATCGTGATGAAACCATTATTCCCGTATAACCACCATCCTCATGTTAAAAATCTGTCGCCGAACATTCCGGGAGCTGCACTTGAGAGCCAGTCCCTCCAGTAAGCATAGCGTGTTACCCGCCCGGACCACATCGTCGCTTAACATCAGGTGATGTTGTGGCCAAACGCTAAAACTTATAAGAAATTAAAAAAAAACTTGGACTGACTTTTAACTTTCTATTTAACCAAGTCATGTTTAAAATCTTAATTAATCTTAAGATTAAATATATTTCTTATCTTATAATCACAGTAAATATGTAAGATTGCTTAGATATTTTTAATCTATTAGTACAAATATTTTATAATACGAACTTCATGGAAATTAAAGCACAGTACAAGAACAGTGTCGATAGACGAAGATCCGCCCATACCGGCCAACAATTACTACCGCAAAAACTTATTCCTAGCCGACTATAAATCGTCAATATGTACTTAATTGCAACTGATTCTTATGTGCTTTATTTACCGTTAAAAGATAAAGCTGGCAACAAAGATATATAAGAAATGAATTTTTTGGCAACATCTTAATCTGTCATTTTATCAAATTTTAATTCATAAACTTACATTATTTAAGCTTATAACCGTATTATGTAAAATTGGTGGAATTATGCATGATATAGTTTGATTAATGTTCACAAGTGGATTGTAAAAAATATCTAGAAACATTCATTTTAGTTGCTACAAAACCCTCTGGACATTTCTAACTAGAGAGCAACCATCTATTTAGAGCACTGTTGCAAGATTTAAAAAATAGTAGGACGTTAGGATTATTGTTATATTTATATGTACGTGCGTAAGTTATTTGAATAGTCACAATCGGTGTTATATGACGCATAAAATCGACTGTGACTATCTTCACCACAATGAAACAAGTGGTTTAGTGAGCAACTTCATAATGTAGATTTTTTGTTTTTGCGCGCGCATCGTAAAAAGTCACTCTAATCATTTTTCATAACGCGGCTAAACGGTTTTTGGCGAGCTCTTGAACGTGTAAGTGAAATGGACTTTAAGTAATAACTAGGAAATTGCATTTTAAGTTGCCACAAAACTCCTCGGACAGCTTTAACATGGAGCCGCCGTCTTGTTTTAGTGATGTTTTGTAAGATTACTAGAATAAATATTGTATTCACGTGACATTGGCAAAAAAGAGAACTTTTAAAAACAATTACATAAAACAAATAGACAGGACAAGCGTTTCTACTTTATATGGTTCGATAGTGCCTTGTCTTGTCTGTGGGTGGCTATACAAGTCAACTTTGACGCCGTAGGTGTACTTGTATTGTTGAGTTTTTACAGTCATTATTCATATTTATCGACTTTTTTATTTTCACCCTTAAAACCGTTAAGGAGTTAAGTAACTAAATATGAAAATTATACTATAGATGAGTTAGATAGAGCGATAATTTCTTTTTGACCGTTTTGGATTCATAGTCGAGGGGCTAATGAATTTTGTGAAGGTATTTTAGGCAATTTGAAATTTTACAAACAGTAGGTATATAATCGATGAAAGCGAATCTGGGTTCGGGAGTCTAAAAGAGGGCTTGCGGTTATTTAGCTATTACAAAGGTTTATCACATTTGCAAAAAAAAACCGCCAGGTTACTTACAATCCTTTCAATCTTTTATTTTAGTGTTTGTAGAAATTAGAAATAAAAATCATACACTATTTTGACAGTTTTAAAGTATGACCAGACTATCTAAAAGTGCTTAAAGTTATAAATATACGCAAAAAATGTAATTTAGGCACTCTGAATTTTTATAGTATATTTATTAATTAATATTTTAAATGTTTACAGAAAACCGGTAACGAATACGGCGGTTTTTAATCATTCAGGCTCGTGAAAAGTGCTTCTTAAATCTCGAAAACAACTTAGCACACTAGTGAAGGTGCCATTCAAAGAAGTGAGCCACTCAGTAAAATAGCCGTTCAATAATCGCTCTCAGAAGTACGCACTTGAGTGGTTCATTTTACTGACAAATAGTGGTTGTTCGACAAATTAAATATCTGTGGAATATCTGTTTCAAGTTAACCAATGTTTATAGCATTAAACTTAGGCATGTTACAAGGAATTTTGAAAAATTCACGTCTGTTTCCTAATTTCTATGTAGTTATTAACAAAAAATTTGCAATTAATATTAGCGACCAGAAGACACGACTTTATTTTTATTTCTTGTACAACACTAACTTTTCATGCGTTTTCTCTGTAAATCAACTGTGCTCGGATGGCAAAATAATATTTTGTTAGTAATAATAGAAAAACGCCGTTAAAAAATCATGTAACCAAAAGTTACAAGTGCAATAGAGATTTTTTACCTTCTAAAAATTGTATGAACTTATTTAGCTCTTAAATTGTAAGATAATGAGACAAATCATATTACCGGTAGTATATGTAATTATTGGATATTTTATACCCATTAATATTATTTTATTTATAATGATAATTAACGTAAAAGGAAATATAAGTTTTAACCACAATATTTCACGCAAAAACACTACACCGATAAATAATAAAAGGGTTAACGATATTTTACATATTGCTGCGTTAAAAGTAAGATTTATGTCTAATTTTTTTCGTAGCAACATTGAACTGGCATAGGGATGAGCACAAATTATCGTCGGTATCACACGATAAACAACGTAATATTTATTTATAAACGATTAACAACATTGACAAAATATACTGTAGTCTTGTGAGGATTTATTTGGACACTAATCGAGTCAGTTATTGAAAAAGTGTGTTGTTGGAGACGAGAATTATATCCTAATAGCATTACCGCGCGGCGGAGCCGTTTATTTACGCAGTAATTATTTCCATCCTGTAATTTTATTTTTACTAATATTGAAATTTCATATTGCCAAATGAGTAATAATGACATGTACTTCCCGTATACAATTTTCATCAAAATCGGTTCAGAATTAGTAACAAAGATTTCTTTGATTGTTTTTTACAATTCTATAAGTATTATTGTAAATTATTTTAGGCTATCAATTATGGAATAACATATATTTCCGATGTACAACATTTCATAAGAATCGTTCAAGCCGTATTTCTGAGCTACTCCTCTAGCTATTGTAATGATTGTTTTCTCAATCATTTTTAGATAATAAAAATGCAGCATAGACGCTGAAGAATATAGTAAGCCTATCGAAGTCCTCTTAATAAAATCATATTTAAAATAGTTATAAATATTTAAATAAATAAGACATAATACGCCTAAAGAGTATTAAAATAATGTAATGTAAAGTAAATGGAAAGATGAATGACAATTTATATGTAGTATATATATATATAGAGTAGATAAAATATGAAATTCAAATTTTTTTGCCAAAAATATTTACAATTAATCGTCTCACTTGTGTAAGTCGTTTTTAGAATTTAGAAAATGACTAGCTCAGTGGTATTATTTACGTTGGGCCCCAAATTGTCGCGTGGACAATTAAATAGGTATAAAATACCAGAAAATAAATAATTAAAGGTAATAAATGATTGATAATACAATCATTACACTATGCCGTATAAGATTTGCGTAAAATCCGTTCTTAGTGAGCGTCTACATCGAGAAAGGAGTAACTATGCTAAATTTCAAGTCAATCGGACCTATAAGTCGAAGATGAGTGATATATATTTGTTTTTATTTACTTATTAGCTTAACGTATATCAGTACCTCTAACTCCCTAACAAACGAAGATCGGGCAAATAAGTTATGACTAAAGATTAAATATAAAGATAGTTACGTAACTTTTACATAACCGTAATTGCCCTTTTTATGAATTTAAATTCTGCCTCAGAGCATTTTCTCACTAAATATATCGTCTTCAGCGTACCCTAATAGATGAGATTATCTTATACATGTAATAATTGTCTTCTTATTTTTTTTTATACATGTCAGCTAGTAGAGTTTGGTAGCTCTGATAATTCTCAATAGTTCTGAAGTAAGTGACTCTGTAAAACTCATTATACAATATAATTACATTACACAAACTAAGGAATAATAATTAGTTGTAGCATCTCGTTGCTTTCCAACGTTATCTATTTTATTACCAAATTTTTAAAACCGATTTCTCTATCCGGGTTTTTACTTATATAACCGACAAATAATTGTTAGTACATCACCAATTATAAAGCAGGAAGCAATATAATAACCAATTGATCGTTATTGCTATTAACCGAGATGCGTGTGTAGGCTGTGATGACAGTTTTATCGTACAAAACATTAATTTATTTCTGCCTCTTCTTTAGTACGTAACTTTTTAAATTATTTATTTAACAGCATTTAATGTTGTATATATGACAAAATAAAAAAATATTGTAAAAACGGGATGTACAAATATAGTGAAAGAATTAAATTATATGACATATACAATTATACAATAAGTACACAAAAACATTTTTATTCATTAAAAAAAAATCTATTATTTTTTCACTTAAAACTATCATAATACAAACAACATAAATTAAAATATATAAATTAAACGGAAATTAAAACAAACAGTTGCAGCAGGAGCGCGTGTAAGTGTAATAAGTCCGTAGCGGAGTGTGTTTAGCGCGTAATTTGTCACAGTCATTTGTGACAATCCTCATTGGCACCCCTCGCAGTGGGGAGCGAGCGCGTGTCAATAACTCAATACGACTTGTATTGATGATTTTGTTTTCGTTTTTTGATGTTTATTTTTGTATAAAACGTAATATATATCATTTTTATGCATTATGTGTATGTTTTAGAAGTGATTATGTTTCATTCGCAGCACGTTTGAATATTACTTCAAAAGACATAGGTTCGTATCCTAAAGTTACCTTTAGTTTCACTGAAAGAAAAGGTCCTTAAGTGCTAGTAAGTCAAAAATCTCTCACCAAGTACCTACCACTGGGATCTGATAAAGCTTTTAGCGTATCTTGACCTTATTGATCGTAACTGATACCTTGCTATTTTAATCAACAATAGCTTCGTATTAAAGTTTTGTCGTTTAGAAAGGCCGATCAGATTTTCATAAAACATTTACTAATCATTATTTTTTTTATACTTATCATAAAACAGAAACAAGTACGAACTATCATCTCGTGACTTCAGCCTGTTGAAACATCGAGTTAAATAATTAATGAAATATTTACAGTACACTTTATTAATTTTATTACAATGTCTGTTGTCAATGTAGCTCGATAATTTAAAATGTGCAAAGTTAAGAAATGACAATTTTTCTTATTAAATACGAGACTATTTTATGTATTTATTGATTTATATCACCTTTATAACATTGCACATATACGTACAAAGATATGTAACACCACACATTAGAAGACTCTCAACTGACTCTCCTCGACGATGACTCCATTATCATATGTCACCGTCAATCGCTCGTGATATGGTGGCAGCGGTGGGGCGAATGCTCTCCTATAAAGCGCATAGAGCTGAGTGATGGGGCACTAGGTCCGATCCTTCGGCATCGAGCCCTTGAGTCAAGCAGCCGCTTGCGCGATACAGTGACACTGTATTCACAAGCTACCAACATACACTCATTACACTGCATCTCTACATACATGCACTCCATTCAGGTACATAGGTTCTGTAAGGAACCTTTTTGAAATTGACAGATTACTATATACATATACACCCTTGGAAATTATCGCTTTGCTTTCGCGGCTGAGTGCCTTAAGCGCTCGCCCCCAAGCCCGGGTGAAGCTGTAAAAGCCGTCTGAGGCTCCAGGGCCCTTATGGCTAACAGTATAGTCAGTTCGAAAACTATGGAGGCAATCTATTTCTACATTGTATTGAGACGTTACTCTGCCAGGGTGTTTGGGTCATTACTTGTACCCGCCACGACCGCCTCCTCTGCGGCAACTCAAGCCTAGGTGCGATCCATCGGCATGGAGCCCTTGAGTCAAGCAGCCGTTCGCGCGATACAGTGACTCTACATTCACTAGCTTTCACAGCCATACATGACACTGCATTATACACACATGCACAACACACAGGTACATAGGTTCTGTAAGGGACCTTTTATTTTCTTTTTTTGCCTAGTTAGATTAGACAAAAATTTTCAGACCACTAAATACACATACACGTGTTCCTTCCCTCCTCCCAGGGGGCAGAAACATGTATATATGTATAGTTAGTTTAGATAGAATGATAGGGATTTAGTCAGATCGCGACTTAATTGCATATGCGCAACAGTCCGAGTCGAGGTTCGGCCACTTTGGCACCCTCGGATGTTGTTGCTTAGCTTTCGTGGCTGAGTGCCCTAAGCGCTCGCCCCCAAGCCCGGTAAAGCTGTAAAAGCCGTAAAGGCTCCAGGGCCTCTAAGGCTAACAGTATAGTCAGTTAAAAAAAAAAAAAAGTCATTACTTGTGGCATTATGTTAAGCGTAAAACAATAAACTGGTTGTTTTATATTTCAGTATAATTTATTAACCAAGTCAAGTTCATAATTCAAGGGTCTTTACAGACAATTTTTTCTGCTTAAAAAAATAATGGAATTATCGATATTATTAGAAACACTACTACTGATTAAACACTACCCTAAAAAAATCCGAAGCAATTAATTCTGAACGAAATCACAGTTTGAAAAATGAAACGCGATTCGAATATCGAAAGCGAGGCGACGTCGCTAATCGTAAAGCAAAGGGAACATTTATATGCTCCTACATCTGGCTTCGAATAAATGATTGAATTATCTGGAGCACATTTCGTTGGGCTCTCATGAACAGGGTTGCTAACTTAAATATTTATTTTTCTTCTATCGTGTTATATCAACATTTTTGTCATCAATTACACCGTTGTATATTTACGAATAAAATAATTACGATAGTAATGATTATTATGACATCGAATTTATATTATGTATTTAAAGCAATATCGTGGTTATCATTACACATAATCTCAGTTATTTAATAAAGTTATATATAGTTAAATGATTAGTGTTTTTAATTAAATAATTTCAGCTACGCTGTTTGTACTTATTACTGATTTGTATATAAATAATTCTATATTAATATTTTAACGAGACAGAGTGCGAATTGTGTGAGTTTTTGTATAGGTATGTGGAAGGCAATCTCTGGAACTACTAGTCAGATTTAGCACATTTAAAACCATGGGACACGGTTAGTTATAATACACTCGTATGTTAAATGACTAGAATTCATAATGTATACTTACCAATATAGACATAATTTTATTTAGCCTTTCGGCTTCTCAACGTCACACAAAATACGCGATTGACCTTAATGCCATCTATGGCAAACAAGTTCCTTATTAAAGTATTTGCCAATTCTATGAAAACTTTGACTATCATGTAATTAATGAAACATTATTGTAATTCAATACTGGCCATTCACTTTGCAACGAAATCTTGACTTCAATCTTTATAGGTACTAACAATGTAAAATTATCATATAACTTTATAAACATATTTATGATCGGGTTTGCTTTATAAAATGTTTTTACATTTCATGTTTTAAATATAGTCGAAACCTCTAAAATTCTCCGTAATTGACATAGTCTAGCAACCCTACAACTAGTGTCGGGGTGATCGCATTAAGGAGGCGCTACACAAACAACGAGTAGATAAGGAACAGAGTGACACCATTAATCAGTTGGTTCCCGATTCATTAGCGCGAGGCGCGACTCTATTTGTCAAACTAGGATGTGTGGCCTTTAAGAACTGGAAAGGCTTTTTGTTTTTATTCGTTATTCAAACGTCCACTGTAAGTGACGTTCGAATTAATTATTCGATTTGCATTTTATTTAACAATCACTGATAAACTTTGATGAAAATGATAAATTATATTGACAATAGAAGTATATACTTTTCCACGTTCGCTAAAATATCTCAGTTGCAGTAACTGTCGCAATTGGCATGGCATCCAATATTAGTCTCTAAAAAGCTGGAAATAAACTGGATTTTATAGTGCAATCTGGTATTGCCTTATTACTCACTTAATTGCTGTGCCTGCGACTCCGCTCGCGTGGACTACAGAAAGCTGTCGGTCGAGCGCACGCGCGAAATGTGCTGCCCCCGTTCAATAGGCGGAAGACAAAAATGCTTATTGTGGGTGATCCTTAGAAGATAGACATATGTTATCGCAGAATTTTTTGTAGGTCTTTTTAGGACCTACAATTATGTACAAATTCAATTTGATATATCTCGTATGGTTTACTCAACGTAAGACATCTAAGCGTCCTAAATGCGTCTATTTTTCGAATTGATTCACCATTATCGTCACTGTTTATTTCTTATGTTACTTTATCTAACATAATATATCCTATAACCTGGCCAGATAATATAGAATATATATATATAAAGAACCATGTAAATCGGATATGTGGTTTTCGCGTGAAAAGAAGATAAACGGACAGACAGACAGAGAGACGTAGAGTTTTGTGATATGTATAAAAGATATAGAAGGAGGGTTCCAGGTGGTTGTCAATGGTGAACGCTTCGTGGCACTTCAGCATATGCTGAGCTGAACATCTACCTTCATAATGACGAGACGCATAAGAGACCATATTTTTTTTTCTTTTTATGTTTACATGTTTAAGGCAACGATGACTCAGTGGTAGCGTGTATAGACATCGCGTCAAATGACGTGACTTCGAATCACTACTCTGAGCCCGACCTTTCATTGAAGGGAAATATCGTGATGCAATCATAGCCATAGGGTAGGGTATATAGGGTATACACCGTCACTTAGTATCCAAGTGAGATTGCGGTTACCTATACAGAATTTAATTCTTATACATTTATCAGACACTAAAAATTACAGGTTAATAACGAATTTATCCAACTTTGTACAATATATTTGACCAGTAATTGGATCCATAATCTTCATTACTTTATTAAGACTTCGTAACATACTGTCATTTCTCTCAACTCACCTCGCATTAAGCTTGTCGTTAATATACGAAGTATAAATTCAAACGTTGTAGTTCACCCCTATGAACTTGTAAAGTTATGCTCGGAACGTAGAGTGCGCGGAGTGCTCATAGATTTTACAACCTTTCAAACTTGAGGTAAGCCGCTATTGTAACGGAGATTTTAATCATGGAATGGATACCACTGGATAAGTAATTACTTTCACGTATTATTATTTATAATCAATCTACTCAGATTGCAAACTTTCGAAAGATTGAAAACGGACAGTATAATTTGCTATCTAACAGTTACATTTTCGTAGGTTTATGTACTAACTAGATTGATTAGGCTAGATTAAAACCTGTGATCATAATGCACAAGCCGGTTAGTGCCAGAAACAAGTTAGCCGCTAAAAACTCATATTTTTCATGTCCTAGTATCACTAGTTTACTTATTCGATAGATGTAACCTCAAAAATTAAAAATTATTAGACTTCGTACACAATCAACCAACAGTTTATAATCTAACCTGATTGTATAAACTAAAGTTTCGTACAAGTATTCGGTGATATATACAGGTTGTTGAGTTGAAATTATTTGATAAATACAATAAAAACAAGTACAATAATTAAAAACAATTTAAAAAAAAATGTAATAAACCCGATACAGTTTCTTGCTGATTCTTGTCGATGACTGGGAGATGTTTTCCGAACAGGTAGTAGTGTGTTTGACATTCATAAGTGCCTTATCAGGGGCTTAATTGTATAAAATATTTTTCATTTTGATACCACCGATGGCTATCCATTATACTATTGATGGTCTAATAAGTTGCTACTCCGCTAATTAGGTATGTCTTGTTTGTCAATTGATGTTATTAACCACACTTTTCAAGCTCAAACCCCCTTAATCTCTTTAGAGTATGATTTTGTTAAATTTATTACTTCGTGCTCACCTACGTGAGCGTAATAATTTCATGCTCCTAACTTCTATCTCACCAGTTTGTTGTGCTGTCTATTATGGGCTAGTCCTTGACCGTAATCTTAAATGAGTTTAAATGATGCTGTGGCCGAAAAAATGTAATAGTAACATGTTCAGAAAAAAGCCTTACTATTAAATATGGGTGGTAGAGAAAGCAACATAATTACTTGGTGAAAGGTAATAATGATCAAATTCAATGTAATAATTAGACCCACGTCGATTGACAGAATATTTAGGTGTATTACCATTAACCGATGATTACAAAAATAAACCTTTACAGATTTTTTGAGGAATTAAAATAATATCTAAAAGTCCAATCCAGAGGTTTGTTATATTCGTTTAACTGAAACTCCAGTGGCAAAGGGAACAAAATAACTAAAATACCGAGCTCCCAGGGGAATGCCTTATTGTTTCAAAGTTAAATTTCACTTTCGCTTTGGTAAAAGTTATTGCCCTCGGAGCGCTTAGCGCTTACTCGTGGATTTCTTATTCAATTTAAAGTAATTAATGTTTTTTAATGAAATTGAATTTTTGTGTTTTATCAGTGATTTTAACATATAATGGATTCTTTGAGCAAATGGTAATTTACGCACTTAATGTAATTTGTATAAATAATACAATCGTTAATCGTTCACGAAATAAGCTATATTTTTATTTTGTGAATTTTATATTGTGACTTGTTGTGCCTCACGGTTTCACCCGTGTAGCCTATCGTTTTTCTCACTTTTCCTAATTGCCTATATCTTGCCAGTTTGCTTGATGATTATGGTTCCTGCTTCGCTCCTTAGGATCATAGCTTGAAGTTATATAGCCTATATATTATATATATATACCTATACATCATACCTATATATCTTTGTTACAAAATAGGCTATAGTATAAAAAATAGTTTTTATAACCTTACTGGTAGTTTCAGAGATAACCGCATACAAAAAAAAAATCCAAAAAAACAAGGTCTTGAGCTTTACTATATATATAGACTAGCCGTACCCTGCGGCTCCGCACGGGTTGTTTTAAGCAGTAATTATTAACCTATCAATTCAAAGCTATCAAAAAAATCCGAGCATACAAACAAACAGACAGATTATCACCGTTCTGATCGTCGGTTATGACAGAAAATCAATGTTTTCTTACACACCTCATACAAAATTTCAACCCCTATTTTACACCCTTAGAGGTTGAATTTCCCAAAATCCGTTCTTAGTGAGCGTCTACATCGCGAAAGGAGTACTATGCTAAATTACAAGTCAATCAGACCTATAGTTTCGGAGATATCGTGATGAGTGTTATTTCGCTTTTATATATAAAAATATTATGTAATAGTTTTTTTTAAAATCAGAATAGATAATCTCGAACGAAGTCACAGGCGGTGACTAGTCTCTTTATAATAATAATATAAATCCGGTTGAAAAAGATACCAGACTTTTCTTCTGATTTGATTCGGCTTATTTCACAGAACCATTACTAGGTGATAGATAATGTTGTGAAAAGCTAGCTTGGACATAATAAAAAACCTAACTAAGTAAGAATACCAACCGAGGCAACCGATGGTGTTGTGATCCTGATGGTCTTGTTTCTTGGATTTATTGAAATAGATTTATTAATGGTTACAACAGGCGAACGCATCGATCATTCATAATCTGGATGTCGCAGCTTCTTAAATATATCAAACCCCTAGCTAGCTATGTATAGAAACATTTACGAGTATTATGGTAGTGACACAACGAGACTGAAATGATATCTACACTGATTTTTTTCTATTCACTCATATAAGAAAATAAAAACCGCTCAGTTTATAGCTTCTAATTCTATTGATTTGCAATGTAGAATGACTGTTTTTTTAAAGTGAAACTTTTATTCTGTCGCCAACATTTCTCTAGCGTTCAGGTTTCCTCACGATGTTTTCCTTCATCGTCAGCCGATAGTGGTACTTTGAATTAGTAAATGTACGTGAATTCCGAAAAATTCGTTGTACATGCTGAGGTTCGTACCTGCTGACATCGAATCGATATTCCGCCTGTCTAAACCACTAGACCGCGACGACTTCTATAATATACATATTATTAAACTCAATGTCTCTTTGTCTGTCTGACCTTTTATGTTATTTTCACGCGAAAACCACTAATCCGATTTACATGTTTTTTATTTTAATTAATATCTATGTTATCTGGCCAGGTTATAGGATATATTTTGTTAGATAAAGTAACATACATAATAAGCATTGACGAGAATGATGAATCAATTCGGAAGAAAGACGATTTTGGGACGATTAAATTGCTTACGCTGAGTAAACCATAAAAGATATACCAAACTAAAATCCTACATAATTGTAGACCATAAAAAGGCTTACAAAAAAATCAGTGATAGCATATATCTATATTCTAAGGAACACCCACAATAAGCATTTTAGAGGCAGCATAAGTCGCGCGTGCGCTCGACCGACAGCATACTGTATGTCACGCGACCGGAGCCGTAGGCACAGTTAGTTTATTTTAAGAACTATGTATTATGTATATCGCAAACTTTATTTAAAGCTTGGTAGAGACGTACCGTGGGAGTCAGTCCAATCATTAGCTCGGATTACTTCAACTAGATCTTGCGCTCGTTCATATAATTTTCTTCTTCAGTCGATGTCTATTGAATAATTATAATAACTGCGTAGTAAATAACTTCGTCGATTTAACCTTGTCAAATCTCCATATTGTTTTTTATACAGTATATTTCTCTTGGCGCGTTCAGTAGAGGGTAAAATTGAGAGCAAATGATCAAATAATGCGTAAAATATGTGACGATTAATACAGATACGTTAAAATTGTTTTTTTTTTTTTTTTTTATCGTGGCATGGCAAAGTGTCATCAATTTGTCTTATGGTGAGCAATAAAATACCATTGGCAACCACTATATGATCTATAATCCATCGTCTGTCCTCACTGTAATATCGGCCTACTCAAATGTCTCTTCACTTTGTTTAAAGGACTCCATGTTAGGATGGAGGGAACATACTGGTCGAGAGACAGTTTCAGAACCTATTTTTCTACTCAATGTTGCGAGTTCCAGGAATAAACTTAAGGATTTATCAGGCCATTACCACGAGTAAAGGGTTACAACTACTATTTAACAATAGAGAAAAACGTTTAGAAATGAAGTGTTTTGAGATAATGGGTAGAAACGGATTAATAACACTCACACCGAAGACGGCAACGCTTAAAGGACCGAAAAAAGTTAGTCATTTAAAAAGGTCCAGTTTAAAATAAAAGAATACAAACTGTTCG